>OY992876.1:318195699-318898199 GCA_963921405.1 Cepaea hortensis | reverse complement strand
TAGCTTTCCATATTTCCAGTGTCCATTGCCATAAGGCGAATTCACTCCGACTTCAGAGGAACTTGTAATTTACGTCCCCAAGTCAAGGACGCGAAGTCAGTATTTTTGTCCAGCTCTCCGGTGTAGGGGCTGTACCCCATAGCTCAACATCAGCACACCGGATATTTAAGAACGAGCGTTCCTATCCATTCTGCCATGCTGGCCTCCACTGTGGGTTTATTATTTAATGTAGTCTTTAGGGGAGAGTTGGCTACTGAACATGTTCAGTCACGTGACACCAGAATCACATGGCCAGCTTGTCATCACACACATTATTGTACGCCCACGGTGTGTATACAGCATCTGTAGCCATGCATGTGCTCACTGGATTCCGTGTATTGTACACCCACGGTGTGTTCACAGCATCTCCAGCCATGCATGCTCACTAGATTCCGTCTGTGGCACCTCCGTCAAGTCCCTGCATGCATGTCCTCAACTATGTACTCATCTTTGCTTTCTCCAACTCCAGGAACCGGCACAGTTGTTGGCGACGTCACCGAGGTCAACGCCCTGGGAAAGTTCTTCCAAAGGAAACGGGCTGAACAGACCCGGTACCTCGGCTCCGTGAAGACCAACATCGGCCATCTAGAAGCAGCAGCTGGGGCAGCGGGCCTCATCAAGGTCCTGCTGATGATGAAACATTCCAAGATTGTGCCGTCACTGCACTTTGAGAAACCAAACCCAAATATTGATTTCAATGGCTTCAACCTGCGTGTCCCCACACAAGTGATGGATTGGGCGGCTGGTGTTAAGATGGCCAGTGTCAGCTCTTATGGGTTTGGAGGTACAAACTGCCATGCAATCGTTGAAAGTCAAGGACAACCTGGAGCTGCCAAACCTGACACGACGTCAGAAAATATCGTCTGCTTCTCTGCCATGAACTTGGAGTCACTTAAGGGCAGCATGAAAGACTTTGTGAACTACCCAGATGTATTATCCATGGATATTGAAGACCTGGCGTTGACGTCCACAATACACCGTGACCACTTCCCTGTCCGCCAGGCGTTTGTGGCCAACACCACAGAAAGTTTACTGAGCCAGGTCGTGGACCAAATGGCGAAGGTCAAACATGATTCCAGTGATACTAAGAAGCCAAAGATTGTGTTTGTATTCAGTGGAATGGGAACAGCCTGGCCTGGCATGGGCAGGGCGTATATGTCCACTAGCCAGATTTTCAGAGACAAGATCAGGGACATTGACACCTGTCTACGCGAGTATGTTCCCTGGACAGTGGAAGACCGCCTGGGCACAGAGTTTGACACGCGTGACGAGATGTTCTGGCCAATAGCAATATTTGCTTGTCAGGTAGCCACAGCTCACCTGTGGGTCAGCCTGGGTGTCACCCCAAATTGTACTATAGGTAGCTCTGTCGGTGAGGTAGCCGCCGCCCATGTTGCCGGACGTCTGTCATTGTCCGAGGCTGTCAAAGTCATCTATCACAGAACGAGACTCTTGGCACGAATGGTCGGAGTCGGCACGATGATCTTATTCAAGGGAGTGTGCATCGAAGATGTTGATGAGATCGTCAACAAGTGGCCGGGCAAGGCGAATGTCTCGGTCAGAACCAGCCCCATGACATGCGCAGTGAGTGGCCAGGCGAATGTTATAACCGCCATAGAGGATGACGTGAGGAAGCTGGCGAGGATTCAACAAGTGGACATTGAAGTCATTGACCTCAATCTTCCTGTAGCCTACCATAGCCACTGTGTTGACGGATGTAAGGAGGAACTGAGGCAGGCACTCAAAGATACAGGAATGTGCTCAATGGCAACACATATTGACATGATCTCAAGTGTGACCGGTGACTTTATCCAAGGTCCTCTAGGATGCGAATACTGGGTGAACAATGTCCGCGAGCCGGTGCTCATCATGGATGCCCTGAGGAAGTCGTTAATTGATGAGGACAACACCGTGCACATCGAAGTGGGCTCCAAGCCGCTCATGGCCGCCCACAAGGATGACATATTCCCTGGGAAGAATGTGAAAGTCGTTGTGTCCATGCGCTCCAAAGCCAACTGGAAGACATTTCTGGAAGCCCTAGCTAAAGCTTACAAACACGGCTGTGTGGTGAACTGGAAGAATCTACCTCAGTCTGGACGTCTCATTACGGCAATTCCCCGCTACAACTTCACCCCGAGGCGGTGCCTGCACAGTTCGGAGACTGCAGCAATGACAATGGCCGGTATAAACTTCTTGAAAAGAGAACACCCATTTGTATTTCAGGTGGAGTCTACCAGCAAGCACAAGGTGTTCCTGGCTGTTGCAACATTTAAGTCTGTCTTTGACCACAAAGTTGCTGGTCAGTTAATTATGCCAGGAGCCGTCTATGTGGAGTGCGGCTTTGCTTTAAGCAAACAGATCACCTTCAGCGAGGCCGAGCACTACTCGGTGTCAGCCAGGTTCGAACAAGCTTGTCACTTCACAGACAAGGAACCCGTTGTATTCACACTCGACGTCACGGCATCTCCAACTATGGACTCGGGGTCTTCTTTCAAGAGTTACAGCATTGCAGTGATGCACCACAAGACACGGTTCGCCACAGTTCAGCTACATCCTCACTATGCCCCAAAGGACAAAATAGCCATCAACATTCCAGAAGTGAAAATTCGATGCCAAGAAACCTTCAGCAGAAATGATATCTACAACAAACTGCAAAGGTTCGGATTCACTTATGGTCCTCTGTACAAGCTTCTGTTCGAGGCCAGGAAAGGCTCCGATGAATGTCTTGTCACTGCAATGATCCCTGACGAACTTGTCCACGAATGTGCCGGGACAATGGTGCACCCATCCTTCCTTGATGGAATGATTCAGACATTTATAATTCTCTTAGAGGAGAGCGCTGATAAGAAAGAACTGCTGCCCATTTCCATTGGAAAAGTGACGCCTTTCAGGACTTTAGAGAAACAAATGTACATCTATACAACAGTCAAGGATCGTTATGACAAGATGGTGATTTTTGACAGCAAAATGACAACCTTGGATGGAGACATCATTGTGGAAATGGAAGATCTGACACTGAAGTTCCTCTCAGCAGAGTCTAGCAAGGACGTACACAATACAGAGCACATCTCGCGAAGCCATTGGGTCATGAGAGTACCTGACTATCCACATGCCAAGCAAACAGATCCACAGATTCTGTACATGAGCAGCGCACCCACACCGCCTGATGTGACCAGCATTGAATACAGCATTGATGAAGACTGCAGTGATAAAGTCACACGGCGGCTGGACATTCTAAAGCGAAACCACGTTCTAGAGACGTTTCGGTGCATCGTTTTCAACATAAGCTATATGCTTGATGAATCTGAGGAAGCCTCGGTCATCCAGTCCAAGATTGTCAACTTATTCATGGTCCTGAAAAGTGTCTTCTGCTTTCCCCTAAAGATTCCTGTCTATGTTTTCACAAGGTGGGCACTCCCGGCTGAATGGTCATCCTCAAACAAGGACAACATCAACCCTGTGATGACGGCTGTCTGGGGAATGGTCAGAAGTGTTCTCCAGGAAGAAAGTGCAGAAATTTCTTTGTTTGACCTGCATCTAGAACAGGAACAGTGTTCCCTGGATCGTCTGACTTCCTTGGCCAACTTTGTCCACAAGAATGATGACCTGAAACGCTTCCAGGAGTGGATGGTCACAGAGAACAAGATGTTCGTGAACGAGATCGTCCCACTCACAAACAACATAGTTCCCGTCTTCAGGCACATCTCTGCAGACAGACACCAGCACGTGCTGCAAGTCTCTAACGGACCACTGGGTTCCACTGACACATTCTGTGTCTATGACGAAAGCGAGAAACGTGAAAACAGCCAAAATAATCTTGAGATCAACGTTACAGATTCAGTTCTTCTTCATCCAAAACTGTTTAATCTCTCAGTACCTTACAGCACCATGGTACCGCACAGAAGCCACTTAGGACATGGTAGTGTTGATTTTGTTCTAGAAACAACAGGGACCCAAGACAACACTGGAACAGACGGGATTCCGTGGGAGATAATCTCGTGTTATCCATCTCCCATAGGATCTCAGATTTCAGTGCCAGCTGGTGCCACGCTACCAAGGGACATGTTCGACGACTACTCGCGGGGCGACCTCATCAGGCTGTCAGTGCTGATGTCCTTGTCGGATTACATCGTGGGCACCTCCATTACAATCTTGACATCGTCATGTACCCGAGGACTCAGCCAGATCCTCTGTGAAATGATGGCTTTCAAAGACAAATCACGACAGGCCAGACCTGTGAAACTGCTAACGCCTGAAGAGGTTGCCAATGGGCAGAGTTTGGACAGTACGGTGGTGTCGCTGGTGCTCCTAGACGACAGCCTGGTATCCACACTGATCAAACACTGGCCCCAAGCTGACTACCTCATCACCGTGGCACCGCTGGTGAGTCAAAGTGTCAACTGTGTCATAACATACCACCTGCCAAGCCTCAAGGTGATCGTCATGGACCCATCTGTGAACTTCCAGCCCAGGAACCTCCTGGAGTTGATTCCACAAGTGAAAGAATTTGTGTCCTGTAACAGATCCGTCGTATCCAAATGTCTGAGTGGAAAGGACAAGATGGCTGACAGATTTCCTGAAGTAACGGCTGACCTCAATGACCTCCTTAAAGTTCAAGCAGTCAAAGTTAATAGGTCAAGTGTCAGAGTTGACCACCATTTACTGTTTAAAAAAGATGCTGTGTACGTTGTTGTGGGTGGTCTCACGGGGTTGGGCTGGGTCACTGTAAGATTCCTCTCTTCACAAGGGGCGGGTAATATCGCAATTGTAAACAGAAGCGCACCAGGGGAAGCCAAGAAAAGAGAGATCAAGGAGTTGAGTCTAAAAGCCGCATGTAACATTCAATGCTTCCGGTGTGATGTGTGCGACACAGACTCGCTCTCAAACTTTATTAACCTCACAACTGCTATAGAATTCCCCAACAAGCCTCTGAAGGGGATCTTCTTTGGAGCAGCTGTTGAAGGCGATGCAATTCTAAGCAATGTGACTAGAGAACATCTGGAGCATGTGATGTCTCCCAAAGTCTTGGGTGCATGGAATGCGCATATACTGACTGAAGACAAAGATCTAGACTACTTTGTCTTGCAGTCTTCGGTGACCTCAGTGATTGGCAACTTTGGACAGACCAGCTATGGAGCTGCAAATGGGTTCCTGGATGGTCTCGCCTGCTACCGAAGACACAGGAATCTGCCAGGTCAGAGCATCAACTGGGGTGCCTTAGACCTCGGGATGTTGACCAACAATGAAAAGGCCAAACAGAATTTGACCCAGCGAGGAATGAAGCTGCTCACAGAGGCAGAGATTCAAGAAATGATCATCCCTATTCTACTGCTGGACTCTGGTCAGACAGTCGCCTGCAATTTTGACAGTGACCAGTGGAGGAAGAACCCTATGTCGACCACACACGGCTCAGCTTCCCACACGATGCCCATTAGCGATAACCTGCGACAGGCGCTGCAGAAAGCACCACAACTACCACAGCCGGACAGAATGGACATCTACATAAGCTTGCTGATAGTTCTGGCAGCCAAAGTAATTGGCATTGATGAGTCACTGCTGCTACCGGACTCGGACTTACAGAGTCTGGGAATGGACTCTCTCTTGGCCATGACAATAAGGAACGAGGTGTTCAAGGTCACCCAGTGTCGCATCCCCGCTGTCATCCTGGTCAGTGGAGAGGTGACCATCAGAATCCTGGCAGAAGCCCTGGATGAAGAGCTTCAGTCGGAGCTGAATCGTAAACAATAGATGCCAATGTAATCTGAGAACATGCATCCATCATGCATTTTCACGGACAGCAATTTGTTATTAGCTTACAACTAACATCTGCCTACATTGTATGTGATCGTCACATTATCTCATAGTGTTAATGCTGTGCTTAATTTGTAATGACACTTTGTTAGAATCCATAACACACCAGTTGTATTCATTAAATTAATCACAAACGTTCAATGTTAATGAGGTTACAGACAGAAGCTGAATGGTACATTCGACAGTCGAACACAAATGCTTATTATGTTTTATTACTGTCAACACTCACTCAAATGACATGTAGTTAATGTGAACAGTCACTCAAATGGCGTATAGTAAATGTCAACACTCGCACAGCTGACCTGTTGGTAGTGTTAACACTCGCTCAGATGGCATGTTACTGTCAACATTCACACAGATGACATGTAGTTAATGTCAACACTCACACAGAAGACATGTTAATGTCAACATTCACACAAAAGACATGTTAATGTCAACACTCACATAGATAACAAGTTCATTCAACACTCACATAGATACCATGTTACAATAAACATTCACACAGATGACATGTAGTTAATGTCAACATTCAGACAGATGACATGTTAATGTCACCACTCACACAGATGACATGTTACAGTCAACATACACAGTTGACATTTTACTGTCAACATTCACGCATATGCCATGTAGTTAATGTCAAAACTCACACAGAAAACATGTTCATGTCAACACTCACACAGATGTCACTTAATTAATGTAACACTCACACAGATGACATGCTGGTAATGTCAAAATTCACACATATGACATGTTACAGTCAACATTCACATAGAAGACATGTTTATGTCAACACTCACACAGTTGACAATTATTTAATGTCAACACTCACACGCATGACATGTTAATGTCAACACGTGACATGTTACTGTCAACACTCGCTCAGATAACATGTTGCTAATGGCAACATTTGCACAGATGTCATGTTATTTGTCTTAACACTCACAGATATTATATATAACCTACAGTTGTCTATGTTTTGACCTACTGCCAATCACGTAATACGATGTTTTCCTGGTACCTCAGACACGTCAACTTTCCTTATTACAGACAGTTCGTTACCCATTGGCTGTTAATTCTTGGCAATTAACATTAGTGCATCCTTTATAGTATATAAATTATACTTCCGCCTGCAACTTTGTTTTCTTCATTAACCATTATAATCATGTTTCTGTTTATGACTCATCGATGCAACGCTAGAATTGGGCATTGTACATGTTCAGCTTCGTACCCTGATGTTGAATTCCAGCGATTGTGTTCTACGTACTTCATCACAGTCATATCATTACGCGTAAAAGCACTATTGCATGTTTTCCCTGACAACCATTTGTGTGAGAAACGTAGATGGTTTGGTTTGTATTCCCTAGCAACCATTTATGTGAGAAACGTAGACCGTGTAGTTTCAATTCCCTGTCATCCATTTGTGTGAGAAACCAAGACCGTTTGGTTTGTGTTTCCTAGCTATCTTTTGTGTGAGAAACGTAGACCGTTTGGTTTGTAGTCCCGAGCTACAGACAATGTGTGTGAGAATCGTAGGTTTGTATTCTCCGGCGACACATTTGCCATCACACACAGACATGATTGTCGGTATGTCTGGGTCACGATGTTTTGACCCCAAAAAACATTATATGTATTTCCAGATAATCATTTTGTGACACATACAAATATTGTTTGTCTGTGAAAATAATTGCTTTCTCAATGTATAAACATTATTTGTGTTTCAGTGAAAACATTTTCTGACATATATCACATTATTTGTATTTTAAGACAACCAATTTGCCACACATATAAACATATGTGTATTTCAACGCAACCAGTTTGCAAGACATATAACGATAATTTGTTTGTCACACACATATACATAATATTTGTGTTTGAAGCAATCATTCTGCGACACACATACATATCATTTGTATCTCATGCCAACCCTTTTTTTTGGACAATTATAAACATACTTTGTATCAAAAGCAAACAATTTTATGAAAATATAGACATTAGTTGTATCTCAACGACAACCATTTTGTCACACATATAAACAGTATTAGAATGTAATGGAAACCATGTTGTTAGCCATATAAACATCATTTGTATCCCATGGCAACCATTTTGGCACATTTTATTTTTTAAATTCGCATATCCTTTACAGGACATCGCTGTCAACAGCAGCATCTTTCAGCTGTCTGTTGATTTCTTGGTAGTTTGCCATTGCTTTCTGAGCGGCCAGCTCAGTTATCCCGCAAGTCACCAGCGGGGGTAGAACCGCTCCCAGTTCTCGCCCGCTACGAGACTCTGCGTGATAAACGGGATTACGGAGAAAGTGGTGTAACCCCTCGGCCAGAGAGACCGGCTTTGGCACATACATAAACAAATTTGTATCCCAGGGCAATCATTATGTCACATACATAAACATAATTTGTATCTCAATGGAACCATTTTGTGACAATGTTAACATTATTTGTATATCTCGGCAACGATTGTGTAACAATATATACATTATTTGCTTGTAAAGCAACGATTTTGTAACAATATAATATATACATAATCAGATTGTCAAGGAAACGATTTTTAAGCAATATATACATCATCTGCTTGTCAGAGGCAACGATTTTTAAACAATATATACAATATCTGCTTGTCAAGGCAACCTTTTAGCAACATATATGAACATGATTTGTATATCGATGCAACTATTTTCCCGCGTATGTTTGAAAAGCATATATATATATATATATATATATATATATATATATATATATATATATATATATATATATATATATATAAACACTCACACACCTTTTAACACAACATTACTGCTCCAGTACTCCACAACATTAATGCTCCAGTACTCCACATCACTGCTCCAGTACTCCACAACAAAGTAGCTCCAGAACTCCACAACATTACTGTTCCAGTACTCCACAGCATTACTGTTCCAGTACTCCACAACATTGTTGCTCCAGTACTCCACAACATTACTGGTCTAATACTTCTAACCCACTTACGATGTCATATGTTAATTTTATTGCATCATTGATAAAACATGACTCCAATCTAATGAAATACTATACAAAGCCCATGGCGACCAAGGAAAGGCACCTGGCAGAGTAGGTAGAAACAAGCTGTGATAAATTCTTAAACAATATGGAGTAAGTAAACATCTAACGATCTTATAGGAGCTTATGTAACAGCGAATGTCCGGTAAAAACAAACGGAAGACACAAAGAACCCATCACTATACGATCTGGATCTTGTCAGATGGCGAAACATGACCGACCACGCCTATCGTCATGACACATGATGATGATGTGTTGTCAACATATCAGGAAACGACACACAACCTAGACACAAACATAAGTCAAACCACTTGTCACATACACACTATCTAGGCACAAATCTAAGTCAAACAACATGTCACAGGTCACAGACATGCAACCTAAACACAAACCTAAGTCAAACCACATGTCACAGACACACAACCCAGACTCAAACCTAAGTCAAACCACATGTCACAGACACACGACCTAGACAACAAATCTAAACTAAACCACAAATCACAGACACATGACCTAAACAGAAACCTAAGTCAAACCACATGTCACATATCACAAACACACTACCCAGGCACAAACCTAAGTCAAACCACATATCACAGACACACGATCTAGACAAAATTCTAAGTCAAACCTAATGTCACAGACACACAAACCAGACATAAACCTATGTCAAACAACATGTCATAAACACACGACCCAGACACAAACCTAAGTCAAACCACATGTCACAGACACACGATCTATACTCACACGTAAGTCAAACCACATGTCACAGACACACAATCTAAACACAAACATAATTCAAACCACTTGTCACAGAGACACGACCTAGACACAAACCTGAGTCAAACCACACGTCACAGACACATGAAAACAAAATAAGACAGAAGCCAGGAGAAGCCATATATTGGTTAATGTACAACATTATGTAACAAATCCATTGACATATAAACAGCTGTGTTAAGTCATTTTGATTGATGTTGTTTTCTAGTTCTCATTGTATTTTCTTTATATTTTACATTGTTTGACAATGTTTTCTGTAAACATAACAATTGCTTTCTTTTGTTCTATATCGGGGTGTACTTACGTGATAGTTTTGCATTTAATATCAGCTATTCTGTAACCTCAAGAACTTTACTTTTGTAATCTGAGAAACAGTCTGACTTTAAGACACAACGTGACAAAGACAAGACCGTCGTGGCATGGTCAATAATACTCACAATACATCACAGACAATACGTGACACAGACAAGACCGCCGTGACAAAGTCACTTATACAGACAATACATTAGCGAATGAGATACTAATATCGATAAAATACGGAGATAATAAGACACATTATAAGACATTGAGACCAATGCATGATTGCTACAGTATATATATATATATTACAGATTAATGCATTATTCCTACAGTATAGCATAATCTCATGCAATATTCCTACAGATTTTCAGTTAAATTAATACACTATTCTACAGGATATCATATATATCAATACATTATTCCTACTGGATATCAGATAGATTGATACGTGATTTATAAAAGATATTAAATATATGAATACATTAAAACTACAGCATATCAGATAGATTAATCTATAATTCCCACAGGATATCAGATATACTAATACTTTATTCTTACAGGATATCAGATAGATTAATACATTATTCCTGTAGGATATCAGAGAGAGAGAGAGAGAGAGAGAGAGAGAGAGAGAGAGAGAGAGAGAGAGAGAGAGAGAGAGAGAGAGAGAGAGAGAGAGAGAGAGAGAGTAATACATGATTCATACAGTATATCGTAGTTTAATATATTATTCCCACAGGATATCATAGTCTAATACATTGTTTCTACAGGGTATTAGATATATTAATATATTATTCATTCATGATATCAGATAGATTAATACATTATTCTCAACGGATATCATAGTCTAATACATTATTACTACAGGGTATCAGAGAGATTAATACCTTATTCCCATCGGATACCATAGTCTAATACATTAGTGCTACAGAATATCAGATATATTAATACATTAGTCCTGTAGGATATCAAATATATTAATACATTAGTCCCACAGGATATTAGATATATTAATACATTAGTCCTACAGGATATTAGATATATTAATACATTAGTCCTGTAGGATATCAAATATATTAATACATTAGTCCCACAGGATATCAAATATATTAATACATTAGTCCTACAGGATATTAGATATATTAATACATTAGTCCCACGGGATATCAAATATATTAATACATTAGTCCCACAGGATATCAAATATATTAATACATTAGTCCTACAGGATATTAGATATATAAAAACATTAACCCCACATGATTTCAGATAGATTAATATATTATTCCTACAGGATATCAAATATATTAATACATTAGTCCTACAGGATATTAGATATATTAATACATTAGTCCCACAGGATATCAAATATATTAATACATTAGTCCCACAGGATATCAAATATATTAATACATTAGTCCCACGGGATATCAAATATATTAATACATTAGTCCCACAGGATATCAAATATATTAATACATTAGTCCCACAGGATATCAAATATATTAATACATTAGTCCCACAGGATATCAAATATATTAATACATTAGTCCCACAGGATATCAAATATATTAATACATTAGTCCCACAGGATATCAAATATATTAATACATTAGTCCCACAGGATATCAAATATATTAATACATTAGTCCTACAGGATATTAGATATATTAATACATTAGTCCCACGGGATATCAAATATATTAATACATTAGTCCCACGGGATATCAAATATATTAATACATTAGTCCCACAGGATATCAAATATATTAATACATTAGTCCCACAGGATATCAAATATATTAATACATTAGTCCCACAGGATATCAAATATATTAATACATTAGTGCTACAGGATATTAGATATATTAATACATTAGTCCTACAGGATATTAGATATATTAATACATTAGTCCCACAGGATATCAAATATATTAATACATTAGTCCCACAGGATATCAAATATATTAATACATTAGTCCCACGGGATATCAAATATATTAATACATTAGTCCCACAGGATATCAAATATATTAATACATTAGTCCTACAGGATATTAGATATATAAAAACATTAACCCCACATGATTTCAGATAGATTAATATATTATTCCTACAGGATATCAGAGAGACTAATACATTATTATCACAGGATATCATACATTATTCACTCAGGATATCGTAGTCTAATACATGATTCCTGCAGGATACCAGGAAGATTAATCTATGGTTTCTATATAATATCAGTTACAATGATGCATTACTCCTACATGGAATCATATAGATTAGTACATTATTCCTGCATGATATCAGGTATATTAATACATTATTTCCACCTGATACCATAGTCTAATACATTATTCCTACGGGATATCATATAGATTAATACATTATTCTTACAGGATATCACATATATTAATACATTAACCCTACAGGATATCGTAGTCTAATACATGATTCCTGCAGGATACCAGAGAGATTAATCTAGGGTTCCTACAGAATATCAGTTACAATAATGCATTATTCCTACAGGATTTCCTCCTTTTCTTCCGGAAAAAAGGATTAAAAGTCGAGAGGATCGACTTCATTGCACCAGGGTTTATCCCATAAGGCTCGATCTCTTTCCACAGGGCGGCCTGCCGAAAGCGTCGCACAAAGCACGAACTCCATAGACAAGCTCCAGCGACGACTCCCAGGAGTCTACGAGGAAACTGCACTTGTGAAACGAAAGATGTAGCCCGGAATCGAACCCGCAACCTTCGGAGCGCAAGGCAGACTACTTTACTACTTCGCGACGGAGACTCCCCTCATCTTCTTCTCTTTTGTGTGCCCACTTTTACAATGAAGCGTCGCAGAGAGGAGACAGATGTAATTTTCCGTGTTTCGCTTGGCTTGTTACTTGTTCTAACGTCTAAACTTCTGAAGAAATCAGTAATACTGATTTCTTCAGTGTCTCTTGTACTCCATCTAGCCAACACTTCATATGTCGTCCTCTCACTTTGTATCCCGATGTTCTCACGTAGAACACTCTAGCCGCTGGTTGATCTTGTTCCACTATAGCTAGCTACACGTCCGAACCATTTAATTCTTTGGTGTCCTTTAAAGTAAGCAGTAGGCGTTATTCCTACGCTTAATCTTAGTTTCTCATTTTTCTCTCTGTCACTTCTTGTTTCAGACAGACGTTACAGCAAACAATCAATATTCGTGTAAACAGGGAACACGGTGACGTAATTTAGAAATGTACAGTCTATTATTGAAAGCAGAAAGTTGTAAACATGTTACATCCTTGTATATGTGAGAGACAATGTGTGTCATCAAAATTAAAATAATACGGCAGACTATCAGTTTCATGCACGCAAACTTAGGCATTCAAGACTATCAGTTTGAGACATAGAAAATAAGCAGACTGTATAATTTATACACGGAAAATGAGACAGATTATGTTTTATACACAGCAAATGAGACAGACTGTATGTTTTATACACAGCAAATGAGACAGACTGTATGTTTTATACACGGAAAGTGAGACAGACTGTATGTTTTATACACGGAAAATGAGACACAGTGTATGTATTATGCACGGAAAATGAGACAGATTATATGTTGTATACACGGACAATGAGACAGAATGAATTTTTTATACACGGAAAATGAAGCTTGCTAGACTATCAGCTTCAGACACGAAGAGTGTGTTAGGTTTCGGAGATTGGGATTGACTATATATCTATATATAGTCAATATTATAGACAGAGTATTATAACACTTTTTATTATGTGATTGTGTTAACCATGTAAAATATATATTATGCAATCATCAATACTTATAATAATCAGAGGACATATAAAGCTGTGTGACAGACAAAAGATTACTATGAAGTTGGAATACATGCAGATAGGATGTCTGTGTTGACGTCAGACAGAAAACAACATGGATATATTGAAAACTTATGTTTGACCTTTAGCCCCTTGAATCCTTGAACAACGCAATCCACTTCCCTTGCTTTGTTGGAGTCATTCAGGCGAATTTACAAAACACTTGTACAATTCATCATTATCTGTTGACAACTTGGGATATTTTATACACAGACGTGAAGAATGAGGGCAGTGTTGATTAATTTAGCGTTATTACGCAGATCTTGTCGGCCATTGATGAGTTGTTGTCTTGTCAACTGTTGAATGTTGATTTTATCATCATGTT
Source organism: Cepaea hortensis (assembly GCA_963921405.1). NCBI lineage: Eukaryota > Metazoa > Mollusca > Gastropoda > Stylommatophora > Helicidae > Cepaea > Cepaea hortensis. Next base: position 318,884,013 of record OY992876.1, on the reverse strand, counting down.
TCAATATATCTTCTGTTGTCAGACTCTGTGCCGTAATCAGAGCTTGAATTGTAGGCGACAGACGACGTTGCAACCGAGAGCGACAGACGGAGAAATGTTATAGCTGAGACATAGAGTACACGTCTCATATTAAAGCTGAGATATAGAGTACACAGCATATGTCATAGCTGAGACATAGAGTGCAAGACTTGGTAAAGCTGAGACAATAGAGTACAAGACATATGTTATAGCTGAGACATAGAGTACAAGACATATATTAAAGCTGAGACAATAGAGTACAAGACATATATTATAGCTGAGACAACAGAGTACAAGACATATGTTAAAGCTGAGACAATAGAGTACAAGACATATGTTATAGATGAGGCATAGAGTACAAGACATATATTATAGCTGAGACATAGAGTACAAGACTTATGTTATAGCATAGCACATAAAGGGTGATATGTCATAATAAGTTAGTATACATAGGCCACATAGCAACATACAAAGAAAAAAAAGGCAAGGTGTACACACACAGACAACATCACCAGCGATTCGCCAGTGGGAGCTGTGGTAATGTGGTGACTAGTGCCCTCACCTGTCTGGCCAGTGTCCCTTCGTCGAATCACCATCAAGAAGAAGACTATTTACTGGTCTTATGTCTCTGACGGGAGGGGGGGGGGCAGGGCAGACTCAACAAATAGGTTCCAGAGAATGTATGTGGAAGTTGAAGGATGCTGGTGTGATACTTATTACATTGTGGGTTGAAATATGGGTCCACGACCATAATCTCATCATGCTAAATGGCGTTGGAACTGGGTCTCGAGCACAATTGAATATTACCAGTGATAATTGAAAAAAACATAAGTGTTAGACACAACGGTTGACACACACACACACACACACACACACACACACACACAGACTGAGAGAGAGAGAGAGAGAGAGAGAGAGAGAGAGAGAGAGAGAGAGAGAGAGAGAGAGAGAGAGAGAGGAAATAGAGAGAATACTGGATGGGAAGGCAAGTCGACACATGAGACTTATCTATAACACAGAGGACATATGATGTTGAGGAACATGAAGGCCTGTATTCCTTGGCATGGTACGTGATGATGATGATGATGATGATGATGATGATGATGATGATGATGACGACGACGACGACGACGATGATGATGATGATGATGATGATGATGATGATGATGATGATGAAACTGGCCGGTACTAACAGTTCAGACTATAGAAGGAAGTTACGCATGAAGCAAGTTAGCGAGTCAAGTTTGGACAACGGGGTGTGTGACATTAGAGACACTCAGGAATGTTAAATAATGTTAAACTGTAGAGACAATACAGCTGATAACATTGCACACACAGCCAGCAAAGGGAACTTAACGAGCAGGCAAAGACAGTAGGACAGTCGTGTAATCAGGGATGCTGGCAAAATGACAGTTGTTACTGACATGACTGGAGATTCCTTAATCAGATATTTACAGCGCTGTAAACCTGCATACTATTGCACATATAATCACCATATTATTTCAGTATAATCACCATATTCTATGAACCAGATTTCAGTAAAATAAAGCGACAAATCCAATGGATACCGTGTTGTATTGAGCATATCGTTTCTATGATGTTGTCAGCGTGCCGTTGCTATGTTGAGTGTCTAGGAATGAATAATGTGGCAGTTTGCCCCTTGCTTTCCGCATACACAAGGTGGTTGACTACGTATTCACCCATTATGAACCTTTCAACTGTCCTGGATAAGTGGCTAACCTGCTGCGTGGTATTCTCTGAGAGAGAGAGAGAGAGAGAGAGAGAGAGAGAGAGAGAGAGAGAGAGAGAGAGAGAGAGAGGGTTAGAGGTAGAGAGAGGAAGGTAAAAGAGGAAGAGGGAGAGAGGAAGAGAAGAGAGAAAGAGGAAGAGAGGAGAGAAAGCTAGAGAGAGAGTGAGAGAGAGGGTGAAATAGGAAAGAGGACGAGGGAGAAGAAGAGAGAGAGGTGAGAGAGGCTTAGAGGGAGAGAGAGTAAAGTAAGAGAGTAAGAGGGAGGGAGGAAGTGAAAGAGTGAGCTAGAGAGAGTGAGAGAGCGCGCGAGAGAGGGAGGGGAAGAGAGAGTGAGAGAGACAGGGAAAGAGAGGGTGAGAGCGAGAGAGGAGAAAGAGAGAGAGAACGAACGAATGAACGAACGAACGAACTAAATTTTCAAATGATCACTCAGCCAAATCTTACATTCGACCCTTCCAAACACTTATCTTTCGCGACATGAATTATCCATTGAGCATATTACATTCACATAGGAACAAAACAAACACAAAAAACATTGTCAATTGAAAGATGTGAACATAAACAATACACATGACCATGTTGTGAGGACGAGAGAGGGAGAGAGAGAAGGAGAGAGAGAGAGAGAGAGAGAGAGGGGGGGGGGGTGTGGAACATTCAAAGGTGACAATGACAACAGAGGAAAATCGTGTCTTCTGGGCTGACCTGTTACAAAAACATTCTTAGATTTCGTGAAGAACAAACGAACGCAGGAACGAACGAACGAACGAACGGACTTTATTTTCAAAAGGTAACAAATTGGGCACGCAGGCCCATCTTAGTTTCGGCCCTTTCAATATCTCATCTTTCGTTCATCAATAGTGCATAATGCATTCACATAAGAAAAAAAAACATTGTCAAAAGAATGTTGTAAACATAAACAATGCATATTACCATGTTATGAGACACATCCCCAACCCACCAACCCATCCCCCTTTCACCCACACATCCCCCATCCAACAATTCACACACACTCACAAACACACCCCTAGGCACACAAATATTCCCCCACATATCCACCCATCCCCCACATCCCACACACACCCCACCTACACACATCTCCACACCCACACAAACATCCCCGACTCTACACACCCCCAGATGTCCTATCCATCTAAGTCTACCAAGACTGAGCATGGAATAAACCGTCACACAACCTGATCTTTCCAATACTTCAGTATTTGTGATTTTGTCTTGCCACTTAATACCAAGAATTCTTCGCAGACACCGCATATGAAAGATGTTTAAATGTTTCTCTTGGTGTGAGAAAGTTGTTCAGTCTTCACTACCATAAAAAGTACTAAGGACACAGGCTTGATAGACAAGGACTTTTGTTTTGGCAGTAAGCTTCCTGTTCTCCCAGACTCTTTTTCTTAACCTGTTTATTGTTGTTGCTGCCTTACCAATCCGGATGTTGATCTAGGGATAATTTGCTATTTACCTCTGATCGTAGAATATGTAAAACGGTCTACCATCTCTAGTTCGGCGTCGTCAGTAAAGACTGATGGTACCCCATGTGCACCTTGTGACATAATCTGTGTTTTCCATTTTCTAATTGTTAAACCAAATTCAGAACAAGCATTGGAGAATGGAGATCGTAGACATTGTAATTCTTCCTCAGAGTGGGTCGTAACTGTAGTATCATCTGCAAAACGCAACTCTCTGATCAGTACCCTCCTAATTTTGGTCTTGGCCTTCAATGTCTGAGCATTGTAGAGGCCGCCATCTAAGCGTGAGTGAATGTATATGCCACCATCCTGATCACGAAAGGCATATTTCAGAAGAAGTGAAAAACATATTCCCAAGAGAGTGGGAGCTAGTACACAACCTTGCTTAACTCCACTCTTGATTTCAAACTCTTCTGAAGTTGTGCCATCAAACTTGATTATACCCTTCATGCCTGTGTGGAACGATTCCACAATGGACAGAAGAGTTGGTGGGCAGCCAATCTTCTTTAGTGCCTTGAATAGACCCTCACGACTGTCCAAATCAAATGCTTTTGTGAGGTCGATGAAGGCAATAAACAATGGTTGATTCTTTTCACGGTATTTTTCTTGCATTTTTCGCAATGAGAATATCATGTCAATGGTAGACCTGTTCTGTCGAAAGCCACACTGTGATTCGGGGTAGACCTTATCTCCTAGGACTTCAAGTCTGCGCAGAACAATTCTGGCAAATACTTTTCCAACAATACTCAGACGTGAGATACCCCTATAGTTGTTATAGTTGCTCCAATCGCCCTTGTTCTTGTACAGTGTTATGATGCTTGAATCTTTGAAATCCTATAGCACTTGTCCTTCTCGCCAGCATAGCTCTATTAGCTGGTGGATCTGTAGAGTGAGTGTGTCTTGCCCACTTCTGATAATCTCTATTGGAATCCCATCCTTACCTGGAGCCTTGCCAGATGCAAGTTCATTTATAGCACACTTAACTTCTGTTATAGTTGGAAGTGTGTCCAGGTGGTCAAGAGTTGGTAGAGCCTCTATGGCGTTGAGGGCATCATCCGCTAGTTTGGTCTCACTTGAGTAAAGCTCCAAATAGTGCCCTACCCACCTATCCATCTGCTGTTTCTTATCAGTGATGATTTCTCCAGCCAAGGTTTTCAATGGTGCATTTCTTTTGATAATTGGACCATATGCTTTCTTTATCCCTTCATACATGCTTCTGATGTTTCCCTTATCACTTGCGATTTGAATGGACTCACATAACTTGATCCAATAGTCATTCGCACACTGCCTGGCAGCCTTTTGTACATCCTTCCTCGCTTGCTTCAGCTCAATCAGAGTGTTACGCATTGGTCTTTCCTTGTTTCTTAAGAGAGATATCTTCTTCTTATTAATCAAGGGCTGCAGAATCTGGCTGTTTGCCGCAAACCAGTCCTGCCTTTTATGATCCACAGTGCCGTAACCCATACGACAGTTTTATGAAGAGTCTCCTTTAGTTTACCCCACTTTTCACTTACTGTACAATTTTCTGGTGTATCAGTGAATGTGTCTTCAAGTTTCTGTTGAAACTGAAAGCACTTTTCAGGATCGTGAGTGTTAATAATATTAATCATGGGGCTAGATTTGTGTTTAGCTGTGCAGATTCTCTTTGGTCTGAGTCTAACCATTGCAACAACCAAAGAATGATCCATATCACAGTCAACAGTGTGGTAACTTCGAGTCAATGATGTGTGGTTCAGATGTTGTCTCCGTGTGACGATGAAGTCCAGCTGGTGCCAATGGCCGGATCTTAGATGTTTCCATGTGACCTTGCGCAGCACTTTTGTTTTTAAAAAAAGGAGTTTGTAATACATAGGTCATTTCTGGTGCAATGCTCCAGCAGCATTTGACCATTTTAATTCATGCGAGGGATGTTGTATTTTCCAAGGCACACTGACCATGAACTCAAGTCCTTGCACCATCTTACAAGCATTGAAATCACCGAGCATATAAATGTAGTCGGATTTTGGAACTGCCTTGATCACGGAGTTTAACTCGTCATAGAACGAATCCTACACATCATCAGAGGAATCAAGTGTCGATGCATATGCAGTAATTGTGGTAAAACCACAAGAGGTTGCCAAGCGCAAGGATAATAGTCCTTCATTTCCTCCTGCTGGAATTTCAATCATTCCCAGTAGCGAATGCTTCACTACAAAGCCCACATCGTGTTGCATTTTTTTCTGCTGCCCTCTACCCTTCCAAAAAAGGTGTAATTGTTTTCCCTGAGTGACCCTTCCTCAGCGAGGCGAGTGCCCTGCAGGCTAGCAATATCAATGTTAAGACAATTGAGTTCGGCATCAATCACATCCGTTTTTCTCACATCGTTAATATTTGTCAAGTCAGTGGAAAATCCTGGACACATGGTTCTCACGTTCTAGGTTGCAAGCTGTAGCTTGAGGTTTCTATTGTTCTTTTTATTAGTACCTGGTACATTGGTTTTACAGCCTGCGATTCAGATTTTGTCCTAGCCCCAAGCACCCATTGAAGCAGGCAGGTTGTGGCGGATCAGCACCCAATTGACCGGGTGCTGCCCAGCTTGAGGCGAACGGTAGCTGATCAGTGACACCTGTAGGTGTCTCCCACCGTCAGAGGCACCATGTCTACGCCAATTGACAGGGACTTATAACCCGTAACAGTTGCCTCTCGCTTTGATTTCGAGACCGGTTAAGACCAGGGATGGAGTTATTGCCTCTACATAGCACAAAGCCTGGGCTAAAATATAGAGACCATATGTTGCTCGTGCAGCATGATCCCTCACTCGGCCTGGCTAGTTCACTCCAGAGGAAAAGTAATATCTACACATCTGGAACAAGACAAGCTGCAGAAGCTGCCGGATAAGAAAAGCAATGATCTAACTGTCCGCCTGTCGGAGCTTTGACAGAGACAACCCTTCATCTTTGGTCTGAATATTGAGAAATCTACGATTAGATACACTACACTAGATTTGACACATCCATCCTGCGAATAATTGCTAACATTGGGATTGTTTCAAATAGACAGGTCAACAAGCAACTTTTATATCCACACAAACAGACCGACACACATGTCCTAACATTACGTAAGTGTCGGGCAATAAACAAAAACAAAAAAAAACAAATTCTAACATTGAAAGTATTTAGAGAAAACAAACAGACCAACAATACATTCTAACATTGGAAGTATGTAAAGCAAACATGCAGTCCAACAGTAAAGTCTAACATTGGAAGTATGTAGAGCAAACATACAAACCAAGAGTAAAATCTAACATTGGAAATATGTAGAGCAAACGTACAGACCAGCAGTAAATTCTAAAATTGGAAGTATGTAGAGCAAACGTACAGATCAACAATAGATTCTAAATTTGGAAGTAAGTAGAGCAAACATACAGGCCAACAGCAAATTCTAGCATTCCAAGTATGTAGAGCAAACATACTGTCCAACATTAAGTTCTAACATTGGAAGTATGTAGAGCAAACATGCAGTCCAACAGTAAATTCTAACATTGCAAGTATGTAGAGCAAACATACAGACCAAAACTAAATTCTAACATTTATTAATTATTAATAATTAATTCATACATTTGAAGTATGTAGAGCAAACATGCAAACCAACAGTAAATTCTAACATCGTATGTACAAGCTTGTATGTAGAGCAAACATACAGACCAACAGTAAAATCTAACAATGGAATTATGTACAGCGAACATACAGACCAACAATAAATTCTAAAATTGAAAGTATGTAGAGCAAATATACAGACCAACAGTAAATTCTAACACTGAATTATGCAGAGCAAACATACAGACCAACACCAAATTCTAACATTCAAAGTATGTAGAGCAAACATACAGTCCAAAACTTAATTCTAAAATTGGAAGTATGTAGAGCAAACGTACAGACCAACAATAAATTCTAACTTTGGAAGTATGTAGAGCAAATATACAGACAAACAGTAAATACTAAAATTGGAAGTACGTAGAGCAAACATACAGACCAACAGCAAATTCTAACATTCCAAGTATGTAGAGCAAACATACTGTCCAACATTAAGTTCTAACATTGGAAGTATGTAGAGCAAACATGCAGTCCAACAGTAAATTCTAACATTGCAAGTATGTAGAGCAAACATACAGACCAAAACTAAATTCTAACATTTGAAGTATGTAGAGCAAACAAACAGACTTGGAGTATATTCTAACATTGGAAGTATGTAGAGCAAACATGCAAACCAACAGTAAATTCTAACATCGTATGTACAAGCTTGTATGTAGAGCAAACATACAGACCAACAGTAAATTCTAACAATGGAATTATGTACAGCGAACATACAGACCAACAATAAATTCTAAAATTGAAAGTATGTAGAGCAAATATACAGACCAACTGTAAATTCTAACACTGAAGTATGTAGAGCAAACATACAGTCCAAAACTTAATTCTAAAATTGGAAGTATGTAGAGCAAACGTACAGACCAACAATAAATTCTAACTTTGGAAGTATGTAGAGCAAATATACAGACAAACACTAAATACTAAAATTGGAAGTACGTAGAGCAAACATACAGACCAACAGTATATTCTAATAAAGGAGGTACGTAGAGCAAACATACACATCAACGGTAAATTCTAACATTGGAAATATGTAGAGCAAACATACAGACCAGGAGTAAATTCTAAGATTGGAAGAAAGTAGAGAAAACATACAGACCAACAGTAAATTCTAAAATTGAAGTATGTAGAGCAAACATATAGACCAACAGTAAATTCTAACATTGGAAGTATGTAGACCAAACATACAGACCAACAGTAAATTCTAACATTGGAAATATGCAGAGCAAACATACAGACCAAAAGTAAATTCTAACATTTGAAGTATGTAGACCAAACAAACAGACCTGGAGTATATTCTAACATTGAAAGTATGTAGAGAAAAAATACAAACCAACAGTAAATTATAACATTTGAAGTATGTAGAGCAAACATACAGACAGCTGTAAATTCTAACATTGGAAGTATGTAGAGCAAACATGCAAACCAACAGTAAATTCTAACATTGGATGTAAAAGCTTGTACGTAGAGCAAACATACAGACCAACAGTAAATTCTAACATTGCAAGTATGTAGAGCAAACAAACAGACCAAGTGTAAATTCTAACACTGAAGTATTTGGAGCAAACATACAGTCCAACAGTAAATTCTAACATCGGAAGTATGTAGAGCAAACAAACAGACAAACAAACAACTAACTGTGCAGTGAATTCGTAGAACTGGTCTATTTTAAAACGGGGGACATACGTTGAGATGAATCAACATGCTTCTCGATTCACGGTCAAGGATCTAACACTAATTGCATCTAACCAATAACAACAAAACATCATAGTTCCCAGAATTGGCACGGGTGGTAGGTTTACTTCCGGGTCGTACTGTCCTATATTATTCAAGGGGAAAAAATACTTGCCCTGTACTTGGGATTTCCATTGGCCATGTTATTGCTGTATTTTGTCAAGGTCAACTGATGACATATGCAAGCGAGATCTGCTCACACATTCTTGTCCACCTGACCCCGTTGTTGCTTCCTTGTAGAACTTATGTACACATCGTTTACCTTCACAAGATCTCCACACTCAACAATCTAAACACATCCTATATATTTATGCGACAGGATAAGTGCGTCGCCATCTCCTCACTATGAGTATATGAATGTAACAACAGCCCTAGGTTTGTTGCCGCATCATGACCATATGAATGTATTGACAGAAATGGAATAAGCCTGCAAACAAAGCTGAAAATCTACAAAGCCGTCGTATTATCCACACTGCTATATGCTTGTGAAACCTGGACTGTTCACCAGCGACACGCTAGGAAATTAAACTACTTCTACACAGTCTGCCTTAGGAAGCTATTAAAGATTAAATGCAAGACAAGAACCCAGACACTGAAGTCCTAGAAAGAGCATCCAGGCCCAGTATCCACACTCTACTGATGAAGAATCAGATTCGCTGGGCTGGTCACTTGACTCCCATGCCAGATCTCAGGCTCTCTAAACGAATTTTTACGGCGAGTTGCGTTGTGGTATACGCTCACAAGGCGGCCAGAGGAAACGCTTTAAAGACCTCACTAAAAGCTTTTGGAATTCAATATGACACTTGGGAGACTGCTGCCAAAGCCCGAAATTCGTGGCGTAAATCATTAAGCAAGGGTGCAGTCACCTGTGAAGCAAACAGAACTGCAAGAGCTGTGAAGAAAAAGCTGGACAGAAAAACCACTGCAAAGAACATTTCGAGCCAAAATAGGCCTTATCAGCCATCTTAGAACTCACGGCTCCATACTTTCAACCCCACTGGATGAAATGATACAACAACAACACAAACAACATATGAATGTAACAATAGTCCTAGGTTTGCTGCCGCATCATGAATATATAAAAATAACAATAGTCCTGGGTTTGTGTATCTCACTATGAATATATGCATGTAACAATAGTCCTAGGTTTGTCTGTCGCACTATGAGTATATGCATGTAACAAAAGCCCTAGATTTGCTGTGGCACCATGAGTGTATGAAAGTATATGAATAGGTCTAGGTTTTCTGCCGCACCCTGACTTTATGAATATAAAAATAGCTATAGTTTTGCTGTCGCATTATGAGTATATACACGTAACAAAAGAATACGTTTTCTGTTGCACTAAAAGTATATGAATGTAACAATAATCCTACGTTTGCTGTGACACTATGTGTATATGAATGTAGATATAATCCTACTCTAGAAAGATGGCAGGAATACTGAAGTGGAATATATGATATGAATGACTGAGGATATGAATGATATACATGAACCAATGACAGCAGAGACAGAACCTAAACTCTCATTAGATGAAATTGCATGGGCAATAAAGAACCTGAAGTATGGTAAATCACCAGGATGTGATGAGATACCAGCTGAACTAATTAAAGTGGGAGGAGAAGAAGGCATAAAAATCTATCATGCATTAAGTAAAAAGATATGGAAATATGGTATATGGCTAAAAGATTGGAAGAGAACTATTTTCATTTCAATACCAAAAAAAGGCAACCTGAAATTATGCACCAACTATAGAACTGTTGCTCTGATGAGTCATGTAATTGCTTGCTTGTGTTCGTTGGCTTGAGCTCCAATGCGAAATCCTGTATGTCGGATGAAGGCATCCTATTGTCCAACATCAGTGTGATGTCATACAGGACTTGAGGTTTGCGTGAGTATCCATTGTCCCATGTCTGGCTTATTGGTGTGCAGACTGGTGGTTCCTCGCCGTATAGACTGACACTCTCCGACTTCGGAGGAATCGGCGATCCTACTGACTTTAGCCAGGACCCCGAAAGGACCTATTGCCCAGGAAGCTCGACAAGGACGCGTCAGTAAGTCTTGGCCAGTATATAACTCGGCCCTGGTGTCTTGGAAACACCTCTGCGACCCAGTCATGTAATCAAAATTATATTAAAAATCATAATGGGAAGACTTCGTAAGAAAATTGAAGAAGAGATTAACGTGGCTCAAGCTAGATTTAGACAAGGAATGGGTACAGGAGATCACATTCTCAACATGCGTTTAATAAAAGTGAAGTGCAGAGAATTTAAAGTAAACTTATTCTCATGTTTTGTGGATTATTCAAAGGCATTTGACTGTGTACAACATCATAAACTTTGGAAAATCATGCGGAATATGGGATTTCCATCACATGTAGTACAGCTCATAAAAATGCTTTATCTAGACCAACAAGCAGCGGATAGAATAGATGGCGAGACATCAGATTGGTTTGACATCAAGAAAGGAGTCCGTCAGGGCTGAGTGCTATCCACTATGTGTGTAATCTGTACGCCGAACATATAATGACAAATGTCAGAGATGATATAACCAGGGAGCAATATGATGCAATAAATATCGGTGGTCATGACATACCAAAGATTCGATATGCTGATGATACAGTATTACTATCCACAACACAGATTGGTATAGAAAACTTAATAACCTCAACCCAAAGAAATATTGAAAATCACAACTTATATCTTAACATATCAAAAACAAAGATAATGCATACAGATCAAACTAATATGGATAAAAAATATATGTTTATGAGAAAAGATTGGAAGTGGTGGAAAATTTCGATTACCTTGGGTTATTGATTACCAACAATGGTGACATAATGAAATATATTAAATGACGACTATCAATTGCTCTTCAAAGACTAAAACAACTGAATAAATTATGGAGTGGGACAGATAGAACTACAAAATTAGATTTTTAAGACCATGCATCTTTCCCATTGCAACATCGGCCTTTGAGACCTGGACACTTACTAAACGAGCTGAACATCGCATAAATGCTTTTGAATATAAATGTTATAGACAGGTTCTAAGAATATCTTGGGTAAAGAAAAGAACAAATGCATCAATACTTCAAAAGCTGAATATTGAAGAGTGATGGCTATTAAAGACGATAAAACAAAGAAAATTGATATATTTTGGTCACTTGAAACGTCATGAACGTTTGGAGAGAACAATAATGGAGGGCTATATGCCTGGGAGCCGGTCTCTCTGGCTGAGGGGTTACACCACTTTCTCCGTAATCCCGTTCATATTTTTTTTTTTTTTTGAAAGTACTTACACACGTTTATTTGTGGTGAAAGATCAATACAGTGGTCGTCCAGACCGTAAAGTTCCCTTTTAACACAGGGATGGCATTACACAATATCTGCAAACTATATCCAAGTATTATCACGCAGAGTCTCGTAGTGGGCGAGAACTGGAAGCGGTTCTACCCCCGCTGCTGACTTGCGGGATAACTGAGCCGGCCGCTCAGAAAGCAATGGCAAACTACTGAGCGTAATCTTTCCACGAAATCAACAGATAGCTGAAAGATGCTGCTGTTGACAGCGATGTCATATAAAGGATATGCGAATTTATGCCTGGGAAGAGAGGAAGAGGAAGGCCAAAGAGAAGATGGGTGCAGGATGTGGCAGATGATCTCCAGATGGGTGTATCGGACGCGGGACATCTTGCTTGTGATCGAGAAGTTATGGGAACGAGGTTCTGCCTCGAGTGCTGGAGGTCCCGGTTAAAGTCCCGGTGAGGGCCGGGATATTTTCACGTGGACTTCTAGTAAAAATTTCCCCTGGTCTCTGGGTAGTGAGATCGGACGCCCATGTGTATTGTTGCGCACGTAAAAAATCCCTTGGCAGTTGGAAATCGAAAAATAGTAGCCTATACGGCGCTGCCCGGGCAAAATTTCAAGTTAGAAATCTGCCCAAAGTATTTCAGGATCATCGCCGGTGCTACGGAGTTCGTGCACTGAGCTGAGTTTCTCCAGACTCAGGTTTGAGTTAGGAGGAGAAAGGAGCACTACTGGGTTACACCCGTGTGCCGTGATGTTGATCCATCGACTAAACTAAACTAAACTAATTCGTATTTCCTCCCTATAAATCTCCCCCCCCCCCCCACTTCCCCGCCCCTAAACAGTATATGTAAAAATGGAAGCTAAATTTAATAACACAAACCAGAACAAGTCTAGACGTCTACATAAAATGTGATTTGCCGGTCTACTTACTTTATAAAATGAATTTCAGAAGGGTGAATAGTATAGAACCGTAAAGTATGAAGGGAAAACAATATCAAGTAATCGGTTCTTGTATTAACGCGATCTTGAAATAATCTCCAAACCCCCACTCTCTCTCTCTCTCTTCCCCCCCCCCCCCCCTCCACCCCTTTCCCCCGGAAACCCTAAAATCCCCATCAGTTGAGAACCACTGCACTATGAGAATATGAATGTAACAGTACGGAGACAGAAAGAGTATGTACACTCATACACTAGAATGTTTCAATGGTGCTCTCTCACACTGAAAATTCACATTGCCCACAGGTACGATGTCCTTAAAATTCTCACTCCTCTGCAAATTGCGTAACCTAATATGTGCTATTATCTGCAAGAAAAAAAAATGTGACAGATGTTAGATCGATCGGTAGGTGACCGGAGATCATTTTAGAGGCCGTCATAGGGACATTACAGAACGCCCCGACACACTAGTCGCGGCTCCACTCACCTGTTTGTTTCAGAAGACTGCAGCTGGTGAGTTGTTTATATTAGTTGTTTTTTTTTTCTGTGGAAGCAGCAACTGCCTAATCGTTGTATGTAAGTCAAATAACGGATGACTGAAGGACTCTTGTACGTAAGTCACGTAACGGATGACTGAAGGACTCCAATACGTAAGTTACGTAACAATTAACAGAAGGACTTAAGTACGTAGGTCAAGTAACGGAAGACTGACCGAATCCTGTACGTAAGTTAAGTAATGGAATACTGAAGGACTGTTGAAAGTATGTCAAGTAACGGAATACTGAAAGACTCCTGTTCGTAAATCAAGTCACGGACGACTGAAGGACTCTTGTATGCAAGTCAAGTAATTGATGATTGAAGGGCTCCTGTGTGTAAGTCAAGTAACGGATGATTGAAGGACTCTTATACATAAGCCAAGGAACAGATAGATAACTGGAGGACTAATGTACGTAAGTCAAGTAACGGATGACTGATGGACTCTTCTAGGTACGTCAAATAACTGATGAACAAAGGACTTATATGTGTAAGTCAAGTAATGGATGACTGAAGGACTCCTGTAGGTAATTCATGTAATGGATGATTGAAAGACTCCTGTACGTCAGTGAAGTAACTGTTGACTGAAGGGCCTGTACGTAAGTCAAGTAACGGATGACTGAAGGACCCTTGTACTGAAATCAAGTGACAGATGACTTAAGGACTCGTGTACGTAAACCAAGTAATGAATGCCTGAATGACTCCTGTAAGTAAGTCAAGTAACGGATGACTGAATGACTCTTGTACGTAAGTGAAATAACGGATGATTTAAGAACTCGTGTACGTAAATCAAGTAATGGATGACTGAAGGACTCCTGTAGGTAATTCATGTAATGGATGATTGAAAGACTCCTGTACGTCAGTGAAGTAACTGTTGACTGAAGGACCTGTACGTAAGTCAAGTAACGGATGACTGAATGACTCTTGTACGTAAGTGAAATAACGGATGATTTAAGAATTCGTGTACGTAAATCAAGTAATGGATGACTGAAGGACTCCTGTACGTAAGTTCTGTAATGGATGACTGAAGGACTCATGAGTGTATGCTGCTGGGTCCATATTTGTTAAATACCAGCCGGCACTTGATGGTGAAGTGGTCAGTATCCAGCGGACCGTCTTTACTTCCCACGTCATGTCCTGGTACACAGTCTAGACTGGGTGGTCCGCCATGATACAGGCTGACAGGTATGACCAGGCCAGGCTCTAGCCACTCCACCATCACTCCCCCCCCCCGGTATGGTGTGTGTCATGTGATAGGTCAGTGACGTCACGAGCTCGCTCGGTACATGGCGTTAGCTCCATGATGTGATAGATCAAGCTCGCCCTCTAACATCCGGTGTGCTCATGATAGGGTAGCGGGTTCACCCCCTAAACCGGCAACAGGTTGAACTTGAAGGTTGATTTCTCATTCAGAAAACACTGGCGAACTTGTTTTTAACAGGACCTCGCAGTTAACCCCAGCATTTTATTGTTGTTGCTGTTTGTGATTTTACGTTCAATATTTAGTCATTGCTTTCTGAATGAGAGGCACTCACACCTTTGTATGAAGACTAACTCGAGGCGGTCTGCTGCCAAATCGCCCGCAGCTGTGTTTCTAAAGCGGTTTGCTGGATTACGAATTGCATTCTTAATGACTTCGACACAGAGCCGGCAATAGCAAACTAACGTACGTACATACATACATACATACATACATACACACACACACACACACACACACACACACATATATATATATATATATATACACACACACACACACATGCACACATACACACAAACATACATACATACATACATACATACATACATACATACATACATACATACATACATACATACATACATACATACATACATACATACATACATACATACATACATACATACATACATACATACATACATACATCGAGAGAGAGAGAGTGAGCGCTTATCTAGACTTTGTCGATCGGTCGTACAAATTTGCTCATTTGCCTGCTCAAAACACGACCCTATCTGCACGATGCGGCTCATTCTCGAAACGCCTGCCTCGGTAACTTGCGTTGGCTGGGAGGTTCCCAGTTTGGTGCATCTCACACAGCCATCCGAGACAACGAACGCTAGACGCGGGACTGATCTTGCGAACCAGACCTGCCATAACTACATACATACATACGTACATACATACATACATACGTACATACATACATACATATATAAAACATGATTATACGTTTCTTTTCCCTACTGGTGACCATAAGAGGGCTTGGTTGGGGAGACTTGTCTTGTGTGTGTGTGTGTGTGTATATATATATATATATATATATATATATATATATATATATATATATATATATATATATACACTAGCTGACCCGGCCCGGCTTCGCTTAGTACCTGGCGCGGATCTGTCTGTCTGTCTGTCTGTCTGTCTGTCTGTCTGTCTTTCTGTCTGTCTGTCTGTCTGACCCGGCCCGGCTTCGCCCAGCTCCTGGTGGGGAGCATCTCATTTAATTCATTTAATTAGTCATATTAGCTCCCGTTCCCGACTGTCTGTCTGTCTGTCTGTCTGTCTGTCTGTCTGACCCGGCCCGGCTTCACCCAGTCCCTTGTGGGGGGCATCTCATTTAATTCATATAAGTAGTCATATAATCTTCCATTCCCGACTGTCTGTCTGTCTGTCTGTCTGTCTGTCTGTCTGTCTGTCTGACCATGCCCGGCTTCGCCCAGCCTCTGTTGGGGAGCATCTCATTTAATTCATATAAGTAGTCATATAAGATCCTGTTCCCGACTATCTGTCTGTCTGTCTGTCTATCTATCTGACCCGGCACAGCTTTGCCCAGCTCCTGGCGGGGAGCGTCTTATTAAATTTATATAACACAAAAAAATTAACTTAAGAATTTCCTTCCACACATCATCCATTATTTTTAATGAAAACTGTTTTTAATCACCTACATGACTGTAGATAACTTCTTTAAACATAAAAAGATGAGTTAGAACATTTTCATTATTTAAATAGATGCATTATTTTTATGCAAACTTTGAAAATGCCTTAAAGATTATATCATTATTTATTATAACACATATGCCTGTAAATAACTGTAGACAAAGAGATTATAAACCTTTGAAAACAATGCAACAATCTATATATAAAATATATAGCAATGCTATTAAAATGTATGCCCCTTGAAATAACTTTTCTTAAGTTAAATCCCCTCGCTTTATATAAATGATAATGTAAAGTAAAATATTACATTTTAGTAAGTAAATAGCTGTTTGTACACTAACAAACTATGACAGTTGGCTGCAGGGGAATGAAAAGAAAGCATGTAGAAAATTTCATCTCAATCGAATGGACCGTTTGCGAACGCATCAAATACATCCGGATACACGTTGCCTTATATATATATATATAT
The DNA here is from genome assembly GCA_963921405.1 of Cepaea hortensis. Taxonomy (NCBI): domain Eukaryota; kingdom Metazoa; phylum Mollusca; class Gastropoda; order Stylommatophora; family Helicidae; genus Cepaea; species Cepaea hortensis. Next base: position 318,867,227 of record OY992876.1, on the reverse strand, counting down.
ATATATATATATATATATATATATATATATATATATATATATATATATATATATATATATATATATATATATATATATATATATATATTCGTATGTTCAGTGATTGGCATAAATGCTGCAATATTGCCAAGTCTTCAATTGCATGGAAAATCTGACATTTAATATTGTCCTAGATATCAAATCACACAGTGCAATTTTTTGTAAAATAATTTGTGCTTTTGGCATTACTTTTTCACAAATAAAAATTATTCACAAATTATTTTATAAAATATTCGTTTGTTAGAATTCTGTGTTGACTTGGTTTCATCTGTGATTCATTTCCGATGTTATCCATCTGCCTAGATAATTGCATTTCTGCACTTGCTCCAATACATTTAGATTTAGGCGGTATGTTGGATATTATCATGACTTCTGTCTTAATTAGTCATTTAAAAAAGCTGGCTTATATCCATCCTTTCACTAGTGAATATCTCTAGAATTGAAACTAAATGCGATAACTGATGTAAAATAACATCGCAATAAAATATTACACAATTGTGCGTAACCTTGCAAGATATTGCAATCAATCTCAGGTAGATTTATACACTTGTTTGGCATTGCTTTCTGACTGAGAAGTAAGCATATCTTACAAATAAGGGTGGGTCAGAAATTTTTCATGGAACTTCAGCTAGGTAATCATAGATCTGCCAATATCAAAATGACTGGACAGACGTGATGGAAGGTAATCAATTATTCATGTTTTTGCACTGAAGTGTGTTTTCAGAGATAATAATAGACAAGCAGCTTAATTATAATGACACAGAGTATATACGTATGGAATGCAGAGTTCTTTGGGAAGGAAAACTATCAGGTACATTTGAAATATGAATGGGGATGGGTCAATGTTCTCTTTTGTCAGATGGACGGAGGGAACACCAGAGTCCATGGAAATATCAATACATGAAGCCCATTAGCGGGCACTCTCCTACTGTTTATACTTCACCTCGATACCGCAAGGTACATGATGAGATGAGATGATGAGATGTAATTCTGCTCAATCTGAAGCCACAAGAAAGACAACCGAGAAACCCCAAGCTGAAGCCACGTAAAGACAATTGAGAAACCTCATGCTGAAGCCATGTCAAATACCACGAGAAACCTCAAGTTGAAGACACAAGACAGACAACTGAGAAAATTCAACCTGAACCAACAAGAAAGTCAATCGAGAAACTTCAGGCTGAAGCCACAAGAAAGACAAATGAGAAACCTCAAGCTGTAATCAAGCCAAAGACAATGAGAAACCTCAAGCTGAAGCCACTCCAATGTCAACTGATTTGATTTGATTTGATTTGATTTACCTTTATTTTCCAAGGGTCGCAAATTGGGCACGCAGGCCCGTCTTACATTCGGTCTTTCCAAGCACTCATCTTTCGTTCATCAATAGTGCATGATGGATTCAAATAGAAAAAAAAAACATTGTCAAGTGAATGTTATATGCATAAATAATGCATATTACCATGTTATGAAATAGATCTCCTACCAACCCACACATCCCCACCCACCACACAACCCCCTTCCCCCACACACCCCACCCTCAAACACATCCCGCTCATTCCCCAACCCACAAACACACTCACCACCCACCCACCTTAAGATAAAGCCACGTGAAAGGCAACTGAGAACTCCCAAGCTGTGTAAGAAAACTGTGTAGTCTCAAGTTGAGGTCACAGGATAGACAACTGCGTAACTTCAAGCAGAAACCTCGTCAAAGACCACTGAGAAAACTCAAACTGAAGCCACGTCAAAGACAACTGAGAAACCTCAAGCTGAAGCCACGTCAAAGACAACTGAGAAATCCCAAGCTGAAGCCACGTCAAAGACAACTGAGAAACCTCAAGCTGAAGCCACGTCAAAGACAACTGAGAAACCTCAAGCTGAAGCCACGTCAAAGACAACTGAGAAACCTCAAGCTGAAGCCACGTCAAAGACAACTGAGAAATCCCAAGCTGAAGCCACGTCAAAGACAACTGAGAAACTTCAAGCTGAAGCCACGTTAAAGACAACCGAGAAACCTCAACCTGAAGCCACGTCAAATTCAACTGAAAAACCGCAAGCTGAATCCACGTCAAAGACCACTGCGAAACCTCAAGATGAAGCAACAAGAAAGACGACAAAGCTGGTAGAACGGGATGGACAGTTTGGATTTATTTCTACACATCGGATCGGATCGGATGTCCGCTGTCTGGGCGCTGCTATATCATCAACAATGCAAACTTGTTATGGTATCCTTGTCCTCCCTTTCTCGCTCTCCTCCTTGTCTAGAAAGTTTAGCAGACAACTTCAATCTCCGCCATTAAAACGTTGGTTTCTGCATGTCTCAAGGAACGTATTTGTTGTCCTGCGACCTTTCCCCCCTCAAAATGTTCAATGTGTGAGTGTTGTCTCGCTGGACATTTTGACAAGGTCAAGTAGCAAACAAATGGTTTTGACTGCTCACTCTTTTAACTTTAATAATATAAATAAATAATTACTTAAATAGACAAAATCCGTGGCAAGAAGTTGGCGTGGGTAGGTTGAGGAGTTGAGTTGAGTTGAGTTGAATTGAGTTGAGTTGATTTGAGTTGAGTCAAGAACCGACTTCACTGATCCAATTCTCCTTCTATAACTGATTATTCGGAAATTATTCCCAACAACATCATGTTTTCCTTCTATAAGTGATTGTTCTAGCAACTTTTCCAACATCATGTTTTCCTTCTATAAGTGGTTATATTCTAACAACTTTCCCCAACAGTGATATCGTCTTCTATAAGTGGTTATATTCTAACAACTTTCCCAACAACATCGAGTTCTCTTTCTATAACTGATTATATTCTGACAACTTTCCCTACAACATCTATTTCTACTTCTATAACCGATTATATTCTAACAATTTTCTCAACAACATCTATTTCTCCTTCTATGAGTGATTATATTCTGACAATTTTCCCAACAACATCGAGTTCTTTGAAAATTTCCATCTGTTCTTGATTCTGGAGTCGGTTAAAATCTGTATCGAGTTAAACTAAATGATTAGTAATTTGTATTTTCTCCAACAGACCACCATCTTCCAAAACCACTTCTTTAAATTAGTACAGTCATCTATATCTATTAACACAATAGCATTATCGATTACTGACTTTTCTGGTGGTCCACTGTCATAAACTGTCATTTGCTGCCAATATAGTACCTTGGGTTGTATGGGGGGAGGGGGTCTAGAGTATGAGGAATTAAGGCCGCCTGGTTAGTGCAGTCGCCGCGAATTGTACTGGTTGGGATATTCTTTTTGCCCCCCCCCCCCCCACAGAAAAAAATCTCACACCTTACCGAGGATTCGAACCCGGGTCTCCTGATGGAGAATCCGGCGTTCTAGCTACTCGGCCAGCCGCTCCTCTGGTGGTTTACGTTCCGGTAAATTGCGCAACGATCGACAGTTAAACCAAAAACGAAAGTAATCGCAGCAATTGACAAGAAGCGGGGTTTCTTGGAAAACCCACTCACCCCGGCCTGTCTGTGCGCTAAGTAGTGACAATAATACTCACGATGCCATTACTGTGATATCTAGGCGGGGAATCCCTGTGGCTGTCCATCTGTCAACACTCAGAGAGGGGTCACTTCCGGGCTTGGCCCTGTCCACCTGCATAAATATTGCTGCAGGTCACGTCAGCTAGCTCATTTAGTTGGAGTTGGCGATGTGAGGTTCGTCTCTGCAAGGTACTTGTGTTTGTCATTGTATTGTTGTAAAATAGATGATGATGTAGTTGCTGCCGTTGCTACAGTCGTAGCCAAAGTTGCGGTCATACTACTACTACTACTACTACTACTACTACTACTACTCTACTACTGACATTCTCTGGATGGCCAAAGTTCTAGCCTAGTACGACATTCTTAGAGTGGACGGAGTTCTTGCTTAGTAAGACAATCTATGGGAGGCCGGAGTTCTTGCTTCGAACGATATTCTCTGGGAGGCCGGAGTTCTTGCTTCGAACGATATTCCCTGGGAGGCCGAAGTTATTGTCTAGTACGACATTCTCAGAGTGAACGGAGTTCTTGCCTAGTTCGACATTCTCTGAGTGGACGGAGTTCTTGCTTAGTACGACATTCTCTGGGAGGCCGAAGTTCTTGCTTAGTACGACATTCTCTGGGAGGCCGAAGTTCTTGCTTAGTACGACATTCTCTGGGAGGCCGAAGTTCTTGCTTAGTACGACATTCTCTGGGAGGCCGAAGTTCTTGCTTAGTACGACATTCTCTGGGAGACCGAAGTTCTTGCTTAGTACGACATTCTCTGGGAGGCCGAAGTTCTTGCTTAGTACGACATTCTCTGGGAGGCCGAAGTTCTTGCTTAGTACGACATTCTCTGGGAGGCCGAAGTTCTTGCTTAGTACGACATTCTCAGAATGGACGGAGTTGGCGTCTAGTACGACATTCTCGGGTGGCCGTAGTTGGTGTCTAGTGCCCCCCCCCCCCCCCCCCCAAAAAAAAAAAAATAATTAAATAAATAAAAATTAAAAAAATAGCCAAAACAAAACAAAAGATATCGTGAAAAAAAAACCAAACAAAAAAAGAAACAAACAAGAACCCAAAATTGGAAAGGATTTGTTACGAAGACAATTATAAGTTAGGAAACCGCGACACGGAGTCTGACGGTGGACAACGTGCCTTTAGCATGCTAGTGGCTGGGATTGTCGTACACGTCCACGCGAAAGTGGGAGTCAAGGGGAAACTACACCACGGAGACAGACCCAAGACGACTTGCCAGACTGCCAAAAGCTGGGGATCTCGTACACGTCCTTGTGAAAGTGGGATGCAAAGGGAAACTACGACATCATGAATTCCAAGAAACTCACATTGAAATAACAAAAGAAGTAAGTGTTCATCAAGAAGGCTGGTTCATCGTAGTAGCCACGGAGTTTCTGTTCTGTTTGAAGGCCTCGGTAGGCGCCTGGCCGTCTCCGCGCGCAGAGACCGCGTCAGATGGGGTAGAACTGGTGCGATGAAGTTGACTCTCTCATCTCTAGCCTTTTTTATGTTAAATGTCACTGGTTTTGTTTTCCTAGAATTTTGGGAAGTGAGTGGTTTTCTTTCTCTATAATAACTGTAAATAATCTGTTCTTGTTAGTCTTTCTCAAGGTGTGTCAGGAATCTGTGTATCAGATACAATTTGTAAAATATGCAGCCGTTAATTCTAATAAGTCTCGTAGCGGGCGAGAGCTGGAAGCGGTTCGACCCCCGCTGGTGACTTGCGGGATAACTGAGCCGGCCGCTCAGAAAGCAATGGCAAACTACTGAGAGCAATCTTGCCAAGAAATCAACAGACAGCTGAAAGATGCTGCTGTTGACAGCGATGTCCTATAAAGGATATGCGAATTTAAAACAAAAATATCTAATAAATGTAAGTAATTTATATTTGTTTCTCAGAGAGTTTATAACAATATTGCGTTTCTCATGGGAGTGAGTTCCCTTGAAGGAAGATGGCGGGACATTTTTCGTCCCGTAAAATGGAACGTGTTTTTTTCCGAAATGTTTATGGATTAAGTGTGTTTTTTGTGGTGAAATGGAGTTCGGACCGTGCAACGGATTTCGTTCACGCGCGCCCGGACTTCCTTCGGCGTATCATCGGCGCCCAGTGGCGATAGTTAAGCCTAACATGACGACCAGACGACCGGCGAGGACACAGCGTGGGAAGAGGGCAGGCGCACGCAGAAGGCGTTTAAAATGTGACAGATTGGGTATCGGAAACGTTCGAGTACTGTACTGGAACTGTGCATCATGTAGTCAACGCCGACCCATTCTTGAAAAACTACTCTACGGAAACGATATTGTAGTCTTTCAAGAAACACAGCTCGGCGACGGAACAGTCAATGTCGCGGGATTTCAGGGATTCTTTAACAGGCGGCACCTCGGACAGGCCATTCTGGTCCTCGACAACATACTAGTGTCTGAGATCGATATGTCTTCCTGGAACAGTGATGCCCAGCAAGTGCAGGCATTAAGAATAATGACGTCTGTGCAGCTTGTAATCGTGAACATTTTGCGCAAAATGGGAAGGTCGACGTGCGACAATGGCAGAGTTTGTTCGATATGGATGAAAGGCATATCATCTACTGTGGGGACTTCAATGCCAGAGGCAGTCAATGGGGGAATCGCATCACCAATAGACAGGGAGAAGATCTGGAGGACGCCCTGGCATCTGCTGCCCTAATCTGTCTGAATGATGGGAAGGTCACTAGAATAGCCACTCGACCAGGTGACTCTGACAGCGTCATTGACTTGGCTCTGGTGTTGCCCACCATCACACCAAGGTGCCGGGGGGGGGCACACTGGGATACCACGATAGTGACTACTACCATTGTGTCATCCTGATTAAGAAAGACAGGGCCATGAGTCAAAGAAACAAGACAAATGCCTTCCCGTACGACAACACTGGTCAAGACGCCATAAGCAAGATCAGAAGAAGAAAACTAACTTCCTCCCGCAGGAGACAAGAAAGATGGTTGCAGCCATCATGGTGGAATGGAGAGTTCGAGAAGGCATGGCTGGGAAAGAGGCAGGCTGTCAAAGACAGGCAAAGGACCAGAAAGGCTAACATGCCACAGGTAGAGTTGGCAAACCTGAAGACTGAGGTCGATAGGATGACGACTTTATTCAAATCCTGCGCCAAACAGGCCAAGGCCGAGAAATGGAACGGGTTCTGCAGGAAGGTGTGCGCCGAGCGATCTCTTACGACATTCTGGCGCCTCCATAAGAGCATGAACGGTGCTGCACAACGTAGGCGTATTCTAGACTTTCAAGGCACAGACCTCACATGGAAAAAAGTCGGATGAGGATAAAGATAAGGCCCTTCTTGCACGCTACATAGAACAGACTGACCAGAAAGACGAGCCCGCCAGACAAAGGACCACAACGACACTATCTCAGTTGTGCGAGGGTGTCGGGACAGACGAAGAATGGACAATCACAGCTGAGATAATGCGTGCGATGCTCAAGAAATCACCTAACACCGCCCCAGGCCCAGACGGCATCCGATATGGTGACCTACTGGTGATATCAGATGATGACATGGAAGAACTGGCCAGAGAATTCAACACCAGTATCCAGAGGGGTCAGATCAAAGAAGAATGGCTACACAGCTACTTGCTGCCGCTGCCAAAACCGAACAAAGACCATTCCATGATAAGCGGCTACAGAATCATTACGATGCAGAACACTGAAGTTACTGGAGAAAATCGTAGCACACAGACTTGCTTGTGATTTGGAACAACTCAGCTGCTTCCCGCCCACACTTGGAGGGTACTGACGCAACAAAGAGTCATGGCTGAATGCGGCGGTCTTTGCTCAAGATGTTTACGAAGGATTTCAGGTCAGAGAAGAGACATGTGCGGCCGCCATAGACTTAGAGAACGCATATAACAGAGTATCTTTCGAGCACTTGATGCAAAACCTCCTCAGACTGAAAGTGCACCCTCACCTTGTACGATGGATAGCTGCAGTTTTGCTCCAAAGGAAGGTGGTGCTAAGATGCGGGAGTTGGTCTTCTGAGCCGATAACGATATGTCCAGGATTGCCGCAGGGTTCACCAATACTATTCAACGTGTATACGGTGCCGATCACTGAACAACAGTTGGACGGGAGCGGTAGGACTCTGTCATTCGATGACGACATCCTCGTGTATCGACAGGGTCGAGATAGACAGGCAGTTGCCAATGATATGCAGGGCGAACTAGATCGAATTTCCTCATGGTGTGCTGATGCCGATGCCCTTGTCAACCCTGCAAAGGCATCGGTTACATGATTCTCCCTAAACAACCATATTGTGAAAACATACCTGCCGGCAGTAAGAATGGATGGGAGCATTTTGAATAGAACCCAGTCAATGACATATCTTGGCGTGAGGCTGGATCGTAGCCTGTCCTTCAGAGATCATGTCGATTATGTCATAACGAAGGCTCGAAAAGGTTTGTCAGCAATGAAAGTCATGGCGACTGCCAATATCGAGCAAAGACTGCTAATACTTCTGTTCCAAGGACTTGTGCCATCCTCACTGTCAGCCCTACACAGATTGGAAGACTTGAAAAGGTACAAAACGAAGCCATGCGCATCATTTTGGGCTGCACGAGAGACACCAGCTGTGTAGCAATGAGATACCTCCTTGACTTCCCGACAATGGAACACAGGATCAAGATCTGGAGAGCTCGTGCATACTTAAAAATAAGTGCAGATGAGCAGCACCCTCTGCATGTCGCTATATTCAGAGAAAAGGGTGACAGGCTAAAGAGGGGCAAATTATGGATGGGTCGGGCGGAAAATGTCGTCAGACAGGTCTGAAGTCTTACCAGTATCAACCCCGGCAAGGAATGGGTGCCGGTGCGTCTAGCTTTTAAGTTCACCTTCTCCTGCATTATCACACTCGACAGACGGTGCAGAGAGCAGAACCCTGCCGCTGTCAATGCAGAAGTTAACGCGCTCATCTATGAACACTCAGATAGCCCCGAAGTGCTCATCTATACAGATGGATCTGTTGTAAAGCAGCAGAGAATTGCGTGGGCATTTACAGCCCGTTCAGCGGGTCGAACCGTTCAAGAATCCAGTGGTGCCCACTCTATGACCACGAGCAGCACGACGATGGAGGTGATGGCAGTTACACAGGCTTTCATATGGCTGTAATCACAGCTTTATACCAACGTGTGTGTACTAAGTGATTCAATGAGCATGATTCAGAAGGTCGAAGCTGGATCTGTACGTAGACAGTGGACTGAGTCGCTGCGGAAGTCTGTCGTCCGTAAAGTCACCTTCATCTTCGTCCCGGGACATGCGTGAGTGGAGGGAAATGAACGAGCTGATAAACTGGCTGGCTCTGCACCCCCTGTAGATGGCCAGCCCATGGATCGTGCCGATGTTATTAACGTCCTCAAAGATATGGCGAGAACAGAGGACTTTGACGTCAGTGATTCCACATCGCTGTCCAGGATGAAAGACTTGGGAGTAAGAATCGGCACAGCCAGACGCGAGAGGTACATCGGGAAAACAAAGCGCCTCGTCAACCAACACATAACTGGCACTATTAGCCACCGGACGCTGATGCATATGCTGGGGGGAGGATCTGAGCACCTATGGACATGTCCGGAGTGCAATGAAGATACCTCAACTGATAACTGATAACTGACTGATAACTGATTGCGTTTCTCAGAGAGTTTGAAACAATCTCTTCTTTCTCATAGAGTTTGTAACAATCTTTTCTTTCTCAGAGAGTTTGTAACAATCTTTTGTTTCTCAAACACTGTCAGCATGAAACCATTTTTTTGTCACTCTTAAAATGTTGTGAAAACTACTATGATTGTCTCACCGTCTTTCTCTCTCTCTCTCTCTCTCTCTCTCTCTCTCTCTCTCTCTCTCTCTCTCTCTCTCTCTCTCTCTCTCTCTCTCACACTCTCTCTCTCCTCTCTCTCTCGCTCTGTATGTACCGCATTCTGTATCTCTTTCTCTCTCACAATTTGTCTCTCTCTTTCTTCCCGTATCTAAGTCCTCTTTCGAAATTATTTAACACGTCACTGTTTCACTCTCAGCCCCTCTCTCTACCCTCTCTCACTCTCTCTCTCTCTTCCTCTCTCCCCTTCTCTCTCTCCGTCTCTCTATCTCTCTCTCTTTCTCTCCCTCTCTCTCTTTCACTGTCCAGGCTTGCGTGGCCAATTCTTAAACTGTCAAAACTGTCATTTACTGCCAATAAAGTACCTTGCGCCGGTCTCTCTGGCCGAGGGGTTACAACACTTTCTCTCCGTAATCCCGTTTATCACGCAGAGTCTCGTAGCGGGCGAGAGCTGGGAGCGGTTCGACCCCCGGTGGTGACTTGCGGGATAACTGAGCCGGCAGCTCAGAAAGCAATGGCAAACTACTGAGCATAATATTGCCAAGAAATAAACAGACAGAAAGATGCTGCTGTTGACAGCGATGTCCTGTAAAGGATATGCGAATTTAAAAAAAAAAAAGTACCTTGCGGTGTATGGCAGAGGGGTCTTTGAGCCTGAGGAATTAAGGCCGCCTGGCTGGTGCAGCCGCCGCGAACTGTGCAGATATGGATTTTCTTTTTGTCCCCGACAGAAATAATCCAACACCTTACTTGAGGGATCGAACCCGGATCTCGCGAAGGAGAGTCCGACGTTGTAGCCACTCAGCAAGCCGCTCCTCAATTCTTAACCCTTTGAAAATAACATTTTTTTTCCCGTTCGTTCGATCTCTCTTTCTCCCTCTGTCTCAATTTCTCTATCTCCCTTCTCTCCCACCCTCTCTCCTTCTCTCACTTCCAGTTGTAAAATTGTCTCCGTCTTTCTCTTATAGAGATCTACACATCACAATTTCCATTCTGACTGAGTTGGAAGTACGAGCGACAATGTCACATGGAGACCGAGAACCGGTGGCCATTATCGGTGTTGGTTGCAAGTTCCCAGGGGCAGACAACTTGGAAGAGTTCTGGTCACTTCTGGAGAATGGGGAAAACCACGTGACTGAGATCCCGGAAACCCGCTGGTTTCACGAGTCTGTTTACGACCCCGACTTTAACACTCCGGCAAAAACTCACGCCAGGAAGGCAGGGCTGCTTAAAGAGTGAGTAGATGGCTTAGAACATTGGTTAATCTGCTTGGTTAGTTAGTTACTTACACACTTAGTTACTTAGTTTGCTATTGAGTTACTTACTTACTTAGTTAATTACTTAGTCAGTTATTTAGTTATTGAGTTAGCTGCTTACTTACTTAGTTAATTACTTAGTTAGTTACTTTGTTACTTGGTTTATTAGGTGCTTAGTTAATTACCATCCATCGGATAAGCGTGAGCGGTCATGTTTAGCATATTACTCTATCTCCAGAGTCGTGGATCAGCTCTGTGTTTCTGTCTAGACCATGAAAATTGAATTTTATTGGCATATATAAAGAAGGTAGTTTGCCATAGCTTTCCTTCTTAGAAGTGACCATACTGGTCAATGACTGTAGCCATTATTTTCCCCAACAAAGAGACCATCTGCCTACCGTCGAGAAGCTGGAGACCATCACCTACAACTACCTTCGGCTGCTCTTCAACTGCATCCATCACCTGCACCCATGGCTTCACGTACCACTGCTCGGGAAGCTAAACGGGCACCCTCACCTTGCCCAAGGGTGTCCAGTGGGCTAGCGCAGGGAAGGAGGCTCCTTACTTCTACTTTGATAGAGCACACCCCTATCCCGCCACCCGAATAATCATATATATATATTAGTTAATTACGTGCTTGCATATTTAGCTAGTTTCTTACTTACTTTCTTAATTACTCATTTGGTTACTTACTTATTTATTTAGTTAAGTTTCGTAGCTAGGTACTATCTTACTTGCTTTATTACTTAGTTAGTTTTCTAGTTATTTAGTTAACTAGTTACTTAGTTATTCAGTTAGTTATTCAGTTAGTTAGTTGTTTAATTAGTCACTTAGTAAATTAGTTAATTACTTAATTAATTATTTAGTTAGTTAGTTAGTTAGTTAGTTAGTTAGTTAGTTAGTATGTCGACAGATCATCCTCATTGCACATCGAACCATTCAGTCCATAAGTGCTCGGATCCCCTCCTCAACAAATCCCGCGGCGTGTAGCGGCTAACGACACAAGTTCTGTGTTGGTTTATCAATCTTCTTTGGCTTCCTGCGTAGTGGTTCTTGTTTTGGCCACACCTTTTTTAATTTGCTGTTCTCGCAATCTGACCATGGTTGTAGATTCGTAGTCATCACTTGGTTCTTACTTCTCGTAGTGCATTCAGAATGTCGGCCTGATATATGGCGCGTCCTCCCTCCACAGTATCCTTACCTGCGAGCTTGTCAGCCCGCTCAGTCCCTTGTACTCCCGCATGCCCTGGGAAGATGAAACTAATCTTTGTCAGCCGAGACCGCTCCAGAGACAGCAACCACTCTCTTCGGACCCACCCCGTCTCTATTCTCTTGAGCATGCTCATTAAGTCGCTAAGGAAACATGCCCTATTGAGTGTCTCGAGCCATGTTATTCCTTTACTTGCTGCCATGACTTCCATGGTCAGGCTACTTGTGGTCTTAACAAAAGCACCAGAGTCCTCCTTCACAGTTCTCCCTCCACCCGCGCCGTAAAGGCCCATGAGCTTCTCACATGTCGGACGACCGACCCATCTGTGTAAATGACAGCATCACCGTCTAACACGTTCTCGAAAATCAACGCTTGTTCTTCCGCTTCCACGGCAGCCGGATTTTCTTGTCTGCGTTTTCTGTATAGTTGGATGCAATCTGAAAAGGAAGTACAGAAATCTGTTGGCACTTGTACCCACTCCTCGACAAGGTCTAAGTCCTCCAGTGAACACACCTGTTGAAGAATGTCTTCGGCTTGGCTCATCCACGACCTTCCTCTTTTTAACCTGCTGAACTTCAACGTCCTAATTTCACTGTGCAGTGGATGTTGTGTGTTTGCATTGACTCTGAGGTGGGCACGTACTCTGCAAATTTCTAGTCTGTCTTCAATGGTAGGAAAATCAAGAAGTTAGCGCACCGCTCTGCATGCTGTATCTCTTGTACATCCAAGAATAATGTGCATAGCTGCGTTTTGTATCCTTTGCATGCTTTCTATCTGCTTACGGCTGAGAGTCAGGATAGCCATCGCCTACTCAAAAACAGACATGATTAGCCCCTCATATACGAGGAATAGATGGCGCTGCTCACAGTTTGCTTCCGCCTTCATCCGCATCGCAGCCAGGGTTGACCATAGCCCCAGTTTCAGCACGCCAAGTACTTATGCGATTGAGTTCTGTTTGCAGTTCCACGGTAACCTGATCTCTATACTTATCCTGACGATACACAAAAACATCGTCGGCATATGACAATGTCCTCCCCGGTCAAGTGATCTCGCTGGGGATTCTCACAGTGTAGGCGTTGAACAGCACCAGAGATAATGGTGATCCCTGTGGTAGGCCAGGATATATTGTTGTTTCCAACGTCCAACTGCCACATCTAAAAACGACTTTCCGTTGGAAGAGACCTGCAGCGATCCAACTAAGGAGGAACGGATTATCTTGTGTTCAGGAAGCTGAAGCATTAGAAAATCCAATGCTACTCTGTTGTAATCGTCCTCAAGATCAATGGCTGCAGCAAAGGTTTCAATGCCTGAGTGGAAACTTTTATAAACATCATGGGCGAAAACTGCTGCATTGGTCCAAGTTTCTTTTTTGGGACGTTACCCTCATTGGGAAGTTGGGGAAAACACCTTGCCTCTCCAGCTGGCTTGATATTTTCCTGGCAATTAACTTCTCCAGCAGCTTGCCCATTGTATTCTGCATGGTTATTACTCTATATCCATGAATTTGTGTGTGGTCTTTGCAAGGCTTCGGCAAGGGAATCAAATAACTCCTCCTTGATGCTAGCACTCCCTATACTGTTGTTGTACATGTCTGCTAGTTTCTCTAGCTCGTTGTCGGTACACCTATTGATGTCGTCATGTCGTATGCCTTCTGGCTATAGAGCGCTGCTTTTTGATCGAAGAAGCACAGCCTTGATTTCTTTCACTGGCACTGTGTCTTCATCCGAAATGTTCTGGGCCTTACACCTGTCTGAGGTGACCTCCTTGGCAAGATTTCGGTCTCTCATGTCTGTCAGGTTGCTCTTTTCTAGATAGCGTTCGAAGAGGGTTTTGCAATTATTCTCGTCAGTCCTCTGCCAGATGAGGTTGGCACCTTGAAAGTCAGAAATTCTCTTATTTTTGACTACCCCACTCATGCTTTTATGTAGTCGCCAGTACAATGTCAGTGACTTGTTTTGTGCTGACTCTTTGACATAACTCTACCAATTTTTCACATTTAATCACCTTAACCAGTTTTTTTTAAATAGCTTACTTTTGTGTGCATCTCTCTTTCTAAGTGCATGCAGGGACTAGGATGGGCAACACTGTTCTTTTTGGCGTTTTGCCATTTCCGTACAGCACTAAGCTTATCCACCCAGGCCTTTTCCACCTCAAAATTCCACCAAGGTGGCAGCTGTCAGCTTTTTTCCTGCCCTGAAACTTTCTGCGCTTGTCGCGCCTAATTTTACTCACCACATCTTGCCCTGTACTGTCATACTGGAAAGTCTTGACTGTTTACTTGTGCTGCCTGGTTCTGCCTTTCTCCACCAATATGCTGCAAGGGTGGTTATCGCGTGGTACCATAGGACACCCCATATACACACTGTATTGAGTGAAGGATAAATCAGCGCTAGATCAATAGGACTGTCCTCATCACCTGGGCGGCTTGCTGTCCTGGTGACACAGCCACTGTTGATACAAACCAGGTCAATGGTTTCAAGTGCAGTCTTGAGCTCCTCCCTCTGTGTGTTGGAGGAATATTTCCCAATGATCTGCCTTGAAATCGCCACAGAATATGACTTTTTTTTCGTGACCTAATATGCCACTTAAGCACTGCTATTTCTGGGAATTTCTGGGATGATTTCTTCAGTCAAGGTTTTCAATGGTGCACTTCTTTTTATCATTGGACCACAGCCTTTCTTTATCCCTTCATACATGCTTCTGATGTTTCCCTTATCACTTGCATTTTGAATGGACTCACATAACCTGTTCCAGTAGTCATTAGCACACTGCCTGACAGCCATTTCGCACATCCTTCCTAGCTTGCTTCAGCTCACTGAGAGTGTTACGAGTTGTTCTTTCCTTGTCTCTTAAGAGAGCTATCTTCCTGTTATCAATCAAGGGCTGCAGTGTCTGTCTGTTTGCCGCAAACCGGCCCTGTTCAATGCAACAAACAAAGAATGATCCTTTTTACAGTCAGCACTGTGGTAACTTCGAGTTATTGATGTTTGGTTTAGATGTTATCTGCGTGTGATTATGAAGTCCAGCTGATGCCAATGGCCGGATCTTGGATGTTTCCATGTGACCTTATGCAGCTCTTTTGTTTTAAAAAAGAAGTTTGTAATACATACTTGTAAGTCATTTCTGGCGCTATGCTTCTGCAGCCTTTGCCCATTTTTATTCATGCGACCGATATTGTATTTTCGTTGGCACACTGGCCATGAACTCGAGTCCTTGCCCACACGAGCATTGATATCACCGAGCATATAAATGTAGTCGGATTTCGGAACTGCCTTGATCACAGAGACTAACTCCTCATAGAACGAATCCTTCATATCATCAGGGGAAGGGAGTGTCGGTGCATATGCAGTGATAGTGGTGGCAAACAAAACCACAAGAGGTTGCCAAGCGCAGGGATAATAGTCTTTCATTACATCCAGCTGGGATTTCAATAATTCCCAGTAGCGAATTCTTTACTGCAAAGCCCACATCCTGTTGCTTTTATTCTGCCTGCTCTCTACCCTTCCAAGAAAGGTATAATTGTTTTCCCTGAGTGACCCTCCATCAGCGAGGCAAGTCTCCTCCAGACCAGCAATATCAATGTTAAAACGATTGAATTCGGCATCAATCACAGCCGTTTTTTTCACAAGTACCTATTGAAGCAGGCAGGCTGTGTCGGATCAGCACCCACTTGGCCGGGGGTTGCCCAGCTTGAGGCGGGCGGTAGATGATCAGTGATACCTGTAGGTGTCCTCCACTGTCAGAGGCAACGTGTGGTGCCCCATGTCTTACGCCAAAGGACTTATAACACGTAACTGCTACCTCTCCGAGACCGGTTAAGATCAGGGATGGAGTTGTACCTCTCCAAGGCACAAAGCCTGGACTAAAATAAATAGACCATGGGTTGCCCATGCAGCATGATCCCTCTCTCAGCCTGTCTAGTTCACTTCACAGGAAAGATAACAGCAATACATCTGGAACAAGACAAGCTGCAGATGCTGTCGGATCAGCAAAGCAATGCTTGGACCTTCGATCCTAGACCAGCTGCCAACCAAGGCTTAGGGCCTGGTCTGCCCTGCCATGACATTTTGTCTTTAGGTTGCATTTCCTCGCACCAGGATAAGGCTTGTACCTCTCCCCCCCCCCTCCTCCTCCCCCAATTGCGTATACATCCGTTTTCTGAATTGTTTACCTTTTGAGCATGTAGCTTACGTCCTCAAATTGTCTCATTCCGTAACGCTCTGCTGGTTAGTTACAAATCTACTAGTGCACCTAATTTCTTAGCTTATATGTTTAGTTTCTCTATCCCCTACATCGATAATTGTTCAATCCGACCCACAGTACTTTTTAGTTAGTTGGCCAGTTACGTATCCTTTACAGGACGTCGCAGTCAACCGTAGCATTTGTCGACTGCTTGGGATTTATCGGCAATTGGTCAATATTTAAAAATTTGGTTTTTACTTATGAAATCATACCAGTTACATAGAGCCTGACGAGACGAATCCAACGGTATCTCAACGAAGACTGTACGTTGATTTTAAGCGGAGTTATGAATTATATGGTGACGTAATTTAATACCAGGAAGTCCAATGAAGAATTAACTGATAAGTCAGGATTTATCGCGGCCCTAAGATTGGAAACTTGAGAAATTCTGCCTTCCATTACTGTGGCTTGTTTATTTGTAAACGGACAACGTTGTGCCATATATCATTGCGTCCGGGGCGGCGAGGCCTAACTTGACGTATTATTTTTTTTTTTTTATAGGATGTGCCCTGACCTAATTAACAATTTAAAATGGCCGCCAACTGTTTATTATTTGCCTTCTATTAACGTGGCTTGTTTATTTTTAAACGGACAACATTGTGCCATATATCATTGCATCCGGGGCGGCGAGGCCTAACTTGACGTATTATTTTTTTTTTTTTTATAGGATGTGCCCTGACCTAATTAACAATTTAAAATGGCCGCCAACTGTTTATTATTTGCCTTCTATTAACGTGGCTTGTTTATTTTTAAACGGACAACATTGTGCCATATATCATTGCGTCCGGGGCGGCGAGGCCTAACTTGACGTATTATTTATTTTTTTTTATAGGATGTGCCTTGACCTAATTAACAATTTAAAATGGCCGCCAACTGTTTATTATTTGCCTTCTATTACCATGGCTTGATTATTTTTAAACGGACAACGTTGTGCCATATATCATTGCGTCCGGGGCTGCGAGGCCTACCTTGACATATGTTTTATTTTTCGATAGGATTTGCTGTGACCTAATTAATAATTTAAAATGGCCGCCCTTGTTATTTGTAAACGGACAATGTTGCGCCATATATCATTGCGTCCGGGGCGGCGAGGCCTAACTTGACGTATTATTTTTTTTTTTTTAGGATGTGCCCTGACCTAATTAACAGTGTAGTCACTGGAGGGTCTTCTCCGTGATTATTTATTGTATTTTGTGTAGGCATTTGTTTTTTGTTATTCTTTTATTTAAGCTTCATTACTCTGTGTAATTTTATATTTTTTATATTTTCAGATTTCTGCAGTATGTACCTGACGAGATGCAGCGAAATATGCCAGGCAATAAATCGTGCAATCTATTGTTTGTGTCTTCGTTATTCAAATATATAGAAAATCACCACAGGAAGGTGTCCATCTGAATTGTTTTATCAAATTGACACAGGCTGTGGCAAAGGTGTGACAGGCAGAATCTTGAATGTCACAGGAAATGGTTCAAGAAAGAGTGTTTACAAAATACCAGCCAGGGTACACAACCTGTAATTTGGTAATAAGTTAGGTAATATGGATGTAAATTCTCGTGTGGTCTTGAAGATGTATTTTTTATTACCATTTGATTTTGAGATTTGACTTGTTGAGTTTTCTTAATAGATAAATAATTTATTGTTAGTCCATAAAAGTGACTAACAATGGATAGGATATATGTAAAAATGATTTCTTTTGTTTCATCATGTATGTCATATTATTTTGAATAATGTCTTTCTTTAAATTGGTTGATTACCTTTATTTGATATGAGGGGAAAGAAAATTTGTCTTCAAAACGTTGGGGGGTATGATATCCTGTTGTGACTTCGTTTTGGTTGGCTCATGAATTATGATTTTAGTTGAATTGTCTTGTGTATTGAATAGTATTTACCCTTGTTTACAAATAAGTTGAAAATTGTTAAAAAAATTTTGTTCACAGTTATTGTTTTGTTTAGAATAAAGAGTAATAAGACGGGGCTTTATTTAAAACCCTTCGTTCAGAAAATAGTTAACAAGTGACTGAGGACTAGAAGAGAGACACATTCTTCTTATGAGTAATAAGTTGTAGTAAACATGAGTACCAAAAACTTTGGCCTTGTGCTGGTAAAAAGGCTGCTGCGCCAATCAGCGTTAATGTTTTAGGATAGGGAGGTTAATTACATAGTGGCTATGTTACATAGTGCAATGAGGATGATCTGTCGACTAACTAACTGTAGCTATTTTGGTCAATATTTAAAAATTGGGTTTAAAAATTGTGGTGATATTGACAGATGCAAAATCCGTAATAGAGGCGCTTCTGTCTGGGAAATTGCCAGTTCTGAGGACACTACTTTCTGAACTTAGCAGTCATCGTAAGATCACCATACAGTGGATACCATCCCACTGTGGAGTACCCGGGAACGACAGAGCTGATCGATTGGCTAAGGAAGGAGCACAAGAAGAACAACCAGATGTGCCTATTACATACCACCAAAAGAAAAGAATGATCAAATCAGTCAGAAGGCCACCAAACCTTACTCAAGACGACTACCACGTTATGGACAGACCAGAACAGGTCATTCTTCTGCGCCTCAGAACAGGACACAATAGGTTACGCAACCACATGTATGCAAAATTCAAGATTAGTGACTCAGTCATGTGCACATGTGGTTTGGCGTCGCAGACAGCAGAGCACATACTCCAGGATTGCCCAAACTACAACATATCCAGGCGAACCTTCTGGCCTAGAGAGACAACAGTGGAAGATAAACTCTATGGACCGCTGAATGAACTAAAAAAGACTGTTAGATTCATACAAGAGACAACATTGCAGTTATAAACATAATTTAGGCGAACGAAAGAAGAAGAAGAAGAAGAAGAAGAAGAAGAAGAAGAAGAAGAAGAAGAAGAAGAAGAAGAAGAAGAAGAAGAAGAAGAAGAAAGAGTGTCACAAGTGATGGCCATTCTTTGGTTAATTGCTTTTTATGCTTCACTAATTATTTTAATATATTAAATTATTAGTAAGAGTACTTTCCTGTATTAGCATGCCTGGTTCGTTGGCATGAACGAGACTCATCACTTCTCTCAGGTGTATAACGCAGGTGTATAATATAATTTAGTATTAGGATCCAGAACACCAAAGACTGAGATTTGTGGAAAGCCATGAACGCCTACGCCAGCCGGCACTTGATGATGATTATTATTAGTATTTGCATATACAGAAAATATTTTAAAATGGGGTTTCTACTTATGATTTGGTAACAGGAAAGTAAAGGTAATATTCCTCTTTCGATAGAGTGTCGAGAGGAATGAGAGGATCAACTTCATTGCACCAGGTTTGCTCAGTTTCTTTCCACACAGCGGCCTGGCGAAAGCATCGTACAAAGCACAAGAGTCTCAGAGTCTCTGACAAAGATGCACTTGACTTATAAGACTTTTTCTTATGATGTGCTGTGACCTAATTGCTAGTTAAAAATAGCTGCATATTTATTATATTAATTAAATGTCATGTGAAATGTTCGTCATTAGTGAAAGAACAATTCATGAAAATGTATCATATTGTCTTAATGTACTAACTGCATTGCGACAGCTTTCTTTTGTTGACTAAATATTATAAACATTAATGTAAGTAACTAAGTTTGTGACTGCTGCACAAATTAAGCAGCAGTTAATTAATTATTAAGATATTAAATAATAAAAAAATTAAAATATTAAATATTAAAATAATTAACTGTTCACTAAAAATTGATTTCTACCTTCTGCTCTACAATTACAGCACACTGTTCTGTATCTAATAATTAATTAATAGTCAGCAATTAAAAATTAAATACTAACTTATTTAAAACATATAACTTATTTTACAGCACTGTATTTAAAATTAAATAATTAAGTGCTGCAAGAAAAAAAAGTACTCCTTACTTAACACCTTACAAGTTTACAGACGGGTCTGAAAACTGGCTTTGAAAATTATTTTCAGACATGTAAAATGCTGAAATATTAATTATTATGCAAGTACACAGATACATTACTGCTACACATGACATTTGTATTCTGTTTAATGTTAGTACTTAAATTTTTTTTTTTTTTCGCTTTTCCATCCTGTTTCAGGATATTGCGGTCAACATCAGCATCTTTCAGCTGTGTGTTGATTCCTAGGCTAGATTACGCTCATCAGCACGCCACGACTTTCTGAGCGACCGGCTCCATACTCTCATAAGTCACTTTTGCGATTCGAACCACTGCTAATTCTTGTCGCGTCACGTGACGAGAGTATTCGGGGTTAGCGGAGAAAGCTGCCAACCCCTCAGCCATGGAGCCGGCCGTACTTAAATTACCAGTTCTAATTGTAAATAAATACAGGTCCGCTATATAGTTTATTGTATCGGCGCCGCAATCGGAGTATGACGGCCGGCCGTGGCCATGTCACTAAATATTTTGTCCTGAACGTCTGCAAACACCTGGAATGCTGAAAATCTTCATATTTATGTAAAATTGAACGGGGAATTCAAATATGGAAGAAAATATGCTGGGAATGTTCAATTACATGAGTTATAAAACAAATTACCTTACTAATCGTGAAAAGAACCAAATATAATCCAAATAAATCGTTTTTTTTTATATAATAACTTGGCGGTTAGCTAGCAAAACCACTTCTAAATATATGAGAATAACTTCCCCTTTGATCGTACCACACTGCTTTCGTTTTTTTTTGTTCTTTTAGCAGTCCATGTCAAATCGGAAGTGATCGTTCGAGGACGCAGGAAAAAGTTCGCAAAATTACACACAAAAAAGTGAAGAGCTAAAAAAAAGGGCGATAATTCTGAAATTGCTAGTAATACATACTTGTAAGTCATTTCTGGCGCTATGCTTCTGCAGCCTTTGCCCATTTTTATTCATGCGACCGATATTGTATTTTCGTTGGCACACTGGCCATGAACTCGAGTCCTTGCCCACACGAGCATTGATATCACCGAGCATATAAATGTAGTCGGATTTCGGAACTGCCTTGATCACAGAGACTAACTCCTCATAGAACGAATCCTTCATATCATCAGGGGAAGGGAGTGTCGGTGCATATGCAGTGATAGTGGTGGCAAACAAAACCACAAGAGGTTGCCAAGCGCAGGGATAATAGTCTTTCATTACATCCAGCTGGGATTTCAATAATTCCCAGTAGCGAATTCTTTACTGCAAAGCCCACATCCTGTTGCTTTTATTCTGCCTGCTCTCTACCCTTCCAAGAAAGGTATAATTGTTTTCCCTGAGTGACCCTCCCTCAGCGAGGCAAGTCTCCTCCAGACCAGCAATATCAATGTTAAAACGATTGAATTCGGCATCAATCACAGCCGTTTTTTTCACAAGTACCTATTGAAGCAGGCAGGCTGTGTCGGATCAGCACCCACTTGGCCGGGGGTTGCCCAGCTTGAGGCGGGCGGTAGATGATCAGTGATACCTGTAGGTGTCCTCCACTGTCAGAGGCAACGTGTGGTGCCCCATGTCTACGCCAAAGGACTTATAACACGTAACTGCTACCTCTCCGAGACCGGTTAAGATCAGGGATGGAGTTGTACCTCTCCAAGGCACAAAGCCTGGACTAAAATAAATAGACCATGGGTTGCCCATGCAGCATGATCCCTCTCTCAGCCTGTCTAGTTCACTTCACAGGAAAGATAACAGCAATACATCTGGAACAAGACAAGCTGCAGATGCTGTCGGATCAGCAAAGCAATGCTCGGACCTTCGATCCTAGACCAGCTGCCAACCAAGGCTTAGGGCCTGGTCTGCCCTGCCATGACATTTTGTCTTTAGGTTGCATTTCCTCGCACCAGGATAAGGCTTGTACCTCTCCCCCCCCCCCTCCTCCTCCCCCAATTGCGTATACATCCGTTTTCTGAATTGTTTACCTTTTGAGCATGTAGCTTACGTCCTCAAATTGTCTCATTCCGTAACGCTCTGCTGGTTAGTTACAAATCTACTAGTGCACCTAATTTCTTAGCTTATATGTTTAGTTTCTCTATCCCCTACATCGATAATTGTTCAATCCGACCCACAGTACTTTTTAGTTAGTTGGCCAGTTACGTATCCTTTACAGGACGTCGCAGTCAACCGTAGCATTTGTCGACTGCTTGGGATTTATCGGCAAATTTACTTTCAGTAGTTTGCCATTGCTTTCTGAACTAGACTGCTGGCACATCCGACGTCACAAAATATATCGATTTATTTATTTAACTTACGCCAATTTACATAAATATCGTCATGATATGATTACTTATCTGCGTTTCATCGGGATCTCTCAGTCTCGTTCGACCACCGCCGTCAGCGTGATTGCGCCAAACATGCTTTCTCCGAACCAACTGTAGCGATTTCCTTTCTGAACTCTTATATCAGAACAGCGTCTTGCTAGCCCCTTCGTAGTTCTGAGTCCCATGGCTACAATTTGCGCGTTTCCCCCACGGGTCGTTTCAATCTTGTCTGACTCTTGCCGTCAAATGTAACTTGCCATCGGTCCCCTGTTACTACCGCAAACGGGTTTCCAACTTCAGTAGCCTTGTCCTGCCACTTAACAATTTTTCACATCTGTATTCCTCTGCCTTTTTGGTATATACCTGAGCAGATTCGCTAGTGATTTCCTTTCTCTTCGTATTCCATGCGGCATGTGGATCTAAACACCCGCCGCGTCCGGAGTCAAACTTCTATTCTCTCGGACCGCTTGGATCCAGTGCCTATATCCTAACTCTCTTCACGTGGTATTGCGTCATGGATTTACGTGATGCCTTGTTTTCCCAGTGCCCCACTGATGTACGCCAATCAGCTCAGTGCGTCACTTTGGCTAATTTGCATACCTAATTTTACATAACCGCTTTATTCTAGTTCCTTTTACCCCCTAAGTTCTAGTGTGAGTTCATGCTTTCCACAGTAGAGTTTTAGGTCACTGGGCGGTCTTGTTCCCTTAAACCTGCAACTTTCTGTGTCTCCCTTTTGTCTGTGACAGGTCGAGACAAAGCCTTCGTTAATGTTCGCATTCTTTGAGTGTATCGCAATATCCCCGGGTTTAGGGGAGCTATTACTACACTGCATGTTCTGCATACTCATTTCTGAGTATGGGGTACCTGGGTTTCGGTCTACCAACCCCACCCGACTCTGGACAACCCCCTCTTTCAACCTTTCTTTCAAGGGACGTTAACCCCTAGTGCTCCATCCAGATGAATAGACTCAACTATGGTTTGGAAAAAAACATAAGATATACATGTATTGTACAACAGGATGTCAGAAGAGATAGGTTTATATATAAGTAGTCAGTAGGGGGGATATAGAGACAAGATCAGCAGGGTAGGATCGAGGCTCTCATCCTAGAGCCGTCCATGGTTCAGTCCACTCAGTCTGCTGTCGACGTTCTCTCACCCGCCTGCTGCAGATTCTCCTCAAGAATGGTCCAGACCGGCGTGGTAGCAGAGCTAGATAGTGGCACTCTGGAAGCTGATGATACTTCTTGGCAACCCACTTCTTGGACTTCGACTGGGTCTAGGCTGTAGTGGTTGGCAAGTTCACGAACAATGTCACATCCATGGTAGCCCTTCGAGCAACATAAGTATTAATCATACGGTCGCATAGGGCACGTGGAGGCAGATAATCCATTAGGACACTGAATGATGTAACTGGATAAAATAGTCTTCAATCATAGGACTCCGGTATCTGGAGTCGGATAAAGTCAATGATTCTTTGATCCTAGGAATCCGGTATCTGGAATCAGACCTAAAGACAATAAAGTTCATCCCTCCTGGGCCATACACATCAGGCCATAGTAGGTCACGATACCAGTTGTCAGACCCCTTTCTGGGCCGCAGTGGCCAGATATGACATTATAATACTGATTACCTGACTGAGGTCAAGGAGAAATGGTGACTGACTGTTCATGGACTGGTACTGATTAGTGGCTGACCTGCTGTAGTGTGTGTGTAACGAATGAATGTCGTATTAGTTACTTGTTCTTCTTTACCACTTTAGTGTCGTCCCTGGAGTGAAGAGAATCGATACCCACATTTGTTTTAATTCAATATCTCTATTCTGGAGATATCCAGCAGACTCCGTCCACACACTCCCTCAATCTGAAGACACCTTCCTCTCACTCTTACTCACCCCTGGATCATGCCCCCTCTCATTCTTCCCCAACATAACATACTTGACAACTCACGCTTCAACAAATAAAAACAAGAAATTTATTAAAGCAAAGATTATATGTAGGAGAAGTGTATGTGTGTATAAGGTGTAGAATGTGTGACGTGTATTCTAATGGTAGACCAGTGATTTAGAAGCAAAGTCTGTAACATCATAGTGCTTAGCACACAACAGCACCATTTTTTCCGGACAGTGAACCTCACCCAGAAGATGACGACTTTCTCCAATCACTCGAACAAACAGGATGCTGGTAATCCGATAGACACTGTTGATCTTGGTCTCCACTCCACCACACGGTGAAGTTACTCTGTTTCCTAATATTTGTTTGAACTGATAGTTCTCCAATTAACTGAAATGTCACTTGGGAAAACTCTACTGTTTATTAGTTTCTGGTTATAACATTTTCCCCTCTTTTAGAACACAACCTATTAATGTTTGTTAGGTAGATGTGTATATAGCTATATATATATATATATATATATATATATATATATATATATATATATATATATATATATATATATATATATATATATATATGTCCTTAGTATGCGAGTTATTAATCTTCGGTGATGAAGCTTATCACTCATTAAACACAACACTTCTGTTCATACAATTCCACTCAGCAGAAGCCAGGTTCCCGCAAACCAACTTGGGTATAAGCCCTATGTAGCGGCCTCTCAGCAACCTCTGCCTTCAGATGCTGAGCCATCATTGTGTCAAACTTTGAAACTGCTTCTTCGAAGTAAACCCTCTCCCACTCACGTAGAACACTCAAGGGGAACTGTACATGGAACCTGTAGAGCAGATAACATCATGGTGAGGGCAACTCAGTCCTGACCGTAATTAGGTGATTGTATGCAATTAACAGCACTCAGATCTATAACAGAGATCCGATCTCTGTCATGCGGCCAAATAAATCAATCATATGATCTGAGACATGACAACACCAGGAAAGAATAACGGAACGGGTAGAAACCCAGCAGATGCCCTACTGGAAGATCCTACCATTACACATTCCCCTCCTCCCTCTCAACCATCCTTAATCTCTCTAATTATTATTCCACTACATTGTCCTCAACTTCCTGAGTAAAACGATATATAACACAAGCTACTTGAAGCCACAAAATAGAATACTAGTGCCGACGCTCCTATGATACTTTCTAGCACCGCACTTATAGAACATTCTATCACTAATCCTAATACATTATATCACTACACAGTACTGTACTCTATTCATAATCATACTCTTAAGTAGATATAATTAATTGCCTACCATATTTCTATTCCTGTTGTTACTCGAGAAACTAGGCAATCCGATTGGATCTATGTCCGTGGATAACTATCCCTACTAAGATAGGCTAGTCCCTCTAATATACCACAACTGGGAATTATCCCCAATTCTACACTTCAGAATGTTTTCCTCGACTCCATCCACCTGTTTACTGCACTGGGTTTTATATAGGTGCTTGAGTGAGTCACCGGAAAGTCCAGACGCCAATCAGTCCAGAATCTGGCTTTGTCCTCCTGTTTCCAGACTAACCAGAGTCAATTAGCTGTCAATTTTCCTTTTCATCTGTGGAGTTCTTTGTCTCATCCAACAAATATCCGGGTTGTCTGTAAGCCAAAGACCTTTCTCCCCTTACATAATCCTTCTGACCTCTAGCAGGCATTCTGTCTATCACTTGCAACGACCCACTTCCGTTTGGTAGACAAATGTCGCCAGTACACACCTCTCGAATAACATCCTGTCATCAAACTTGTCGACTATGTGTAGACAACTCTACGTGACTCCCTTTGATCTCATACACACTGTTGACCAGGTGTCGAGAATCTGTACAGACGTATTGTCCTCAGTTTGTTCACCATAAAAGCGTCAATTGTGTTAGCAAAATAATGTCGGGTTTGGTTATCATTGATCGACTGACAAGTTACTTTATCCTGTGACACCTGCACAGACCCTAGGCTACCGGAACTCTTTCACTCTGGAATGACCTGGCGCTACCTCAACTCGGGGAAGCTCACGCCGACACTCTCTTCGGTCCGCTCTATATTCATCTTCCTCTGGCCTGGTCTAAGCTGGTCTAGTACTCACACGCCATGACAGGTTCTGCAACAAAACAACCCAGTGAGAGCCAATGATAGCAACAATCAGCGCACACTAATGACATGGGTTAGGCTCTCAGAATAATGGATACATTATATAAAGATATAAATGTTCCTGTACCCTTCCTCATCTGCTGTGATATGGACTGGGATGAACTTGGACTCTCATCTGTCAGACCGCTCCAGGAAGAGCTTTGTCCCTAGTGAACTGTACTGCAGCTAGGACAGGTCTCATTGGTCAGTCACTGATGAGGCACACAAGTCCCCGCAAAAGTCTCAGTCATTTCATGCATTAAAGGTTAGGAATTAGTATTAAGCTTAATAACCCTTTGGGGAGATATTCCGCAGCTCCGCTGAACCCTCTTTCTGTTCATGTCACTCCTCATTTTCCTGGGTTCTCACTCCCAGATATTTTCGTAACCATCTCAGGCATTTCACTTTTCCCATCTTTCCTATGGGAGATGTGTACCTTCATTCTAGTCAACGGCTATCATCAGTTAAGTACATGGTTCCCATCTCCATGTAGCAGGTGTCCTTCATCCTAAGTTTTCATACATGGTCTATCCCCCATGTAGTGGGTGACATCCAACCCCGTTCTCTCACCTCTGTCTAATAGTGTGAGTAGGTAGAACGGTGCCACTGACCCCTGGAACAGAATTATAATTTCCCGAAGGTTATATACCCCTCGGTTGTCCTTCTCTCACTTTCGCCAACCGAAAGAATCAATCTTCCTCCCTTCTGTTCCCCTCAGAAGAACTAAATAAGTAAAGGGCAGGTGGGAGGAAAGTAGGAAAGAAAAACCCAGTTGCCGTCCAAAATTAGGGAGACGGCCTTTATCACCTCGGCCCTTCGTTGAATACTTCTGCCGACACTTGCAAACGACCCCGTTAGTCTTCACTAGTCGTTTGATATATCGCATGCCATGGTTTAGGTGTCGCCCAGTCTCGCCCCTGCGCCCGCGGCGTTCAACGGAACCCACTCGTCACACCGCTCCGCCTCGATGACTCCGACTGATGATTACTATCACCAAGCCCGACCATGCATATATTCGTTGTGAAGGCCTGAATGTCCTGAGTCTGAATATCCCTCACTTTAGTGGCTAGCATATAGCCTCTAACACCTAGGTTACGATTAAATCATGGATGTAAAGCCATCCCTTCCACACCCCCATTTTCGGCTATGTCCTACTTATTCAGACCCAGTAAATATGCATGAGCTACCTTGACGTAATGCCTACAACTTACTGCATGGAGCTCTAGAACACTCGAACACAACACCAAAATACAATATTAAAAATGCAAATACCTTTAATAATTCGAATTGATCAACATTCTGAGAATCTATAGGGCCCCCTTGACTGCCATCGATACAGATAACATAGCTTCAAGTAACCACGTCCTTAGAACAAGTCGACTGCACTTCAACTGAACTAAAACGCCAGTTGAGTTTCACCCTTCAGCTCGAACGCGAACTTAGCTTACCAGAAATTTTCCGTGCTGTTCGTGGGGCAGTACAACAACGCAGTACGGCTGAACGAAGTTAGCGGTTCTCGAATGTTCTTCGAGGAAACAAGGAAGGCAAGTCAACTACTTGGGTACCTCTGGCGAGAAATCGCACGGTAGGTTCTCTGTGACCGTAACAGCAGCGAGACGAATCTCCGGCCATCTCGCTACAGAACGAAAAAACATGGCTCCTAGATGACCGCCAGTTCACTGTGTCGTTACTTTACGTTTACAAATATCTTCTCAGATCGGCGCTCATTAGGTGTTCTGACAGTTTGGAAAATTATTTCCCGCCTGCCACATACCCAACAGTTAAATATAATGGCCCATTTATCTACCCAACAGTTAACTATCATGTACCATCTAGAAACGCCTTTACCTTGTCTTCCCAGCCACCTGGCCTTCGACAACAAGCTATTCAACATCAAGGATGTGGAGGCTGACATCATGGACCCACAACAAAGGTATGTGCTGGAATGTTGTCACCGTGCTCTGGAGGACGCCGGCCTCACCAAGGATCAACTCAGGGGCTCCAACACATGCGTGTTTATAGGTAGGACTTCATTCTACCCATCTATCTAGTTCATTCATTCATCATGTGCCATGCCGATAAACGTGGGCGGTCAAGTTTCGCCATCTCACTCGATCACTAGAGTCGTGGATCAGGACTGTGTTCTTGTCTTGACCATACCACGTGGCCAAGACCTTGCCTTCAACTTGCTTTCTTCCCCGTCGATCTAACCAGTTGTCATCAGGTTTCCAATTTATTTCTTCTCATAACGTTGCCTACAAATTTTGACTGTCTACGCTTAATTTCTCTAATTAGTGTTCGATTTTCATTTCTTTCTTGTAGTATTTGGTCATTGTTTTATTTTTCTGTCTGCCCATGGTATTCTTTGCATTTTCGCCAGAAACCAAATTTCTTCAGCCATCAGATGTTTTTCAGCTTGTCTGCTCATTGTCCTCGCTTAACATCCAAACAAAAGTACAGTTTGTAAGTAGCACCTGAACACTTTTTTCTCGTTGCAATTGACATATTTTTATTGGTCAGTATGTTTTCTATCTTGCAAAAAGCTACCTTTGTCATGGTGATTCTTGTTCTAATTTCTTCAAGACATCTCCCATCAGATGTTATGACTGTTCCTAGATAATTGTACCGATTCACTTGTTTAAGAATATGTCCATTTACTTAGTTACCTTAAAGTTAAATAGGGGTGTTCTTAAAAAAGTCAATCAGTACTATTAGTTCGGAACAGTCATACCATCTGAAGGGAGATGCCTTGAAAAGATTAGAACAAGAATCGCCAAGGCGAAGATAGCCTTTTTCAAGATGACAAAAATATTGACTAATAAACGGAAAAATAAAGTGTTGAAGTGCTACATAGAACTTGTACTTTTAAATTATATTAAACGTGGACAATAATCAACCAGGCTGAAAACATCTAATGGCAGTGGAAATGTGGATTCTGAGGAAAATGCAAAAAATACCATGGACAGACAGAGCAACCACTGAGGAAATGTTGCAAGAGGCAAATGGGAACCGTAAACTAATTAGAGAAATTAGACGCAGACAGTCAATAATTTTGGGCACCTATCTACCCACCTACCAACCCATCTATCTAGCTACCTATCAACGTATATACAAATCAACCTACTACCTGTCTACCTACAACCAACCAACCAACCAATCTACCTACCTACCTATTTACCTATCAATGTATCTATCATTCAGCCTACTACATGCCTACCTACCTACAACCAACCAACCAGTCTACCTTCTTACCTTCCTACCAACTTACCTGCCCACCTACCCACAACTTACCTGCATATCTACCAACCTACCCGCCTACTTACCTTCCTATCTATCAGGCTACCTAACTATCCACATACATACCTTCCTATCTGCCAGTCTACCTATCTACCTACCTACCTACCTACCTACCTACCTACATTCTTACTTTCCTACCTACATACCTACCTACCAACCTACCTACCTAGCAACATCCACTATACGTCTAGTTTCTAGCACAAACACGCTGAAAGTGATAATTTATAAAGTCATCTAAGGCTTCTACCACTTCGAAAGCATTGGCTTGAGGAAAATTGTAAGGAAATTGAACATCAACACAAAACCCGGAATAACAAATTAATGCACACAAGAATTATTGACATCACTAACAAAAGAACACACACATCAATGGGTTGCCTAAAAACCAAAGATGGCAAAATCATAATAGAAAAAGAGATTTTACATGCGTGGTCAGATTATGTGAAAGACCTTTATGATGATACAAGAGAAGAACAATATGATCATCGGAATAATAATGAAGGACCATCAATTTTGAAGATAGAAGTACAGTATGCTCTTAACCATACGCAAACTGGCAAGACCCCGGGTACAGGTAACATCACAGTAGAAATGATCAATGCCTTAGAAGAATATGGAATAGACCAAGTCACCAGACTGCTGAACACAATATACGATACTGGAGATATACCTTCTGAATTATGTAATTTTATATTTATTGCAATCCCGAAGAAATCAGGAGCCATGGAATGCGATCAACATAGATCAATTAGTATAATGAGCCACATCACGAAGATTCTGCTGAGAATTATCATGCAAAGAATTAAGAAGAAAATACAACCCGAAATAGGAGAAAAGCAATGTGGGTTTGTAGAAGGCAAGAGCACAGTAATTGCTGTGTATATAATGAGAACAGTAATTGAGCGTTCTATAGAAGTAAACAAAGATCTACACCTTTGCTTTATTGACTACACAAAGGCTTTCGATAAAGTGAGACATGTCGACATGATAAGAATGCTTGAAGATCTACAAATTGATGGAAAAGACCTTAGACTTGTAAAAAACATATATTGGAAACAACAAGCTGCCATAAGAATTGATAATGAAGTAGGCCAATATTAGCCTATTAAGAGAGGTGTGAGACAGGGATGTGTAATGTCTCCAGATCTGTTTTCCCTGTACAGTGAAAGTATTTTCAGAAATATTGAAGATATGGAAGGAATCAACATTGGGGGACGATGCATCAATAACATTAGATATGCAGATGATACAGTCTTGATTGCAGACAATGAACAGGACCTGCAAAATTTAGTAGATGCGGTTGTTGCACACACAGTGAACAACTAGGGTTAGATCTGAATATTAAGAAGACACAGATTATGTGTATACAGAAGATTATATACACAGAAGGCTCATTCAATGGCCAAGTAAATATCCAAGATCTACAACAGGTAGCAGCGAACCGCCAAGCATGGAGAGACAGGACTTCTGCCCTATGCGCCGCTTTAGGCTCAAGAGGAAAGACTAACTAACAGATTATGGTCGTCACAGGGAAGAAGGAAATACCACAATGTGACATATGAGTAGATGGGCATAGTCTTAAACAAGTGAATCGATACTGTTATCTCGGCACAGTCATAACATCTGATGGGAGATGCCTTGAAGAGATTAGAACAAGAATTGCCATTGCGAAGGTAGCCTTTTGCAAGATGAAAAACATACTGACCAATAAAAAGATATCAATTGAAACGAGAAAAAGAGTGTTGAGGTGCTACATAGAACCTATACTTTTATATGGATGTGAAGCGTGGACAATAAGCAGTCAAGCTAAAAATATCTGATGGCTGTGGAAATGTGGCTTCTGAGGAAAATGCAACCAATACCATGGACAGACAGAAAAACCAATGAACAAGTCCTTCAAGAAATAAATGAAGATCGTAAACTGATTAGAGACATTAGACGTAGACATTCAAAATTTTCTGGGCATGTTATGAGAAGAAATGAATTGGAGAACTTGGTGACGACTGGCAAGATCGAAGGGAAGAGACCAAGGGGAAGACCGAGAAGTAAATACCTGGATAGTTTGGCCACATGGCATGGTCGAGACAGGAACACAGAGCTGATCCACGACTCTGGTGATCGAGTGAGGTGGCAGAACATGACCGCCCACGCTTACTGGCATGGCACATGATGGATGGATGGATGGAAATTAATGAATAAAGTAATATCTAAACATACCCAGAGTATCTTCAACCCTTTGATTCAATATCATGCCATGAACAGCAAGAGCTTAAATTTATTATTAGGGGTGTTCATTTGAAACCCGTTCCAATGGCTTTAATACAAAAGCATGAAAGAAACATTAGCAGGTGTGGTAGAATTAAACAAAGCATTCATTTTGAATGAATCATACACCATGGGTTGGTCATAAGAAGTCGCAGTAGGCATTCAGGCTAGCATCCCATTGCGAATGCCGTCAGCAAAAAATAAAAAGGATTGAGGTTGCTCTTTGAACCAAGTGTTTACCGCGTTCATTACGTCTGCCTCTGTGTGAATTCGTTGCCTCTTGAGAGCTTTTTTTAGAGGTCCGAACAAATGAAAATCACATGGTGACAAATCATGACTATAGGCTGGATGTTGCAGAATTTCCCACGACTTCCTTGCTAATGCTTCCTGCACAATCTTTGCGACATGCGGACAAGCATTATCGTGCAACAAAATCACACCAATACTTTCGTGCCCAGTCTATCACTGTTGTCTTCGACACTCATTTTTTACCGTACGCTGCCTGCATTCTTCAATGAATGTCCACTGGTCGACACCCTTCAAATGAAAGAAACTGAATCGCCGCTCTTTGAGCTTCATTGGACGGATTTTGGATCAACCCGGCCATTTTCTCAACGGTCAGTAATTGCGTACGTTGAACATGATCATGTCATAGTCATGTGATAAGTACTGACCAATGAATAAAAAATCAGTGCTTATCGTCCCAGCATCATATGGAATGACCTTCCAACAGATCTGAAAACTCCAATGAGTCGCTACACAGTCAACCGAAAACTCTTTCAATACTTACTCCATACCGACTATATGCCTCCATAAGTCACCTAGTGGTATCATTTTTCACTACGTGATTGTGTGTGTGTGTGTGTGTGTGTGTGTGTGAGTGTGAAAGTGAGTGAGTGAGTAAGAGAGGGTGTAAGAGAGTGAGTGAGTGAGAGAGTAAATATGAGACAAAGAGAGCGAAAGAATGTGTGTATATATGTGTGAGAGTGTAAGAGAGAGTGAGAGTGAGTGAGTGTGTGTGATAGATAGAGAATGAAAAATTGAGAGAGAGAGAGAGAGAGAGAGAGAGAGAGAGAGAGAGAGAGAGAGAGAGAGAGAGAGAGAGAGAGAGAGAATGACAGAGATAGTGTAGTGTGCGGGAAAGAAATATAAAGAGATATGTGCTATTCCATATTTCTTCTGTATCCTCATCTTTCATATTATTATTTTTACTGCCACTTGATTTTAACATGTACTATATGTACAGCGTATTTCATCATGATTATGTCAATTCCAGGAATTATATTCTTTATTGAACTGCATAACATTTTCTTCGTTACACAATTTATAACATATTGTTTTCATTTTGTTTTAAATCTCCATTTGGGGATGTGTGTGGGGGTGGGGGATGTGTGTGTGGGGGTGGGGGATGTGTGTGTGGGTGTGGGATGTGTGTTTGGGTGGGGAGATATGGGTGGGTGGGGAGATGTGGGGGGAGTGTGCGGCTGGGTGAGGATGTGTGTGTAGATGAGGGAAGTGTAGGTGGGGGACTGTGTGTGTTTCGGGTGGGGACCTGTGGGTGGGGTTATGTTTATATGGGTGAGTGGGTGTGTGTGGGTGTTGGTGGGTAGTGACATATATGCGTATGGGTGGGAATGTGTGTGTGGGTGGGGGATTTGTGGGTGGTGGGGATGTATGGTTGGGGGTGCATGTGTGGGGGGATGCATGTGTGGGGATGTGTGTGTGGGTGAGGATTTGTGGGAGTGGGTGGGGGAAGTGTGAATGGGTGAGGGATGTGTGGGTGGGTGGGCTGGGAATATGGGTGTAGGTGGGATTGTTGTGGTTGAGCGATGCGTGGTTGGGGGATGAGTGATTGGCGGTGTGCGGGTGTTTGGGGTATGTGTGGGTGGGTGAGTGTGTGTGGTCTGGGGGATGGATAGTGATGCATATGTGGGTGGGGAGAGATGCTTGGGTGGGGAAGTGTTTGATGCTGGGTGCGAGATGTGTGAGTGGATGGCGAGAAATTGTCTTGGTGGAGGTGTGTAGGTAGGTGAGGGATGTGTGTGTTGGCGGGGAGTGGATATGTTTGTGTGTTGGTGCGCATTATTTGATTGTGTGTTTATGCAAGCAGGGAGAGAGAGAGAGAGAGAGAGAGAGAGAGAGAGAGAGAGAGAGAGAGAGAGAGAGAGAGAGAGAGAGAGAGAGAGAGAGAGAGAGAGAGAGAGAGAGAGAGAGTGTAACATGCTATTCCATATTTTTTGTGTAATCTCATCTTTCATATTATCATTTTGTATGCCACTTGATATAATCCTGTATAATACGAACATATGCACATATGCACATTACTGTAGAGTGAGTGAGAGAGTTAGTGAATGTGAGTGAAAGAGAGAGTGAGTGTGGGAGAGAGAGAGGAGAGAGAGAGGAGAGAGAGAGTGTTTGTGTGTGTGTGTGTGTCTAAGAAGAAGAAGAAGAAGAAGAAGAAGAAGAATAAGAAGAAGAAGAAGAAGAAGAAGAAGAAGAAGAAGAAGAAGAAGAAGAAGAAGAAGAAGAAGAAGAAGAAGAAGAAGAGAGAGAGAGAGAGAGAGAGAGAGAGAGAGAGAGAGAGAGAGAGAGAGAGAGAGAGAGAGAGAGAGAGAGAGAGAGAGAGAGAGAGAGAGAGAGAGAGAGTTGAATTGCATCACTAAATTTTACATTACACAATGTATATGTACAATGTTTCTCAATTTTTGTACAATTTTTGAGAGAATGCTCACGACAATCGTCAGTGTATGCGTGTGTAAAGTGTGGGAGTTTGTCCATACTAGTTTCAGTGATTATGTGAAGCATCATGTAAGTGTCTAGATGTGAGGATGTGTGTGTGAGTGTATATGTGGGGAATTTGTGTGTGTGTGTGTGTGGGGGGGGGTATATGTATGTGGGGGATTTGTGTGTGTGTGGGATATGCATGTGGAGGAATTATGTGTGGAGGGATTGTGTGTGGGGGTTGTGTGTGGGTGGATGGGAGATTTGTGGGTGGGTGAAGGGATGTGTGGTGGGTGGGGGATATTTGGGTGGATGGTTGAAAGTATGTGTGTGTTAGTCGGTGGGGAGTTGTGTTGGTGGAGAATGTGTATGTGTGTGCGTGAGGGATGTGTGGGTGAATGGGTGTGTGGGGATGTGGGGGATGTATGTGGGTTGAGGGATGGGTTTGTGATGGGTTTGGGGATGGGTGTGGGGATGTGAGTGTGAGTTGGGGATATGTATGTGTGAATGGAGGTTGTGTGGGTGGGTGGAGGATGTATGTGTGGATTGTGAGGGTGTTTGTATGTGGCGGATGTATGGTCGGGTGGGATGTGGGTGGGGAGATGGGTATGTCTATGTTAATGAGGGATGTGTGGGTGGGGATGTGAATGGGGGATGTGTTTGGGGATGTGTATGGGGGACGTGTGCGTTCGTGGGGGATGTGTTTATGGCTGGGGTGTTGTGTTGGAGGGGAGATGTATGTGGTTTAGGGGTGTGTTGGGTGTGATTGGGTGTGGGATGTGCGGGTGGATAAATGATGTAAGTAAGAGTGGGGATGTGTGTTTGGTTGGGTTCTTGTGGTGTGTGAGTGTGGGTGGGTGGGTAGATGGGAGATGTATGTGTTGATGGGTGGGTGGGGATGTGTGGGTGTGAATGGTTGAGAGATGAGCACGTGAGTGGATGGACGTGTGTGGGGGATGAGTGTGTGGGTGGGGGATTGTGTGTGGGTGGGAAGATGTGTGTGGATGGGGGTTGTGTGTCGGGGGTATATGTGGGTGGTGGGGTGTGTGTGGGTGGGAGGTGTGTGTTTGTGGGTGAGGGATGTGTTGTTGGGTGGGGATGTATGTGTAGGGATGTGTGTATTTGGTGGGGAGATTGTGTGTGTGTGGGTGGGGATATGTGTGTGTGGTTTAGGGTGTGTGGGTGTGGAATGTGTGGTTAAGGGATGTGTGGTTAAGGGATTTGTGATTGGGGATGAGTGACTGGGTATGGGTGGGTGAAGGATGTGTGGGTGGGCGAGTTTGTATAGGTTGGGGAATGGGTGGGGATATGTGTGTGTGTGTGTGTAAGTTGGAAAAATGTGGGTGCTTGCGGTTTTTAAGTTTGTGGGTAGGTGCGTGATGTATGGGTTATCGGGGATATATGTGGGTGGAGGATGTGTTGTTCGTGGATGTGTGTTTGGCTGGGTGGTTTGGAGTGTGTGGGTGCGTGGTGGAGGATATGTGGGTGGGTGAGTGAATGTTGGTGGGTGGAGGATGTGTGTGTGGGTGAACAGATGTTTGTAGGTGGAGAGGAGATGTGTGGGTGGGTGTTGGGTGGGTGGGTACATATATGTGTGCCTGGATTTGTGTGGGTGGGTGGGGGGTGGGGAATGTGTGGTGAGTGAGAGATGTGTGTGTGTGTGGATGGGGAGATGTGTAGTTGTCTCTGTGTGTGGGTGTGGGATGCGGGATATGGGTGGGGGAATTAATGTGTTCTTAGGGGGGGGGGGGGTGTTGTGTGTGTGTGTGTGGTTGGGTGGTGGTTGTGTGTGTGTGGGGAGATGTGTGGGTGGATGGAGGAATGGATGAGTCTCATAACATGGTAATATGCATTGTTTATGTTTTCAACATTCTTTTTCATTCAGACAATGTTTTTTTTTCTTTCTATGTGGATGTATTATGCACTATTGATGAACGAAAGATGAGTGATTGGAAGGTCCAAATGTAAGAC
Organism: Cepaea hortensis; assembly: GCA_963921405.1. Taxonomy (NCBI): domain Eukaryota; kingdom Metazoa; phylum Mollusca; class Gastropoda; order Stylommatophora; family Helicidae; genus Cepaea; species Cepaea hortensis. The sequence goes on along the minus strand of OY992876.1, from coordinate 318,830,595 downwards.
GGGCCTGCGTGCCCAATTTGTTATTCTTTGAAAATAAAGTCCGTTCGTTCGTTTCTTCTTTCATATCTAACATATGTTATTATTATCGAAAAGAAAGATGAAATTACTAAAGGACAGCCATAGTTAAAATGGGGCTACCAACGCAATCCAATAAATTTACCCTTAATTCATTTCTAACTGGCAGCAAAGTCTGAACATAACTACAGCTAACTTCATATTCAATCTTGATTCATGTTGAGTTACTCCCCTTTTTAGACGACAGAGGTATGGGACATGCCTTTTGTTTTTGAAGTGTAGTTCCATTATATGATTAGTTACCTCCCGTTGATACTGAATGCCTTGTCGTGCATTATGGTTGCAGGTGCCATGAACACAGACTACCGCAGCCAGTTCAACATCACCTCATTTGTCCCTGACAACTACGCCGTCACCGGAATGGCCAACAGCACCATTGCCAACAGAGTGTCCTACATCTATGACCTGCGGGGGTCATCTGTTACCATAGATACCGCTTGTTCTTCCTCTCTGGTTGCCATAGACATGGGACTTCACTACCTACGGGCAGGTAACTGGGGTGTCAGGTTATTGACACTGCAAGATGTGTCTGTCCTTGTAGCGTTCAGGTTGTCTTATTAGTAGCTTGTTTGTGTTTTATCCATCGCTGTCCAAGATACCCATCCTCTCATCTCTCAGTCCTAGACGGGGCATAGGGGTGGCGATTAAACCAATCCGACCCCAGAAATGACTGTTACATCGAGCGCAAGGAAATGTTTACTGAGGGCCACGATTGTATGGTTGGCCACCGTGTTTTCTAAAGGAAAATAAAATATCACGAGGGCCGCCATTGCTCCCCAAGACAATAAGTTGTGCGAGTGTTAGGTCGCCCAGGTAAGTTCTGAAGCTTCCCATCATATTCGAACACGTGACCACCACTAGCGTCTCCGCTACCTCGGGCTCCATAGAGTCAGAAAGTGATCCAGAGAAGGCCGTACCCCCACAATGCTAGCTGGACTCTCTGTGTCTATATTGTTCTTATTAGGACTTCAGTCAAGTCCTTCCTAAGACTTTGCGTCACTCTGTCCATGAATATATTTATATCTTGTTGTTTCTACGGCCCAGTCCTTCCTCAAACATGGCTTCACTCTTTCCATGAATATGTTTATATCTTGCCTGGAGGCTAGCATGGTCTAAACGATAAGTGCCTTAGCTCTTTACTTTTGGTGCTATAATGGCGCAGTAGCGAGCTCAAACCCTAAACTGATCACTTGGACTAAAATGTTGTGTTCTCATCATTGACGAGGGGACGTCAATTAAAAGTACCCCAGAAGTCGGAGTGGGCTCGCCTGATGGTGAGGGACACTGGTAAAATGGAAAGATAAGCCACACCCAAAAATCAGTCCAGTGCACTTCCCTTTAGTAGCAACTACCATCAGCAATAGCGCGTGTATGTACTACGCAGGAGTTAAAAGTGAGCACATGCAAATATATATATATGTAGATGTGACTTCAAGGGGACCATCTCCCGTGTATATGCCACTAACAACAATCCATTGTGTCTGTCTGGCAGGGGCCTGTGACATGGTGGTCTGTGGCGGGGTCAACTCTATCCTCACCGCCGAAGTGTTCATCCACCTCAGCAAGGCCCGGTTGGTTTCTGCCAAAGGTCAATGTTTCACCTTCTCCGACCAGGTGGACGGCTACACCCGAGGCGAGGGGTGCGGGGTGGTCATTCTCAAGCGGCTTCAAGATGTAGGTGCTCTGTTCTAGCATCATCATCGTTGTCATTATCACCACCACCAGCACCACCATCATCATCATCATCACCATAATCATCACCATAATCATCATCATCGTCATATCATCATCATCATATACCGTATTTTACGGTCTATAAGACGCTATGGACTATAAGACACACTTTAATTTTTAAGCAATTTTAACAAAAAATAACATTATATTATTATATTATATTAATTTCGAGTATAAGACGCACCTGAATTATTGAGGCAATTTTTTGAAGAATAAAGTGCGTCCTATACTCCGTAAAATACGGTATATGGAAATGTATGGAAGATCTCACGTTGAATGACAGACATAAAACAATATATAGAAGATCTTACAAAGAATGACAGACATAAATCAGTAAATATGTCAGAGATGACTTCTGTTTTTATATTGCTGACGTGCCGTGCAGTATCAGAAGTAACTGTTTCTCACACTCGTGTTTCTTTTTGGTTGCCGGATCTGGTCCTTTACATTCTAAATCTCAGGGAGAAACTCAGGACAAGTCTTTTCTAGGCTGCCTAGGCTGCCCAAAGACCAAGTCCCTGGATACTCAAGATTATAGCTGAAAATGGCTCGTTATAAGGTATAAGTAGTTGGTCTTGGTATCCTCAAAGAGTAGGAAGGAGAGGGTTAGATGCCAAGATTTATGTCAGTTACTGAACCATTAGGCAATGCAGGTTTCCCCCCCCCCCCCCCCCCACTCCCGACAAAATCCTTTCTTTGTTTACAATTAATCCGCCACCACGTCACGTACAAAACATGTACACTGGGGAAAAAAATAAGATAAAACTATGGGTTAAAACAAATTAAAAATGATTTTATTTTTATCAACAATTTATAAAATGGTGTTTAGTGGCACGATGATATATACTGGTGATAGGATTTAAACCCTGCACCTGTACTATGTAGTGAGGTGATATGATGGTCACGTGACTGATGTCAACATTTATATTATTGTATGTCAACAATAATTACGTAACTTTTGTGACGTGGTATCAGGAATCCAGGTTGTTCATACTGGTGATATCCGACTCAAATCAAATGGAATCAGCTGAGTCTGTTTTCTGGGCTATTGCAAGTCCTGGTTCCACCTGGTATCTATTCGTTGTCACTGAACGGGATCTATAGGGAACCTGACGCTCTTTTTGAGAGCTTGAAAATAGTTTTAAAAATGTTTAGGGTGTAATAGTTACACATATACAATCCTACATAATATATGTACAAATTCACATCCACCATTTTGGTGTTTATGTCTCTCATCCAGTTTTACCACTTTTACTCTCCGCTCCCTCTCTCTCTTTCTTTCCTAATCTCTCTCTCTCTCTCTCTCTCTCTCTCTCTCTCTCTCTCTCTCTCTCTCTCTCTCTCTCTGTAAATTTGGGAGGACTTCTGAGTAGTCAAACATGTCCTGTAGCTACATTTGCTGCCTTCCCCTATGCTGTCATATCATGAGGATTGGAATATGTGATGTACATGTCACTCATTAAGACACAAGGTTTCTTCTCAGCCGATCCGTGGTTACAAGCTGTTTCAGCAGATCAAGTGTTCCGTGGTGGTGAAACAAAAGTGTCTGATCGTTGGCGATCAGTTTTTGCGTCAAGCCTCATATGAGGTAAAATGAACGCTCGTTCATCACGCACTTGTAATGGCTAAGCACACCATATACCCATTACCTAGTTCTGGTAACGTATACACCACTACACCCCTGCTTCAACTATAAATAACCATGATAATATCATATAACATTCACGGAGCCTACTACGAGAACGAACGAACGAACAATCTTGATTTTCAAAGAGTTAAGAATTTGGCAGGCAGGCACGTCTGACATTCTGCCCTTCTTCTCTAATTCCTCTCATACATTATTTCATTCGACATCACTTATAAAGCTAATCTTAGACAACAACAGAACAATAAAGCATTAATCCGCATGAAAAATAATCAAAGATACATGACTCTCTGAGGCAATGTTTACCATGGGCATTATAAAAACCTAAGGAAGATGTAACGTGCCATACATATGGGAATGTTTATTAACTACTTGTCGTTTGAGATAATTTACCATTATTATTTTTAGGGGGGGGGGGCATGTATTTGTACTGAGGTAGTGTTCAAACAGGTTGCGACTGTATGTATAATAGACAATATGGCTATGAACCCTACTCATACTAATACAAATAACACAACAAACAATCACTCAGATGTGTTATGGAATTCTAAAACGTATGCATTGAAACATAAAAATGTGCATAGAGTGATACGCATAACAATAGCATAAGGAATGAAATAGTATTACCATTGTATACCGCAAAATGAGACAACAATATCTATCATTGAAGTATGAGGGTAAGTTAATAAGTAAATCACACATGGCTGTAGAAAAATAACTAAAGATGATAAAAACTGAAACCAGTTTATTTGTATACATATATTGTTCCTTTATTTCACAATATAATTTCCACCAACATTGATGCACTTATCCTATCGTTTTATTAGTCCTCCCGGTTGCATAGATCTGCATGCTTTGTTTTCATTGGCCTACCATCCCACAGAACTGTGTGACTTACTTATTGACTCACCCGCGTAATGTTTTCTACCCAGCTATGCACCGCTTTACGGGACAAACTTTTGTCAGCATCAACAGGAAACCTACCTTGGCGGGAGACATTTCGCGAATGACGCTGAAGTTGAATGTGAAGCGGAAACGTGGCTAGTTTTTCTGGACTAGCCGTGGGGTCCGTCAATTCCCACAGTATTCGTCCTGGGGAAAAGTTCCACTGGTCCTGGCGTGGTAATTTCACACAATAGTGTGGTTGATTATCTCCAACCCGCTGTCAATTCTTCCTGATCGTAACCTATTCACACTTTTGATCGGCTGGACACACATTTGATCCGCGAGAAGGCCCCAGGCAGACTATCGTATCCCCCGACACTGTATGCGAATTCACACATTGTCGTCTCATCTCTAGGTTGTGGAACATCAAAAGTGATACATTTGAGATTATACTCTCGTTGAAGATACTTAGTCTGAGGTCGCTTTGCGAGTCGGCATTCTTACTTGGCTTGGTAGACAAGTGGCCTCGTATAATGGCGCACAATTTGGCGGTTTAGATTCTTTTAAACGCAGGGCGTAAAGTTTTAGTTGTCTATCGTCTCATTCCATTTATTTGTGTGGAATGTGAGACACATTCTGGTGGAATGGCGGCGTGCTATGACAAAATGGAGGCTCTGACATAGCAGAAAAGATATAAATCATTATATGAGAGATCTCACATAGTAGGACAGACATAAATCAGTATATGGAAGATTTCGCATAGTAGGACAGACATATATCAGTAAATGGAAGATCTCGCATAGTAGGATAGACATAAATCAGTAAATGGAAGATCTCGCATAGTAGGACAGACATAAATCAGTAAATGGAAGATCTCGCATAGAATGACAGACATACAACAGCATGTATCATCCTGTAGCTATTATTTAGTGCACAATTTTATTGTTAAATGAACCACATATAGAACACATACAATGCCAGCTATGTTCCTCTATTATGTTAAATGAACCACACATAGAGCATATAGAAAGCAAGAAATGTTGTTCTGTTATGCTACATGAACCACGTATAGAGCATATACAAAGCCAGATATATTCCTTTTTAATTAGGCTAAAAGGGACAAAAACAAAATCTGGGCTACAATTGAAACCGGTTGTAACCAGGACGGAGGAACTGTGGCGCCCATTTCAAAACCTTCTGAGGAGCAACAGAGGAAACTTCTGCAGGCGGTCTGGGACCGATCCAGGGTTGACCCAGGCGACCTGGTTTATATTGAAGCTCACGGTATGTCCTGTCTACTGGGGCTGTGTATCTGTATGTTCTGTCAACTGGGGTTGCTTATCTGTATGTCCTGTCAACTGTGTCTGTTTATCTGTATGTCCTGTCAACTGGGCCTGTTTATCTGTATGTCCTGTCAACTGGGTCTGTTTATCGGTATGTCGTTCTACTGGGTCTGTCTGTCTGTATGTGAACTTGTCCTGTCAACTATATCTGTTTAACTGTATCTTTTGTGCCAGGGTCTGACTGGGGCCTGCCAATGAGTGACTGATGTATATCGTGGCCTTACCAACTACTGCCGGCTTTCGTAATACTTCTTTCTTGCTGCCAGTGTTAAAAAGGGGCTGCCCTCTTCTAGGGGTATGAATTATTACTTCATCTTCCTCCAGTCGGCACCGTGGTCGTTTCTCAGCGCTATAACTTTGCTGATGGTTAGACTAATATTCTACACCCATTACACCAACTCACTACGAACACCACTCAACACAACTGTAATATGTGTAACTCGAACGCCGGTTGTAGTTTTATTCGTATATTGTTCTATATAGGCTAAGATAGACACTGTCAATGTATAACCATATATTTAACAATAAATCTACACCATGTATACTAAAACATCGACTACATTAAAAGAGTGGCACAATCTTGGCCATGACTCTGTTCACAACGTGGTCCGCATTGGACGAAACCACCGCGTAGAATGTCCTTGTCAGGATTCGCTTCATGCGACCGAGAAGCGAGTCCCATCGTTTTCACGCTGCGTGAAAAGTTTTCATTTTTCACGTTTCAGGTATCCATTTTCTGAACACTGCCATAACCTCTGACCTAGTATAATTTAGATTATGGCACGAGGTCAAATGGGTCTGTTTATCTGTATGTGGACATGTCCAGATCAGGGACCCTGTTACTGACAATGAGATGCCTCGGGTATATGGTGCTAGCCTCACAATCTCCAGCACTCCACGGGATTACGGGTCAACATAAGGCCCGCCGCCTTGACTTCCAGCATATATAGGGTGCCCATGTTAGAGTGAGCCGACCCATGAGGCTGGCTCTATGTGGACATGAACACATGACGGCCGGATATCCGTGCTAGCTACTGCACCACCTTGTTTGTATGAGCGACCTCCACATGAAGAGGTCAGGACACGAAGACACGCAGATAGGAAGACATTAAATGATAAAGGTATGAAGACATGTAGATATCAAGACATAAAGACGTGAATACATGAAGACATCAAGCTATGAAGCCATAAAGACATGAAGGTGTGAAGATATGAAGACATGAAGACATAAAGATATGAAGATATTAAGACATGAAGACATGAAGAAATGAAAACATGAAGATATGTAGACGTGAAGACATGAAGACGCGAATATATGAAGACATGAATATTGTGACATTGTTTGTCCAGCCTCTGAAAATCCCGAAGCACAGTAAAATACTCCAGTTTTAATGGATGTCCGATCTAGGAACACCTGTGGCTTTTAATTTTAACATTTCTCCTCTGTTCCCTCTGATAAAATGGAAACTACTGGAGTTGTAAACAACATCCAAATATAGCGGTGAAATTCAACACCGAGCGTTTGATCATGGGGAAAAGAAAAGGGGCGACCACTGGGAAGGTTAGTTCTCTTGTTTCAGACTGTTCCCCTTGGTGATACAAGGCCTGAGCTGTCAATAGCACATCAGCTAAACCCTGAGTCAGATTATCCCCCTTTTCATCACTGGAGACAACTGCAAGGTACCTTCCCCTTGACTCTGCTAATGTTAGATTGTCAACAACATGGCCCACGTAGGAGTGACATCCTGTTCGCGCGGAATTATAACGTTACCATTGGATCGGTATGGTTAATTTCTATTAACATAATCTATGATAATGAGAGAGCTAATAAAATTGTCGACATAAATTGTCTGTTGAGGTGCAGTCTACAGAAATGCCCTGACATGACAAGGTGTGTTGGCCAGTTCGGCTATTGATAATGTGGTGTGGTGTATTTTAACATTCATGATGTTTGTTTTGACCGTTGCATTCTTCATAGGGCAGACCTGGTCTTTGTTTGAATGAAGATTGGGAAATTTTATAAATGACGAACGATGAACGGCAACGGGGGGGGGGGGGGGGGGGGGGGTCATATTCCTCAAGGCAGAAGGAAGAGAATGCTTTTTCAGTGAGGGAAGAATGATTCACCATTAAACAGTTTTTTGCATGTGTGTTCACATTGATAAGATTAGTCCAGGGACAACACTACTATGGGCATGAATGTGGGCTGAAACATCATACGGACCCTCGGTTTATAAAGAGTGAGTGCTATCCTTTCGAAGGTTCGGTAAATCTCCAGTGCAATATTGGCCTCTGTTAGGAAACATCACTTTATACTTAATCTATACCACTAGAAAGTCTTATTGAACGAGTTTACATGTTTTATACAGAAGGCTATAAAGGTTTGAAGATTAGTTTCCTTATATCTTCACCGACCACCCCACAAAGATATCAAGAAATAAAGACGTGAATACATGAAGACATGAAGCTTTGAAGACATGAAGATATGAAGACATGAATATACGAAGACATAAAGATATGAATACATGAAAGCATGAAGCTATGATGACATGAAGATATGAAGACATGAAGATATGAAGACGTGAAGATTTGAAGACATGAAGATGTGAAGACATGAAGATATGAAGATATGAAGACATGATAACATGCCAGAAAGCAATCAGGCAGACACGGCATCTTCACCCCAACACAAGAATACAGTTGAACCTACGCCAAACGTTTTCAACCGTACTCAATACAATGTCTTCACCTTTGCAATTTGAATAGTGAAGACACAAACAATAGATTGAACGATTTATAGCCTGACATATTTCGCTGCATTTCGTTACGTGCAGACTACAGACATAATGGCAACATTTATTAAAGAAACGCAATGAATCCTTTTAACTGAAATCTACAAATAGCACATTGCAGTATAATTCACTGTCATGCCGGAAGTTGTTCTGATTCTATTATGTTAAATTGCTCACATAATTGTGGTTTATCCATTTGTATAGCAGACATATCTGCATATCTCAATAATTTTTGGTTGTGCAGTGAACAGAACATCGAGGTAATCTTTGTCTAGCACATGCTTACATTATAATAAGTGGCACACTATGGATGATGTACACTACTTTTCCGTGGTAGGATTAGTCTTAATATGTAAATGTGGGTCACAACATAGAAAGACAGGGCATAAGGAATACAGATAATCACAACATAAGAAGACAGGACAGAAATAATAGAGAGGATCGCAACATAGACAAAACAGGACAGAAAGAATACAGAAAATCACAACATGAGAAGACTGAGCAGAATGAATATAGAAAATCCCACGACATAGACAAAACAGGGCAGAACGAATAGAGAGAATCCCACGACATAGACAAAACAGGGCAGAACGAATAGAGAGAATCCCACGACATAGACAAAACGGGACAGAAAGTAATCAGAAAATGATAACATGGACAGTGACATGTTGTTGATTACATCTTTCTCCAATATTCTCACCCACTTTTGTTTTGAACATTTTACATCACTCTAAAGATGCATATCATCGTCATTATAATCATCATCATGACAATTAGATGTTGTCATGTTATCACCAACGTTTCGACCTGTTTTGCACCTCAATCATCTTTCCTGCCTTCTTTTCATCCAACTATAGGAACTGGGACTCCCGTTGGTGACGTAGCGGAAATCAACGCCCTAGGGAAATTTCTTCAAGGCACACACACGGGGAATACCCGTTATATTGGCTCTGTGAAGACAAACATTGGACATTTGGAGTCCGCTGCTGGAGTGTCGGGTCTCATCAAGGTTCTCCTGATGATGAAACATTCCAAGATTGTACCTTCTCTTCACTTCCAGAGACCAAATCCAAACATCGATTTCGATGGATTTCACCTGAAAGTTGCCACAGAAGTAATTAGCTGGCCAGAGCTACACAAAGTTGCCAGTGTCACTTCTTGTGGATTTGGAGGTACGAACTGTTATGCCATCATCGAAAGTCAAGGACAATCTGGAAGAGCCAAACCTGACATGACGTCAGAAAATATTGTCTGCTTCTCTGCCATGAATTTGGAGTCACTTAAGGGCAGCATGAAAGACTTTGTGAACTACCCAGATGTGTTGTCCATGAATATTGAAGACCTGGCGTTGACGTCCACCATACACCGTGACCACTTCCCTGTCCGCCAGGCGTTTGTGGCCAACACCACAGAAAGTTTGCTGAGGCATGTCGTGAAACAAATGGCGAGAATCAAGTATGATTCCAGTGATGCCAAGAATCCAAAAATCGTATTTGTGTTCAGTGGAATGGGAACAGCCTGGCCTAGCATGGCCAGGGCTTATATGTCCACTAGCCAGGTTTTCAGAGACAAGATCAGGGACATTGACACCTGTCTACGAGAGTATGTTCCTTGGTCGGTAGAAGACCGCCTTGGTACAGAGCTTGACACGCGTGACGAGATGTTCTGGCCAATAGCAATATTCGCTTGTCAGATAGCCACAGCTCACCTGTGGGTCAGCCTGGGTGTCACCCCAGATTGCGTGGTTGGTTACTCTATGGGCGAGGTGGCCGCTGCCCATGTGGCCGGACGCCTGTCATTGTCCGAAGCTGTCAAAGTCATCTATCACAGAACGACAATGTTGGCACGACTGGCTGGGGTTGGCAGGATGATTCTGTTCAAAGACGTGGACATCGAGACAGTGGAGGAGATTGTAAACAACTGGCAAGGGAAGGCAAATGTCTCCACTAAGATAAGCCCAAAGGCCTGTGCGGTCAGTGGTGAGACAGACGTCATTTCTGAAATAGAGAAACAAGTAAATGACATGGCAAAGAGTCAAAACATGACCATTCAAACGATTGACCTGAAACTGCGTGTAGCCTACCATAGTCATTGTGTGGATGGATGTAAGGAGGAGCTCCGGCAGGTGCTCAATGGCACGGGGCTATGTCAACTGGACACACAAACTGAGATGATCTCAACGGTGACCGGTGACGTGGTGGACGGACCCTTGACTGCCGAGCACTGGGTGAATAATGTGCGCGAGCCAGTCCTCTTCTTGGATGCTGTCAGGAAATCATTTGCAGAAGATGCCAACACAGTGTACATAGAAGTGGGGACCAAACCGGTGATGGCAGCCCACAAGGACGACATATTCCCTGGCCAGAATGCCAAGGTTGTTGTTTCCATGCGCGCCAAAGCTGACTGGAAAACATTTCTGGAAGCTTTAGGACAAGCTTACAGACACGGTTGCAGTGTCAACTGGAAGAATCTGCCCCAGACTGGACAGGTCATCACAGCTGTTCCTCGCTACAGCTTCACTCCCAGGAGACTACTGCGGAGTTCAGAAACAACGTCTATGGCAATGGCTGGCATCGACTTCATAAGGCGGCAGCATCCGTTTGTGTGTAAAATCGAGTCCACAGACATGTTCAGGGTCTTCCTGTCAGCAGCGTCCTTCAAATCAGTCTTTGACCACACGGTCTCAGGAAATCTCATTATTCCCGGGGCCCTGTATGCCGAGATTGCATTTGCTATAGGCAAAATGATGCAGATCAGACAAGCTGCCCTGTACTCAGTCTCGGCAACCTTTGAGCAGCCATGTCGCTTCTCAGATAAACAACCTGTGATATTTAACTTAGATATAAGTAGTAAGCCACAAGCTGGGCCTTCAGGAAGTCATCTCAAGAGCTACACTGTAGCTGTGATGCAGCACGAGACTCTATACGCAACATTGCACCTACATCCCTTCACTGCTCCACGGGACCACTCAGCCGTCAACATCGAACAAGTCAAATTCAGATGCACCCAAATCTTCGCCAGACGAGACATCTACAAGAAACTGGCCAGCTTTGGCTTCAACTATGGCCCACATTACATGCTTTTAGAAAAGGCAAGACGAAATACCGATGAATGCATTGCGTATATGACAGTTCCCGGTACGCTATTCGATGAAATGCCTGGAACTACAGTGCACCCATCCGTCCTTGATGCTATGATGCAAACATTCGTGATACTAACGGGGGATAACGGCGACAAGAAAGAGGTACTGCCCATCTCAATTGGAAAGTTGACTTCTTTCAGGACTCTGGAAAACGAAATGTACGTCCACACAATAGTCAAGGATAGCTATGGGAAAATGTTCATATGTGACAGCAAACTGACGACGCTGGACGGAGAGATCATTGTGGAAATGGAAGATTTCACACTGAAACTATTGTCTGCAGAGTCTAACACGAATGGAGACAACACAGAGCACATCTACAGGTGCCACTGGGTCATGAAAGTACCAGACTACCCATACATTAAGCAAACAGATCCACAGATTCTGTACATGAGCAACGAATTAACACCGCCTGATGTAACTAGCATTGAATACAGCATTGATGAAGACTGCAGTGACACAATTACACAACAGCTGGACATTCTAAAGAGAAACCACGCTCTGGAAACGTTTCGGTGCATTGTTTTCAACATAAGCTTCATGTTTGCTGACTCTGTGGAAGCCTCGATTCTCCAATCCAAGATTGTCAACCTATTCATGGTCCTGAAAAGTGTCTTCTGCTTTACCCTAAAAATACCTGTCTATGTCTTCACAAGGTGGGCAGTCTCTGCTGAATGGTCATCCTCAAACAAGGACAACATCAACCCTTTGATGACCGCTGTCTGGGGAATGGTCAGAAGTGCTCTCCAGGAGCAGATTGCGGACATCTGCGTGCTGGACCTGCATCTAGCACAGGAACAGTGTTCCCTGGATCGCCTCACTTCCTTGGCCAACTTTGTCCACAAGAATAATGATCTGAAACGCTTCCCAGAGTGGATGATCACAGAGAACAAGATGTTCGTGAACGAGATTATTCCCCTCGCAAACAATATAGTCCCCGCCTTTAAGCACATCTCTGCAGACAGGCACCATCACGTGCTCCAGGTCTCTAACGGACCGCTGGGTTCCACTGATACATTCTGTGTCTACGACGAAAGCCACAAACTGGTTGAAAAGACAGATCACTTGCAGATCAGTGTCACTGAGTCAATAGTGTTTCATCCACACCTGTTTAGTCGGTCTGTACCGTACAGCAGCATGGTACCACACAAATGTCACCTGGGCAGTGGCAACGTCGTCTTCGCTCTAGAGACAACAGGGACACAAGCCCACACAAGTGTGCAGGGATGTCAGCCGGAGGTCATCGCATGTTATCCATCTCCCATAGGATCCCAGATCTCAGTGCCAGCTGCGGCCACTCTACCAAAGGACCTGTTCGACTGCTACTCACACGGTGACGTCACGAGACTGTCTGTGCTAATGGCTCTGTCTAGTTACATTCATGGCAGCTCCGTCACCATCTTGACGTCTGCATCTACTAGAGGACTCTGTCAGATACTCTGTGAGATGCTGGTTTATAAGGACAGATCGCCACCTACAATAAACATTACATGCATGTCCCCGGAAGAATTACAGAATGGTCAGCGCTTAAACCGGACGGTGGTGTCTCTGGTCCTGTTAGACAGCAGTCTGATCTCTGTGCTGATGAACCACTGGCCCCAGGCTGAGTGTCTTGTCACGGCGGCACCTCTGGTCAGTTCACGTGTTAAGTCTCTAGTGAACTTTCACTTGCCCAGTGTGGAGCTTATCGTCATGGACCCATCTGAGGCTTTACAACCTATGAAGCTCCTAGGGCTAGTTCATGATGTGAAAGAGTTTTCATCCTCTCACAGATGCCTGGTGTCTAAATGTCTGGCTGGACAAAACACACTGACTGAGAGATTCTCGGAAGTAACGGCAGACCTCAGCGACCTTCTGAAATTTCAAACTGTCAAAGTTAATAGGTCAAGGGTCAGAGTTGACCACCATTTACTTTTTAAAAAGGATGCTGTGTACGTCGTTGTGGGTGGACTGACGGGATTGGGCTGGATCACTGTCAGATTCCTCTCCTCACAAGGGGCGGGCAATATCGCCATTTTAAACAGACGAGAACCCGGGGTAGACAGAAGAAGGCAGATAAACGAGTTGAGTCAGTCAACAGCATGCAACATTCAATGGTTCGGCTGTGATGTGTGTAACAAAGATTCCTTCTCAAACTTTCTGAACGTTACAGCGGCCACTGCATTTCCCAACAAGCTTCTGAAGGGAATCTTCTTTGGAGCAGCTGTTGAAGGCGATGCACTTCTGAGCAAAGTAACTAGAGAACATCTGGAACATGTGATGTCTCCCAAAGTCTTGGGTGCATGGAACGCGCACATACTGACTGAAGACCGAGATCTAGACTACTTTGTCTTGCAGTCTTCGGTGACCTCAGTGATTGGCAACTTTGGACAGACCAGCTATGGAGCTGCAAATGCGTTTCTGGATGGCCTAGCCTGCTACCGAAGATACAGGAATCTGCCAGGTCAGAGCATCATCTGGGGCCCTTTAACTGTTGGCATGATGGCAGACAATGAAAAGGCCAAACAGGGTTTGTCCCAGAAAGGAATGCAGCTGCTCACAGAGGCAGAGGTTCAAGCAGTCATGAATCCTATTCTTCTTTTGGACTTTGGTCAGGTAATCGCGTGTAATTTTGACAGGGAGAAGTGGCGAAAGAATCCGTTAATTACTATGCACGGGTCCATTTCCTTCGAGATTCCATTGACTGAAAACCTACGACGAGCCCTGCAAACAGCCCCCCAACGACCAAGGGAGGAGAGAATTCAAGTCTACGTGGAACTGCTGGTTGTGCTGACATCCCAGATCATTGGCATTGATAGATCGTTGTTGCAGCCCGACTCCGCTTTGCTGGCTCTGGGCATGGACTCCCTCTTGGCCATGACGGTCAGGAACGAGGTGTTCAAGGTCACACAGTGCCGTCTGCCAGCTGTTGTTCTGGTCAGTGGTGACGTCACAGCAAGAATCTTAGCGGAAACTCTCGATGCCGAGATACAACGAGAGGTTCAAGGTCGGTTAATGTAAACATGAGGTCATTTGCTGGCAGCGAGAAATGTGGACAAGTCCTCGAGGTCGACTGTCAGTTGCATTCTGATGGAGGAGAACCAAGTCTGTACGTCTAATATTTCCCAACAATGTTGTCCTATAATATACAGGTGTGTTGGTCTAGGGACTGACCCAGGTAAATTGAACAGATAATCATTGCTCCTTAAACCCTTAAACCTATCCATTACGTTCAGCTCTAGAGCATAGCATATTTATGTAACCAGCACCACCACCACCACCACCACCACCACCACCACCACCACCACCACCACCACCACCACCAACAACAACAACAACAACAACACCAACAACAACAACAACAACACCAGCAACAACAAAAACAACAACAACAACATTTTGCTAACACATCAAGACTAGCTCAGGAACAGAAAATGTTTATGTCAACAATAACAAAATTCTACCAACAGATCAAATCACGAAAGCTAGAATTCGAGATTATCGATACGTTATTTCACTATCACATCGTGTCACATAACTTTAAACCATGCGTCAGAAAAACAAAATGCTTTTTATCCATCTTATAATTAAACAAACATGTTTACTCAAGCTTACAACCCTCGTGCACCCTCGGGCCTGCTTGCAGAGTCCAGTCAATGAACCGACCCCACACGGTACTTTGCACGTGATTCACGTGTATCATGTGACCCGACCTGCACACACTTCTCACATATTACAGCCCACTTCAGCCACGACGGTAAACCTCTCACATCTTCCAGCCCACTCCAGTCAGGACGGTAAGCCTCTCACATCTTCCAGCCCACTCCAGTCAGGACGGTAAACCTCTCACATCTTCCAGCCCACTCCAGTCAGGACGGTAGATCTCTCACATCTTCCAGCCCACTCCAGCCACGACGGTAAACCTCTCACATCTTCCAGCCCACTCCAGTCAGGACGGTAAACCTCTCACATCTTCCAGCCCACTCCAGTCAGGATGGTAAACCTCTCACATCTTCCAGCCCACTCCAGTCAGGACGGTAGACCTCTCACATCTTCCAGCCCACTCCAGCGATGACGGTAAACCTCTCACATCTTCCAGCCCACTCCAGTCAGGACGGTAAGCCTCTCACATCTTCCAGCCCACTCCAGTCAGGACGGTAAACCTCTCATATCTTCCAGCCAACTCCAGTCAGGACGGTGAATCTCTCACATCTTCCAGCCCACTCCAGCGACAACGGTAAACCTTTCACATCTTCCAGCCCACTCCAGTCAGGACGGTAAACTTCTCACATATTCCAGCCCACTCCAGTCAGAATGGTAAATCTCTCACATCTTCCAGCCCACTCCAGCGACAACGGTAAACCTCTCACATCTTCTAGCCCACTCCAGTCAGGACGGTAAACTTCTCACATATTCCAGCCCACTCCAGTCAGAATGGTAAATCTCTCGCATCTTCCAGCCCACTCCAGTCAGGACGGTAAACCTCTCACATCTTCGAGCCCACTCCAGCGACGACGGCAAACCTCTCACATCTTCCAGCCCACTCCAGTCAGGACGGTAAACCTCTCACATCTTCCAGCATACTCCAGTCAGAACGGTAAACCTCTCACATCTTCCAGCCCACTCCAGTCAGGACGGTAAACCTCTCACATCTTCGAGCCCACTCCAGCGACGACGGCAAACCTCTCACATCTTCCAGCCCACTCCAGTCAGGACGGTAAACCTCTCACATCTTCCAGCATACTCCAGTCAGAACGGTAAACCTCTCACATCTTCCAGCCCACTCCAGTCAGGACGGTAAACCTCTCACATCTTCATGTCCACTCCAGCCACGACGGTAAATATCTCACATCTTCCCGCCCACTCCAGCGACGACGGTAAACCTCTCACATCTTCCACCCCACTCTAGTCAGAACGGTAAACCTCTCACATCTTCCAGCCTACTCCAGTCAGGACGGCAGACCCCTCACAGTTTCTTAGTCGTGACAGTTCCTTGGCTGCATTTTAAGTGACACCAAGAGGTCCAATAACCACTAGAAATCTGTGATAATAACCACTTGATGGCAGTGACAATAACCACTTGATGTCAGTGACAAAAACCTCTGGATGTCAGTGCCAGTAATTACTTGATGTCAGCGAAAATAACCATTCGGCGTCAGTGGCAATAGTCACTTGATGTCAGTGACAATAACCACTTGATGTCATTAATAATAACTATTTGATAACAGTAACAATAATCTGCACTCGTCAGTGACAATAAGCTCTTGATGTCAGTGACAATAACCACTTGATGTCAGTGACAATAAGCTCTTGATGCCTTTGACAATAATCACTTTATGTCCGTATAAATAACCGTGATGAGATAATAATTAACATTATCTTTCTGACATGTATTACTGTGTTCTTGTCGTGACAGTACAGACTAGGTTGGGGAGTGTTGGTTGTCTTCACAACCAACTCTTGCATGTGGATTATATCTCCTCTAGGCACGAATT
Source organism: Cepaea hortensis (assembly GCA_963921405.1). Classification (NCBI taxonomy): domain Eukaryota; kingdom Metazoa; phylum Mollusca; class Gastropoda; order Stylommatophora; family Helicidae; genus Cepaea; species Cepaea hortensis. The sequence continues at coordinate 318,813,505 of OY992876.1, read as the reverse complement.
TCACGGACGGAAGACACGTCCAATGTTCATAACATCAGTCATTGATGTCTTTTAACCAATAAAAACTCGACACAAAAACAATACAACAATAATAACTCGACTCAAACAAACACAACAGCACAATAACAACTCCGCAAACAAACATGACAGCACGATAACATCGCGACACAAACAAACACAACAGCACAATGACAACGCTACAGAAACACAACAGCATGGTAACAATTAGACACAATAACGCACAACAGCATATAAGATAATTTGTCACGAAGGGCTAAATTAGTCTACATGATCGTCATACTGCTGTTGTTGTAATTTATCTTATATAACTTTCTGATGTATATTAATGTTTCATGAGCTATATAATCCCAGTTTCTATTAATGTTCCTACAATGTCCAACAATTGTTGTAGGTTTGTTGTATTATCCGCCACTGTATCATTTGCATAGCGTATATTGTGGATGTGGAAGGCAAGGGGAAACCATCACATTATCTTCCCAAGTTTTCATGACTAAACACACTTCAATGTCAGTAAACGACATCAACGACTGTCTTAGGACATCCTCGTCCAGTCGGGACAGTTAAGGGCCATGGGTACCACCAAACCGTCATCCAGAGACTGGAGACATCATCTTAATTAAAACAAATAAGTTTAAGATAGGTACATGGAATGTTAGAACGTTAAATGAGCTGGGAAATTTACACAATGTTATAAGGTAAATGGAAAGTATGAAATTGAATATCCTAGGCATAAGTGAGATCAGATGGAAGAGATCAGGCAAAATTATAAACGAAAAACACAACAATAATTTATTCTGGAGGGGATACACACGAAAAAAGGAGTAGGGCTAATATTTGACAAACAAACAGCCAAATCAATAAACGGTTACTGGTGTATTTCAGAAAGATTTATTATGGTCAAATTGACAGGCAAACCAATAGATATAAATATGTACAAGTATACGCACCGACAACATGCAGTAGTGATGAAGAAATACAACATTTGTACGATGAAGTAGACATGGCAATTTTTCAAATTAACTCACAAGATATAAAAATAAAACCAGGTTATTTCAATGCAAAAGTTGAAAAAGGAAAAATGGCGGATGTAGTGGGGAATTATGATTTAGGTGCAAACAAATGAGCGAGAAAAACAATCAAAAGAATGGGCAACTATCAATGAGATGATAATTGGAAATACCTGGTTTAAACACCACAAAAGACAACTTTACACATGGAAAAGCCCTGATAAGAAAATACTCAACCAAATTGACTGCATACTTAGTAATAAAATGTTTCGAAATGCGTTAATTAATGTAAAGACAATGCCGGGTTCTGACTGTAATAGTGGTCACGTACCACTATGTGGAATAATAAAACTAAGACTGAAGAGAAGGGCAAAAAAGTGGTTTATGACACTTAAAAAAGAGGTCTTGAAGGTAGATACATAACTTCAAGAACAATACAGAGTGATTCTGAAACATAGGTACAGAATATAAACGAACAATCGGAAATGTTCAGGGACTAAATTCATCAAACGAGCAAAGAAATATTACCGGAGAGAAGCCAAAGGGCTAAGAAAATAAATGGGTGACTGAAGAAATATGAAAACTGATGGCCAAAAGAAACAGAGTAAAAGTGATAAATATGAATATAATGAGATAAATAAAGAAATTAGAAATAAGTGTGTGAATGCAAAAGAAAATTGGTTATCAGAACATTGCGAGAAAATTGAATTAAATTCTGTTAAACATACAAAAACAAAAAGAAAACATATGCACCAACAAATCAGTGAGCTCACATGAAGCAAAATAAGAATAAATATAAATACAGGGTGTTTAAAATCAAAAACAGAAAAGATATTATTGGAGGAAGATGCTATAATAAAGAGGTGGAATGAGTATATAAGAGACTTATATGATGGAGAAAGGTCAGAATTAACAGATGAAGGTAACTTAGAAGGTCCACCTGTATTGTTCTTGAATTTCTTTATCTACTTTCAGAACCTCTTTATTAAGTCTCATTATCTAAATATTCAAATCTAAACATCCAAATATATTAGTCCTTATTAAGTCTCCTTGGAAGTTGGATATCGAAAAAGTGTAGCCTAACGGCGCTGCCTGAGCAAAATTTCGAGTTAAAAATCTACCCAAAGTATTTCAGGATCCTCGCCAATGCAACGGAGTTCGTGCATTGAGCTGAGTTTCTCCAGACTCAGGTTTGAGTTAGGAGGAAAACGGAGCACTTATGGGTTAAACCCGTGTGCCGTGATGTTGATCCAACGACTAAACGACTAAACTAAGTCTCAAGTTCTTATCAATGTTTCCCCCTCTCTTTAATCTTACTTTTATTTGTCCATATAGTGGTACATGATCCCTATTACAGTCAGCGCCAGGCATCGTCTTTCATTACTTAACACATTTCTAAAAATTGTACTAATAAGTATGTAGTCAATAATTTGGTTGCGTATTTTCTCATCAGGGCTTTTCCATGTGTATAGTGGTCTTTTATGGTATTTAAACCATGTGTTTTCAATTATCATATCATTAATATTTGCCCATCTTTTGGTTGTTCTTCTCGTTCATTTTTTGCACCTAAATCATAATTGCACACTATATTTTTCCTTTTTCTACTTTTGCATTTAAATAACCTAGTATTATTTTTATATCTTAGTTTCTCTGATCTTTCATTTCTTGTGCCTAAACCATAATTCCCCACTATATCCTCCAGTTTTCCCTTTCCTACATTTACATTAGAAAGAGCGGATATTACCATAGTGCACTCCCTCCTCAAGCAGAGAAGCCTCCGGTGGCTGGGCCATGTATCTCGAATGGAAGGTGGACGTATTCCAACAGATCTCCTATACGGAGAACAAGCCACAGGGAAGAGACCAACCGGAAGACTCCCAAATGCCATATAGGCATGTGTGTAAACAAGATATGAAATCCCTGGGCGTAGACCCAGACACGTGGGAAAGGGTTGCAACAGACAGATGTTCTCGGAGAAGAGATGTACGAAACGGACTGGTGCGCTTTAAGCGCAATCTGATCCAACAAACTGAGGATAGGAGACACAGGCATAAAATGCAGTCACTTACTGCAGGACCAGCCTCGTCTTACAGATGCGGAAACTGTGACAGAGATTATTATTCTCGCATTGGACTATACAGTCACCAGCATTGCTGACAGATGCCTCCCCACTGCACAAATCTATAGTCCTACAGGACTGAAAGAGGCGTACTACTACTACTACTACTACTACTACTACTACTACTACTACTACTACTACTACTACTACTACTACTACTACTACTACTACTACTACTACTACTACTACTACTACTACTACTCGACTATTTTATCTCTATCTTAAATACACCAGTATCCATTACTTGATTTGGCCTTTTTTCATTAAATATTATTCCTACACCTTTTTCATGTGTATCCCCTCCAGAATAAATTATTGTTGTGTTTGTCAGTTATAATTTTGCCAGATCCCTTCCATCTCATCTCACTTATGCCTAGTATATTCATTTCCATGCTTCCTATTTCTCTTAGAACTATATTCAACATTCCCAGCTCATTTAATGTCCTTACATTCCATGTTCCTACTCTTAATTTATTTAGTTTAGTTATGGTTTTTCCATCAGTAACTGGACGACAGTCTGGTGCCACCTGTGGCTCATGACTGTCCCTACCAGACGAGGATCTCCTAAGACAGCCCATTAACGTCTTTCATTATCTATGAAATTTGTTTTACCATGAAAACTTGGGAAGATAATGTGGTGGTATCCCCTTGCCTTCCACATCCACGTGATGGTATTTTACCTCTGCCTTTGACAGCCATTTCTGACTGTCAGGACAAGTGAGTGCCCTGCTCTGCTCACCTGCAGAGTTGTCCACATATTCCGGTGGATACTCTGTCCCCAAGGCTGCGTTAGCCACACCGTGGTGTGTTTCCCGTCCTCTAAAATTGGGATGTGCAGTTGGGATTTTCCAGTCCTAAAGTTATGATCTATGACCACATCTCTCCAGTACCTTTAGAGGACTCTCCTTGAATATCAAGAAAACAGTAACAATTGTGATATCAAAGGAAATCAATCAATCAATCATGTACCATGCCGGAAAGCGTGGGCGGTCATGACTCGCCATTTCACTAGATCACCAGCGTCGTGGATCAGCTCAGTGTTCCTGTCTCGGCCATGCCATGTGGCCAAGCCATCCAGGTATTTTCCTCTCGGCCTTCCTCTTGGTCTGTTCCCTTCGATCTTGCCAGTTATCACTAAGTTCTCCAATCCATTTCTTCTCATAACATGTCCAAACATTTTGACTGTCTACGTCTAACTTCTCTAATCAATTTACGATTTTCATTTGTCTCCTGTAGTACTTGGTCGTTGGTTTTTCTGTCTGTCCATAGTATTCTTTGCATTTTCCTCAGAAACCACATTTTTGCAGCCATCAGATGTGTTTCAGCTTGACTGCACATTGTCCAAGTTTCACATCCATACAAAAGAACAGGCTATATGTATCCCATCAACACTCTCTCGTTTCAATTGACATCTTTTTATTGGTCAGAATGTTTTTCATCTTGCCAAAGGCTACTTTCGCCATAGCGATTCTTGTTCTAATCTCTTCAAGGCATCTCCCATCAGATGTTATGACTGTTCCGAGATAATTGTACCGATTCACTTGTTGAAGAATATTCCCATTTACTTGTATATTACATTGTGGTACTTCGTTCTTCCTAGTGACGACCATAACCTGTGTCTTCTTACAATTTAATTCCAACCCCAGCTGCTCACTGTGTACCAAAATTGCGTCTACTAATTGTTGTAGATCTTGTGCATTGTCTGCAATCAATATTGTATCATCTGCATATCTAATGTTATTGATGTTTCGTCCTCCAATGCTGATTACATTTATATCTTCTACATTCCTGAAAATATTTTCACTGTAGAGGGAAAGAAGGTCTAGAGACATTACACATCCCTGCCTAACATCTCTCTTAATAGGTTGATATTGTCCCACTTCATTATCAATCCTTATGGCAGCTTGTTGTTTCCAATATATGTTTTTTATAAGTCTAATGTCTTTCCCTTCAATTTGTAGATCTGCAAGATCAAAGGAAATGGTGATACCAAAATGTGACATAGAAATAGAAGGGAAAATTCTTAACTAAGTGTATAATTTTAAATACCTAGGGGCACTTATTCCCTGGCCTAGGAGTTAGCGACTTTCTCAGTAATCCCGTATACTCTCATGAGTAATGTGACGACGGCGATAATCGGTAGCGGTTCTCTCCGCTTCGGTAACTTACGGGATGTGTGAGCCGGTCGCTCAGAAAGCAATGGCAAACTATTGAGCGTAATCTTGCAAAGAAATCAACAATCAGCTGAAAGATGCTGATGTTGACAGCGATGTCCTGTAAAGGATATGCAAACATTTTATTAGGGGCATTTATAACATCAGATGGAAGATGTACAACAGAGATCAAGAGCAGAATAGGGCAGGAAAAAGCCGCATTTCAGAAAATGAAGAGTATCTTATGCAATAAGTCACTATCAATGAATGTAAGAAAGAGAGTGCTGAAATGCTTGCTATACAGAATCAGTTTTGCTGTATAGCGGTAAATCTTGGAATATAAATGAGAAAATTAGGAAGAACTTAGAAGCAACAGAGATGTGGTCCTTGAGACGAATGTTGCGAATTCCTTGGATTGCCAAAGTAACTAACAACGTTTGCCTGAAAGAGCTAGTGCAACTATAACACTATATACAACAATAATAAAGGGACAAACAGCTTTTTTTGTGTATGTGATGAGAAGAGAGACACCGGAGAACATCGTAACAAACGGAAAGATCGAGGGGAAGAGAGGCAGAGGTAGACCAAGAGAGAAGATGCTGGACTGACTGAGATGGTGGCATTAAGGAATATCATTAGCAGAATTGATCCAGAATACCAAAGACCGAGATTTGTGGAGAGCCATGAACGCCTACGCCAGCTGGTAGGGAACTTGATGATGATGATGATGATGATTAAAGTTTCCTGAGCTACATAATTTGTATAACTTCACGATGTATATTTATGTTTCCTGAGCTACATAACTAGTATAACATCATGATGTATTTTAATGTTTCCTGAGCTACATAACTAGTATAACTTCACGATGTATATTAATGTTTCCTGAGCTACATAATTGGTACAACATCACGATATATATTTATGTTTCCTGAGCTACATAACTAGTATAACATCACGATATATATTAATGTTTCCTGAGCTACATAATTGGTACAACATCACGATATATATTTATGTTTCCTGAGCTACATAACTAGTATAACTTCATGATGTATTTTAATGTTTCCTGAGCTACATAATTTGTATAACTTCACGATGTATATTTATGTTTCCTGAGCTACATAACTAGTATAACTTCATGATGTATTTTAATGTTTTCTGAGCTACATAACTAGTATAACTTCACGATTTATATTAATGTTTCCTGAGCTACATAATTGGCATAACTTCACGATGTATATTAATGTTTCCTGAGCTACATAACTAGTATAACTTCACGATGTATATTAATGTTTCCTGAGCTACATAATTGGTACAACATCACGATATATATTAATGTTTCCTGAGCTACATAAATGGTACAACATCACGATATATATTAATGTTTCCTGAGCTACATAACTAGTATAACTTCACGATTTATATTAATGTTTCTTCAGCTACATAATTTGTATATAAATAAATAAAGTTGCTGATGTATATTAATGTTTCTTCAGCTACATAACTAGTGTAACTTCATGATGTATATTAATGTTTGTGTGTTAATGTGTATTATTGTCCCTAACAGGACGTAGCAGTCAACCCCAGCATTTTCGCTGTTCGTAATTCCTGTGCAAATTTTAACCGCTGTGTTTCGAACCCAGGTATATGGGCTCTCAAACAGCGTTCACAAGCCCTTAGCCACAGAGACCGATGATAATGTGTATAACTTCACGATATATATTAATGTTTCCTGGGCTACATAACTAGTATAACTTCACGATATATATTAATGTTTCTTGAGCTACATAACTAGTATAACTTCACGATATATATTAATGTTTCTTGAGCTACATAACTAGTATAACTTCACGATGTATATTAATGTTTCTTGAGCTACATAACTAGTATAACTTCACGATGTATATTAATGTTTCTTGAGCTACATAATTAGTATAACTTCATGATGTATATTAATGTTTCTTGAGCTACATAACTAATATAACTTCATGATGTATATTAATGTTTCTTGAGCTACATAATTAGTATAACTTCACGATCTATATTAATGTTTCCTGAGCTGCATAATTTGTATAACTTCACGATATATATTACTATTTCCTGAGCTACATAATATCAGAGTTTCTATTAATTTTTCAGTGGCTCGGACCGTGTAATGATTTTCAATCTCACTGATTTGCATGAAGTATTAGCTATCGTATCCATCAGTTATATTGTATTCATTGTTTACAACCGATTTATTCATTAAATAAACGTCTCGCCAGATCTCCGTGATTTGTGTATATTTTTGTACTTATTTTACATATCAATGATACGCACACTGAGATGATATTCATAATCCATACATAACCGTGATCTATATGTTGTGAAATACCGGGTGTTTGTAAAGTCTCACTACACTTTGTATGTAATGAAAGTTTGAAACATGAAGTACAAGTTGTGCACAAAAAGTGTGCTCCACAGTCCATTGTGAAGCAATATGCAGCAAATTGCTGCATCCAAGGCTTTCTTCTCCTTTTTTTAAAAAAAAATCTGCTGCATTTTACCTTCTTAATTCCACTATGGAGTAGATGCTGTGTGTATGCGTTGACTCTGAGGTAGGCACGTACTCGACAAATTTGTATTCTGTCCCACATGGTTGGAAAATCAAGAAGGTAGCGCATCGCCGTGCATGCTATATCTCTTGTACATATAAGAACAGAGGTTCCCAAACCACGGCTCGCGGGCCACTTGTGGCCCGCGAGGCCTTGTTATTTAATATAATATATTTTAATAATTTCAAAAATGTACTCAGAGCGCCCCGTCAGCGTGCGATAATTTACTCTGCTCGTGGTTTTTATGCTCAGGTATTATCGGATGCACCTGTTCAGTTCACAACGAAACGTTATGAAGTTCTCATATCACAACTTTGTCGACAAATCAGAGTGCTCAGCGCGCCATGTTGTCGTCTGTTACAACTGTTTACAACTGCAGAGTCGGTATTATTGTGTTGAAATTAGATATTTTCAAATAAAAATTTACTTTTACAGCCTACAAACATGAGTGTGAAAATCTAAAATCAAACATTGGTAAAAAAGCGAAAATATGAAGATGTTGCTTGTCGTCAATTCAGCGAAGATAGGGTGGCTAAATTTATGTTTATGCCTAGCCGTAGTGGTAAACCAGTTTGCTTAATCTGGAAATTTTGTGTTTTTGTTACCAAAAATATTTAATCTGGAAAGACACTTCACGACCACACATTCAGACATAAATGCTCAATATCTGATCAATTTGGAGTTAAGAGCAGATTTCACAATCATCATCATCATCACGTGCCGTGCCGACTGGCGTAGGCGTTCATGACTCTCCAGAGATCTCGGTCTTTGGTTTTCTGGATCAACTCTGCCGTTGATATTCGTCCATGCCACCGTCACAGTCCATCCAGCATCATTTCTCGTGGTCTGCCTCTGCCTCTCTTCCCTTCGATCATTCCAGTTGTCACGATGCTCTCCAGCGCTGCTCTTTTCATCACATGAACAAAAACATCTGCTTGTCTCTTTATTATTATTGTTGTATATAATGTTCTAGTTTCATTAGCCTGTTTCAGGCAGTCGTTGTTGGTTACTTTGGCAGTCCAAGGAATGCGCAACATTGTCTAAGGAACCCCATCTCTGTTGCTTCTAAGTTCTTCCTAATTTGTTCATTTATATTCCAAGATTCACAGCCATTCAGCACAACAGGTTCTATATAGATCTTCAGCACTCTCTTACATTCAATGATAGCGACTTATTGCATAAGATATTCTTCACTTTGTGAAATGCAGTCGTTGCCTGCTTTATTCTGCACTTGATCTCTGATGGTGCATCTTCCATCTGAAGTTATAAATGTCCCTAGATATTTAAAACTATCCACTTGGTGAAGAATTTTCCCTTCTATCTCTATTTCACATTTGGGTGTCACCTGATTCTTTGATATCACCATTGTTACTGTTTTCTTGATATTCAAGGAGAGTCCTTTCTTAGCACTCTCTGTTACTACAATGTCCAACAATTGTTGGAGATCTGTTGCATTATCCGTTACCAATACTGGGTCATGTGCATAGCGTATATTATTTATTTAATAACCTCCAAATGCTATTCCTGGATTTTCTTTGATCTCTCTCACCATTACTTCGCTATAGAGGGAGAAGATATCCGGTGACAAAACACACCCCTGTCTTACTCCCAACTTTATGTGTTCATAATTTTCTTCTTTATTTCCAATTTTAATTGCTGCTGTTTGGTTCCAGTAAATATTATTTTTTTTTAATATTCTGAGATATTTCCCTTTAATGTTACTATCTTCCAACATTTTAATCAGTTCATCATGTTTTACTTTATCAAATGACTTAGTATAATCTATGAAGCACACATATATGTCTTTCTTTGTCGCTACTGATCTTTCTAATAGTGTTCGTAATGTGTATATTACATTGTTTGTACATTTTCCTTCCACAAATCCATATTGGTCTTCACCAATTTCCATTTTAATCTTTTTCCTTGTTCTTCTCATTATAATTCTGAGTAGAAGCCTAGTGACATGATTGATGAGTTTAATCGTACGAACATCTACGCATTCAATTGCTCCTGGTCTTTATGGTATATCAATAAATACAGATGTTAACATATCGCTTGGTATATATCCACTGCTATAAATAGCATTCAACATTTTGATTAATATATCTACCATAAATTCTCCTATTACTTCTGATTCATCTTTTGTGATTCCATCTGGCCCTGCTGATTTTCCTTTCTTCATATTTTGATAGCGTCATCAACTTCTTCTTTTAGAATAGGTGGATCTTCTAAGTTACTTTCTTCTGTTAATCCTGCCCTTACTCCATCATATAAGTCTCTTACATTCTCATTCCACCTCTTCATTATAGCATCTTCCTTCAATATTATATTTCCTGCTTTTGATTTTAAACAACCTGTATTTATTCTTATTTATCTTCCTGTAATCTCATTGATGTATGTATGCATATTTTGTGTATCTGTAATAGAATTTAATTAAATTTTCTTGCACTGTTCATTTAACCATCTTTCTTTTGCCTTCACACAATTATTTCTTATTTCTTTATTTATCTCATTATATACATGCTTATCATTTTTACTCTTATTTCTTTTGGCCATCACCTTTAATATTTCTTCAGTCATCTATTTTTTCTTAGCCTTTTGGCGTCTGTCCGGTAATACTTCTTTGCTCGTTTGATGAATGGAATCTCTTAACATTTCCCATTGTTCGTTTATATTCTGTATTTTAGCTATTACATTATACCTATTTTTCACAATCAATCTGTATTGTTCTTGAAGTTCTTTATCTACCTTCAAAACCTTTTAATTAAGTCTCATGTTCCTAACTGCTTTTTGTCTTCAATTCAAACTTTATTATTATGCCACATAGTGGTACATGATCACCATTACAGTCAGCACCCTGCATTGTCTTTACATTAATCAACGCATTTCGAAACCGTTTTTTAAAGTCGTCTTTTATGGTGTTTAAAATAGGTGTTTCCAATTATCATATAACTGATATGTGGCTTGGCCACATGGCATGGACGAGACAGGAACACTGAGCTGATCCACGACACTGGTGATCGAGTGAAATGGCGAGTCATGACCGCCCACGCTTTCCGGCATGGCACATGATTGATTGATTGATTAGTTGTTCTCCTCGTTCATTTGTTTGTACCTAAACCATAATTCCCCATTACATCCGCCATTATGCTGAGCGCATTTTTTTACCTTAAAGGGCTATTGTTGGCCGATTTTAAAGAGCCTGGCGTCAACATCAACTCTACCTACTACTTGCAAACACTAGACAAGCAGCAAAAAGCCACCAAGAATAAATGACACGGCATGCTTTCTCGCGGTGTGATTTTGTTGCACGATAATGCTCTTCCGCATGTCACAAAGATTGTACAGGTAGCATTAGCAAGGAATAAGTGGGAAATTCTGCAACATACAGCCTATAGTCCTGATATGTCACCATGTGATTTTCATTTGTTCGGACCTCTAAAAAAAAAGCTCTCAAGGGGCAACGATTTCACACAGATGCAGACATAATGAATGCGGTAAACACTTGGTTCAGTGAGCAACCACAATCCTTTGTTGCGGACGGCATTCGCCGCCTACCTAATCAATGGGATGCTTGCCTGAATGCCTACGGTGACTCCTTCTGACCAATCCATGGTGCATAATTAATTCAAAATGAATACTTTGTTCATTTCAACACACCTGTTAATGTTTCTTTCATGCTTTTGTAATAAAGCCATTGGGACGGGATTCAAATGAACGTCCCTAATATATTCAAAGGCATTTATGTGATGTTCAGCTTGATTAGTAAGTGTCCAGGTCTCACAGGCGTGTGTTACAATGGGAAAGATGCATGCTCTTAAAAATATAATTTTTGTAGTTCTATCTGTCCCACTACATACATTAATGTACGTTAAACTGTAAAGACAATAGAGTATGTAAAACTGTAGAGACAATGCTTATATGAAACAGTAAAGACAATAGGGTATCTGAAAATATAGAGACAATAGGGCAGGGGTGTCCAACCTTTTCAGCAGGCGGGCCAAATGTCAGGAATAATATTTGCTGCCGGGCCACGCACCTAGTGGTTTTTTTTTTTTTTAAATTAAAGTAAAAGAAGCAAGCATGCTATAGCTTCGACCACATCGTCGCTTCATAGTAGGTGAAATCGTGGTCAAACGCTTGCCTGGTTTATTGTTTAAAACAAACAAACAAACAAACAAACAAACAAACAAATAATAGATATTTTTTTTCAGGAAAATAAAACACAACTGAGAATCAAACATATTTATTAGACAATTTAAAAATATTTAAAAATGAGACATATGACTTTGTGTTGCAGAACTAAGTTCATCAAAATTGATCTCGACTGATGTTGTCGCTACACGCAAGCAGTTTTCCAAATGAGCATCAATAATTCATATTCTCACATGCGATTTTATGTGCTTCATGCGGCTAAAACGTTGTTCATACGCTTAAATGTTTCCAAATGGCGAAACCATCGACAGAGCATGTTTTCAAAACGCAGAATATATACCCTTGTCCAAATACGTTTTATAGAACTCTTCCAAACCAACTTGATGGAATTTCTACTTTAACTGTGTATCACAACACATTTCACTTAGTTCCATTTGTAATGTTCATGGTAATAAATTCACGTCTACCGCGAATGAAGTTGCAAATGCACCCCCCCCCCCCCCCCCCCCCAAAAAAAAAAAATACAAACATGATTTTTAAAAAAGTCCTGTAATCGGTTTTCAAATTCGAGGTTTAAGTCAGATATCAAAGAAGCGTATTTATCCAGCGCCTCCTGTGTGACGTCTGGTTGCAATGAGCAATGACAATGTAGGAAAGTGAGTAAATATTTTTGTCCTCAACTGTTGTTCCCAAAAACCAAGTTTCATTTGAAATGCAGACATATGATCATACATCTTATTAATTAATTGATCTTTCCCTCGTAGACGAGTATTAACGTCATTTATGTGGCTAGTTATATCCACCAGAAATGCAAAGTCGCAAACCCACTCTTTGTCTTTAAGCTCTGGGATACTTTTCGTCTTGCTTGCAAAAATGATTGCATTTCTTGCTGCACATCAATTACTCTTTTCAACATTTTGGCACAGGTCAGCCATCTTACTTCTGCATAAAATTTCACGTTATTATAATCTGAGTCCAAAGACTTTAGAAATTCTTGGAACTGTCTGCGATTCAACCCGTTCGACTTAAAGAAGATCACTATTTTAACGACCAATTTCATGACATGGTCCATTTTGAAGGATTTTGAACATAAATTCTCTTGACGAATAATGCAATGAAAATTTAGCATTTAAGTATTACCGACTTTGGAGGTCTCATTTTCAATCAGTTTTACTAAACCTTCGTGTTTCTCAACCATTGCTGGAGCACCATCCGTTTTTAAGCCCGATAAGTTGTTAAGTTGTAACGAAAAGTGATTCAATGTCGATGTAACTGCTTCTACCAAATCTCGTGACTTAGCAATGTCCTTAAGTAGATTCCTTGCAGCTAATTCTTCTGTCTTTTTAAAATGAACATCAACACCCCTTATAAAAAATTGCCTGTTGGACAGTATCTGCCACATTTGTGCTTTCATCCAATGCTAGAGCATAAAATATAAACTCGGATGCTCGAATTTTCAAATTATCTTCAATATGTTTTCCATTGTCTTACACACTTCTAGTAACAGTCTGACGCGACAGACATATTTTTGAGAAATCCTTATTCTTTTCTGGACACATAATTTCAACGACGCTCTCCAAACAGTCCTTATCATTTCACCATCAGAAGTAAAGAAAGCGGTAAAAGAAAAAAAGGAAAAATATAAAAAGTGGTTGAAGAGCAAACAGGAATGTGATCTCATAGAATACAGAATATCGAGAAGACATGTGAGTAGAATAGTAAAGAGGGAAAAACAGAAAGACTGGGAAGAGTATGGAAAAACCCTAAATAAAAACTACAAGGAGGCAACCAGAAACTTCTACAAAAAGATAAGTGCAATGCGAACCAGAGAAGTACCCTTTGACCCAACTGAAATAATTAACAGCGAAAATGGAGAACCAATAAGTGAACAAAAACACATCCTAATAAGATGGAAGCAGTATTTCGAACAACTTCTCAACATCCCATCAGATGTCACAGGAATTCAAGAGACCTACACAGATGTCACCGAGGAACTAGAACCAGACATACTAAAAGAAGAAATTATAGAAGCCATCAGATTAGCCCCATTGAACAAATCACCAGGACAGGATGAAATACCAAATGAACTAATAAAAGCAGCAAGGGAAGTAGGAACAGCTTGGCTACATAGACTATTCAACCATGTTTGGGTAGAACAACAGACACCACGAGACTGGGGAAACGCCATAATTATCCCAATTTGGAAAAACAAAGGCAGCAAAAGAGATTGCACACAATAAAGAGGCATTTCACTGTTGAGTCATACTGGGAAAATATTTTGCAAAATTCTTGAAAAAAGATTACGAACTACTTTAGAACCCCAGCTAAGCGAAACGCAGCTTGGATTTAGGAAAAACAAAGGATGCACAGACGCCATTTTTGCTCTTAGACAACTTATAGAAAAAACAATTGAATTCAATGAAACACTCTACTTAGCCTTTGTTGACCAAGAAAAGGCATTTGATAGGGTAGATAGAAACAAGCTGTGGGAAATCCTTAAACAATATGGAGTGAGTACACATCTAACAAACCTATGTAGAAGTTTATACGACAACAGTGAATGCATAGTGAGAGCAACTGGAGGACACTCAGAACCCTTCACCATAAGATCTGGAGTACGACAAGGTTGTGTCCTGTCCCCTCTCTTGTTCATAACATATATAGACAACATATGTAAAGAAACCAGCCAAGCAGAGACAGCAAGAATACCGCATGACGAGAACACAGAAGAAGAACCATCTGCAAATCTAACCATTAGAGAACTCCTGTTTGCGGACGACCAAGCACTAATAGCAAAATCAGAAGCTGAATTACAAGACCACATGAATAGTCTAAACGAAATGTGTAGGGAACATAACATGAAAATTAGCACAAGCAAAACAGAGGTAATGACTATAACTAAAGAAGAACAAACAGCAACAATTCACCTAAACGAACATCCCTTGAAACAAGTAAAGAGCTTCAAGTACCTAGGAAGTATAATATCATCAAATGGCAGATCAGAAGACGAGATCGAAAATAGGTGCAATAAGGCTAATCAACTCATTGGACAAATGGCACCAATACTAAAGAACAAACATGTATCAATAACTACTAAGAAAGCACTTTACAACACAATCTTCCTACCAACTCTGTGCTACCAATGTCAAACCTGGACAATGACAGAAAAAGAGAAAAGAAAAATCACAACAACAGAAATGAGGTTCCTGAGAAGAATACTCAGCGTATCAAGAAGAGATAAGATCAGAAATGAAGAAATCAGGACTAAAGTGGGGGTTAAAGCTGCTCTAGATTTTATTAGAAAGCAGCAAGTCAAATGGTTTGGGCATGCAAGTAGGCTACCAGTCAACAGCATGCCACAACAAGCAATGACGTACAGACCAGATGGAAACAGAGGAAGAGGCCGACCACGTAAACGCTGGACGGAGGGAATAACAGAATCCATGGGAATGTCGATATACGAAGCCCATAACCGGGCACTCTCACGAAGTTTATACTTCACCTCGACACCGCAAGGTACAAGAGGAACATGATGAGATGAGATGAGATGAATATGGCTTTGAATTGTTGTTATTGTTGTGTTTTTTTTACAGTATCCTGGCTACTGCATAACTAGCTTTTCCATAGCATGATGACTCTGAAACCGCTCTAGTAAATATCTTTTGTTGTGCAGAATTATTTTTTAAAAGTAATTTACTTGGTCCTGTAGAAATTGCCCTTTGTACTTATTAAACTGATTTGCATGTGTGTGACATGTTTGATTGAGTTGCCAGAGGACCTAGTTAGTAGTGTTCTCTGGAGATATATCTTGAATAATAAATAACAAGATAAAGGATATGATTTAGCACGTTTTGTCTAGAGGTCACTCAAATGAGCTAATCATTCCCGCAATAGCCTTTTTGGAGAACCACTTTTCTTTGGCTCAAACCCCCACTGTGAGACCACTATGTATCTACACAGAAATTTATAAAAGAAGTAACTAGTTTCCCCAAGGCCAGAGAAGATCTGAACTATTAGCGCCTGTACAACTGAGGATCCCTCTCACTCAACATAATGTTGCCAGTGTGCTGTTCGTCCGTCACATAGATCTTCTCCTATATATTTTGTCATTTTGTGACCTATATCAGTTTGTCCCATTTCTTTGGGATTGTAGGATTCATTTATTTGTAGACAAACAAACTTCAACAATAACTGTACATAACATCTGTTGGACAGGACATCTACATGACAGTTTCTTGACAAAAGTGGAACATGCATTCACAAGGAATTTTTTACACCACAAGTGTACAAGATAGACATCATGAGATACTTGACAACATCTATACAGGACTTTTCACAATATGTATAACCAACCACAGCACTTAAGACAGTCACCAGAGACAAATCTTGACAGCAACTGTACAAGACATTCACTGGGGACATGCACTTAAAACACTGGTTCATCAAACACACAATTTATTGAGTTGATGGTGAGTCGAGTGATGACCATTGTCTCATCTCCTGTCATGTCAACACTTCAATTATTGCATAGAAAATGCATAAAATATGTCACACATGCATGTTGATAAACATGATACACCACCTCCCCATTACTACACCACCCAATAATAACTCTCCTCTTCCTCCTCTCTAATTACCACTACACCATTGACTTTTATCTTTTCTTCTACTGTTAATGAGGGAAAACCAAGATAAGCCATAACCTGGGGCAAGAATAGGGACCTTCTGCTCCACTGGTCTGTTTACTCCTTTTAGCACCTATGATGGTGTTGGACAAGCTCAGGTTGCAGTTCTCCCCATGATGATTTTCAAAGTCTGACTAATTATCCCCTACTGTCACAGTTTGAAGAAAAGCTACAGCCTTGTCTTTCACTGGTGAGTTGACTGTTTATGAAGTTGAGACTTAGGATGTTGTTCTCCTTTTCCTGTAGAGGAAGATCTAAGATACAAATATGTCCCAGTCTTCTTCCTTCTCCTCAGTCTATCTCACGTACTTAACCAGTCTTCATTCTGAAACACTGTGTGAGCACCAGGCTGGAGATTAACTAAGATAAGTCCTAGCCAAACAATCCATTGTCCCAGTCATTTCACCAGACGTCCCGAATGAGGTTCACCATCATATACTTGTTGTTTAGTTCTCAGATGACATTTGATTGACTCAAAGATCACTGTCCAGTTCACCACTATTATAGTGCTTCAGATTGTGTTATGCTCCCATTTATGCATTCAGCTGTTAAAGAGCTGAGAGAAAATTCTTCTTGATATTCCTGCCTTTTGATAGGGAGTCACTTCTGGATCTAGGACTTCTGTTTAGTTGTCCCAGATGATATATGGATGCCTCTCCTCCATCCTCCTGTTCTCTGTCAATACAAAATGGCACATCATCTCTTTACATTTGTTAAAAGATGATGTGATCATACATTAACATACACAGATGGAGATGGGGAAGCTTAAGGTTGATGATGTAGTGAATTTCACTGTGATGCACTGTGGTAATCACAAGACCATATGCTGAGACAGGGTAGCTTAACACAATTACAAGCATTTATGTGGTCTAAGTTCCACCATGTTTGAACCACAGCAGACCTGGGCACAAGGAGGACCAGACACAGTACAGCAATCATTGTGACATAGCAACATGGGACAGGCATTGTGAAGGGAAATGGAAAATAGGCATTTACAACTGCAATCTGCATTATGTATCAACTAATGGCATTTACCAAATTAGCAGACCAGACATCCATTCCAATGGCTGTGATGTTGGTGCATGAATGTCCTATTTCATATACACTCACTCAGCAATGCCAGACCTCACCCCTTTTCTCAGACAGACCTGACTCACAGGTACATCATCTTTATCATCATCATGTGCTCTTTCCCCACTGAGTAATTTTCATGTCTACTACAGTAGGTAACAGAAGCTCAATTGCACACACAATTGTTCACATATGCACCAAGCACATATGGGAAAAACATGTTTAGTCCTTGTAAATTTGCATGAGCCATACATTATATTCAGCCAACTAAGACACAGGTTCACACACCTATGGTTCTCTTAAGAACTAGTTTATATGAACCAACCAACAGTAAAGGTACCAGTGTAATACTTCAGAGAGAAATTATATTAATTCTCTTGAGCTTACAGCCACCAGGCATCACATGGACTTAGCAATTCTGGCGTGCCATCACCGTCCTGTTTACTTCTGGATATTTGAAGCATCTTTCTTTCTACTAGTGTGAGAGGCTACTTATCAAAGCACCAGCTCATTCACTCCAACATTCTCAGCGTTTTACAAAGGAACTTGTACATGTTTACATCACTCATTCTAATTCAGACTGCCATATGTTAACTCGCGAGAGCAAAGGTACAGTTGATTTAAGAATAAGTCATCCTAGGCATGAAGAATGCACAAGGGGTTTGGGTTTGCGAATTTGCATTGAGTGTACTATACATTCATCAAGCATACGCAACCAGTCACAACAAGGGACTGATATGCACTTGGAGTATTCAGCGTGAAAGACATGTCAAGGTTGAAGAAGCAGTATCCAGAATACTGGCGCACAGAAGTTAGGTTTTCCACTTTCACATTTTATTCATAAAATACTCTTATATTCTTCTCATTCGTTCACTAGGCACAACTACAACATCAAAGTATGTTTTAAAGTGGTACCTGTTCTCCAGAGAACAATATATTATTGAATCTTTAAGGGCATTGTTGGGTCATCACATCACACTAGCGACCGCTCCCGGTGAAATCCCCGCTCAACTAATTAGATTTTAAAATATGGCCCAGGAATAGCGTGGGCTCATTACTTATTAACCAATCAAA
The DNA here is from genome assembly GCA_963921405.1 of Cepaea hortensis. NCBI lineage: Eukaryota > Metazoa > Mollusca > Gastropoda > Stylommatophora > Helicidae > Cepaea > Cepaea hortensis. The sequence continues at coordinate 318,794,626 of OY992876.1, read as the reverse complement.
AGACAAGCGCATATACCGCTGCCCTCCCCCAACTCGTTCTAGAACATACTAGTTCCAAGAATCGTCCTTCTATTTGGAAACGCCACTTAAATCGAAAGTATTCCTATGAATGTGTAGGGCTGGGAATGGGGAATTCTGTTCCATCATGCTACATGGCCCCTCTCTTAAATCTGTCATAGGTATGACAGATGATCTCAGAATCCACAGTTCCCAGATCCCTCAGGTGGTTTTGTCAATTACTCCCTGTCTCCCTTTACCCTACTAGAGTAGTACATTTGGAACTAAGTGATTTTTCTCCTTAAAAAAAAATCTGCCCCAACATTGCATCTGTTGATGAATTTGGTGGCAAACGCAAAGACCATGAAGTTAGCCCTGCATTAAGTTCCTTTAAGTCACTGGGAGCATCAGGAGTCCTGACTCCACTCATCTGTGAACTGCTCTTCTATTTACCTCTGACAGTGTTCCACTGCTGACATCCTTGCTATATTTCCTGTTTGTGATAAATGATCTCTCTGAGTCACACCATTTCGTAATGTATGAATGGACCATAGAGATTCATTATGTGAAGTAATGGCTTTGCAATTAAGCCAACTTCCAGATGAGGTTTAGAGAGAATGGTTGCATTCTATGTATCTCTCAACCTTTCACCTTATCAGAACTTCATTCTTCCCTTCGCCACTGGAGAATGATAATCCTGCGAGAGTGTATTTAACTGAACACTTTCTCCAACAGTAATCTTGGCATTTCGAACTGGGTTAAAATTTTTGATCATCACCGGAGCAAAGACAATCACTTCCGGGTGAACTGTATAGCAGCCGCTGCAAAACTTGTCAAGGCTAAAATCTACTATTGTAAATTTGGTTAGCGTTGGACACAGGGTCTACCTTTCCAATAAGCCTCTTGTGTTTGCAGATGGCAGCAATTTCCCATTATATTTCCTTGACTTATTTCCGTAGTCTTACCATAGATTTAGAGGTGCTTGTCGGTTGAGATTCTCTCATTCCGTTATGCCTCTATTTTGATGTGTTGTGAGAAGTGACAGCATTTTCTCTCCTTAGTTGCTAATTAAGCTGTTTCTAACGCAGCAACTGAGTTTGTAGATGCAGTTAGACTAACATCCACCACTACTAATATAGAATTCCAGGTGGAGGTTCCAACTAGTTGTCTTCAGCCAGCTAAGTGCTTTTGAGTGACTGTGAAGTATCCGTTCTTTCTCTCCCACATGAGCAAAACGTTTACTTTGGCGAATATAAGGCGTTTCTTCTCATCCATAGAGAAGTCCGTCATTATCACAGCTACCTTTGAAGGTGTGTGATTATGTGGGTTAGCTTCTTAGTTACCAATATTGACTGGAATTTTGGAAGCCAATTTTTACTGACTTTGAGGACAGGACTGGCCAGGTCTTGTGAATATACCTCGCATCTCAGTAATAATATAAGATCCCACTGCTCAATGCATGGTTCTTATTATATAAAGAGTCGACTGCTGGAGTGCATGGATCTTTATCTTGAAAGGAGTCAGCTGTTTGAAACTGATCTTTCGTTAGTCCACTTTCGCAGACATTGTGTAAAGAGTGTCAACTGCTGGAGTTGCAGTGATCTCTACCATATAAGAGTTAACTGTTTGGAGACAGTAATCCTTATTTACATTCCCACCTTCTTCCGGCAGAAAGGTCTTCCCAATTGAGAATGAAAAAGGAGGAAGACATCAGTTGTACTCAACTTTGTCCTTCCTTTAGTCTCCACCATTTTTCAGACAGAAACGCTTTCTCAACTGAGGATGAATTGACGGCAGACGTCGGAGACGGATCCTGTTTTATCTCTTCATGAAATCTTTCAGGTTGTCCACGTTATGCTCCTAGTCGTATGATACGCCAATGACATCAGGTTGGTTATCCATCGTTTCCTGGACACATACTTTGCGTACGCTCTCCACTTCCATATAAATGGCTAGGGGTCCAGTTAATTTGATGGCCTTCCTGGAGATTTCAATTGCGCTCACTTTCTCAGCAGCTTGATCAGGGCTACCGACAAGATTACACAACTGAAGAATAAATCCAGATGTCGAATCGACACTGGACATTAGCCGGTACGAATACTGACTATCACCGAGAGTGTGTCAATGTGGTGTCTTTATGGGTGCCCTATGAATTTACCATCAGTGCTCACCAACTTCACCCTCAGTATTTCAAGCATGTTATGGGGAGAATAGAATATAAGGAGTTGTTATTTTATGTGATGTGGTGACATTAAAAATGTTGTAGTTACAACAATATTCCCCCTCTCTCAACTATGCCAGCAATTAATTTTGGAGATGGAGTAGGTCCCATATTATTTACTGGATCAAGTGTCTTAATTTCAGGGACAAAAATGAATTTTTCCCTGTACTAGCTGTCTCAGTTATATTAAATAATTTGTGTTCTCTGGTGTTTCAGGTACCTTAATTTTTGGATACATATATTGAACAACCAGCATGCACAAAATTATTCAACATATGGACAAGCTAATAATCATTTCATACTGAGAACATAAATATCATGAATACAGCATTTATGTTGACCCATAAGATATCTATACATCATCTTTAGTCTGCTACATTGAATTCCTAACTGATATATTAAAACAGTGATACATGCAATATTATCACTATTAATGAAATCAAACCTTCTAGAGATTTATTGTGGGTCTACATGTCTGGACAGTTGCCCTCATATAAGAGACAGGGTCCATTAAACAACACCATAAAACCTTCAAGAATTGGGTCTGATTTGCGAGAGGTCACCCCGGATTTTAATACCAACATAGAGATCCCAAAAGTTAGTCTTATGCAGGGTATACCCAAAGTTTGTATCCCGTCATCAGGGCACAGGTATGTGAGCCCCTAGCAGGTTATTACCAGGGTTTAAATCCGAGACGAGTGTTCTTTTTCCCAGGGTTTATAGCCCGGAAAGAGCAACCCAGTTATGTGCCAGGTTTTCCCAGGGTCTATATCCCGGAAAGAGCCAACCCAGTTATGTGACATGTTTGATTGAGTTGCCAGAGGACCTAGTTAGTAGTGTTCTCTGGAGATATATCTTGAATAATAAATAACAAGATAAAGGATATGATTTAGCACGTTTTGTCTAGAGGTCACTCAAATGAGCTAATCATTCCCGCAATAGCCTTTTTGGAGAACCACTTTTCTTTGGCTCAAACCCCCACCGTGAGACCACTATGTATCTACACAGAAATTTATAAAAGAAGTAACTAGTTTCCCCAAGGCCAGAGAAGATCTGAACTATTAGCGCATGTACAACTGAGGATCCCTCTCACTCAACATAATGTTGCCAGTGTGCTGTTCGTCCGTCACATAGATCTTCTCCTATATATTTTGTCATTTTGTGACCTATATCAGTTTGTCCAATTTCTTTGGGATTGTAGGATTCATTTATTTGTAGACAAACAATCTTCAACAATAACTGTACATAACATCTGTTGGACAGGACATCTACATGACAGTTTCTTGACAAAAGTGGAACATGCATTCACAAGGAATTTTTTACACCACAAGTGTACAAGATAGACATCATGAGATACCTGACAACATCTATACAGGACTTTTCACAATATGTATAACCAACCACAGCACTTAAGACAGTCACCAGAGACAAATCTTGACAGCAACTGTACAAGACATTCACTGGGGACATGCACTTAAAACACTGATTCATTAAATACACAATTTATTGAGTTGATGGTGAGTCGAGTGATGACCATTGTCTCATCTCCTGTCATGTCAACACTTCAATTATTGCATAGAAAATGCATAAAATATGTCACACATGCATGTTGATAAACATGATACACCACCTCCATATTACTCCACCACCCAATAATAACTCTCCCCTTCCTCCTCTCTAATTACCACTACACCATTGACTTTTATCTTTTCTTCTACTCTTAATGAGGGAAAACCAAGATAAGCCATAACCTGGGGCAAGCATAGGGACCTTCTGCTCCACTGGTCTGTTTAATCCTTTTAGCACCTATGATGGGTGTTGGACAAGCTCAGGTTGCAGTTCTCCCCATGATGATTTTCCAAGTCTGACTAATTATCCCCTACTGTCACAGTTTGAAGAAAAGCTACAGCCTTGTCTTTCACTGGTGAGTTGACTGTTTATGAAGTTGAGACTTAGGATGTTGTTCTCCTTTTCCTGTAGAGGAAGATCTAAGATACAAATATGTCCCAGTCTTCTTCCTTCTCCTCAGTCTATCTCACGTACTTAACCAGTCTTCATTCTGAAACACTGTGTGAGCACCAGGCTGGAGATTAACTAAGATAAGTCCTAGCCAAACTATCCATTGTCCCAGTCATTTCACCAGACGTCCCGAATGAGGTTCACCACCATAGATTTGTTGTTTAGTTCTCAGATGACATTTGATTGACTCAAAGATCACTGTCCAGTTCACCACTATTATAGTGCTTCAGATTGTGTTATGCTCCCATTTATGCATTCAGCTGTTAAAGAGCTGAGAGAAAATTCTTCTTGATATTCCTGCCTTTTGATAGGGAGTCACTTCTGGATCTAGGACTTCTGTTTAGTTGTCCCAGATGATATATGGATGCCTCTCCTCCATCCTCCTGTTCTCTGTCAATACAAAATGGCACAACATCTCTTTACATTTGTTAAAAGATGATGTGATCATACATTAACATACACAGATGGAGATGGGGAAGGTTAAGGTTGATGATGTAGTGAATTTCACTGTGATGCACTGTGGTAATCACAAGACCATATGCTGAGACAGGGTAGCTTAACACAATTACAAGCATTTATGTGGTCTAAGTTCCACCATGTTTGAACCACAGCAGACCTGGGCACAAGGAGGACCAGACACAGTACAGCAATCATTGTGACATAGCAACATGGGACAGGCATTGTGAAGGAAAATGGAAAATATGCATTTACAACTACAATCTGCATTATGTATCAACTAATGGCATTTACCAAATTAGCAGACCAGACATCCATTCCAATGGCTGTGATGTTGGTGCATGAATGTCCTATTCCATATACACTCACTCAGCAATGCCAGACCTCACCCCTTTTCTCAGACAGACCTGACTCACAGGTACATCATCTTTATCATCATCATGTGCTCTTTCCCCACTGAGTAATTTTCATGTCTACTACAGTAGGTAACAGAAGCTCAATTGCACACACAATTGTTCACATATGCACCAAGCACATATGGGAAAAACATGTTTAGTCCTTGTAAATTTGCATGAGCCATACATTATATTCAGCCAACTAAGACACAGGTTCACACACCTATGGTTCTCTTAAGAACTAGTTTATATGAACCAACCAACAGTAAAGGTACCAGTGTAATACTTCAGAGAGAAATTATATTAATTCTCTTGAGCTTATAGCCACCAGGCATCACATGGACTTAGCAATTCTGGCGTGCCATCACCGTCCTGTTTACTTCTGGATATTTGAAGCATCTTTCTTTCTACTAATGTGAGAGGCTACTTATCAAAGCACCAGCTCATTCACTCCAACATTCTCAGCGTTTTACAAAGGAACTTGTACATGTTTACATCACTCATTCTAATTCAGACTGCCATATGTTAACTCGCGAGAGCAAAGGTACAGTTGATTTAAGAATAAGTCATCCTAGGCATGAAGAATGCACAAGGGGTTTGGGTTTGCGAATTTGCATTGAGTGTACTATACATTCATCAAGCATACGCAACCAGTCACAACAAGGGACTGATATGCACTTGGAGTATTCAGCGTGAAAGACATGTCAAGGTTGAAGAAGCAGTATCCAGAATACTGGCGCACAGAAGTTAGGTTTTCCACTTTCACATTTTATTCATAAAATACTCTTATATTCTTCTCATTCGTTCACTAGGCACAACTACAATATCATAGTATGTTTTAAAGTGGTACCTGTTCTCCAGAGAACAATATATTATTGAATCTTTAAGGGCGTTGTTGGGTCATCACATCACACTAGCGACCGCTCCCGGTGAAATCCCCGCTCAACTAATTAGATTTTAAAATATGGCCCAGGAATAGCGTGGGCTCATTACTTATTAACCAATCAAAAGACAAGCGCATATACCGCTGCCCTCCCCCAACTCGTTCTAGAACATACTAGTTCCAAGAATCGTCCTTCTATTTGGAAACGCCACTTAAATCGAAAGTATTCCTATGAATGTGTAGGGCTGGGAATGGGGAATTCTGTTCCATCATGCTACAATGTGTTTTCTCGTAGTGCCGTTTGATGTTACACTCTTTCAAAACAGAAACAGATTCGTTGCATATTAAGCATATGGGCTTTGTTTTAATTTCTACGAAAAAAAAATAGTTTATAGTTCACCTGTCTTGAAAACTTACTAAGTCTTCTGTGAGTATTCTCTTCTTTGGTCCAACGTCTTTACTAGTTGACGCCATGGTAGGTCTTCGTTTCTAACTGGGGAAAAAAAATTAAAGTAAAAACCACGGGTAATACATATTAATAATTAATTAATTTGAATTACATAATTAAAACGTTCAGAGGTTACTTACCTTTAGAATCGATATGGTAGACTTGGTTTAAATAGTTTGAACTCTTATTATAAATATGGTAAATTTGTACTTTAACATTGATCGCAAAATATCTCCAGACGCAGTGGCGATATTCGAACGAAACCACAGAATAATACGGAACTTTGTCAAGCTGGACTGAAAGTAGTTATCAGTATGAGCCCGATAGCGTTGCGAGCATGCCAAAGACCACAGAACATATATATCAGAAGGTGAAGCCTCATATTAAATTTTATCAACATCTAGCGTTGGACCAAAAAAAAAAAAACTAAGTAACATTGAGTGTCAAATAGCGGGATATTTGAAATAGCTAAAATATATGTGAAAAAAATATATGAAAAAATATGTAAAATAGCTCAAAATCAATGAATTTTTCCAACAAATGCGAGATATTTCAAATGTCCCTTAACTATAATTTAAAAATATATGATACGAACGACTCATGATGTAATATTCTTTTTTGTGTTATGTACAATAAAGTTAACATTTATGTTCATATGACCTAGCTCCGCGGGTAGCAACATGACTCCCGGCGGGCCGCATGCGGCCCGCGGGCCTTGTGTTGGTCACCCCTGCAATAGAGTATGTGAAACAGTAGAGACAATAAGTTGTATCAATCTGCTAAGACAATAGGGTTTGTGAAACTGTAGAGACAATAGAGTATGTGGAACTGTTGAGACAAAAGGGTATGTGAAAATGTAGAGACAATAGGGTATATGAAACAGTAAAATCAATATTGTATATGAAATATAGAGACAACAGGATATGTGAAACTGTAGAGACAATAAGTTGTATAAATATGTTAAGACAATAGGGTATGTGAAACTGTAGAGACAATAGATTATGTGAAAATGTAGAGACAATAGGGTATGTGAAACTGTAGTGACAATAGGGTATGTTAGTTGGTGAAGACAATAGGGTATGTGAAACTGTAGAGACAGTAGGGTATGTGAAACTGTAATGACAATAGGGTATGTGAAACTGTAGAGACAATAGATTATGTGAAACTGTAGTGGCAATAGGGTATGTTAATTTGTGAAGACAATGGGGTATGTGAAACTGTAGAGACAATAGGGTATGTGAAACAATAGTTACAATAGGGTATGTGAAACTGTAGAGACAATAGGTATGTGAAACTGTGGTGACAATAGGGTATGTTAATTTGTGGAGACAATAGAGTATGTGAAACTGTAGAGACATTAGGGTAAGTGAAACTATAAAGACAATAGGGTATGTGAAACTGTAGTGACAATAGGGTATGTTAATTTGTGGAGACAATAGAGTATGTGAAACTGTAGATTGATTGATTGATTGATTGGTTTAGGAACCGACATCACAGCATTCGGGACATTCCCATAAGCGCTCCGTCCCCATCCTCAGCAGCCAGCGAAGAGTTCCAACACTAATAGTTCCAGTAGCAATCTGATTATATGTCCGTCTCGCCTTTCCTCCGAGCGCCGAGCGTCGGCCAGATCCCCTCGTCACACTTCGTTGTCTCATTCTTACCAGACCATGGTGATCCATCTGCTCCTCCGAGGTGTACACGTGCTCCCACAAGGCCGCAACCACGTCTGCCTTGTCATGCATCAATACTCCACCAAATTTTGCCGAGTCAGCCAATCTGTCCGCCTGTTCATTCCCAAGCACACCGGCATGCCCAGGAGAAAAGATCCAGGTGATGCTTACTACCCGTGACCTCCGAAGCGAAGCAAGCCACTCTGCACGAAGCCTGCCTGTTCTCACCCTTCTCAGCATGCTTTCTGAGTCAGTTACAATCACAATGTGTGTATGTATCGTGTTTTCTATCCAGCGGAAAGCTGCACTGACCGCCTCCACCTCCATTCTTAAGCTAGATGTAGTGTTATCATACGCCAGGCTCTCCTGCACCAAACGCCGACCATTAGTTTTTGCCAAGAACCCCCAGGCACTCCTCCTACCTCTCAACACTGATCCATCCGTGTAGATAATCACATCACCCGGGCGAGAATTTTCCTGAATTAGTTGCTGAATTTCCACATCCGTGGCCCCTGCGGGCCACTCCCTGCACTCCCGGCTCAATGTTATTACAACTCTGCACAAGTCTGACTGCACGGCTGGCACTCTGACCCACTCCTCTCCTCGCCTGATGTTCTCCAAGGGGCACACCTGTCTGATCGTATCCTCCGCCTGAGCCATCCATGATTTCCCTCTTATCAGTCTCTGACCCTTAACGCCTCAGCGCCTCATGCAACGGGTGATCTGTGTCTGCTGATACTCTGAGGTATGCCTTCGCTTGCATCACCTTGTGCCTACTAGCAACAGTAGGCAGACCAAGGATGTATCGCATACACACTACTGGAGTGTCTCTAGTGCATCCCAGAATGACCCGCATCGCTTCATTCTGTATGCGCTCTAATTTCACCAGCTGACTCTTTGAGACAGTAAGCAGTCCTAGTCCATAATCAATCACTGAGAGGATCAAGTGCTGGAATAGTGTGAAGAGCATTCTCTGCTCTGTGTCCATTGCAGCCATAGTTTTAAGTGCATTGAGTCCCTTTTGATATCTTGTCACAACCGTCTCCACATGGTCCTTGAAGGATAGACTCCTGTCAAATGTGATTCCCAGATACTTCAGTTTGTTCTCTCTGTTGACACTTCTACCATCTATCGTGAGACTTGGGGTATCATCTCTCACAATCCTGTTGTCCAGAGAGCACCACAACACCGCCGCCTTTTCCGGGTTGATGACAGCACTCATTTCAGTGCACCAGTCAATCACTTTGTCCACTGTCACCTGTAGCTCCTGGGCTGTTTGATCCCTATTTCTCCCCTGCCTGTATGCAAGAATATCATCTGCAAATGTTAGAATCCTTCCAACCCCTGGTGCTTCTAGGTATGCAATCTTGCTCGTATACACATTAAAGAACACCGGTGAGATTGCAGATCCCTGTGGCAGTCCCGGGGTTAAAATATGTGGCTCTGAGGTCCATTCGCCTAGACGGAGAGCAACTTGACGAGAATGCAGGACGGCTGCTATCCAGTTCACCAACCAGGGATTGACCCCCTTCTCCATAAGTGCGGTCATCAAAATATCATAGCGAACTCTATTGTACGCATCTTCGAGATCAAGCGCTGCCGCCATCGTTTCCTGTCTACTCTGGAACCCCTCATAAATGTCAAAGGCAAAGGTGGCTGCATTTGACCAGGTATCTTTTCCTGGCCTGTAGCTCCCCAGGCCTCTTGGAAGAAGCTTCCCCCTTTCCAAAAAATCCTGCAGCTTAACAGCGACTATCTTCTCTAAACCCTTCCCAAATGTATTTTGAAGGGTGATGATCCTAAAGCCGCCAAGCTTTGAATGATCCTTGTATGGTTTTGGGAGAGGGATGAGATAGCTATGCAGCCAATCATGCGGTACTGACGCTGTCCTAATGCTCTGATTAAAGCAGCCGGCCATCTCCTTCAGGTCTACATCGCTCAAAGCCTTCATGTGGCCATACCTGACACTGTCAGGCCCTGGTGCCGTGTCTTTTGCCTTCTGCAAAATATGTTTAACATCTTCAAACAGTATGATGTCTTCGTAAGGCATATTCTCTATTGTGCCAGATAATTCCACTCTAACTGCATCCCTGGTATCCGCATCACTATGATTGGTCTGCTCTAAAAATCTCTGGAGAAACGCCTCTCCTTTCTCCTTGTCTGTTGTCACGCGTACCCCATCCTCTTTATAAATTGTTCCCACTGTCATAGGCCGATCTTTTCTTTGCATTTGTCTGTACAGTTTCCAGAATTTATGCAGTGTTTTATCACCTCCAATCTCCTTCATAAAACATTCCCATTTTACTTTCTTGGTCTCTGCAGCACATCGCTTGAAAGCCTCCACCTAGTCTTTCTTGTCATTTTCCGCTGTGTCCACTTCCTCTCGTGAGCTTAGGGGTGTATGTCACAATTTCCTTAGCTGCTTCACTGCAGCTCTCTTTGCTTTCCACGCATTGTCTACTTCTGGGGTCCACCATGAGGGCTGCAAAAAAGGAGTTTTAACAGTCCTGTTGCATGCCCCATGTCTGAGGCGTCCAAGAAGGCTGTCGCTCCGCTCATACCGAAAGGTCCTGCGCGCTCTCCCAGCCTTAACTTTCCTGGACTTAGAGATCAGGACTGAGCATGGCATGTGAACACTCCCATGGTCATTCAAAACAGTCCACTTTACATCAAGGACTGATGACTGGGAGACAAGTGCCAAATCAATAGCAGTATCTGCATCGCCAGGCCTCATTGCCATTCTAGTCGGCCTACCATCATTTATGCAGACCACCTCGGAGTCCACCATGGCATCCGCAAGTGCAATTCCTTGTCGATTTTCTCCACTACTGTCCCAAACTCTGTTTCTCGCATTGAAGTCTCCACATATGAGTAGCCTATCACCTGGTAAGTCCTCTAATTCCTTAAGCCAGTCCCATTGTTCCTTTCTGACAAAACAGTCCACTATGGCATATACATTTATGATGTTCCAACTTAAGCCACCAATCTCCATTTGTATACCCTGGACCTCTCTTGCACTGTGATTCCACTGGCTCAAGTCAAGTGCCACATGCTTTACTCCTTTCTTCACCAGCAGATCTTGTCCATGTCTCTTCTGCCCAGTGGGGTTTATATAACTGACGTACCCAGGGCAATGGTATTTATCTGTATTTAACTCCTGGAGCATGAGGACATCAAAATCATATATTAGCCTCTCCAATACAGGACCTCTCTGCCTGGCACTACGACAGTTCCAGTATCCCACTCTTACATGGTTGAAACCTAGTCTCTCCACTTTTCGTCTTGTTCTCCTGGCGCCTGCCCTCCTATTTCTATGCCTTCTTCTCACGCCATTTCCTCGCCTTCTCCTCCTCACCCTCTCTTCGCTAGCCGCTGAAAGATGTGTCAAGCGCAGAGCACGTGCTCCGTAGCTCCGGCGATGATTCCCGTGTTTAAATAAATCCATAGGCAAAGTTTGGATATTGCAGGAAATAAACGGTCACCCTAGCATTGCCTGCTTACTAGGGAAGGGGCAGGGGATGTCCCTCAGGAGTCCATACGCCTGGCGCCGCCCCGCCCGCATACCAGACGTTCCACGTTCACGACCAACTCACCCGTGGCCATTCAGTCCTCGGCACGTCGGTCCACCTTAAACTTAGGGGTTTATAATCGGAGTTTTCCATCTCCTAGATTGGCCGCTTTATTAGCTAACGTAGTGACAGTAGGGTATGTTAATTTGTGGAGACAATAGAGTATGTGAAACTGTAGAGACATTAGGGTAAGTGAAACTGTAAAGACAATAGGGTATGTGAAACTGTAGTGACAATAGGGTATGTTAATCTGTGGAGACAATAGAGTATGTGAAACTGTAGAGACATTAGGGTAAGTGAAACTGTAGAGACACATGCGTATGTGAAACTGTAGAAGCTATAGTGTATGTGAAACTGTAGAGACAACAGGGTATGTATAACTGCAATGACAATAGGGTATGTTAAACTGTAATGACAATAGGGTATGTTAATTTGTGGAGACAATAGGGTATATGAAACTGTAGAGACAATAGGGTATGTGAAACTGTTGAGACAATAGGCTTTAGAGGTCACATAGAGTGCGACTTGTATGGATGTGTTACCCTGACTATACGGGAATGCGGGAGAATGAAATGGCTGAAGGCATAGCAGGGAATACACATCTTGGTGTTAGATTACCTATGTCTAAATGAGAGGTAGTTGAGCGCCTGTTGGACCAGAAGGAGAAGGCAGGGCAACAGATTGAGAACCTGTATGTGAAAAGAATAATCTTGTGGGGGATCGGCATTTGAAGTGTTTGGGGCAAACAGACCAACAAATTGAGTTGAGTTGAGTTCAGTCAAGAACCGACATCACTGCACTCAGGACATTCCCATTTGTGCTCCACAGCCAGCGAAGAGTCATACTACTAATGATTCCTACCGCTATCTGATTTAATGTTCTTTTCGTCCTCCATCTCAGTTTCGAAATTCTTCCAGAACCACTAACGATCCCCTCCCAATCTCATTCTTTCCACATACGGGTTCTCAGTCTGTTCCCCCGCCTTCTCCACATTATTCCACACACGCACGATCACCTAACCCTTGTCCATAAGCAATCTACTACCAAGAGGTGCATTCCCTGCCAGCCTATCAGCCGGTTTATTCCCCCGCACCTCCGCACGGACGGGGCAAAATATCCACAGCATTCTCACAATCTGTGACCTCTGAAGCGACGATAGCCATACTACACGAAACATTCCTTTCTCCACCTTACTAAGCATACTCTTTGAATCTGTAATGAATACAATGTGTGTTGCAGTAGACTCCTCCAACCAACGGAATGCCGCTGTTACTGCTTCCACCTCCATTCTCATGCCGGAGGTCGTTGTCTCATATGCCAGACTCTCCTTTTTCAAGACTCGTCCATTAGCCTTTGCAATAACACCCCAATCACTACGTCTTTTCTCACCACTGACTCATCGGTGAATATGACTATGTCACCTTGATGTGTGTTACTCTGGATCAGTTGTTGCACTTCACACCCAGTGCCACCCGTTACTCATTCTCTGCATTCACGACCCGGTGTTACTATTACATTGAGCCAGTCCGTAGTGTCTTCCACGCTTTTTCACAATTGATGGTCCCCAGATCACACACCACATCATTTTTCTGCCTGTGCCATTCATGATCTGCCCCGTGTTAGTCTATGACCCTTTACTACATCCATGGCTTCTTGCATGGGGTTATCTCTATCTGCAGCACCTCTCTGGTACCATTTGGCCTGAAGGGCCCTATGCATATCCGTCATTGTTGGTAGCGCTAGGATATACCTCATACATATAATTGGTGTGTTCTTTGTGCACCCCAGGATTACCCGCATAACAGCTTTCTGTATGCGCTCCAACCTTTCAAGCTGGCTCTTTGATGCTGTCAGCAGCCTCAAACCATACTCAGTGACATAAATTAGTAACTGCTAAAAGAGGTTGTAAAGCATCCTCTGATCTATCCCGGTTGCTGCCATCGCCCTCAATGCATTTATTCCCCTACCAGCCTTCACCGCCGAAGCCTTCACATGATCCTTAAAATACAAACACCTGTCAAAGGTGATACCCAAGTACCTCAGTATACTCTCTCTACTAAGAGGTCATCCATTCAACATAATACCTGGTACATCTGCGTTGACGATCCGGTTATCCAGGGATAGCCACAAAACCAATGCCTTGTCTGGGTTTATAACGGCCCCTGCGTCCCTGCACCACCCTGACAGCCTGTTTACTGTCACCCGTACGTCTTCCACCAAACTGGTCGTGGTTCTTCCCTTTCTTACACCAGCACATCATCTGCAAATGTCAAGATTCTACCCACACCTTGTGTCTTACTAGCTGCGATTTTGCCAGTGTAGACATTAAAGAGCATTGGCGAGATGGCAGATCCCTGAGGCAACTCGGATGTAATTGTACAGGGGTCAGAAGAATAGGAACCCATGCGCAGTGCAACCTTACGCCCACAAAGGACTGCTGCAGCCCATCCGACGAGGCACGGGCAGACTTCCATGCCCAACAGTGTGTATATCAACCGATCATACCTGACCCTGTTATACGCATCCTACAGGTCAAGAGCTACCGCCACTGTCACTTGTTTATCCTGGAAGCCATCATAGACATCAAATGCACAAGTTGCCGAATTGGCTCATGTGTTCTTCCCAGGCCGGTAACTCCCGAGTCCTTGGGCAGCAGATTACGACATTCCAAATGTCGCTGGAGCCTTCGCGCTACTATCTTTTCGAGGACCTTGTCATACATGTTTTGCAGGGTTATGATTCGGTATCCATTAAGTCTGGAGTGATCCTTACCTGGCTTTGGGAGTGGACCAGGTACCAATGCAGCCAATCGTGGGGTGTTTCCGCCGTATTGATGCTTAGGTTGAAACAAAGCGCCATCTCCTCCAAGCCCCCTTCATTTATGTTACTCATATGGGAGTACCTCACCCCATCCGGACCAGGCGCTGTGTCTTTAGCCCGCTTCAGTACCCGTCTAATATCCCCCACCTTAATCTCACAGTCCTTCCTAGTGACCAGTGACAAGGCTTCTCTGACGTTTTCTCTAGTAGCTCTATCTTGCTGATCCGTCTGTTTTAGAAATCGTGCAGGAAAAGCCTCCCCTTTGTCCTTGTCAGTTGTCATAGGTCGGTTGTTACCATCATAAACGGTACCATGTGTAACAGGCATCGCCTGTCTCTTCATCTGCCGGTGCAGCCTCCAGAATTTACCTAATATCACATCCCCACCGACTTCATTGATAAACTGTTACCACTTAATCCTTTTTGCCTCTGCTGCTTGAAGTTTAAAATCCCGCACCTTTACTTTTTTTTAATATCTTTCATCCTCCTCCAATTCTGTGTCAACTGAACTGGTTGCTCTCCTCACCCTCTGCCAATTCCTTATGGCCGCCCTCTTTTCCCTCCATGAATTCTCCACCTCTGGTGTCCACCATGGTGGTTAGGTGAAAATTCTTCTTGTTGGTTTAGATCTTCCCTGTGATCTAAGGCGCTCCAAAAGCGAAGAGTGGTCACAACTATAACTGAATGCTCTGCGGACTCTGGTGGTCAAGGATGGATTACAGCATTCGATACTGGATATGAGTGGGTGGGGTCAGGAGAGTAAAGAGGTGCAGGGAATGCGGATACAAATCGGTCGATACTGCTGGAATCTGATACATATATATTATATATGTAAGTGTGGAATCTTGCATAAGCAGAGAGGGTTGGGACTGGTTGAAAGGTTCAGTGGATACCCCTGGTACCAGGTATCTGATACGTGGTGACTTCAGTGCCCGCGCCAAGGAATGGGACAGGTCGGGAGAGAATAGACAGGGTACAGCTCTTGCTGAGGCCTTGCTTAAAACAGATATTGTCTGCCTAAATGACGGGACACCCACTAGGCTAGCAATGAGACCGGGGGACCCTGACACGGCCATCCACCTGGCACTTGTAACGACCAACAAACAACTTCAAACATAGGAAGTGTGTCGGACAGACTAAGAGTACATTCTGACATTGGAAGTATGTCGAGCAAATATACAGAGCAACAAACAACTTCTAACATTCGAAGTGTGTGGGGCAAACAAACAGACCAACAAACAACTTCAAACAATGGAAGTGTGTCAGACAAACAGACTAATAGTACATTCTGACATTGGAAGTATGTCGAGCAACAAACAACGAACCGTGCTGCTGTGAAATCGTAGAATTAGTCTATATTAAACCGGTGTTCATAAGTTGAGCGAAGTCAACATGCTTCTCATTTCACGTTCAAAGATCTAACAGTAATTGCATCTAACCACGGAAAACATAATAGTTCCCAGAATTGGCACGAGCGGTAGGTAATTATTTAACTCCACTTCATGCTTCCGGGACGTCCTGTCCTATAATATTCAGGGGTGGGGGGGGGGGGGGGTTTACTTACTTGTCCCCGCACCTGGTATTTCCATTGGCCATGTTATTTCTGTATTTTGTCAAGGTCAACTGATGACGTATGTACGCGAGGTCTACTCACACATTCTTGTTGACTTGAGCCTGCTGTTGCTTTCTTATAGAGCTTCCGTACACATCGTTTCCCTTCACAAGAAGTTTCACAGTCAACAAACTAAATACTTCCTCTATATTTAACAGAGAGGATAGGCGCGCTGCCGTCTCCTCACTATGAGTATATGAATGTAACATAAGGCCTAGGTTTGCTGTCGTACCATGAGTATATGAATGTAACAATAGGCCTAGGTTTTCTGTCGCACTATGAGTACATTTAAATGTATCAATAGCCCTAGTTTTGCTCTACGAAGAGAGAGAGAGAGAGAGAGAGAGAGAGAGAGAGAGAGAGAGAGAGAGAGAGAGAGAGCGAGGCAGAGGGCGAGAGGGGAGAGAGGGAGAGAGAGAGAGAGAGGGATAGAGAGAGAGTAGGGACACCTCTACGCTAGAATGTGTCAGCAGTGTTCTCTCATCTTGAACATTCACATTTCCCAAGGGCACGTTTTCTTTGAAAGACTCATTTCTCTGCACAATGCGTAACCTAATATGTACTATTATCTGCAAAAAAATTATCGAACGCGACAGATGTTACACTGATCGGTAGGTGACAGGCGGACATTTTAGAGTCCGTCTTAGGAACATTACAGAACGTTCCGATACACCAGTCGATGCTCCGCTCACCTATTTCTTTTATTCGACACCAGCTGGTGTGTTGTTCATATTAGATTTGTGAGGAAGCAGCAACTTCCTAATCGCTGTACGTAAGTCAAGTAACGGATGACTGAAGGACTCTTATACAAAGTCAAGTAACGGATGGCTGAAGGATTCCTGTACATAAGTTAAGTAACGGAAGACTGGATGACTCTTGTACGTAAGTCAAGTACCGGATGACTGAAGGATTCTTTTACGTAAGTCAAGTAACAGATGACTGAAGGACTCATGTACATAAGTCAAATAAAGGATGACTGAAGGACTTATACACGCCTGAAGATGCATGCGCATATGGTGGTAGGTCCACATTTTTATAGATCAATTGGCATTTGATCGTGATGTTAATTAGTTAGTTAGTCGACAGATCATTCTCATTGCACATCGAACCATTCAGTCCATAAGTGCTCGGATCCTTTCCTCAGCAAATCCCTTAGAGTGTAGCGGCTAATGACACCAGTTCTGTGTTGGTTTATCAATCTTCCTTGGCTTCCTGCGTAGTGTTCTTGTTTAGCCACACCTCTTTTAATTTGCTGTTCTCGCAGTCTGACCATGGCTGTAGATTCACAGTCATTACTTGGTTCTCGAAAAAGTCTTACTTCTCGTAGAGCATTCAGAATCTCAGCCTGGTCTATGGCGCGTCCGCCCTCCACAGTAGCCTTACCTGCGAACTTCCAGCTCTAATCGTGATGTGGCCAGTATTACGCGAGCAGTCTTCAACTCCCACGACTTTTTCTGGTATCCCGCTTAGGTTAGGTGGATCTGGATTGTTTGGCTTTTTGTGATGTCTGGGCAAGTTTTACGTCCAGTAGTTAGCATTTCCTTTCTGAAAAACTGGAACTCACAAGTAGAACGTAAAGAGGTCCCCCCGCTCCCCCCCCCCTCCATTTCGGGGTCTGAATCCGAATATTTCCTTATATAGCTCTATGTGACGTCAAATGTCCAGGGATATAACTCATGAATAACCAATCGACTGGATGTTGGCAATATTTAATCCCTTTACAATTCCAGCCGGCGGGTGACTGGTACGTACACACGCAAGCGTAGGGGTGAGTGGAGTCTCCACCGAGTTTAAGAGGCCTCTAATCTGTCAGTTTATATTGATCACGACGTGCAGGCCGGCACGACCTTGCCACAACCTGTCTTATGTAACAAGCTTGGCGCGTGATACCAGTAGTGACGTATGCGAAACTTTGCTAAGTCATACACCGGTTCGACCTTGTCGAAACCGATCTCATGTAACATGGTCAAACAGTTTTCAGGGCGAGATAGTGGTGTTTGATGTCAGTGGCGATTGCGAGGTCCCATGGTCTGACAGATACATGCAGATACTTTCCAGTACTTTATTTTGTGTAACACTTTGCGTAATAAACCTTTTGTTAGCTTAATATTGTCAATTGTAAGTGAAAATTCAACGCGTTGGGCACGTGACACTTAGACTAATCACGGAGATCAATCATTGTGTGTCCTCTGGGTTGATTTCTGTAACAATCTTGTCAAGATTGTAGTGACTTGGCATTTTGTTTGCAAATT
The DNA here is from genome assembly GCA_963921405.1 of Cepaea hortensis. Taxonomy (NCBI): domain Eukaryota; kingdom Metazoa; phylum Mollusca; class Gastropoda; order Stylommatophora; family Helicidae; genus Cepaea; species Cepaea hortensis. The sequence goes on along the minus strand of OY992876.1, from coordinate 318,776,282 downwards.
TTATCAGCAAACTGCTGACACGGCATAAAAGTTGTATAAATAGCTATGCACTACTGTAATAATTCATTCTATTCGGACTCAAGGCTCAGATGAGTTCAGTATTGTGATGTACCTTGTCGTCTTTATGTTTCAAGTTTATTTCTTCTTGTGAGTGGTTAATTTCTCAAAACAGTTTGCTTCTTTTTTCTGTCTCGTTATGATATTGTTTTTCCTTTTATGGAGTACGTCAACACTCTTGGTGCAATTGGTATCGTTTTTATTGCTTATTTTTCTATTGTGCTTCATACTGGCGATTCTTATTCAAATATCTCAAGACATCATATGATTTTCCAGGTTCAGTTGTTTAAGAATGTTCCCGTGTAAATGGTTATTACATTGTGGTAAATAGTGAATAATACTACAGGTAGATTATTGTAATATGTATTAGCACCGTCTAGCTCCGTGCTCATAATCAGAAATTTTAAACATTTTCTAAGAAATTTTAAAAATCATAAATTCCTAAACCGTCAGAAATTTAAAGAAAAAGATGTAACAAGTGTTACAAGTTTTAAAAATTTAAGATGTTAATATTTTTTTTTATTGTAACAATTTATAATAAGTTTACAACAGTGCCAAAATGTCAGAAACATGAAGTAAAGGAATAAACAAGTGTTACAAGTTTCAAAACTTGATATTTTAAAAATGTTTTAAAAAGCATTTAAAAATTTACAGAAAACGTTTAAAACAGTGTCAACAAGTCAGAAAATTATAACAAGTGTTGAAAGTTTAAAGAACTTGAGATTTTTAAAATGTTTAAAACAGTGTAAAAAAGTCAGAAACTTAAAGTTAAAGAAGTAACAGCGGTTTTCTTCTTTTGATAAATAAAGCGGCTGATTTGTTTCTTACATATTAAAGCAAACTGTGCTAACACAGGAAAGCTCGACACAACTGGTATTGTGTCAGTCACTCTCGGCACAAGTGGACGTTGTCACAGACATTCACGAATGTTGCTTGTTTAATTCTGTATTCTGTCTGCCTAGCCTAAGCTTGTTTATATTTTATATATGTCTTATGAAACATCACTTGTACCATGGTTATGTATGATCACTAAAGTGTCTTATTTCTACAGCTATGTATTGTTCAGTTTTTTTCCGTTCACTAAAGTATTCTAATTTGTTTCCACAGATTGAAACTTCGCTACCCCGGGAGAGAGCTGCTTTAGCTGTGTTCAAATTATCAAGCTGTGTATAAACAGATAAATCTTGATACAATTGGAACTGTGTCACAAATATCGGTACGTGTGATAGGTTTTTCCTCATTGATCTGTATTCAATATATGTTTCATACATTACACGAAACATATGTATATCACTAATTACACGATATCAGTTGTTCTGTCTGCTGTCTATATGCCTTCACACTGTGTCAAAGTCATTGTATGTTTTATACCAATGTGCATATGAAGTCACTTGCTTAATCTTCTTTAATGTTATATAGCACACACACACGCGTACACACATTCTTCTTCTTCTTCTTCTTCTTCTTCTTCTTCTTCTTCTTCTTCTTCTTCTTCTTCTTTATAGCTCATGGAAGGATTTCGCTAATTTCAACAGACTCGTGTTGCATCACTGACATGTATCTATCTACCAGCAAGGAGAGAAATAAGTGCAACAAGTAGACAAGGTGTCACACAAAGTGGGCCTGGACAGTACACATAGGTTGGTTCTTAATTATATTGTCTCTCTAAATAATACGCATAAAATGAATGTAAGAAAATATAAGTTTACTGGACTTTTGAATAGTTTTTTTTCAACAAGTGCTTGTTTTAAGATGTATAACAACAAAGTTAAACCATTAAAATCTTGAGAAATAAATTAAGGTTGCAAATACTGAGCGTTAAAAGTAAAATATAAAAGTAACATTTAAATATTTAAAAAATAAATACCATGTAACTATTGAACATTAGAATGTGTAAAATCTAAACACTGAACATAAATTAAAACGTTTACTTACATACTGAATACCAAAGCAGTGGCATGTAAAAATATTGTGGTTTCTCTTTACTTTACAGCTACCTGTGTGTCGTTTACAGACCTGTGGTAAAACAGTGTTCATCCACCAGAAAAATGGCTTCTTCGAGAACAAACATGGTTAATACACAGAAAGAAAATTATCTGTGTGCCACGTATGAGAAGAATATTTCTTATCTATTAATCGTGCCCTTCATATTCGGATCATCCATCAAAAACCACAGCGGGTGTCTTGTCCTATTGTAATAGTCTGTTTAAACGCCAAGAGTGTGTACAACACAATATACGAACAAATTACAGGATACCCTCATCATCATCAACGTCTTCATCACTTACAACACCCTCATAATTAGCAAAACCCTTAACAACACCCTCATCATCAACAGCCTCATCTCGCAAACGATAATAAGCTATAAATACACGCACCTCTAATGAACAGAAACACACCAATACTAATGATCAAGCGGTAGCAAGAGAAACGGACGTAGTCATAGATGACGAACTAGAGACCGTTCACATCCTACACATTAATATAGAACAAAAATATAGAGACAACTGGACAGCCCATAGGAATCATCAGAAAATCAAAAACCATATATCGACATATATATTTTGTTTTTATCGATCAGACTTAGTACAGCTAGCAGATTGGACAAACAAATTAGAGGCGTTATTTACCTGTCAGACACGTAGATTCAAAATTAACTACAGCCACCACACCACATTACGACACATAAAAAAACATTATTATTTCTCTTCGCTGCATATGTAAAGCATCCACCAATTGCAGAGGCGAAATGATCTATAAAATATGGTTTAATTACATTAATATCATATTTTGTCAGATTTAAACCTATCACTGGTAATTCCTTATCTAACCTATCAACTAAATGAGGGCACTCCTCTAACTGTGTGTACACATCATCAAATTCCTGACGTAGCGAGACATAAGCAGCCTCAGTGATTCGAGTCAGATGCTCAAGCACCCTTCTCACTATGTCCAGAGAGTCACCCGTTGTGATAATGCAATCCAGGTCCTCAAAGTCAGGGACATTAGATGTCACTGAAAAGCTTAGTAGTACATTTTTACCTAAGAATTTTGTGGACTTCGTTTCCGTGGGTAGAGTTGTACAATCAAAGTAACAATCGTAGTCATACGTGGCTCTGTAGGGATACACAAAGTCCACATCTACTTCTATACCCCGCGACTGACTAGTTACCCATATGGTCTCGATGACATTCTTTACCCCACCTTTATACGCATACATGGTCTTTCCCCGCTACAAGATTTATTGTTTCTACCAATCTCATAGAAACCTCTCCGCAACTTCTCACAATTTGGACAAGAAAAGGTCCTAGCTACCCTACTGATGCTATAAACGTACATAAAATGGTCTCTATATGCTAACAATCTTAACGTCTCAACATATTTATCACTCCCACTAATTTTCCGTTATCGGGGACTTAATGTAATCATATTCAATATATATATATATATATATATATATATATATATATATATATATATATATATATATATATATATATATATATATATATATATATATACATATATGTTAAGAGAAATATATTTTACTAAATTGGGGATATCATCTAAACTAACAACGGGAAAATCATCTATTGACTCAATATTTTGGCATTTATGCCACTGGTGTGCTAAAATGTGTGTAGGTTTACTAACACCCTTAATATTGTCCTCCTTGTATAACGAAAGCAACGAAAGAAACAGAGATTGAAGGTGTAATGTGTAGAGTTGCTTTCATCACGTTGCAGTGCGTTGATGTCTTTATTTTGAATATAGTGTAATGGTAAGTCTTCTAGACAGCAGCCGATGGGGTGTTCTGTCATGTGATTATGTAAACACTAGTCACTTGAATTGTCTCTACAAGATATTTAGTGTTGGGTCTAATGTGTAATGAGTAGTTAAATATTTCACTTTCCTGAACTATGGCCATAAAGTCGACAATCTTGTTGATTATTGACTAATTTGAGGACGTCTATTTCGCATGCATTGTTGGGAGAGTCGTGGATACATCTAAGCTCATCTGTCTCAATGTGTCGTAACATGGTGTGGTTGATGTGGTTAGTTTTGAATCTGCTCGTCTGACTATTAAATAACGTCTCTAATTTTTTTGTCCAAACCAATTGCTGTACTGAGTCCAAAAAATGTTTTGTATATCCTTTACAAAACATCGTTGTTAACATCAGCATCTTTTGGCTGTAGGTTGATTTCTTGGCAGGAATTAGTTTGCCATTGCTTTCTGAGAGGCCAGCTAACATACCCTGTAAGTTACGGACGCGATTCGAACCACTGCTGATTCTCACCGTCCTCACGTTACTTACGAGAGTATACGAGATTACGGAGAAAAGTCGCAAACCTCTAGACCACGAAGCCGGCGTACTGTGTCTGGTCGATGAAAATATAATTGTATTTCGATGTATGTTTTCTGATGTTTTGATAAGTCTTAAGAGCTGTCCATTTGTCTCTATATTGTTGTTTTTTGTCACTGGGACGGTTATGTAAGGTCTCCAGCTCGTCATCTGTCACTACACATGCTTCCTCTGCTAGCGCTTAATCATTAGTAATGGTGTGTTTCTGTTTTTAGAGGTGCGTGTTTTTGTAGCTGATTTTTGTTTGTTTGAAGAGACTGTTGATGATGAGGGCGTTGGTGAGGGTGTTGCTAATGATGATGGTGTTGTAGATGATGAAAGTAGTGTTGATGATGAGGGTAAACCGTGATGTGTCCGTATATGGTGTTGTAGACATATGGTGTTGCCAACATTTTTGGCATTTAAACAGACTACAACATATAGAACAAGACACCCGCTCTGGTTTTTCGTGGATGATCCAATGTGACGGGAAAGATTATTGCATAAAGTAATTTCTTCCCGCACGTGGCACATAATTGACCTTCTTTCTGTGTACTAGCCATGTCGGTTCTTGATGAAGCCGTTTTTTCTTGTAGATGAACACTGTTTTATCACAGGTCTGAACACAACAAACAAGTATCTGCAAAAAGAAAAGAGGAACAACAATATTTTTGCATGTAACTTTTTAAATGTTCAATATATAAATGATTTCATTTCTGTTCAGTGTTTAAATCTTACATTTTTAGTGTTCAATATTTAATATTTTATTTTTAATGCTCAGTATTTACAACCTTATTTACTTCACGATTTTAATGGTTTAACTTGACTGTTATACGTCTAAAAATAAGCAGTTATGGGGGAAAAGCAATTCAAAAGTCCAATAATCTTACATAATTTTTAAACTTATATTTTACATGTATTATTTACAGAGACAAATTAATGAAATGCCAGCCTATTTGGACTGTCCAAACCCACTGTGTGATGACACCTTGTCCACTTATTGCTCTTCTTTCTCTCCTTGCTAGTAGATATATGTCAGTGATGCAACACTATGGTATGTTGAATTTAGCAAAAACATTCAATAAGGTATAAAGTAGAAGAATTAAAAGATTGTCTGTCTGTCTGTGTGAGTGTGTGTGTTTGTGTGTGTGTGTGTGTGTGTGTGTGTGTGTGTGTGTGTGTGTGTGTGTGTGTGTGTGTGTGTGTGTGTGTGTGTGTGTGTAAGCTATATAACATTAAGGAAGATTAAGCATTGACATCATATACACATTGGTATAATACATACCATGACTTTGACACAGTGTGAAGGCATACAAACAGCAGACAGGACAATCGATATAGTATAATTAGTGATATACAGATGTTTTGTGTAATGGATTAAACATATATTGAACACAGAGCACTGAGGAAAAACCTATTACACGTACCGATATTTGTGACACAGTTTCAATTCTATTGAGATTTCTCTGGTTATACACAGCTTGATAATCTGAACACAGCTCAAGAAGCTCCTTCACGGGTAGCAAAGTTTGAATCTGTGGAAACAAATCAGAATACTTTAGTGAACCGGAAAAAAATAAACAATACATAGCTGTAGAAATAAGACACATTAGTGATCAAACATAATCATGGTAAAACACTGATGTTTCACAAAACACAAGTAACGCATCAACAAGTTTAGACGAGGCAGAGAAGTGGTGATATGACAGAAATAAGAGAACCAACATACCTGTATGTCTGTGATAGCGTCCGCTTGTGCCGAGATTGAGTGACAAAATACCAGTTGTGTCGAGCTTTCCCGTGTTAGCACTGTTTGCTTTCATCTGTAGAGAAACAAAATCAGCTTCTTTAATGTTCAAAAGAAGGGAAACCATTATTACTTCTTTAAATTTAAATTTCTGATTTTTGACACTGTTTTAAATTTTTTTTAGTTTATAAAATTTTCAAAACTTTTTTTAAAATCTCAAGTTTTTTAACTTTTAACATTGGCTACTTCCTTAATGTTAAGTTTATGAATTTTTGACATTGTTTTAACCTCTTTTTTCAATTTGAAATTTTTTTTTACTCATTTTCAATTTTAAATTTTTAATACTTGGAACAATTGTTACATTTTTATCTTTAAATTTCTGACATTTTAAAACATTTTCGACATTTAACAATTTTTTAACTTTTCAAAATGTGTAGTTATCTGATTATGAGCACGGAGCTAGATGGTGCTACTATATATTACATTAATGTACCTGTAGTATTATTCACACTTTAGCTCAATGTAAGAACCATGTACACCGAAACATTCTTAAACAACTGATGGTGCTACTATATATTACATTAATGTACCTGTAGTATTATTCACACTTTAGCTCAATGTAAGAACCATGTACACCGAAACATTCTTAAACAACTGATGCTGTAAAATCATATGATGTCTTGAGAGATTTGAATAAGAATCTCCATGATAAAGCAAAATGAAAAACAGCAATAAAAAGATGCCCACTGCAACTAAAGTGTTGAAGTACTACATAGAAGGTAAAATAATATCAAGACCAGACAGAAAAAAAAATGAAGTAAAACTGTTTAGAGACATTAACCACTCACAAGAAGAAATAAACTTGAAACATAACAACCACACGGTACATCACAACACTGAACTCACCTGAGCCTTGAGTCGGAGTAGAATGAATCCTCACAGCAGTGCATGGCTATTTATACAACTTTTATGCCGTGTCAGCAGTTTGCTGGTAAAATTTGCAGACAAAATCTCAATAATCTTCACAAGGTTGTTACAGAAAACAACCCAGAGGACACTCAGTGATAGTTCCCCCCTGATAAGTCAAAATGTCACGCGCCAAATATGCTGAATTTTCACTTACCCTTGACAATATTAAGTTAACACAAGATGTATTCCACAAAGTGTCACGCAAAATGACATATCTTGTTACTTATACAAAGATTATGTATCATGCACTGGAACATATCTGAACATGCCTGTCAGACCATAGGACGTCGCACCGCCAAGACGGATCACCACTGATATGAAACACCGCTATCTCGCCCTGAAATGTTTCTGACCATGTAACATGAGACAGGTTGCTAAAAGGTCGAACCGGTGTATGACGTAGCTAGGTTTCAACTGCGTCACTAATTTTATCACACGCTAAGCTTGTTACATGAGAGGTTGCGGCTAGGTCGTGCCGGTCTGCACGTCGTGATCAATATAGCGTAACAGGTTAGAGGACTCCTAAACTCAGTAGGGTCGAGACCCACTTAATGCGTGCACGTGCACATTCCGGTCGTAATGTTTAATGGATTAAGTATTGCCAAAAACCAGTCGATGGTTATTCATGAGATATATCCTTGGACATTTGACGTCACATAGAGCTATATAAGGAAATATTCGGGGTCTGTATTTCGAAATCCGGGGAGGGGGAACCCTTTTACGACCTAATCTCACACTTATTGTATGAAAACCAACGTAAGGTGGTCTGCTGTCAAATCTCGAGCAGCTGTGTTTCGAAAAAGAGCCGCGAATGGCCAAAATCTTAACTTAAAATTGCCTAGAAAATCCAATCAGGATTGAAGGGAACGTCCTGGACGGACAGGACAGGCAGCATATTTCACTCAGCACTGGACATCTTATGTGATCAATATCACGCTGCCAGACTTTACCTCCCAGCATTTATCCTTCTACCAAGTTCAGTTGTGCTGTCATGGCAGCCCGAGTTACGTTACAAATATTCCTGTCTGGACTAGGATGCAAACACACTCACCCAGCCGGCAGGTCAAGCGTCCTAGCCACCTGGATAATGCCTCCTCCACTATATATAGAACATACTGTAATGTCTGCTCTAACTGAATCCACAATAATGACAGCCGAGAAACCTCATGCTGAAGCCACGTCAAAGTCCATTGAGAAACCTCTAGCCGAAGCCACAAGTTAGACAATTGATAAACCTCTAGTTCAAGCCACGACAAAGAAAATTATAAAACTTCAGGCTGGAGAAAATTGCAGACAACTGATTAACCTCAAGCTGAAGCCACAAGAAAGACAATTGAAAACCCTCATGCTGAAGCCCCAAGACAGACAACTCAGAAAATTCAACCTGAAACTACAAGAAAGACAATTGAGAACCTTCACGCTGAAGCAACAAAAAAGACTATTTAGAAACTTCAAGCAGAAACCACGCCAAAGACTACCGAGAAACCTCGAGCTTAAGCCACATCAAAGACCATTGGGAAACCTCAAGCTTGAGTCGCGACAAAGACAACTGAGAAACCTCAAGTTGACGCCACAAGAAAGACAACTGAGTAACATCAAGCTGACGCCACAAGACGGACAAGTGAGAAACTTCAAACTCAAGCCACAAGAAAAACAACTATGTAGTCTCAAGCTGAGGCCACAGGACAGACAACTTGGTAACTTCAAGCTGAGGCCACAAGAAAGACAACTGAATAACTTCAGGCTGAAGCCTCAAGAAAGACAACGGAGTAACTCCAAGCTGAAGCCACTTCCAAGACCACTGAGAGGCCTCAAGCTGAAGCCAAAAGAAAGACAACTGAGAAACCCCATGTTGAAGCCACGTCAATGACAACTGAGAAGCCTCAAGCTTAGGCCACAAGTAAGACAACTGAGGCGCTCCAAGCTGAAGACACAGGAAAGACAACTGAGAAACCTCAAGTTGAAGCCACGAGACAGACAACTGAGAACCCCCAAGCTGAAGCCATATCAAAGACAAATGAGAAGCTTCAAGCTGAAGCCACAAGACAGACAACTGAGGAACCTCAAGCTGCAGCCACGTCAAAGACAGCTGAGAAACCTCAAGCTGAAGCCATCAATCCATTCACAATGTCCATTCAATGGGAAACCAGTTTTAACCCGGAAAGCTGACTAAAGCTCAGACAGTGTAGAGGAGACAACAGACACATTTATGGAAGATCACAAAGAGGTGGTCGAACGGTCCGACAAATTCTGCAAACTACGGGGAGGCCCCGGTTAACGTCGGAGTTACGTTCTTGGAAAACACGACTTTAAGTGAAACGACGTATAGCGAAACACTATTTCCCATAGAATTAAATGAAATAAGTGCATTATGTAATGTTTATTTTGGTGGTTGTTGATGGTTGTTGATATTTATTAGCTAAATAGAGGTGGATTAGAGGGTGAGTGGTAGAATTATTGGGATGTAGAGGTATACAATTCTGCCTCTTCATCTGAGGATGAAATTGTAACCTCTTCCTGCCTCTTTTCCTGGCTCTTCTTTACTTGAATAAAAAATGTGTCCAAAGTCTGTTGCACAGCCTTTTACCTTTTCTCTAAGTAAAGCTCATTGTAACAGTTGATCGCGCTTCTTACTGCTCTCGACACTTTGGAGCTGCGTTCTCTTTTTGGGTCATACTCATTTATTATGTCCATTTTCACATCAATCAATTGAAAGAATTGTGACAAACGTTCAGCTGTCAACATTCGAGGTTGGGGGTTGTGGGAGGGGGGGGGGGGGGTTGCATCAGGGTGTTTCTCTTCTTGCTGAACTCTCTACACGTCGAGTTGCATTGGGTCCTCATTAGACAACTCTTTTGCATGTGATGCAAGCAACTCATCAATCTCAGCTTTCCCCATCCCTTCAAAGCCAGCTTTAATGGCTAAGTTATCGATCTCTCGTCGAGTAGCATGAGCGTCGTCAAATTCATAAAAGTCGTGCACACATTCTGACCACAGTTTTCGCCACACAGCATTCATGCATGCTGACGTTACCTCACTCCATGAAACAGCAATGCTGTCAATGGCCTTGAGGATGTAATCTCCACAGAATCCTTTAATGGTAGGCTTACCTTTACCGCCCATAGCCTTGATGAGCTGTGAGAAGGTGCGACACAAATAATAACTTCTGAAAGTTGCAATTACACCTTGGTCCATTGGCTGGATCAATGTACAAAAAAAATGAATAGCATAAACAGTGACCCATTCCTGGAATAACGTCTCTTTTTGTTGGCACGCCATGCAACGCGCAAGTGTTCCTTTGAATAGGCCTTCAGAGCCCGTGGTGTCTCTGAGTGGTACACCAGTAAGGGCTTGAACTTGAAATCTTCTTCAACGTTGCCACCTAGAAGAAGAGTAAGCCTATCTATGGCAGCTTTAAAGCCAAGCGCAGTCTTCTCATCTTTCGAAATATAAGTCCTTGGTGGCAGTCTACCAATAAAACCCTGTCTCGTCAACGTTGATGACTGGCTTGGGAGAATAACCACCCGCCTCAATCAAGGCCTTTAACTCTGCAGGGAAGCCGCTTCACCTGTTATCTTAATGTTATGCAGGTGTGAATGCTTCTTACAGCGCCCAAACCAACCACGACTCGCTCCAAAACGACGTTATGGTGCAGCTTAGCGACGTAAAATGAAGTCAAGTCCCCTATGTGACAACTACGTTATAGCGAAACGACGTAAACCGAAGCGACGTTTAACGGGGCCTCCCTGTATTCGAAGAGGAGGCAGATGTGCGGGTGGCTACGATGCTCATTGTTCAAGCACAGAGAAAATTCATAACAGGAAATAAAGCAACTAAACCCAAGGATGAATCCTTAGAAAGACGAGCTAGAAGCCATCACTGACAAGAGCAGAAAGAAACAGACACACAGGAAAACCCACCGGTCAAACTCCCAGCTGACGTCACAGGCATAAACTCTGCTGCATCGAAAAGTCAACTGAAACTGACACAGAGGGAAACATAAACTAAACCCGCACCATCAACATCCACAAGTAAAAAAATGTCGCTTAAAAGTCGGCAGGGTCGACTTCATTGCACCGGGTTGTTTCCCATATGACTCAATCTCCTTCCGCAGCGCGGAAAGCGTCGCACAAAGCACGAACTCCGTAGCTCTAGCGACGACCCACAGTAGTCTCCGAAAAGTTTAACTCGTGAACCGAAGGACGCGGTCCGGAATCGAACCCATAACCTTCGGAGCCCGAGTCAAACGGCTTGACCACTTCGCCACGGAAACTCCCGATCCACAATTAAAACCAAGGCAGTCAAAGCTGGTCGAACGAGGTGGAAAATGTTGGTTTATTTCTACATATCGGATCGGATCGGATGTCCGCTGTCTGGGCAACTGTCATATCATCAACAATGCTAACTTGTGATGATATTCTCTTCCTCCATGTCTCCCTCTCCTCTTTGTCTAGAAAGCTGAGCAGACAACTTCATTCTCAAACAGTGAAACGTTGGTTTCTGTATGCCTGAGGGAATGCATGTTGCCCCGCGACCTTGGCCCCCTCATGATGTACATTGTATGACTGTTGTCTCGTTTGACAATTTGACAAGGCCAAGTAGCAAAACGTGTCTTTGCCTGCTCACGCTTTTAATTGTAATAATATAATTAAATAAATCCATAAATAAACAAGTCCCGTGTCAGGAAGTTGCCGTTTGTAGGTTCGGTTGAATTAACTTGAGATTAGCTGAGTTGATTTGAATCAAGAACCGACTTCATTGGTCCAGTTCTCCTGGTAAATGATTATTCAGAGATTTTTCCAAATAACATCAACTTTTCCTTCTTTAACTGATTATATTTTGACAACTTTTCTAACACCGTCTATTTCTCCTTCAATGAGGGATTATATTCTGACAACTTTCCCAACATCTATTTCTCCTTCTATAACTGATTACATTCTGAAAACTTTCCCAACACCGTCTATTTCTCCTTCTATGAGGGATTATATTCTGACAACTTTCGCAACAACATGCAGTTTTTTTAAAATGCCCAACTGTTTTTGATTCTGGAGTTAGTAAAAAAAACAACAACTGTTTAGTGGTGTAATGTAAATGTTTAGTACATTCTATTTTCTCCGACAGACTACGCGTCGACTTGACTCTCGCATCTTATAAAACATCAATAAACAACCACTCCTTTAAATTAGTCATCTATATCCTATATCTGTTAACACGATAACATTCTCGGTTACCGACTTTTTCGGTATTTTACTTTCCAGAAAACTGTGCAACGAAAGTTATTCAAGAACGAAAGTAATCGCAGCAGCCGCCAAGAAGCAGGGCTTCTTGGAAAACCTACTCACCACGGCCTTTCTGCGCACTAAGTAGTGACAATAATAGATGCCACTACTTTATATCTAGGTCTGTATGCCAACACGCCTAGGGGGGACACTTCTGGTTCTAGCTCGGTCCATCTGTATATATATTGCCGCAGGTCACGTCTGCTAGCTCATTTAGCTGGAGTTGTTGGAGGTGTGTGGTTTTTCACTGCAAGGTAATTGTGTTTGCCATTGTATTATTGTAATATAGATGCTGATGTAGTTGTTCCCGTAGTTATAGTCACAGTCAATTTTGTGGTCGTACTACTACTACTACTACTACTTTAAAAAAGCTAGTTTAGTTACATATCCTTCTCACACATATGGTATCTCGCTACATGTCAATGGCGGCTAGTGGACGAAAGCTTACTATTTTAACGTTAGAAAAAAAAATATTAAGCTGTTGGAAGAGGTTGAACATAGTGGGAGGAAGAAGTGAATATAGCTAGAGAATTTGGTATTCCAACATCGAAATTTTTCGGCATTTTAAAGCATAAAGACAGCTTCAGAAAATTGTTCTTCGATGCAGCCCTTTTAAATTGTTTCACTGAGATTAGATCGGCAAATGTACCAGTAAATCGGCCTTTACTTATTGCGAAAGCAGAGTAATGTGCACGTCTTGGAGGTCAGACAGACTGGAATTGTGGTTGGATTGTTTCAAAAAACGACAGACTTTTTCTTTAATTAATTTGGAAATGTTCACATGAATTTAATGTCCCGTTTTCTAAAATAATTAAACATGTCTGATATTGTATTGCTATTAATTTTTTCACTTACTGTGTTTCCTAAGTGGTACAATCATTTTACTCAATGCTACTGCGTGGTATTAATGTAAAATAGAATTAGTGCAGTCTGGATAAGTAGAATTTATGATAAATAGAACAAATTCCATCGGCCCCTGTGACTTTTACTTATCCAGACACCACTGTACTACTACTACTACTACTACTACTACTACTACTACTACTACTACTACTACTACTACTACTACTACTACTAATAATAATAATAATAACAATACTATTACTACTATTATTATTACTACTAGTACTACTAATTCTACTACTACTACTACTACTACTACTACTACTACTACTACTACTACTACTACTACTACTACTACTACTAATACTACTATAACTACAACTACAACTGCTGCTGCTGCTACTACTACTACTACTACTACTACTACTACTACTATTACTACTACTACTACTACTACTACTACTACTACTACTACTACTACTACTACTACTACTACAACTACAACTACAAATGCTGCTGCTACTACTACTACTACTACTACTACTACTACTACTGCTACTACTACTACTACTACTACCACTACTGCTACTACAAATGCTACTACTACTACAACTACTACTACTAATACTACTAGTAGTAGTAGTAGTAGTAGTAGTAGTAGTAGTAGTAGTACAAAAACTACTATATCTACTACTACTACTACTACTACTACTACTACTACTACTACTACTACTACTACTACTAGTACTGTCACTGCTGCTGCTATTCCTACTACTGCTAAACTATCACAACAATAAACAACTACAACAACTACTACTACTATTAATTCTACTACTAATATTGCTGCTGCTAGTACTACTAGTACTACTAATAATACTAATAATACCATTACTACTACTACTACTACTACTACTACTACTACTACTACTACTACTGCTACAACAACTACTACTACTACTAATACTACTACAACTACTACCACTACTACTACTACTACTACTACTACTACTACTACTACTACTACTACTACTACTACTCTAGAGCTAATACTACTACAACTACTACTACTATTACAACTACAATTACTGCTAGTAGTGGTAGTGATAGTAATAGTAGAAGTAATAGTTCTTGCGTTGTTATTGGTAGTAACAGCAGCAATAACAGCAGATGCAGCAGTGTTCACGATTGTGAACAATTATGATTGCAAATGTGTAGTTGTATGCTAAAACATTGTATGTAAGAGAATGTGTGCACTGTTGAATGTCTGTCAATGGACACACAGATATATGGGATTTCAACTGATACAACTGTGGACATGTGATCTCATACACCTGTGTACAGCTAATCTCCCACAGCAGTGTTTACGTGATCTCCAACAGCTGTATGTATGTTGTTGTTGGCACCTTGCAGTCTTGACAGACCAAAATATGTGAGTTGGAATGTGGCCAATATTCCATCACAATGCCTGGGCAGAGCTTCAGAGAAACATGTGGTGCCCAAACGACATGATCCCTCTCTCGACCTAATTCTTGTGTATTCCAGAGGAATGGCTAACCAATACGTCTGGCACAAGGTAGGTTGCAGACGCTGGCGGTACAGCGTCAAATCCTCCAGGACCTCGCCACCACGAGCAGGTGGCGAGTGATGGCCAGACCCTGACACCCAAGGGACCCGGCTTAGAGGCGTTCAGCCAAGTCCCACTGGTGAGGGCCTCGTACTACAATCACAAGTGTCCGGGCCTGTGTAAAGCATGCACTATCGTCAGACTCTCCACCTGATTTTAGCGGACCCCGCGACCAGCGGGAATAGGCCCGCCAGAGCTACCGCAGGAGATATTGCTTGTCTATTGCGAACAATGTCTCCCATCCTTCCACAGTGCGGCTCTCGCGACCGGCGAGAATAGGCCCGCCGGAGATTATGCTCGTCTGCTGCGAACAAATCTCTACCGAAACGATAAAATGTGATATATAAGCCGGAGTTGGTGTCTAGTGCAACATTCTCTGGAAGGCCGGGATTGATGTCTAGTGCAACATTCACTGGAAGGCCGGAGATGGTGTCTAATGCGACATTCTCTGTGAGACCGAAGTTGCTATCTAATGCGACATTCTCGGGGTGGCCGGTGTTCTTAACTAGTGCGAAATTCTCAGTGTGGCTGGAGTTGGTGTCTAATGCGACATTCTCTGGGATGCCGAAATGTGCAAAATTCTCATAGCGACCTGAGTTGGTGTTTAGTGCGACATTCTTTGAGTTGTCGGAGCTGGTGTCTCGTGCTACATTCTCTGGGTGATCGGAGCTGGTGTCTAGTGCGACATCCTCAGAGTGGCGGGAATTCTTGCCTTGTGCCACATTCTTTGGGACGACGGAGTTGGTGTCTAGTGCGACATTCTCTGGGAGGTCGCAGTTGGTGTCTAGTATGACATTCTTAGGAGATTTATGATGGTGTCTATTAAGGCATTCTGTGGGAGACCGGATTGTGTTCTACTGCTACATTTTCTGGGAGGCCGGAGTTCTTCCTTAGTGCAACATTCTCAGAAGGGCGTGAGTCGGTGTCTAGTGCGACATTCTCAGGGAGAGTGGAGTTGGTGTCTAGTGTGATACCCTCTGGGAGGGTGGAGTTGGTGTTTAGTGCGACATTCTTGGGGAGGGTGGAGCTGGTGTCTAGTGTGACATTCTCTGGGAAGGCAGAGTTGGTGTCTATTTCGACATTCTCAGAGTTGACGGAGTTCTTGTCTAGTGCGACAGTCTCATAGTGGCCGGAGTTCTTGTATAGTGCGACATTCTCGGAGTGGCCGGGCCTTGTCTAGAGCTACATACTCAGAGTGACCGGTTTTGGTGTCTAGTGCGACATTCTCAGAGTGACCGGATTTTGTGTCTAGTGCACCATTCTCAGAGTGACCGGATTTTGTGTCTAGTGCACCATTCTCAGAGTGACCGGATTTGGTGCCTAGTGCGACATTCTCAGAGGGTTTGGTGTCTAGTGCACCATTCTCAGAGTGACCGGATTTGGTGTCTAGTGCACAATTCTCTGAGTAACCGGATTTGGTGCCTAGAGCGTCATTCTCAGAGTGACCGGATTTGGTGTCTAGTGCACCATTCTCAGTGTGACCGGATGTGGAGTCTAGTGAGATATTCTCAGAGTGACTGGATGTGGTGTCTAGTGCGACATTCTCAGAATGACCGGATTTGGTTCTTAGTGCGACATTCTCAGAATGACCGGAGTTGGTGCCTAGTGCACCTTTCTCAGAGTGACGGGTTCGGTGGCTAGTGCAACAATCTCTGAGTGACCGGATTTGATGTCTAGTGCGATATTGTCGGTGTGGCTGGAGTTCGTGTCTAGTGCACACCAAAAAAAAAGCCCAAAAAAAATTATAGCGAAAAATCTGAACAAACAAGAATATAGTATTGAAGAAGATTTACTACGAAAGCAAATAAAAGTGAGGAAAGTGAAATATGTTTAATGTAAGATAGCATGAATGTCAGGAAAAGATAATTCTGGGAAGACGTTGTACCAGGACAGCGAAGACGAGGAAGACTAGACAATAGATTAATTTAACATGGGTTATGTAAATATCACCCGGCAGTAACAGGGATGGGGCATACGGCTTATGGTAAAGACGTATCTAAAGACTTATGACTTCGGCGGGGGGGGGGGGGGGGGTGGCGGTTGTGCGTATGGCATGCAACCGGACGATGATGACTGTCAAAATTCGTGGTCGGCAACGCAACAACAAGAAAGAAGAACAAGAACAGAAAGTAGAAGGACAGTCCCGAGGAGCAATGAGTAATGCATTCAGTATGGAGAACTGATACAAGAACGACAAACACGAAGTGAAATGAAGACAGAAACAACAATGCTGAACTTTCACGGGCGTATTGTGTTGGCGGAGAATGTTTGTCCAAGCTGTCAGTGGACTGGTACAATACGACTGTTAAAGACCATTCCACCGACGTTTTATGTGTCAGTATGAAACCACTAATTTTGTCAGTCTTACAATGTTGTGAATACCACTTTGTTTGTTTCACCGCCTCTCCCTCTCTCTCTCTCTCTCTCTCTCTCTCTCTCTCTCTCTCTCTCTCTCTCTCTATTTCTCTCTCTTTCTCTCTTACACTCTCTCTTGCACGCTCTCTCTTCCCCCCCCCCCTCTTTCGTTGTTATTGAATACGTCAACGTTTCTCTCTAGCATGTCTCATAACATGGTAATATGAATTATTTATGTTCACAACATTCATTTGGCAATGTTTTTTTTCCCGTATGTGAATGTAACATGCACAATGATGAACGAAAGATGAGTGATTGGTAAGGCCGAATCCGATTTGTAACCCTTTGAAAATAAAGTTCCTTCCTTCATTCGTTCTTTCCTTCTCCTTCTCTCTCCATTTTCTTCTCTACCCACCTCCTTCTCTCTCCCGCTCTCCCCCTTCTCTCTCTCTCTGCCCTTTCTAAGGGTAGTATGTGTGGGTGGGGGATGTGCGCGAGGGGGATGGGTCGGTTGGTGGGGTATGTATGTGTCCCTGGTGTGCGTGTGTGTGGGTAGGTGGGGTGTATGTGTGGGTGGGGTGATGTATGGATGTTGGAGATGGGCCTCATAACATGGTAATAAGCCTTGTTTATGTTTACAACATTCATTTCACAATGTTTATTTTTCTTCCTATGTAAATGTATAATGCTCTTGATGAATGAAAGACGAGTGATTGGAAGGGCCGAATGTAAGACGGGCCTGCGCGCCCAATTTGTGACCCTAATAAAGTTGATTTGATTTGATTTGATTTGATTTACTCCCCTTGCGTGGGTGTGTGCGTGCATGCGCGCGCGCGCGAGTATGTGTGTATGTACGTATGTGTGTGCTTGCGTGTGTGGATGGATGAATGGATGGATGGATGGATGGATACATGAATGCATGCATATATGCATGCATACATGCATTCATATATGCATGCATGTATGCTTGTATATATGCATAAGTAAACTGTTATTAGTGACTTTGTGATTGCCAGAAAGTATATGTGTATGCGAAAGTGTGTGTTATCGAGTGGGTGCACAACTGTGAGAGTTTGAGTAAATGATGTAAGTATGTATGCAGGATTGTATGTATGTGTTCTGAACGTGTGTCTGCCTATCCGCCTGCCTGTCTTCTAACATGGTAGTATGCTTTGCTTTGGTTTACAACAGTCATCTGACAATGTTTTTTCCTGTGTGAATGTAACATGCACAATGATGAACGAAAGATGAGTGATTGGAAGGGCCGAATGTAAGACGGACCTGGGTGAGTAATTTGTGACACTTTGAAAATAAAGTTAGTTCTTTCGTTCATTCGTTCTCTCCCTCTCTTTCTTCCTCCATCTCCTTCTCTCTCCACCTCCCTCTCTCTCCCTCTCTCAGCCCTTTCTCTCTCTCCCTCTCCCTCTTTCTTTCTCTCTCTCTCTCTCTCTATCTCTCACGTGTAACACTGTTTCCGTGTGTCTCTCACAGAGTTGTTGACATCACATGTTCCCTTCTGACTGGGGTTAAAGTTGTTAACATCGCGCTGCTGACGAGCACGGCGACAAATTCAAGCGACAATGTCACAGGGAGACCGAGACCCGGTGGCCATTATCGGTGTTGGTTGCAAGTTCCCAGGGGCAGACAACTTGGAAGAGTTCTGGTCAATTCTAGAGAACGGGGAAAACCACGTGACTGAGATCCCGGAAACCCGCTGGTTTCACGAGTCTGTTTACGACCCTGACTTTAACACTCCGGCCAAAACTCACGCCAGGAAGGCAGGGCTGCTTAAAGAGTGAGTAGTTGGCTTAGAACATTGGTTAATCTGCTTGGTTAGTTAGTTGTTAGTTACTTAGTTACTGAACTAGCTACTTTATTAGTTAGTCAATTACTTAGTTACTTACTTATATACTTAGTTATTCAGTTAATTACTTATTTACTTAGTTATTTACTGAGTTAGTTACTTACTTAGATAGTTACATAATTAGTTACTTACTTATCTCGATAGTTAATTATTTAATCAGTTATTTACTTAGCTGCTTTGTAGATTAGTTAACTTATTTATCTACTTGCTTGCTTATTTAGTATTTCTTAGTTACTTATTTTCTTTGTTATGATCTTAGTTAACAAGTAGCTAGTTAATTAGTTGCTGATCTCCCTGGCCTAGGCGTTAACGTCTTTCTCCGTAATCCCGTATATTCTCGTGAGTAACGTAACCTACGCGAGAATCGGTAGCTGTCCTCACCGCGTTGGTAACTTACGGGGTCTTTGAGCCGGTCGCTCAGAAAGCAATGGCAAACTACTGAGCGTAATCTTGTCTAGTACATCAACAGCAGCTGAAAAATGCTGATGTTGACTGCAACGTCATGTAAAGGATATGCAAAATAAATAAATAAATAAATAAAGTTAGTTAGTTAATTAGTTTTTTGCTTATTTAAATATTTTCTTAGCAAGGTACTTAATTAATTGTATAAAAACAGTTAAATGTATGGACGGTCTATCTGCCCAACAGTTAAATATAATGAAACGTCTATCTGCCCAATAGTTGAATATAAAGAACGGTCTATCTAAACAACAACAATATTTATGAACTGTCTATCTACCCATTAGTTAAATATTATGAACGGTCTATCTACACAACAGTTAAATGTATGAACAGTCAATCTACCCAACAGTTTAATATAATGAACGGGCTATCTACCCAACAGTTAAATATATGAACCGTCTACCTACCCAACAGTTAAATATTATGAACGACCCATATATACAACAGTTAAATATAATAAACGGTCTATCTACCCAACAGTTAAATATAATGAACCGTCTACCTACCCAAGTATAAAGTATAAGGATCGGTCTATCTACCCAACAGTTAAATATAATAAACGGTCTATCTACCCAACAGTTAAATATAATGAACCGTCTACCTACCCAAGTATAAAGTATAAGGATCGGTCTATCTACCCAACAGTTAAATATAATGAACCGTCTATCTACCCAACAGTTCCATATAATAAACCGCCTATCGTCCCAACTGTTGAGTATAATGATCGGTCTATCTACCCAATAGTTAAATATAATGAACCGTCTACCTACCCAAGTATAAAGTATAGGGATCGGTCTATCTACCCAATAGTTAAATATAATGAACGGGCTATCTACCCAACTGTTAAATATCATGAGCCATCTACATAATCATGCATCAGTTAACAGTCGTAACCGTCCTCATCATCAGTCAACTCAATGGGCCTTCACAATCACGTCTGTGCCCGCTGCTGTGCCCAGGGTGCAGCGAACGAGGCTTGCAATCCCTCATATCGGGTTTCGAAATCATGCGATTTTGAAGCAGGTCGTATTATATTGATAGTTATCAATGATGTAAGCGTCGGTCGCATAGAATGTAATGGCAAACTGTTGTTCGTAAACGTGCCTAATAAATTCGAAACAGCACAATAATGCTGGGGGTCGATTGTGACGTCCGTACATGTGACACAGTAGATTAGGAACAGGGAGGAAGATATCCCTATTTGAAGAGACCATCTACTATAGAAAACCTGAAGTGGCTCATAAGATTCTCAAGGGGTGGAGACAGGTCATAAAGTTGGGTTAATATAGATTTCAGAAATGTTTTCAAATAGAGAATCAGGAGAGCCAGTAAAGTCACTGCAGTCAACTGAGGAGGAAGGTCACTCTGGATAACTTGATGCGTGTTGTCTCACTGCCACCTTCTGCTGTTCTCTATAGTTAATGGCAAATTATGTAACAATATTACATTTAACATCACAAAACCTTACATCAATACGAAAAGAGAAGAACACTCATTGTTGTAAATTATGACAATATGATAGGATAAAATGGGGGGGGGGGGTGCGGGGGGGGGAGAGTAGAGGTGGGTATGTATGTTCGTGTTGACATCACATAAATTACACATCTCAAAAACAATGCATAAATAAAGGCATAATTCGACAACGAAATATTTCCTGGTATTACTAAAATAAAGTTCCAGAGTTCTTACAAAGGTTTATTAAAATAAATATTGTTCAAGCTCCACTGTTAATGTACCAAAAGTCCATTAGGTCACGCGGACTACCAAAGTGAAGAGTTCATTCGTTCACATGGACTATTAAAGTGAAATGTGTCTCACGGACTACCAGAGTTAGAACTAGGGTTGGCCATTCCATCAAAAAATAAAGAAAAAATGGGATACTGATATCTTATTTAGCTGGTTGTCATATGCTGGGGTTGCTGTGTAATCTAAGGAGTAACTGGGGGTTAATGGAAATTCGCCCTTTAGGCAGTAACTATCCCTTCATCTTTTATAGATGACTTTGACTCTCCTGATAACAAGATACAGCATTCTGGTATATACCCCAGTATCAGTCAAAATAAATACCATCTTCCCCAATGTGGTCAAGAATAAAAACTCTACACCACATTTCCTGGACTGAACTACACGTCCTTTCCTGACGAAACATTTCGGCTAACTGCACCCAAACAGTTGAATTATCTGCCGATGTTTTCTGATTTCATCCTATCAACACAAATCATGTTAATGTAACTTCCACTCCCCGCACCAATGAAAATAGCTGCTATCCACAGCCTTCTGGGCTCAAAAGATGACGTCATTCTGTTGGGGGTAGGTACCTTATGTTCCAGGAATTCAGGAAGGGGGTGGGAGTAAGTTTGTAGTTGCCCCCCTCATCTTGCGCAGGTGTTCATTCTCCCAGTGTAGGCGCTGTGTCTTTTTAGCCTTTGACAATCTTAAAACGTGGCGGCGGCAATTATGTTATTATTGAAAACGCAGGAGTGTCCCGCTTTAACATGATGAACATTTGAAGCTATTTTCCCTTCGTTATTCGAAATGGTATTGATTGGCGTCGACATTAGAAATGTTACAGTACAGGGCACGCAACTAACACTAACTTGTGAGATGCTTGATCCCCATGACAATGTAAACAGGCTTTTGTCGGAGTTCTTCTGTTGACACATCTGATGACCTAGGCTCCCCAGCCAGCTGGCCTTGTAAAACACATTGAACTTGTCTTCTTGAACTTGTGGTTGATGTGTGGGTAGGTGCGTGATGTGTGGGTTGGTGGGAATATATGTGTATGTGTAGGTGGGGATGTGTGGTTGGGGGATGTGTGTTTGACTGGGTGGTTGGGGGTCTGTGCGTGTGTGGTGGAGGATATGTGGGTGGGTGAGTATTTATGAGTTATGCGATGAGTGGAGGATGTGTGTGTGGATGGGGAGATGTGTGTAGGTGGGGGATGTGCGGGTGGGTGATGGATGGGCGGGTGCATGTATGTATTCCTGGGAGTGTGTGGGTGGGTGGGGAATGTGTGGTGGGTGGGAGATTGTGTTTGGAGAGATGTGTGTGCTGTGGGATGTGTGGGTGGGGATGGTTGGATGGGTAGGGCATGTATGTGTGCCTGGGTGTGTGTGTGTGTGATTGGGTGGGAGATGTGTGGGTTGATGGGGGATGGGTGGATGGTTGGGGTATGTGTCTCATAAGATGGTAATATGCATTGTTTATGTTTACAACATTCATTTGACAATGTTTTTTTTTCCTATGTGAATGTATTATGCATTATTGATGAACGAAAGATGAGTTATTGGAAGGGTCGAATGTAAGACAGACCTGCGAGCCCAGTTTTTTACCCTTTGAAAATAAAGTCCGTTCTTTCGTTCGCCAGACACCTGGTCTTGTAAAGCAACTTGACTTTGCCTCCCCAGCCACCTGGCCTTCGACAACAAGCTGTTCAACATCAAGGATGTGGAGGCCGACATCATGGACCCACAACAAAGGTATGTGCTGGAATGTTGTCACCGTGCCCTGGAGGACGCCGGGCTCACCAGGGATCAACTCAGGGGCTCCAACACATCAGTGTTCATCGGTATGTATTCATTCTATATATCTAGCTAGTTAACATACAGATAGGTGCAGATATTCTGAAACAAGTTAGTCGGTGCAATCATCTTGGAAGAGTCATAAGATTTGATTGGATGTACCTTGAAGAGATTAGAACGCGAATCGCTACGGCAAAGGTAAGCGTTTACACGATTAAAAACATACTAGCCAATAAACGGATGTCGAAGTGGTACATAGAAGATGTAATTGTTAATGATATGAAATGTGGACAATGAGCAGGCAAGCTGGAAAATATCTAATGGCTATGGCAAATTTTCTGACGAAAATGGAAAGAATACCATGGGCAGACAGAAACACCAAACATGAAGACTTACAAGAAGCAAATGAGAAACGCAAACTAATTAGAGAAATTAGACCTAGACAGTCGATATTTTTGGACACGGTGTGAGAATAACGGAACTAGTTACCTATCGACCTACTTACCCACCGACCTACCTACCTAGCAACCTACTTAGCTACTTGCTATAATAGTATGCTCATGTCATATCCGCTCATGGGTGCTATAAACAGCTCCTGGTGTCACTGTCACCGAGCGCTTTTCTCCTCTGTTCATTGAGTCACAGTCTGTGTTTCAGGCTTGGCACACTCCCTGGTGTCTCTGTCACCGAGAGCTTGTGTCCCCTGTTCGTTGAGGCGCCGTCTGTGAGTTAGGGGTGGCCAATTCAGCACACAGTAATCAACTTCAGAGGATTTAACAGCAAATCGTTTTGTGTTGCTTTTTAACAATAGTATGAGCATCAGTCGTTTATTAAGCAAAGGCAAACTACTGTAAGTAAACAATGCCTATAAAATCTCCCACAGCAAATACATGTTAGGGGTTGACTGCGATGTCCTGTAAGGGACAAACATCTTACTGTTTGTTGAAGTTGACTACTTTCTGCCGTTTATGTTTTGTATGTCTGTCTGCCTGTCTGCCTGCCTGACTTAATGTATGTCTGTCTATCTATCTACGTGCCCGCACGCCCTCCTGTATGTCCGTCTGCCTGTACGTCCGACTACCTGTCTGTCTACCTGCCTGCATGACTGCCTATAGGTCGATCTGTTTACTTACCTACCTACCTATCTACCCATCTACCAATTTATCTACTAGCTACCTATACAATAAAGTTCGTTCG
Source organism: Cepaea hortensis (assembly GCA_963921405.1). Classification (NCBI taxonomy): domain Eukaryota; kingdom Metazoa; phylum Mollusca; class Gastropoda; order Stylommatophora; family Helicidae; genus Cepaea; species Cepaea hortensis. Next base: position 318,752,021 of record OY992876.1, on the reverse strand, counting down.
TTCGTTCTACCTATCAACTTATCTACCAATCAACCTACTACCTGCCTTCTTACCTACAGTCAACCAATCAATCTACCTACCTACCTACCTTTTCTACCCACCAATCTATCTGCCTACGTACTCACCAAACTGCCTGCCTATCTACCAACCTACCCGCCTCCCTGCCTACCTACCTATATAGCTTCATGCCAACCCACCCCGTAACTACCTACCTGCCTACCTACCGATATACCAAGCTACCTACCTACCTACCTACATATCTACGTACCTATATACCTGCTTACTTTCCTACCTACCTATCTTACTTCTTACTTTCCTACCCACCTACCTACCAACTTACCTAACACATTATATTATTATCAAACCGAAAGATGGAAGGACTAAAGTGAAACCTTAGCTGCGATGGGCTACCTACGCAATTCAATAATTTCAGCATTAATTCATTTATTATCGGAAGTAAGTCTGAAAATGTGCACAACCAACTGCACATTCCATCTAGATTCGTGTTGAGTCAGTCAGTCCCCATGGTGGACCCCAGAAGTAGACCATGCTTTGAAAGCAAAGAGAGCTGCAGTAAAGCAGCTAAGGAAAGTGCGACAGACACCCTGACGCTCACCAGAGGAAGTGGACACAGCAGAAAATGTCAAGAAAGACAAGGTGGAGGTTTTCAAGCGCTGTGCTGCAGAGGCCAACAACGCAAAATGAGAATGTTTCATGAAGGAGATTGGAGGTGATAAAACACTGCGAAAATTCTGGAAACTGCACAGACAAAAATGCAAAGAAAAGATCGGCCTATGACAGTGAGAACAATTTATAGAGATGATGGTGTGCGCGTGACAACAGACAAAGAGAAAGGGGAGGCGTTTCTCCAGAGATTTTTAGAGCAGACCAATCATAATGATGCGGACACCAGGAATGCAGCTAGAGAGGAATTATCTGGCACCATAAAGAATATGCATTATGAAGACATCATACGGGTTGAAGATGTTAAACATATTTTGAAAAAGGCAAAAGACTCGGCACCAGGGCCCGATGGGGTTAGGTATGGCCACATGAAGGCTTTGAGCGATGCAGACCTGAAGGAGATAACCGACTGCTTTAACCAGAACATTAGGACAGTATCTGTACCGCAGGATTGGGTGCACAGCTAACTCATCCCTCTCCCAAAACCATTGAAGGATCATTCAAAGCATAGCGGCTTTAAGAGCATCACCCTTCAAAATACATTTGGGAAGGTTTTAGAGAAGATAGTCGCTGTTAAGCTGCAAGAGTTTTTGGAAAGGTGGAAGCTTCTTTCGAGAGGCCTGGGGAGCTACAGGCAGGAAATTACACCTGGTCAAATTCAGCCACTTTTGCATTTGATGTTTATGAGGGGTTCCAGAGCCGACAGGAAACGATGGCGGCAGCGCTTGATCTCGAGGATGCATACAACAGAGTTCGATATGATATTTTGATGACCGCACTGATGGAGAAGGAAGTCAATCCCTGGTTGGTGAACTGGATAGCAGCCGTCCTGCATTCTCGTCGGGTTGCTCTACGTCTGGGAGCGTGGACCTCAGAGCCATATATTTTAACCCGGGGACTGCCACCGGGATCTGCAGTCTCACCGGTGCTCTTTAACGTGTATACGAGAAAGATTGCAAACCTAGAAGCACCAGGGGTTGGAAGGATACTAACATTTGCAGATGATATCCTTGCATATAGGCAGGGAGAGATAGGGAGCAAACAGCCCAGGAGTTACAGGCGACAGTAGACAAAGTGATTGACTAGTGCACTGAAATGAGTGCTGTCATCCACCCGGAAAAGGCGGCTGTTTTGTGGTGCTCTCTGGACAACAGGATTGTGAGAGCTGATATCCCAAGCCTCATGATAGATGTTAGACGCGTCAACAGAGAGGACAAACTGAAGTATCTGGGAACCACATTTGAAAGGAGCCTGTCCTTCAAGGACCATGTGGAGACGGTTGTGACAAGGTCTCAAAAGGGACTCAATGAACTTAAAACTATGGCTCCAATGGACACAGAGCAGAGAATGCTCGTCACACTATACCAACACTTAATCCTCTCAGTGATTGATTATGGACTAGGACTGCTCACTGTCGTAAAGAGTCAGCTGGAGAAATTAGAGCGCGTATAGAACGAAGCTATGTGGGTCATTCTGGGATGCACCAGAGACACCCCAGTAGTGTGTATGCGATACATCCTTGGTCTGCAGACTGTTGCTGGTAGGCTCAAGGTGATGCAGGCGAAGGCATACCTCAGAGTAGCTGCATACACAGATCACCCGTTGCATGAGGCGCCGGACGCAGTTAAGGGTCAGCGACTGATAAGAGGGAAATCATGGATGGCTCAGGGGGAGGATACGATCAGACAGGTGTGCTCCTTGGAGAACATTAGGCGAGGAGAGGAGTGGGTCAGAGTGCCAGCGGAGCAGTTAGACTTGTGCAGAGTTATAATCACATTGAGCTGGGAGTGCGGGGAGTGGCCAGCAGGGGCCACGGAAGTGGAAATCCAGCAACTAATTCAGGATAATGCTCGCTTGGGTGATGTGATAATCTACACAGATGGGTCGGTGTTGAGAGGTAGGAGAAGTGCCTGGGGGTTCTTAGCAAACGCTAATGGTCGACGTTTGGTGCAGGAGAGTCTGTCATATCATATCACAACATCTAGCTTAAAAATGGAGGTAGAGGCGGTCAGTGCAGCTTTCCGCTGGATAGAAATACGACACACACACACACACACACACACACACACACACACACACACACACACACACACACACACACACACACACATCGTGATTGTAACTGACTCAGAAAGCATGCTAAGGAAGGTGAGGACAGGCAACTTCGGGCAGAGTGGCTTGCTTCGCTTCAGAGGTCACGGGTGGCAATCATCACCTGGATATTTTCTCCGGGGCATGCCGGTGTGCTGGGGAATGAACAGGCGGACAGATTGGCTGGCTCTGCAAAACTTGGTGGAGTATTGAGGTATGACAAGGCAGACGTGGTTGCGGCATTGTGGGAACACGTGTACACCTCGGAGGAGCAAATGGATCACCATGGTCTGGCAAGAATGAGAGAGCGAGGAGTGACGAGGGGATCTGGCAGACGCTCGACGCTCAGAGGAAAGGCGAGACGGACATATAATCAGATAGCAACTGGTACTATCGGTGTTGGAACTCTTCGCTGGCTGCTGGGGATGGAGACGGAACGCTTATGGGAATGTCGCGAATGATGTGATGTCGGTTCTTCAATCAATCAATCAAACAATCAATCGTGTCGAGTTACTCCTCGTATCAGATGAAAGGGACATGACTTTTGTTTTTGAAGTGCAATTTCAATATGTGATTAGTTACCTCCCGTTTACATTAAATACCTGGTTGTGCATTATGGTTGCAGGTGCCATGAACACAGACTACCGCAGCCAGTTCAGTTCCACCTCATTTGTGACAGACAACTACGCTGTCACCGGCTTGGCCAGCAGCATCATTGCCAACAGAGTGTCCTACATCTATGACCTGCGGGGACAATCTGTCACCATAGATACCGCTTGTTCTTCCTCTCTCGTTGCCATAGACATGGGACTTCACTACTTACGGGCAGGTAACTGGGGTGTCAGTTTATTGACACTGCAAGATGTGTCTGTCCTTGCAGCGTGCAGGTTGTCTTATTGTGAGAATTTTTATGTTTTGTCTATCGCTGTCCCTAAGACCCATCCTGTCATCTGTAAGTCCTTGCATGTCTTGTTAGTTCTGTAAGACCAAATCCTTCCTCAATCTTGGCTGCACTCTATCCATGACTATATTTATATCTAGCTTGGGGCCCAGCTTGGCCGAAAAAATAAGAACGCTCGCTAGTAAACTTCCGTACACCAATGACGTGTTATCGGATTCAAACTCTACACCAGTCAGTTGGACTAAAATGTTGTGTTCTCGTCCTTGATTCGGGGATTTATATTAAAATTACCGATGAAGTCAGAATTGGTTCGCCTGATGGCAGAGACACTGGTAGTAGGGAATGATAATCCACATGCGAAGATCAGACAAGTGCACTTCCGTTTAGTAACAACTACTAGTTGCAGTAGCACGTGTGTGACTACACTCGAGTTCAAAGCCAGCAAACGCAAATATATATATATGTGTGTGGGTGGGTGTGTGTGTGTGGGTGGGTGGGTGGGTGGGTGTGGGTGGGTGTGTGTGTGTGTTTGTGTGTGTGTGTGTGTGACAGAAGGAAAGACACATCAAAGGGAAGACATGGTTTCCTCTACTATGGTGCTAAAAGGAGAAGCACAACGCTGACCACGCTCGGACAACAGATAAGGTAGAAGAATAAAGAAAAGAAGGGAGAAAAAGCACCTTATACGTTCCTCTCGGTTAACAAGAAAAGAAGAGAGAAATAGATACGAAGGTTTACAGGATCTGGACTGACAGGGAATCAGAATATTTCCTCTAATTCCAGGCAATGAAGTACCCCATAGGTTGTCCCAGCAATGACGTTATATTTATAGTCGTCCAACAGTTTTACAAAACAAGACTTATACCAATGTCATTTTATTGATTAACTTCCAACATAAAAGTGGACGACAACAAAAGGAATATGTATTACATATAAAATTATTTGTAGATGGGCAGAGAACCCAATAAAGTCAATGACAAATGTATGCTAGAAACCACTCGTTGCTGTGGGCAGGAAAAGGATTGGATGGGGGAGGGGGGGGGGGGGAAGCTGACACGATAAAGGCCAATTATTATTGATTGTATTAGGGTTCTTTTGACTATTTTGTTTTTCTTGGTTCAGGGTAACAGTATCCAGTAATGGGTGGGGTTCAAACCATTGTTCATAGTGATTAACGTTATATGGCAGTTGCCTTCGCTGCTACATGTTGATGCTAGATGTTGATTTTCCTTAATCAAGGTAATTGGTCATTAAAATTTCCAGTTTCTTGTTCTTAATTTGTTATGATTTGTCTGTTTTGTTTAGATTATAGTTTGTTGTGTAAACTCATTGATCCTGTCACAGACCAACTTTGTAATTTATTGTTTGCGGCTGTACAGAATTCTCTGCCCAAATCTAATATGTTCTTGTTAACCGAGGGGAATGTATAAGGTGATCTTTCGCACTTCTTTTTTTTTCGTCTTCTTTCTCTGTGGCCCGAACGTGGTTAGCATTGCGCTTCTGCTTTAAGCACCATAGTAGAAGAAACTATGCCTTCCCTCTGATGCTTTCTCCGTCTGTTGCATATATATATATATATATATATATATATATATATATATATACACACACACACACACACACACACACACACACACACACACGAGGGTAAGTCAATAAGTAAGTCACAAATGGCTGTAGAAAAATAATTAAATATGAGAACAACTTAAATCCAGTATATTTTTGATACATGCATTGTCCCTTTATTTCTCAACACCAACTTTCACCACCATTGATGCACATATCGCATCGTTTTATCAGTCCTCCCAAACCGGCTGCATAAATCTGCGTGACTTGTTTCCATTTACCTGCCATCCCACAGAACTGTGTGACTTACTTATTGACTTGCCCTCGTAACTTTTTCTACCCAGCTATGCAACGCTTTACGGGACAAACATTTGTCAGCATAAACACGGACAACCCAACTTGGCGGGAGATATTTCGCGAACGATGCCGAAGTTGAATGTGTAGTGAAAACGTGGTTTAGAAAATAGAGCACACAGTTCTATGCTGCCGGTTTGGGAGGATTGATAAAACGATGGGATCAATGTTGGTGGAAATTATGTTGAGACATAAAGGGACAATGTATGTATGAAAATAAACTTGTTTCAAGTTGTTATCATATTTAGTTATTTTTCTTCAGCTGTTTGTGACTTACTTATTAACTTATCCTTCCGAGTTATATACACAGACAGACAGACAGACAGACAGACAGACAGACAGACAGACAGACAGACAGACATATTTTACTTCGAGGGGCTAAGTCTCTTACCAATGACATGTATATGCCAATAACACCTAGCATTGTGTCTGTCTGGCAGGGGCCTGTGACATGGTGGTCTGTGGCGGGGTCAACTCTATCCTCACCGTGGATCTGTTCATCCACCTCAGCAAGGCCCGGATGGTTTCTGCCAAAGGTCAATGTTTCGCCTTCTCCGACCAGGTCGACGGCTACACGCGAGGCGAGGGGTGCGGGGTGGTCATTCTCAAGCGGCTTCAAGATGTAGGTGCTCTGTTCTATCATCATCATCATCATCATCATCATCATCATCATCATCATCATCATCATCATCATCATCATCATCATCATCATCATCATCATCATTGTGACGGGACAGCCCCGGCAGCATCCGAATTACACAAGTTTGAAAGGAATTAAAGAGCCCACAAGAATTATTATATCATTCTCTAAGTAAAAGAATAATTGTCCACCAGAAAATAATCTAGTCCCCAACCAAAGAATAAGGAAAAACTAACAGAGATTGAAAACAAGAGAAAATTACATTTTGACCACGCACGCCCCATCATTTCTGTAATGCTAGGTCTGAGAAAGCTTTGATGTACAGATCAAACGTAAAACCCAGACACCACGGCACCAGTCGGCGGGCGCTATCAAAGGTTGAAAACTCACTGTTTTCAGTTGATACATCGCGGAGCCAGTCAGTTGAGATTGACGTGTTAGTTTAGAATCCTGTGGTTGGAATAGGGGCAGACACCTAACAACTTAGTTCAACAGGACCTAACGTGTGAACCAGCCACGGCAGAATGGGAGATAAGAGGGTCAGCCAGACCCGTCTGAAATAACACATGCGGTAAAAGTCCAGACATTGGGGAGACGGGACAACGTCTGTAGTTGCCACCCCAAAGGAGCAATTAGGACCAGATACTTAACACCTCACTGCAATACAGCGGCAAAGTAGGAACAAATGGCTGACACATTTCTGACAGCAAACAAGGAAGGCTTGTGTTAACCGCAGATGGGGATGTAGTTATGACGCAACGTCTATTGCATCGCTAGGAAGCATGTTTCATTGTTTCAGACATGCGGCAGAACATCGGTCAATTTGATTGACAGATGAAACTACCCTTCACAGGAAAGGAGGAGGGGTGAGAAGAGTTTGGGACGTAATCCATCCCATCATTGTACATGGAAAAATAGGTGGAGTTAATTAATAGGGGATATATTAATTAGCCAACGTGGAAACTAGCCAGGGATGAAGAGAATGAAACTACATGCATGGCCAGCAAGACTTCAGACACATTCACAATAGCGTACCAGGGAAGCCGGAATTTTAATTTCTGGTGAGAGATTACCCTCTCGTTTTGTTACTTCGATACAACGTCGTATGACAGGATTTCCTAGCTATAACCCAGGTAATACCATTATTCTGAGTTTGTCTGCTAGTCTGAAGGCCTTATAGTTTCTTGTTTCTGTTTATTCTCCAAAACTTTACACTCGTGGATTTTCTTTGTACTTAATGTTCCAGTTCTAGCTTTACAATTTCACTGAGAACTATTTTCTTCTTTCATTTCACTGCTTGGTTGTCTGATTTGTTGTATGTGATAATTTGGAGAAATCCATTATCCAAGCTACATGAGCGTGTGTACAGGAGATACATTTAGATGACTACTTAGGAGAAATTCCTGAGAGCTACCAGTCTCTTGATAGCGTCCAATTAACATTGATTATTTGGACCAACACTTTGAGTGCCTACCAAGATTGTGGTGAACCCACTTGGTTTGAGGAATGGCACCAGTTCACCTTGTCTGCATGATGTCTGCATGAGGACAGACATGACTTAGGACATTCAATATCCCAGACAGATTCAGGGAAGGCATTTAATGTTCGACAGGACTGTGCGATCAGCCCTTCCGACAAGACAGTATGAATGAATCAGAAAGGGAAAGAGTAAGTGAGGTGAACTTATATGGGAAACACTGCATTACATAAATGTATGTTTTAAGCTATAGATGTTCTAAATGGTTTTATGAATATATACATATATATATATATTTATTTAGAACTGATATATGTTTATGTAACATGCCATCATATATCATCATACCATCATATATTATGACTTGAATGTATGTTTATATGAATGTATAGACATATGTATTTGAGATGTGTAGACGTAGATACTACCCATCTCCGTTCGTTTCATTCCAGATCTCTTAGGAGCAATGGACAGTCAACAACCCATATCAGGAAGTGACTTAGCCTTGTGAGGGACCACTTTGGACTCCTTCAATCTGACAGTGAACTGCCTCTCATTGGGGGAAGCATGACCTATGTGACCTCTTAAGTTACGTATACCATAATATAATCATCATCATCATATGATCATCAATAGCAATAATAAACACAGTTGTTGTATTTTAAACTCAGTTGTCTGTATACATTCTAAATGTTGATAAATGTTTGTGTAGTTTAAATATGTACACACATTTGGAGAACATTTAGTGGGGGTTCACACATATTGTCCAGAAGAAGGAAGTTATGTCAGGGAGGGACCTTGCCTATGCAGTCATAAGTAACCAGATTACGTTACATAGCTTAACCCCTCCTTTCTCACTTCTGGTGATACCAAGTACAGCCAAATCTATATAGATATATTCTATCTTCAACGAGCCACTTCTTGGCTGTTTTCTTGAGTATCAGGAACAGTGTCTTAAATCAGCATAACAGACATTTGTTCCACGTTTTCTCTCTGGGATCTGGGGTGGTAATTAGTCCCTTCTGACAGAGTTAGGGGATCTTAAACTGCATCCAGAACTAAACACCAGCAGAAGAAAATGATGTTGGCTGGGTGGTTGCCCAACCGGGAGCTACCTCAAGCCAGTTGGTGACAATCATCATCATATATGGAAGTTTAAGGGCGTTCTCAAATAGAATGACAGACATAAATCAGTATCTCACATAGAATGACAGACATAAATGACTAGGTCACATAGAATGACAGACGTAAATCAGTATATGTAAGATCTCACATAGAATGGTAGACATAAATTAGTATATGGAAGACCACACATAGAATGACAGATATAAATCAGTATCTCACATACAATGACAGACATAAAACAGTATCTCACATACAATGACAGACATAAATTAGTATATGTAAGAGCACACATACAATGACAGACATAAATTAGTATATGTAAGAGCACACATAGAATGGCAGACATAAAACAGCATGTATCATTCTGCAGCTATTATTAAGTGCACACATTTTTTGTTACATGAACTAAGTAAAGAAGCACATAGCTTGCCGGATATGTTCCTTTTTAATGTTAAATAAACCACACTTAGAGCACATACAATACAGTGGTTGTTGTCTTTAGAGGGGTCACGGCTGGCAAAAATTAGTTTCATTTTAGTGCCAGGGCATGCCAATGTCCAAGTAAATGAACAGTCTGACAGACTTGCAGGTAAGGCTACTGTGGAGGGTGGACGAGCGATGGACCAGGCTGATATTCTAAATGCTCTACGAGAGGTCAGTTGTTTGCGCGAACTAAGTGATGACTGTGAATCTGCATCCATGGGTAGGCTACAATAACAGCAAGTTAAAAGAGGAGTCGCCAGTCAAGAACACTACGCAGGAAGCCAAAGAAGATTAATAAACCAACACAGAACTGGTGTCGTGAGTTACTACACGCTGTGAGATCCGAGCACTTATGGGCTGAATGGTTCGAGGTGCAATGAGGATGATCTGTCGACTAACTAACTAACTAACTAACTAACTGTCTGTCTGTCTGTCTGTCTGTCTGTCTGTCTGTCTGTCTGTCTGTCTGTCTGTCTGTCTGTCTGTCTGTCTGTCTGTCTGTCTGCCTATCTATCTAACGTAGTAATTAACTAACTAGCTCGCTAGCTAGCAGGCTAGCTAAATAACTAACTAACATACAATGTCAATTATGTTCCCCTGTTATGTTACATGATCCACGTATAGAGCACATACAATGCCAGATATGATTCTCTGTTATGTTAAATGAAACACGTATAGAGCAATGACAGCAGAGACAGAACCTGAACCCTCATTAGATGCAATTGCATGGGCAATAAAGAACCTGAAGAATGGTAAATCACCAGTATGTGATGATAAACAGTTGAACTAATTACAGCGAAAGGAGAAGAAAGCATACAAATATATCACGCATTATATAAATAAATAGGGAAATATGGTATATGGTCAAAAGATTGGAAAAGAACTACAAGTATCTTCATTCCAATACCAAAAAGAGCAACCTGAAATTATGCACCAACTATAGAACTGGTGCCCTGATCAGTCATGCAAGTAAAATTCTACTAAAAATCATAATGGCAAGACTTCATAAGAAAATGGAAGAAGAGATTAACGTGGTCCAAGCTGGATTTAGAAAAGGAAGAGGAACAAGAGATCACATTCATAACATGCGTTTAATAATAGAGAAGTGCAGAGAATTTAATGTAAACCTATTCTCATGTTTTGTGGATTATTCAAAGGAATTTGACTGTGTACAACATCAGAAACTTTGAGAAATCATAAGGAATATGGGCTTTCCATAACATGTAGTACAACTCATATGAATGCTCTATCTAGACCAGGGGTCACCAAACTTTTTTCACGGCGGGCCGGGTAACTGGCAAAATTACGAGCGCGGGCCGGATACTCATTCTGTACAATACTTGCGCCGTCTCCGTGGTGAAGGTCTTACGGGCGAGGTTCGTAATCACGTATACCCTCGTTCAACACATAGCTGTGCACGATTTGGCAGCAGACAGCGTTGCGCTAGTTTGTTACGCTATGGTATGGGTGTCGGTCGTTCAGAAAACAATGGCAAACTACTGAACGTAAACTTGCCAAATCATCAACAAAAGTAAAAAAAAAATGCTGGTGTTGACTGCAAACGTCCTGTAAAGGATATGCAACTAACTTTAACAATACTTGCAAGCCAGACCGAAAGCTCTGGGAAAAAAGATGAACAACTAAGTTAAGGCAAAAGTACCTGAAGGTATAGTCTTGCAATCATTTTTGCACTTCCGTGAAAATGTCTTTTAACGGATGCCAACTCTTCCGTTATCTGAAAGTCCAAATTGACATCATGAATGAATACGAGATGTTGTGACGTACTCGAGAGATCAGTAGATACCCAGCACCAGAGAAAACCACAAGTTCCCAGATTTATCGCATATCTGTAGCACTATGTTCTCTCCGAGTTCATCTGTTCTTCGCACAACAGAACTTGCCGAAAGGCTGATAGTTCCAAACAAATGGGCTTTTTCATGACACATGTCATTTGCTGCTTCCATCATACACTCTTTGATAAAGTTACCATCAGTAAACGGTTTTCTTCGTTTTGCCATCTTATGCACTATTTTGTAACATGTACGAGTGACAGATTCATTTTCAGCGAACTTTCTTGTGAAGAGATTTCTTTATGTTTCTAAACCACATTTCATTGACTCATATTTCTCAGTGCATAACTTTCCAGAAAATTTTGAATATGTTCATAAATGTTTTGTTTCCTATTGACGCCGAAGATTGTACTCTTTGAAAACCGCAACACTTTCGTTGCATATTACGCAACTGGTTTTCTGGTCCTTTATTTCCACAAAGAAGTACTTTACTCCCCATTCTTCATTGAAAACGCGACACTCGGTGTCCACTTTTCTTTTCTTAGTAGCCATAATGAAGGGTGAAGTACTCGGGATCTGAACACGAAAAGGACATTCAATTAAAAACATAATTAAAGACCTATTGAAACACAAGAAAAGCAGAGGACAAGTGGTCACCAGTAAAGCTACGGCTCACCAAAGATACATATAAAGTGTATAGGTACCTTTGGTAATAGAATATATCTCATAATAAGGTTTGGAATCCTCCGAAGTCTGAGAGTATCTGCCTGCATGGCGAGGAACCACCAGTCTGCACACAAATAAGCCAGACATGGGACAACGGATACTAACGCAAACCTCAGGTCCGGTATGACATCACACTGATGTTGGACAATAGGATGTATTCATCCGACGTACAGGACTCCACGCTGATGTTCACAGCCAGCGAACACAAGCAAGCAAGGTTTGGAAAATATATAAATAGGGCCAGGCTAAATAAACAACCTAGAGCAGTGTTTTTCAACCGGGGTTCCGCGAGTGGCAGCCAGGGGTTCCGACGAAACAGACCGAAATCGCCTAACTGCAACATTTGTGCTCATCTGGTTTATTACATAAAGTAGGACAGACACTTGGATCATTACGCAGAGTTCCTTGAGCAAAGTAAACATTTGCGTAAGGATCTGCTCCAGCAGAAATGTTGACAAACACGGGCCTAGAGACCAGCTCGATTAACACCTTGATTGGGGAATTCTTCTGAGCTGAGGATAATATTTTCGTAATAAGACACGAGGATTCTATGGCATTTTTATGCTATGTTTGCTACTTTATTGCCTCTATTCTATTCACACTTGCAGTTCTCTTACCTATCACTGTCAAACAAAGAAATCCTTGTTACATACCTATACAATGGATGACTGGCAAAATGAAGTAAATATTTCTGGAGCGTCGGACCTGTGTTGATAGACGGACGCATCTGGGAGAGGAAAAGATGTGTATGTATGTGTGTGTGTGTGTGTGTGTGTGTGTGTGTGTGTGTGTGTGTGTGTGTGTGTTTTGTGCCATGGAAACCATGGTAACGTCAGAGCGTAGGCGGTTCTACCAATAGCCTGGAAAGGACATGAGATGGCGCGAAGAGCAAACATTACAATCTTCTTCTTCTTCAGCGTTCCGAGCCATTGAAGTTCTTTGCTGCAGATACAATGCGTCTCCATTCGTCTCTCTGGTTGAACTTCTCTTGCCAATCGCTGATTCCAAGTGCTTGTAGGCCTGTATATATATATTCTCTCTCCACCGTCTTCTTGGTCTACCCCGGGGTCTACGGTCCTTTATTTCCCGAGAGTAAGCGAGTTTTGTTTCCCTATTATCTTTTATTCTTTCTATATGCCCCAGCCATTGTAGTCTATTAGCCTTCATGATACCAGTAATTAGCGGGGACTTTAACAGATCATAAATGTCTTTGTTGCTGCTTCTTTTCCACTCTCCACTTTGTGTGTCCCTAATAGGTTCAAAGATGCGTCTTAAAACTTTGTTCTCAAAGTTTGTAACATAGCGTCGTCTGCTTTTGTTGTACTCCAGGTTTCAGAGCCATACAGCACAATTGGTATGATCAGTGTTTTGTATATTGTGATTTTGGTGTTACGATATAGCGCATTTGATTTTAGTAGATGTTGTAGTGCATAGTATATCTTATTTCCAGAATTGATTCTAGTTTGTATTTCTTCCATTATGATGTTGGAGCAATTGAAGATTGTACCTAGGTATTTGTATGTTTCCGTTCTTTTAATGGTCTTATTATGTATTTGTATGTGGCCAGAGTTTTTAGCTATTCCTTCTCTTGAAATTACCATATATTGTGTCTTATCTTGGTTGATAACCAGTCCCATCTGTTGGGCTTTTTCCTTTAATTGAGTCAATATTTCCAATGTCTTTTGTTCATTTCCCCCTATAACATCTATATCATCTACATAACCATGCAGCTTTGATGTTCCTCCAATTTCACATTCCTCCTTTACCTTCCTTACAACTTTCTCTAGAGCCAGATTGAAGAGTAGCGGCGATAGTGCATCACCCTGTTTCAAGCCAGATGTTATTTGGAAAGGGTCTGATTTTCTGCCTTTATATGTTACAATATTATAAGTATCTTCCATGCATAGTCTGGTCATGTTGATTAACTTCCTTGGTATTCCAAATTCCTGCATAGCATTCCATAGACTATTCCTATGGACACTATCATAAGCCTTCTTAAAATCCACAAAAATGTTATGGACATCTCTTTCATATTCCCAATTTTACTCGGCTATTTGTCGTAAGATAAATATATGATCGATTGTTGATCTGTTTTGTCTAAAACCCGCCTGGTAGTCACCTAATATGTCTTCTGAATATGGTTTTAGTCTATTTAGTAATACTGCGGATAGTATCTTATAGCTTGTGGACAGTAGTGCTATTCCTCTATAATTTTCACATTGGAACTTGTCTCCTTTCTTAAAGATAGGTATCAATAATGACTCTTTCCAGTCATGGGGTAATTCTTCAGTCCTCCAGATTTTTATTATTAGTTCGTATAGCTTTAGATGTAATGCATGGCCACCTGCCTTTATAAATTCAGCAGCAATTCCATCAGCCCCAGTAGCCTTATTGTTTTTAAGTCGTGTGATTACATATAGAATTTTTTCAAATGCAGGTTCTTCAATTTGTGGTACACGCGTTAGAATATCTTCCTGTGGGAAGGTGTTACTTGGAGCTTCACAATTTAGTAATTCAACAAAATATTCTTTCCATGTGTTGCACATTTCCTCATTGGTATTTATAATATTCCCATTTTTGTCTTTTAAACCATATGTGTTGTGTTGGTGCCCTCGTTTCATTGACTTCGGTTCTTTAAATAACTTTCTGGATTCGTTTTTCTGGTGATTAGTTTCCATATCTTTGATTATATTACTCATATATTCTCGCTTCTGCTGTCGAACTATTTTTGTAGCCTCTTTACATTTATTTCCATATTGCTCTTCCTTTTGGATGTTGTTGATGTCATTTAACCATAAATGTCTGGCATTCTTTTTCCTAATGACTGCTTCTTTACATTTTTGATTGAACCATCTGTTCTTTCTATGCATGGTTAACACACCGAGACATTCTTCTGTGGTAGATTGAATTGTATTCTTGATGTTCAGCCAATTTTGGTCAACGCTTTCCTCCAACGGGTATTGCAGAGTTTCAAGTTTACATTTTATTTCATCTGTAAATTTCTCTTTGACTGTAATTTCTTGTAGTTTTTCTCTGTTATATGTTGGGTGTAATCTTTGTAATTTAGTATAGAAAGCTCTCTTAAGTTGTATTTTAAATTTTGCTCCAAAGAGGAAGTGGTTGCTGTGGCACTCAGCTCCTCTATAACTTCTAACTTGTTGTATGTTTGATGCATTTCTGTTGTTAATTAAAATGTGATCTATTTGATTATAGGTTCTCTTGACACATGATTTCCAAGTTTGTTTGTGTATATCCTTTCTTTGTAGTCTGGTACTGCTAATCTGCAGTCCTTTGGCTTCTGCCAGAAGGATGACTCTCCATCCATTATCATTTGAAGTTGTATGTAGGCTTTCCATAACGGCCACATTTTTATGAGTTTGCTCTCTACCTATTTTTGCATTGAAGTCTCCCAGCACAATTAGGATGTCCTGTTGGGGGTTTCTTCTATGACATCTTCCAAATCATTATAAAAGTCTTCTTTAACGTCATCTTCTTTCTCTTCAGTAGGTGCATGCATATACTAGAAAATCTAGATACAATAATTTATAATTGAAAATAGTAAATTTAAGATACATAGCAGCCAGGAGGCCTCCGCATATATGAAGATCTCCTATTATTTTAAATATAATATTTGCATTTAAATTGTATAACAACGTCTCGTGTTCCATACGTTACATAAAGCAAGTTCGAGTACCGTCGGTGGGCCGGATGAAATTACGTCGCAGGCCGTAATTTGGTGACCCTAGATCTAGACGTCATTTCATCCGGCCCGCAGACGGTACTCGACCTTGCTTGATGTAGCGTATGGAACACGAGAGGTTGTGCTATAATTTAAATGTAAATATTATGTTTAGAATAATAGGAGTTCTTCTCACGTCCACAGACCTCCTGGCTGCTATGTGCCTTAAATTTACTATTGTGAATTATACATTATTGTACCTAGATTTTCTTATTTATTGTAATGTTTGCTTATTTCACGCCATCCCAAGTCCTTCCCCGGCTCGCCTTAGCGCCGCCTACGCTCTGATGTTACTATGGTTTCCATGGCAATACACACACACACACACACATCTTTCCCTCCCCCATATGCGTCCGGCTGTCAACACATGTCCGATGCTCCAGAAATATTTACTTCTGTTTGCCAGTCATCCATTTTATAGGTATGTAACGATGACTTCTTTCTTTGACAGTGATACGTAAGTGAACTACAAGTTTGAATAGAGGCAATAGAGTTGCAAACACATAATAAAAATGTCATGAAAGCCTCGTGTTATTACGAAAATATTCTTCCCAGCTCAGAAGAATTCCCCGGTCAAGGTGTTAATCGAGATGGTCTCTAGGCCAGTGTTTTTCAACCTTTCTGTTGGAGCAGATCCTTACGCAAATGTTTATGTTGCTCAGGGAACTCAGTGCGATAATCCAAGTGCCTGTCCTACTTTATGTTATAAACCAGATGGGCAGAAATGTTGCATTTAGGCTATTTCGGTCTGTTTCGGCTGAACCCTTGGCTGCACTTGCGGAACCCCGGTTGAAAAACTCTGCTCTCGGCTGCTTATTTAGGCCGGCCCTATTTATATAGTTTGCGAACCTGATTATGAGATAAATTCCATTACCAAAGGTATCTATAAACTTTATGTGTACCTTTGGTGAGCCGTAGCTTCACCAGTGACATCTAGTCCTCTGCTTTTCCTGTTTTTCAATAGGATTTTAATTATGTTTCGAATTCAATGTCTTCTTCATTTTCAGATCCCGCGCAGCTGTGTTTTGAACGTGGGTATACGGGATTACGAACCGCGTCCATAAGACCTTCGCCACGGAGCCGGCGTAAGTATTCTACAGAAGGAGTATACGGCCCGCGCTTGTCATTTTGTCAGTTATCCGGCCCGCCGTGAAAAAAGTTTGATGACCCCTGATCTAGACCAACAAGCAGCGGTTAGAATAGATGGCGAGACATCAGTTTAGTTTGACATCAAGCAAGGAGTCCATCAGGGCTGTGTGCTTTCACCCTATTTGTTTAACCTGCACGCCGAAAATATAATGAGAAATGTCAGAGATGATATAACCAGGGAGCAATATGATGCCCTAAATATCGGTGGTCATGAAATACCAGAGATTTGATATGCTGATGATACAGTATTACTATCCACATCACAGAATGGTATAGAAAACCTAATAACCTCAACCCACAGAAATTGTGAAAATCACAACATATATCTTAACATAGCGAAAACAAAGATAATGCATACGGATAAAACTACTATGGAGAAAGAAATATATGTTAATGAGGAAATATTGGAGGTGGTGGAAATTTTGAATATCTTGGGTCATTGATTACCACCAATGGTGACACAACGAAAGAAACTAAACGACGACTACCAATTGCTCTCCAAAGACTAAAACAACTGAATAAATTATGGAGTGGGACAGATAGAACTACAAACATTAAATGTTTAAGAGCATGCATCTTTCCAAGTGCAACAAACGCCTATGATACCTGGACACTTACTAAATAAGCTGAACAGCGCATAAATGCCTTTGAATATAAATGTCAAGACGGGTTCTAAGAATATCTTGGGTAAATAAAAGAACAAATGCATCCATACTATAAGAGCTGAATATTGAAGAGGGTTGGCTATTAAAGACGATAAAACAAAGAAAATTGAAATATTTTGGTCACTTGAAACGTCATGAGAGTTTGGAGAGAAAAATAATTCAGGGTTATATGCCTGGGAAGAGAGGAAGATGAAGTTCAAAGAGAAGATGGGTGCAGGATATGGCGGATGATCCCAAGATGGGTGTATCAGATGCGGGACATTTTGTTTATGACCAAGACGTTTTCCAGAAGGTTGTTATGGGAGTGAGGCTCTGCAAATTACATGATACAGAATGAATGAATGAATGAATGAATGAATGATAGATCACGAACAATGCCATATACTTTCCTCTGTTATGTTAAATTAACCACGCATAGATGCATTCATAAAACCATACATGTTCCTCTGTTATGTTAAATGATCCATAAATAGATGCACATAGAGAGCAATATATGTCCCTCTGTTATGTTAAATAAAACACGTATAGATGCACACAGAAAACCATATATATTCCTCTGTTATGTTAAATGCACCACGTATAGATGCACACAGGAAACCAGATATGTTCCTCTGTTATGTTAAATGAGCGATATATAGATGCACATAGATAGACAGATATGTTTCTCTGTTATGTTAAATGAACCATATATAGATGCACATAGATAGACAGATATGTTTCTCTGTTATGTTAAATGAACCACATATAGATGTACATAGATAGACAGATATGTTTCTCTGTTATGTTAAATGAACCACATATAGATGTACATGCAATGCAAGATATGCTTCTCTGTTATGTTAGATGAACTACGCATGTATGCACATACAATGCCAGATATGTCACTCTGTTATGTAGGCCAAACGGGATAAGAACAAAATCTGGGCTACAATTGAAACCGGCTGTAACCAAGACGGAGGAACTGTGGCACCCATTTCAAAACCTTCTGAGGAACAACAGATCAAACTTCTGCAGACGGTCTGGGATCGATCCAGGGCTGACCCCGGTGACCTGGTCTATATTGAAGCTCACGGTATGTCCCGTTTACTGTATCTGTATGGTCTGTCATCTGGGTATGTTTATCTGTATGTGAACATGTCCTGTCAACTGGGTCTGTGTATCTGTATGTCCTGTCTTCTGGGGCTGTGTATCTGTATGTCCTGTCAACTGTATTTGTTTATCTGTATGTTCTGTAATCTGGGTCTGTTTATCTGTATGTGAACATGTCCCGTAAGCTGGGTCTGTTATCTGTATGTCCTGTCTTCTGGGTGTGTGTATCTGTATGTGAACATGTCAATGTACGACACCCTCTTGCACGCATCGAGACGCTTCTTGTACATGGTGATAGTCTCACAATCTCCAGCATTCCGTGGGTTTACGTGGTCAACATCACGCCAGAATCCTTCACTTCCCAGCATGTTTGTGACGCCCATATGCACACAGATCAATGCGGAGTTAAACACATGACTGCCGGACATTCATGCATTCGTGCTAGCCACTGCACCACCTTGGCTTGCCTTGTTTGCATGAACGACCTCCACGTGAAGATATGAAGACATGAAGTATTGAGGGCATGAAGATAAGATTGATTGATTGATTTAGGAACCGACATCACAGCATTCGGGGCATTCCCATAAGCATCCTCAGCAGCCAGCGAAGAGTTCCAACACCAATAGTTCCAGTAGCAATCTGATTATATGTCCGTCTCGCCTTCCTTCTAAGCGTCTATCGTCGGCCAGATCCCCTCGTCACTCCTCGCTGCCTCATTCTTGCCAGACCATGGTGATCCATTTGCTCCTCCGAGGTGTACACGTGCTCCCACAAGGCCGCAACCACGTCTGCCCTGTCATGCATCAGTACTCCACCAAGTTTTGCCGAGCCAGCCAATCTGTCCGCCTGTTCATTCCCCAACACAACGGCATGCCCCGGAGAAAAGATCCAGGTGATGATTGCCACCCATGACCTCCGAAGCGAAGCAAGCCACTCTGCACGAAGCCTGCCTGTCCTCACCCTCCTCAGCATGTTTTCTGAGTCAGTTACAATCACGATATGTGTATGTATCGTGCTCTCCATCCAGAGGAAAGCTGTTCTAACCGCCTCAACCTCTATTCTTAAGCTAGATGTTGTGGTATCATACGCCAGGCTCTCCTGCACCAAACGTCGACCATTAGCTTTTGCTAAGAATTCCCAGGCACTTCTCCTACCTCTCAACACCGAACCATATGTGTAGATAATCACAACACCCGGGCGAGCATTATCCTGAATTAGTTGCTGAATTTCCACTTCCGTGGCCCCTGCTGCCCATTCCCTGCACTCCCTGCTCAATGTGATTATAACTCTGCACAAGTCTGACTGCTCCGCTGGCACTCTGACCCACTCCTCTCCACGCCTAATGTTCTCCAAGGGGCACACCTGACTGATCGTATCCTCGCCTGAGACATCCATGATTTCCCTCTTATCAGTCGCTGACCCTTAACGGCGTTCAGCGCCTCATGCAGTGGGTGGTCTGTGTCTGCAGCTACTCTGAGGTATACCTTCGCCTGCATCACCTTGTGCCTACCAGCAACAGTCGGCAGACCAAGGATGTAACGCATACACACTACTAGGGTGTCTCTGCTGCATCCCAGAATGACCCGCATAGCTTCATTATGTATGCGCTCTAATTTCACCAGCTGATTCTTTGAGACAGTGAGCAGTCCTAGTCCATAATCAATCACTGAGAGGATCAAGTGCTGGCATAGTGTGAAGAGCATTCTCTGCTCTGTGTCCATTGCAGCCATAGTTTTAAGAGCATTGAATCATTTTTGAGATATTGTTACAACCGTCTCCACATGGTCCTTGAAGGACAGACTCCTGTCAAATGTGATTCCCAGATACTTCAGTTTGTTCTCTCTGTTGACGCTTCTACCCTCTATTGTGAGGTTTGGGACATCATCTCTCACAATCCTGTTGTCCAGAGAGCACCACAAAATAGAAGCCTTTTCCGGGTGGATAACAGCACTCATTTCAGTGCACCACTCAATCACTTTGTCTACTGTCGCGTGGAGCTCCTGGGCTGTTTGTTCCCTATCTCTCCCCTGCCTGTATGCAAGAACATCATCTGCAAATGTTAGTATCCTTCCAATCCCTGGTGATTCTAGGTTTGCAATCTTGCTCGTGTACACGTTAAAGTGCATCGGTGAGATTGCAGATCCCTGTGGCAGTCCCGGGGTTAAAATATGTGGCTCTGAGGTCCATGCACCCAGACGCAGAGCAACCCGACGAGAATGCAGGACGGCTGCTATCCACTTCACCAACCAGGGATTGACAACCTTCTCTATCAGTGCGTTCATTAAAATATAGCGACCTCTGTTGTACGCAACCTCGAGATCAAGCGCTGCCGCCATCGTTTCCTATCAACTCTGGAACGACAAAGGTAAAAGTGGCTGCATTTGACTAGATATGTTTTTCTGGCCTGTAGCTCCCCATGCCTCATGGAAGAAGCTTCCACGTTTCCAAAAACTCTTGCAGCTTGACAGCGACTATCTTCTCTAAAACCTTCCCAAATGTATATTGAAGGGTGATGATCGAAAAGCCGCTATGCTTTGAATGATCCTTGAATGGTTTTGGGAGAGGGATGAGATAGCTATATAACCAATCCTGCGGTACTGATGCTGTCCTAATGCTCCGGTGAAAGCAGTCGGTCATCTCATTCAGGTCTATATCGCTCAAAACCTTCATGTGGCCATACCTAACACCATAGGGCCCTGGTGCCGAGTCTTTTGCCTTTTTCAAAATATGTTTAACATTTTCAACCCGTATGATGTCTTCATAATGTATATTCTCCATTGTGCCACATAACTCCTCTCTAACTGCATCCCTGGTATCCACATCATTATGATTGGTCTGCTCTAAAAATCTCTGGAGAAACGAGTCCCCTTTCTTTTTGTCTGTTGTCACGCGCACACCATCCTCTCTATAAACTGTTCCCACTGTCATAGGCCGATCTTTTCTTTGCATTTGTCTGTGCAGTTTCCAGAATTTTCGCAGTGTTTTATCACCTCCAATATGAAGATATGATGAGATGAAGCATTTAGGACGTGAAGATATGAATTTAGGAATCACTGAAGACATGAAGATATGAAAATATGAATACATGAACATATGAAGACGTGAAAACAAGAAGATATAAAGACATAAAGACATCACAAAATGAAGGTATGAAGATATGATTACGTAAAGACATGAACATTACAACATAGAAACACAGGACAGAAAGAATACAGAGAATTGCAACATAGAAGCACAGGACAGGAAGAATACCGAGAAATCAATATGAGGAGACTGGACAGAAAGAATACAGAGAATCGCAACATGAGTAAACAAGACAAAAAATAATCATAAAATGTGAACAGAAAGACTAGGTAGGCAGTGACATGCTGTTGATTATATCATCTTTCTCCAGTATTCTCCACTTGTAGATTTGAGCATTAAACATGACTGTAA
The DNA here is from genome assembly GCA_963921405.1 of Cepaea hortensis. Lineage (NCBI taxonomy): Eukaryota > Metazoa > Mollusca > Gastropoda > Stylommatophora > Helicidae > Cepaea > Cepaea hortensis. Next base: position 318,730,107 of record OY992876.1, on the reverse strand, counting down.
AGTTTCATGGCATCATCATGACCATCATTATCATCACCATAATCATCATTGACTATGATATAGACAAGTTGTTAATTACATCTGCCTCCAATATCCTCCACTTTTCGAATTGAAAATTTTACATGACACTAAAGTTTCATGTCATTGCCATCATCATCATCAAATTCATCATCATCATCATCATCATCATCATCATCATCATCATCATCATCATCAAATTCATCATCATCATCATCATCACCATCATCATCATCATCATCATCTGCCATGTAAACATATTATTACCAACGTGTCGACGTGTTTTGCCCCTCGATCATCTTTCCTGTCTTCCTTTCATCCAACTATAGGAACTGGGACGCCCGTTGGTGACGTCATAGAAGTCAACGCCCTAGGGACATTTCTTCAAGGCACACACACGGGGAATACCCGTTATATTGGCTCCGTGAAGACAAACATTGGACATTTGGAGTCGGCTGCTGGGGTGGCGGGCCTCATCAAGGTTCTCCTGATGATGGAACATTCCAAGATTGTGCCTTCTCTGCACTTCCAGAGACCAAATCCAAACATCGATTTCCATGGATTTCACCTGAAAGTTGCCACAGAAGTAATTAGCTGGCCAGAGCTATGCAAAGTTGCCAGTGTCACTTCTTGTGGTTTTGGAGGTACGAACAGTTATGCCATCATCGAAAGTCAAGGACAGCCTGCAAGAGCCAAACCTGACATGACGTCAGAAAATATTGTGTGCTTCTCCGCCATGAACTTGGAGTCACTTAAGGGCAGCATGAAAGACTTTGTGAATTACCCAGGTGTATTATCCATGGATATTGAAGACCTGGCGTTGACGTCCACCATACATCGTGACCACTTCCCGGTCCGCCAGGCGTTTGTGGCCAACACCACAGAAAGTTTACTGAGCCAGGTCGTGGAACAAATTACCAAGGTCAAACATGATTCCAGTGATGCCAAGAAGCCAAAGATCGTGTTTGTGTTCAGTGGAATGGGAACAGACTGGCCTGGCATGGGGAGGGCTTATATGTCCACTAGCCAGGTTTTCAGAGACAAGATCAAGGACATTGATACCTGTCTGCGAGAGTATGTTCCCTGGTTAGTGGAAGACCGCCTGAGCACAGTATTTAAAAGAAATGACCAGATGTTCTGGCCAATAGCAATATTTGCTTGTCAGGTAGCCACAGTTCACTTGTGGGTCAGCCTGGGTGTCACTCCAGATTGCGTCATTGGTTACTCTGTGGGTGAAGTGGCTGCAGCCCATGTTGCCGGACGCCTGTCATTGTCCGAAGCTGTCAAAATCATCTATCATAGAACGAGACTCTTGGCACGACTGGCTGGAGTTGGCAGGATGATTCTGTTCAAAGACGTGGACATCGAGACAGTGGAGAAGATTGTGAACAACTGGCAAGGGAAGGCAAATGTCTCCACCAAGATAAGCCCAAAGGCATGTGCGGTCAGCGGTGAGACAGATGCCATTTCCGAAATAGAGAAACAAGTAAATGACATGGCAAAGAGTCAAAACATGACCATTCAAGTGATTGACCTCAAACTGCCTGTAGCCTACCATAGTCATTGTGTGGATGGATGTAAGGAGGAGCTCCGGCAGGTGCTCGATGGCACGGGGCTCTGCCCACTGGACACACAAACTGAGATGATCTCAACGGTGACCCGTGACGTGGTGGACGGCCCCTTGACTGCCGAGTATTGGATGAATAATGTGCGTGAGCCAGTCCTCTTCTTGGATGCTATTAGGAAATCGTTTACGGAAGATGCCAACACCGTGTACATAGAAGTGGGGACCAAACCGGTGATGGCAGCCCACAAGGACGACATATTCCCTGGGAAGAATGCCAAAGTTGTTGTTTCTACGCGCCCCAAAGCTGACTGGAAAACATTTCTGGAAGCTCTAGGTCAAGCCTACAAACATGGATGCAGTGTCAACTGGAAGAATCTGCCACAAGCTGGACAAGTCATCACAGCAGTTCCTCGCTACAGCTTCACCCCCAGGAGACTACTGCGGAGTTCAGAAACAGCGTCTATGACAAAGGCAGGGATCGACTACTTAAGACGGCAACATCCGTTTGTATGTAACATCGAGTCCACTGACATGTTCAAGGTCTTCTTGTCAGCAGCTTCCTTCAAATCTGTCTTTGACCATAAGGTCTCAGGTAATCTCATTATTCCAGGGGCCTTGTATGCTGAGATTGCGTTTGCTATAGGCAAACTCATGCAATTCAAACAAGCTGCTCTGTACTCAGTCTCTACAACCTTTGAGCAGCCATGTCGCTTCTCAGATAAACAGCCTGTGATATTTAACTTAGACATAAGTAAGCCACTAGCTGGCCCTTCAGGAGGCCATCTCAAGAGCTACACTATAGCTGTGATGCAGCACGAGACTCTATACGCAACACTGCAATTACATCCCTTCCTTGCTCCACGAGATCACTCAGCCGTCAACATCGAACAAGTCAAACTCAGATGCCCCCAAACCTTCACCAGACGAGACATCTACAAGAAACTGGCCAGCTTTGGCTTCAACCATGGCCCACTTTACATGCTTTTACAAAAGGCAAGACGAAATACCGATGAATGCATTGCGTATATGATAGTCCCCGGGAAGCTATTCCATGAAATGCCTGGAATTACAGTACACCCGTCTATCCTTGATGCTATGATGCAAACATATGTGGTACTAACTGGGGATGACGGCGAGAAGAAAGAAGTACTCCCCATCTCCATTGGAAAGTTAACTTCTTTCAGGGCTCTGGAAAAACAAATGTACGTCCACACAATAGTCAAGGAAAGCTATGGGAAAATGCTCATATGTAACAGCAAACTGACGACGCTGGACGGAGAGATCATTGTGGAAATGGAAGATTTCACACTGAAACTACTGTCTGCAGAGTCTAACACGAATGGAGACAACACAGAGCACATCTACAGGGGCCACTGGGTCATGAAAGTACCAGGCTACCCATATATTAAGCAAACAGATCCACAGATTCTGTACATGAGCAACGAACCAACTCCGCCTGATGTAACTAGCATTGTATACAGCATTGATGAAGACTGTAGTGACACAATTACACAAGAGCTGGGCATTCTAAAACGAAACCACGTTCTAGAGACATTTGGCTGCATTATTTTCAACATAAGTTTCATGTCTGATAATTATGTGGAAGCTTCGATCCTCCAGTCAAAGATTGTCAACCTGTGCATGGTTCTGAAAAGTGTGTTCTGCTTTCCTCTAAACATACCTGTTTATGTCTTCACAAGGTGGGCAGTCCCTGCTGAATGGTCATCCTCAAACAAGTACAACATCAATCCAATCATGAGTGCTGTCTGGGGAATGGTCAGAAGTGCTCTCCAGGAGCAGATTGCGGACATCTGTGTGCTGGACCTGCATCTAGCACAGGAAAAGTGTTCCCTGGAATGCTTGACTTCCCTGGCCAACTTTGTCCACAAGAATGATGACCTGAAACGCTTCCCGGAGTGGATGGTGACAGAGAACAAGATGTTTGTGAACGAGATCATTCCCCTCACAAATAACATAGTTCCAGTCTTCAGGAACATCTCTGCAGACAGACACCAACACGTGCTCCAAGTCTTTAACGGACCATTGGGTTCCACTGACACATTCTGTGTCTATGACGAAAGCCACAAACTGGATGACGAAACAGATCACATGCAGATCAGTGTCACTGAGTCAGTTGTGTTTCATCCACAACTGTTTAGTCGGTCTGTTCCGTACAGCACCATGGTACCACACAAAGGTCACCTGGGCAGTGGCAAAGTGGTCTTTGCTCTAGAGATAACAGGGACACAAGCCCACACAAACGTGCAGGAATATCAGCGGGAGGTCATCGTATGTTATCCATCTCCTATAGGATCCCAGATCTCAGTGCCAGCTGGGGCCACTCTACCAAAGGACCTGTTCGACTGCTACTCACACGGTGACGTCACGAGACTTTCCGTGCTGATGGCCCTGTCTGGTTACATTCAGGGAAGCTCCATCACCATACTGACGTCTGCATCTACTAGACGACTCGGCCAGATACTCTGTGAGATGGTGGCATCTAGGGACGGCTCGTCGCCTACAAGAAATATAACATGCATCTCCCCTGTAGAGTTGCAGAATGGTCAGCGCTTAAACCGGACGGTAGTGTCTCTGGTCCTGTTAGACAGCACTCTTATCTCTGTGCTGATGAACCACTGGCCCCAGGCTGAGAGTCTGGTCACAGTAGCACCTCTGGTCAGTTCAGATGTAAAGTCTCTAGTGAACTTTTACTTGCCCAGTGTGGAGCTTATCGTCATGGACCCATCTGAGGCTTTACAGCCCAGGAAGCTCCTGAGTTTAGTTCCTCAAGTGAAAGAGTTTGTGTCCGCTCACAGATGTCTGGTGTCCAAATGTCTGGTTGGACAGAACACGCTGACTGACAGATTCCCCGAAGTAACGGCAGACCTAAGTGACCTTCTGAAAATTCAAACTGTCACAGTTAATAGGTCAAGGGTCAGAGTTGACCACCATTTATTGTTTAAAAAAGATGCTCTTTACGTCGTTGTGGGTGGTCTCACGGGGTTGGGCTGGATCACTGTCAGATTCCTTTCATCGCAGGGGGCAGGTGACATCGCCATTTTAAACAGAAGAGAACCCGGGGCAGACAGAACAAGGCAGATAAACGAGTTGAGTCAGTCAACAGCATGCAACATTCAATGGTTCGGCTGTGATGTGTGCGACAAAGATTCCTTCTCAAACTTTCTGAATGTTACAGCGAACACGGCATTTCCCAACAAGCCTCTGAAGGGAATCTTCTTTGGAGCAGCTGTTGAAGGCGATGCAATTCTGAGCAAAGTAACTAGAGAACATCTGGAGCATGTGATGTCTCCCAAAGTCTTGGGTGCATGGAACGCGCACATACTGACTGAAGACCGAGATCTGGACTACTTTGTCTTGCAGTCTTCGGTGACTTCAGTGATTGGCAACTTTGGACAGACCAGCTATGGAACTGCAAATGGGTTTCTGGATGGCCTAGCCTGCTACCGACGACATAGGAATCTGCCAGGTCAGAGCATCAACTGGGGCCCTTTAACTGTTGGCATGATGGCAGACAATGAAAAGGCCAAACAGGGTTTGATGCAGAAAGGAATGCAGCTGCCCACAGAGACAGAGATTCAAGCAGTCATGAATCCGATTCTTCTTTTGGACTTTGGTCAGATAATCGCGTGCAATTTTGATAGGGAGAAGTGGCGAAAGAACCCGTTAATTACTACGCATAGATCTATTTCGTACGAGATTCGATTGACTGAAGACCTGCGACGAGCCCTGCATACAGCCCCCCAACAACCACGGGAGGAGAGAATTCAAGTCTACGTGGAACTGCTGGTTGTGCTGACATCCCAGATCATAGGCATTGATAGATCGTTGTTGCAGCCCGACTCCGCCTTTGCAGGCTCTGGGCATGGACTCTCTCTTGGCCATGACGGTCAGGAACGAGGTGTTCAAGGTCACACAGTGCCGTCTGCCAGCTGTTGTTCTGGTCAGTGGTGACGTCACAGCAAGAATCTTAGCGGAAACTCTCGATGCCGAGATACAACGAGAGGTTCAAGGTCGGTTAATGTAAACATGAGGTCATGAAACTTTGCTGGAAGCGAGAAATGTGGATAAGTCCTCATAGTCAACTGCCTCTTGCACCCTGATGGAGGAGAACCATGTGTCTACGTCTAATATTCCCCAACCATGTTGTCCTAGAGAAGACAGGTGTGTGGGTCTTTGAAACTGACCCATTTAAATTTATCAAATAACCATGGCTCATTTAACCCAGTCATAACTTTCGGCTCCGGAGCAAAAAATATTAATGTCAACAAAAGCAACAACAACAACATTCTAATAACCCATCACGAGTAGCTCCGGAACAGAATATGTTTATGTCATCAAAAACAACATTCTACCAACAGATCACATCACGAAGGATAGAATTCGAAATAATCGACATGTTATGTCACTATCACATCTCGTTATATCACAACCAGAACCCCCGAGTCAGAAATGTTTACATCAATCTTATAATTAAACAAACATGTTTGCTCTAGTGTATAACCCTAGTGCAGCCTCCATGTAACGGCAGACTGGACGTCGCCCTCGGGCCTGTTTGCAGAGTCCAGTGAATGACCCGATCCTACAGGGTACTTGGCACGTGATTCACGTGTTTAACGTGGTCCGACCTGCCCATACTTCTCATGTCTTCCAGCCCATTCCAGTCAGGACGGTAAACCTCTCACATCTTCCAGCCCATTCCAGTCAGGACGGTAAACCTCTCACATCTTCCAGCCCATTCCAGTCAGGACGGTAAACCTCTCACATCTTCCAGCCCACTCCAGTCAGGAGGGTAAACCTCTCACGTCTTCCAACCCACTCCAGTCAGTGCGGTAAAACTCTCACATCTTCCAGCCCACTCCAGTCAGGACGGTAAACCTCTCACATCTTCCAGCCCACTCCAGTCAGGACGGTAAACCTCTCACATCTTCCAGCCCACTCCAGTCAGTGCGGTAAAACTCTCATGGATCGTAGTTATTATTGTGAGGTGTATAGTGTTACAGGAGTCCCACAGCAGACACTACTATGTGAGGTGTGTAGTGTTACAGGAGTCCCCCAGCAGACACTACTATGTGAGGTGTGTAGTGTTACAGGAGTCCCACAGCAGACACTACTATGTGAGGTGTGTAGTGTTACAGGAGTCCCACAGCAGACACTACTATGTGAGATGTGTAGTGTTACAGGAGTCCCCCAGCAGACACTACTATGTGAGGTGTGTAGTGTTACAGGAGTCCCACAGCAGACACTACTATGTGAGGTGTGCAGTGTTACAGGAGTCCCCCAGCAGACACTACTATGTGAGGTGTGCAGTGTTACAGGAGTCCCCCAGCAGACATTGCCGTGTGAGGTGTGTAGTGTTACAGGAGTCCCCCAGCAGACATTGCCGTGTGAGGTGTATAGTGTTACAGGAGTCCCTCAGCAGACACTACTATGTGAGGTGTATAGTGTTACAGGAGTCCCCCAGCAGACACTACTATGTGAGGTGTGCAGTGTTACAGGAGTCCCCCAGCAGACATTGCCGTGTGAGGTGTATAGTGTTACAGGAGTCCCCCAGCAGACACTACTATGTGAGGTGTATAGTGTTACAGGAGTCCCTCAGCAGACATTGCCGTGTGAGGTGTGCAGTGTTACAGGAGTCCCTCGGCAGACACTACTATGTGAGGTGTATAGTGTTACAGGAGTCCCCCAGCAGACATTGCCGTGTGAGGTGTATAGTGTTACAGGAGTCACCCAGCAGACATTGCCGTGTGAGGTGTGTAGTGTTACTGGAGTCCCCCAGCAGACATTGCCGTGTGAGGTGTATAGTGTTACAGGAGTCCCCCGGCAGACATTGCCGTGTGAGGTGTGTAGTGTTACAGGAGTCCCCCAGCAGACATTGCCGTGTGAGGTGTATAGTGTTACAGGAGTCCCCCAGCAGACACTACTATGTGAGGTGTATAGTGTTACAGGAGTCCCCCAGCAGACACTACTATGTGAGGTGTGTAGTGTTACAGGAGTCCCCCAGCAGACATTGCCGTGTGAGGTGTATAGTGTTACAGGAGTCCTCCAGCAGACACTACTATGTGAGGTGTATAGTGTTACAGGAGTCCCCCCAGCAGACACTATTGTGTGAGGTGTGCAGTGTTACAGGAGTCCCCCAGCAGACATTGCCGTAGCAAGTGTGCAGTTTTAGACTACATTTCTACACGGCCACGGATTATGAGATGGACTGACCAGTGTACATCCTCCTCGCCTTTCATTTCCAAGTCGCTGGAGCTACGGAGTTCGTGCTTTTTGCGACGCTTTCCGCGCTACGTAAAGAGACTGAGCCATATGGGATCGAACCCGGTGCAATGAAGTCAACCCTGTCGACTTTTAAGAGACTTTTTTTTTTTTCATTTCCAGATAATTCACAATTTTAGAAATTGTTTCTTGCCCGTATTTATAAATCTGGGTCGTACTGGTCTGACCAAATAATGATAGCTCAACATGCCACACACACATACACACACACACACACACACACACACATGTACACACACACACACTCTCTCTCATACACACTCACACTCTCTCACGCACTCTCTCTCACACACACATTCTCTCACGCACTCTCTGTCACTCACACTCTCACACACACATACTCTCTCTCTCTCTCTCTCTCTCTCACACACACACACACACTCACAGACAATATTTTATGTATATATAAAGACACGAGAAAACGATAGTCATCATTACCATATCATCATCATCTTCCTGTTTGCCGTCTAGCGACGTGGGGAGGAATAGTTGACGCTGCAGCGCCTGCTAGGTGGCACGGGATAGTGTCATTCCATGTGATTGTACAATACCTTTGATGTCGTCAATCGACTCTCTTCTCGGGAGTCGTCTAACTCTCGTAGCAGATCTTCTTTGATGTAGGGTCGGTGCTGATAGGTGATGGTGTTCCATTCTAACGAGACGGCCGAACAATTTGATCTTCTGTTTTCAAATATATGTAGCAAAAGGTGTTTATCCCACTGTTAATCTAGTGACATCATTTCTTATACGGTATCGGATAGTTACGTTGGCAGCCCTCCTCAATCATCTCATCTCACTGGTGTTGATTTTCCGTTAGTAAAATTGCGTTAATAACAATTACATTTTCGTATTAGTTATACATTTTCTTGGAAATTCCACAGCGTTTATAGTTTGGTATTCACAAACTATATTTACATTTCGCATAATATCCAACAATATTTATATGTCTGATGTTCTGAAACTATATTTACTATTCTCATAATATCTTATAATATTTATATGTCTGATATTTTCAAACTATAATTGCATTTCTCATAATATTCAACAAGATATATATGTCTGATATTCTCAGACTATATTTGTATTTCTGATAATATCCAAGACTATTAATATTTATGATAGTCTGGTGCAATATTTACATTTATTTCGGAAAGTCAACAAAATAGATATAATGGATAATCTCAGTTAATATTATTATTGATGATAGTTGATAATATTGATATTTCTGATAACCACCAACAATATTGATATTTATGATAACCTCTAACACTATTAACATTTCTGATAACCTCCAACAATACTGATGTTTCTGATAACCTCCAACAATACTACTATTTCTGACAGTCTCCATCGATATTGATGTTTCTGATAACCTTAAACAATATTGCTATTTCTATTAACCTCCAACATATCGATATTTCTGATAGCTTTCAACAATATTGATATTTCTGATAACACCCATCAAATTTGATATTTCTGATATTCTCCAAAAATATTAATATTTCTGATACGTTCAACACCATGTATTATAATATTTACATTTTAGACTGATCTTCCGTGTACATATTGTCGACATGGTGTGTCATGTGTAGATTGTTGACGTTTTATGTCATGTGTAAATTTTTGACGTGGTATGTCATGTGTACATTCTATTCGTGTTGGTCATGTATACATTGTCTTAGTGGTATGTCATGTGTACATTATAGACGTGGCTTGTCATGTGTACATTGTAGACTTGGTTTGTCATGTGTACATTGTTGATGTTTTATGTCATGTGTACATTGTCGATGTGGTATGTCATGTGTACATTGTTGATGTTTTATGTCATGTGTACATTGGCGATGTGGTATGTCATGTGTACATTGTCGTCGTTGTTTGTCATGTGTACATTGTCGTCTTGATGCGTCGTGTACATATTGTAAGCTTAGTTTCCCATGTAAAGGGGAACATAGGTCTGGGCTGTCTCTGTGGTCAGGCATTAAGTTGTCTTCCTCGCACAAGAGCACAATAACAATGCTTGAATGTGTCTTGACAGAATTCAAATATAATTCAGCAACAATACAAAGGTCCAGGGTGTGACACAATTCCAACAATTCTCGAAGCAGGCAAAATGAACGGCAATGAAAGATCTGAAGGCCGGCAATCATGTAGTTGAAGGCATAATTTATTTGCCCGACGCTCAAGTTCATTGCATTTCCAGGCGATCAATGAAAAATAACAATTTACGTTTTCCGTGTCTGTTATGGCCAGACGGGCCGATAATTACAATCTTAAATATATACAATATATCGTTGAAACGCTAGACCCAAATGATTTTCAAATCCATGCCCCGGTCCTTCTGTCATTCCCAATCTAGATAGATTTGGCCTTGCTGTGACGTTCTAAGTTCCGTTTGGATATGTCCACATCTCTCCATTATTTTGGGCTCATATATATCGTTCATGAATCTTCTCGTTATCCTCTGCAATATGTGTTGGCCATGATAACGTTGTCCTGCCAGTAAATATCTTCCACGTTTCAGATAACTTCAACGTGCTGCTTCTCTTGTCCAGCTCTCTGATCCGAATGAATGTTGTTGTTGTTAAAAATTTTTCCTGAGGTCTTCTGCTTTTTACGTCAGCTCATTAGATACTCTTACAAATTGGTTCGCGAGTTTGTCACGAAGTTTGGTTTACGTCATATCCATTGCGCTACTACTTGGCAAACAACGAGAAACATACAAACACAACAGCACACACACAACGCTACACAAACAAACCCAGAAGCACAATAGCAGCTTGACATAAAAAAAAACACAACAGCAGATTAACAACTCGACACAAACAAACACATGTCAGAGTCTTACTTAGACATATTTCTGGCTCGCATTTCAAGACAGAGGTGAAACAATTACATGCATTCAATAACTACACTCTCACGCACGGCAACGATTGTTTAAACCCGTTTATTCACAAAACGCTTCATATGGGCAAACTCCCAGAAGTTGCGCTCTTGGCGACGCGCAACTTGTATAACATCATTATCATAGAATAATCATTCACGAGAAATAAATACGATATAATAGCATAACATAGCTCTCACACGATCTCAGCCCAAACACAGATCGCTTCACAACTCGACCACGCCATTAATATTACAGTCATATCTCAACGCTCACGCAACACTATCACTGCCCTATGTCTGTTCGTCTCGCCGTCCTGAACCCGTCTCGCCGTCCTGAACCTGTCTGACCAACACAGGTACGTTTTGCCAGTTCACGGCTACTCACAATTCGTGAGACTCATGCGGGGGTGCTGTGGTCCGGTGTCCACGGGCCTTAGCCTGTTGCAAGTTGATTCGTACTCGGCGATCCTGCTGTAGGACGCCAGGCTATCGGCCCTGTTTTCCTGTCTCCTATTTGTCCCTGTCTTACAGGGTATTGGTATATACTCTCCCCCTGTCTCCTATGAAAGGGACACCCTTTCATCATGTGTCGATAGTTATACACTGTACGTGTTTAAGATTTCATTTACTGTCAGGACCCAATGGCGCTGTTTTTTAAGACAGCTAGATCATATTATTATATAATTGCAAGGTGCTTTCTGTCGGGACATGATGCATGATCTATAATTAATTCATTGTCGCCATCTGGCTTACTCTTATCAAGTATAGTCCCCTGGTTGGGCTGGTACTTAGTTTGAATAATGGACTCAGCGCAGACCGGAAGTTAACAACGATTGACTCTATCTTTCAAGCTACGTCCTCCCTCTCAACAAAAATCATATTAGGCGTCAAGTCATTACTGCATGTGATAACTTCTGGAACAGTATACTAGCCCCTTATGGCCAGATATTCTACTCCTGGTCCTGTCAAATTTTAGTACCCACCGCCCATCTCTAGCTTACGAAAGCTGGTACTTGGCAGTCATCTGACTCCTTTGAAAAAAAAAATACAGAATGTACCAATTTTGCCCTTACTAGATTGCTTCCCTTGGATGCAATCATAAATAATTATGCACAGTAATCTTTAGGCAATTTCAAAAAGATAACGTTTTACATTTGTAGTTCGGTCTAAGCATCAAACGTTTGGCCTCAAGTTATTTAAGATTGTGACACGTATGGCACAATTGAATGTTTGGGTCAATCGATGATTCTTAGATAATAAATATTAAAATCCTTTCTCTCAAATTCTCGTATGCAAATTTAAGTGTCATATACTTCAAGCACTCGCACAGTCATACTTAATTAATTAAGCTAATTAATTAATGCGTCTGCTATCGCAGTAAATCTGGAAGAAATAAGAAATGTTTCTAGAATATGCACACTGTTAAAGTAGGCTGCCTCGGAAAACGGTGTCGTTCAACTAACACAGTCTATATTTGAAATTGAAATTGTTGGCACATTTCAGTGCAATATGTACACAGGATTCTCAAATGCCGAAAAGTTGTTACTTTCACTAGTTCTATATTACACATCGTAATGCACTTGAGAAATATTGCAACTGTCATTGTCTCTGTACACTACTTTCATTTATTCACCATATTCATTGTTTAAAAATTTACTTTGCAAATAAAAGAAGAAGCAGTCCATATCACATTAACATTAATATAAGAGCTATCATTTGACGGGGTGATATAGTGCGCTAGTATGTGATTTTGCGTTCTGAGCGCTGACAATACCTGTCTCATGCTTTGAGCTCAGGCGTAGTTGGACCGTTGGTGGTTTCGTCGAGCGGAATTCTAGATAGGAGGTCAGCGATCGTGTTTTCTTTACCGCTGATGTGGTGTATGTCGAAGCTGTAGTTCTGTAGCAGCAGTGCACATCTAGCGATGCGATGATTTGATGATGTCCCTTGTGTGATAATTTTTAGTGGGCTGTTGTCAGATTCCACTGTGAAGTGTTTGCCCAATATATTTCTGGATAATCTCGACAATGAATACACAAGAGCTAAACATTCAAGTTCCTGCACACTGTATCTACGTTCACATGGCTGTTGGGGGACACCAGCAAGGCCCACGCCGCTAGAATCAGTCCTAACTGTGAAAGGAAGGTTCACGTTTCGTAATGTAAGGATTGGTGCAGATGAGAAATATAGCAGTATTCTTTTAAGAGCATTTTTCAGGTCTAAACTGTTTACAGTTTTTGTAGGCTGACGTTTCGTCAATAGGTTGGTAAAAATCTAAGTTAGGTCTGCAAACTTTGATATGAACTTCCTGTAATAGTTCACCAAACCTAACATGCTTCTTACTTCTTCTTTCGTTGTTGGAACAGATAAATTCAAAATTGTAGATACAATTGTATTACCAATAGACGTGGGGAGCCATGACTTGGTGGTATGATGGAGGAGAAAAAAAACCTGTAGAATTTGGGAAAGTGTAACGTAGTAAGTCAAGTAGTGCTCTTAACTGAGAAATTGTTATACTTTGGTTTTTCATAGCGTCTTGTATCCCTGTGTGAATCGTTATCTTTTTAAATGTTTATATTAACTTCCAGTCTACGTATACTGTCTTATAGTCATTCTACTCCTGCACCTGGAAGCTGAATTGTTGCGGCTTTGTCGGTGTCTGATAAGGACAAAAGGTCGCTGTAAATTGCCCCAATCAAAGAGTCGCCAATTATCACGTGTGTGAAGTCATCCGGTGTTTTCTGTTTTTGTTGGGTTTGACACGTCTTGCACGCTGTTTCTGCCATTGATGACAATCCAGCTCTAGTCTGTCTTCTTGCATGTTATCAGATGTTTCTTGAATGTGGACGTATTCTCTCGGCAGTGTTCAGTCGTCCTGACTTTTTTTTTTTTTGGGACAGTTGCTCTTGCAATGCTTCAAATCTATTGCTGACCTTTACTTTGATAGGATATGTTGAGTGCTGTTGAGCACCTTTTTCTATTTGCTGATGTGTTTTGGTTGGCTGAGTAATTGACGCGCATACGACTGGTTCTGTTACTTCGAGACTATCTGCGTGTGCAGCTAGGTGTGACGAGTTCACCTTGGGTAGTGAGAGTGAACCACACCCTAGGTGTCTCTGGCACTCCCGTGTATTCTAGCCCCAGGGGTTGGATGAGCAGATACACCTTTTTCCTCTGTGGTTGATCTCATATTAGTTAATTACGTCTACAAGCCCCTCCAGATTCTAGACCCCCACTAACTACCTACACCTGTGGAACAATGAACACTGAGGCATCGTCCGAGACCACACTCAATCATTATACAAAGAGCAAGTCAACTTACATAAAGTTTATTCTACCCTTGAGAATATAGAACTGAAATGAACATCCTGATAGAAGAATCTATTTACACAAATAGAAGATAGAGTAGAGATAGACTCAGAGATGTAGGTATCTTCATCGAGTTGAGAAGTAGATTGGATGCAGATGTCCCGTCCAGTCGGTCCGCCACTCACCCGGCTTCCTTCCAGTGAGATGACTAGAACCTTGGAGACCACTCTGTCTCCCGAGCGTGGATCCACAACACTAGAGTCACTGCTGGACCACACTTCACTGGACCAACTGCATCTCTATCACTCCCACGGAGTCACTATTAATACACTTCTCGAACAATACCAGTTGGGAGACAATCCGCCTGGAATTGCTCCAAGTATTAGTCCCTTCGATGAACTTAAACACTGACCAAGCTAATGGTCTATCAATCAGAACACAGTCTTACTGCAGAACCGCTATGGTATTGACCAATTTAATGGTCCCTTTTTCACAGCACCGGAACATGAATGGAAAAGTGTCCCAGACCAATTCAATGGTCCCCTACAGTCACACTGCTTGTAGAATCAGATATGGCTACAGAATTGTCACTGAGTCCTTCTAGAACACAGTTGATAATCTTGATACTGCAACAGTACATTAATAGAATCAGACATCTATTTCACAGCAACAATTCAGGTTGGACTATAATCCCATAGTCCCTTCCACCGGATTATCTGGACACAAGTCACTAACTGGTGAAGTTCTTCTCAAGACCTGCCACTATAGCTGTCCAAAGAACCATTCAAGTGTCTGAAGATCAGTTACTTCTGCGTTTAGGCAGAACCCCCGTCACTAGACGGACCGGCGTTCCCTGTCGTTGAGCATGATTACTCAACATGCTGAACTGTTCATGGAAAAACAGAGTGTCGTCTATTTGTCAGAATAATCACAAACCAACACTTCTCACACGGGCACCTTCAGGGTGGTTGTATGTCTTGAGGCAACCTTCACTCATGGTGAATCAATATTGGGTACCTGATGTGGTTGAGTCTGGCGTGATAAGTAAAGAACTGAACCCTTCGCTCTGTCACACGAAGTGGTTTCCTGCCAACAACATTATAGTTGACTGGTTCCTCAACAGGCAAACTCCTGAAAAGGAAGAGCGACCGGTGAGAGTATACTGGCCCAAACATAAGTCCACATGCATCCTACCAATAACTACTCAACCCTCAGTCATGCTACTTAGTTATGCATATAACTAAAGCATTATCTCTATATGGAGAGTAGTAAAGCATGGGTTTGCAAATGTCAGCTGGCCTCACAGAACAGCCCGTCAAACAGAGCAAGAAATCAGAATGACGAGTCTGATCTTTGGTCTCACCTATCCCTAATCATCTAACAGTCGTGGCTAACGTCAGTAGTGATACAAGGCTGTTATTATAGTTCTAAGTTAATCGAACTAAACATAGGTAAAGAGTCCCTAGACTCGTTCCTAACATCATCAATGTTCATTAAGAAACATAAGCTGGATCAATATCCCATCCCTCGGGATATAGGAATAGGACATGATCACATCCACTATGTACACAAGCCTGTTTGCTGGTGGGACCACCTGCCCCGGCCCTAGCAAACTCTTCTTATCAGACTCGGCCTTAGAGTCAAGAAGCCTTCTTGAGAATACATGTTCCCCACATGTTCCAAGGGTAATCTTCCAGTTCTGTCCTCCCCAAGTGGTTTAGCCTTGGCATGGATGGAACTTCATCGTTGGCTTGGCCTACCAACACATACTTTCATAACTTGCTTTTACCTCCCCCATACTCTATATTTCCCCAGTCTCAAGCAGCCTCCTTGCATCCTTCCATACTTCCAGCACCTGAGCATTCACTCACACTAGCGCCAGTACGAAAGAGACAGGATAGCTGAGACAAGATTTCAGAACGCACATTTATATCGCGACGGCACGCAGTGTTATCTCGCGACGACCTATTCGGCGTTCGGACTTACTCCAGGTAGTATCACATGCCATAATCTAATATATATGCACACAATGTCCCATCATATATATATATATATAAATATAGCACCAAAGCAACTTACCTTGACACAGAAATCCGCTGTTCCACACAATGAATTCACTATTAAGTTATTACACCATAGTTACATCATTCTTGGTGGCACAGAACTAAGTTCTTCCTTTACTTAGTAACTAAGCACAATTTCGTCTGAAACTCCACCTACCACTTACCTGGTTTTCTAACCGTTCTTCTGGCTTCAGCAACTGACTGACATAATCTAAGTTTCCATCCGGCACAAATAACTAGGTTTTATTCTAACACAGCAACCTAATAGATGTAACGATTGTCAAAATATGGTACACATATTTGGAACCCAAATCGCCTACATCACAATACGGCGTTTCTAACAGCTGTTTCGCGAGCACACGGTAAACAAACCCCCGATTCGCCATCAACTGCGTTATCGATCGGTTTGCTAATTAGTATGCAAGGACATCCGCATAGGTAATGAGGTTAGAACAATGGCGTTTGGAACACACGTACAAAGTTAAATGAATTAAACAAATCTCTACCTGGAATCGGAACTCAGACCTCCAGTCAGCTTTCGAACTGTTCAAAGGCTTCTCCTCTTCCTTATAATGACAGTCAGCCGAATCATGGTTGAGGAGAGACGCACCACAAAATTGGCTCAAATCAGGCCGGCGTCTGTTCTGTTTCAACGACAGTAAGTGAATGACTGCTTTAGCCACATTCCCGCTTCGTGCCAACTCAATGCGCACGAGAAGCGAGTGCTTCTAGAGAAAAGATACTTTCTCGGGAAACCGTCATTCCCCGCCTAGAGTTTCTAGATCTCTCTGCACGAGAATTTAGAGCGATACCCAGCATCACGGGTTACTCGAATTTCGGTGTTTTCGAGAATATTCTAGATCGTAAGTCCTTCATCGGCTTCCCTCAGTCTATTCTTAGCTGGGAAAGTCCCCGATGACGCGCCAAAATAGTGCGGGATCTTGACGACGCAAGACAGATAATCGCGTTTTGTCACATAGGCCCCCACTTTAAGAGGATCGACCCCGTCGTTCCACTTCTACGCAGAAGCTGTCTATGTCGTTCGTTCTTTCTTCTTAGAGACCGGATGGCGGGTGAGGAAGTCTAACCCGTCAATATTGTATAGAATACTTTTACCACATTAGGTGGGGTGACAAGCTATTCAGTATCACGGGTGATCAACGCCTACTCCGCTACTGCGATCGGGCATCTCGCAGTGTCTTGCGGAACAGAGCTCCCGTCTCGATCTGATTTAACGATCGTTCCTGCCAGAGTTTACTGGACTTCTGCAACTCCAGCTTCCCCTTTCGAGGACCCAGCTGGATTGCAGTCGGTCGGATTGAGGGACCAAGGATCTGTGTCTGTTCTGACACAACCCACCTCTTCCGACCACGGTTCTCAGTGTAGCTAGCACTGCGGGTGTTCCTTTGGCCGGTCATGTTCCCCCGAGCACCGGGCTGAACCGAAGAAGGTACCTGCACATACATATAGGACTGCCTATGGTGTGACAGGCTTTCCGCTACCTGACCTGAACCCCGAACCGTTCTTTCAGCGAATCTCTGCGCCCTTGGGCTGGTAGACTTATCATCGGGCTTCCCCTCATAGCGCATGAGGAGACTGGAATGGAAAGTAGAAGACTTTCCCAGGATCACCACTCCATAGTGCTTGTGGAGCCCCACTTTATCCACTAGGAATGGGCCCTGCCACCCGATTTCGAATTCGTTCCCCTCGATTGGGAGGAGTACTAGAACTCGGTCTCCAACCTCTAAGGATATCTTCGTCTTCGTCCGTTTCTCAAGTGTGCATTTACGGCACTCAGGACAAGACCTAATATACCTGCGCACGTCGCCTGTCATTCCCGGCCACCAATAGTACCGGGATAGACATTTACCGGTTGTCCCTGCAGTCAGATGTCCGGTTGGGGACCTGACATGTACCGTTCGCAGCAGCTTAGCTCTGAAGCTCTCAGGAACCAACTTACGATCCCTCTGCCTTCTCTCTGTTCCAGTCTGAATTAACGGTGACTGGTTATCAGAGTTGAACTTACCCTGAGTTAACGGGTTTTTATTGTTGGGCAACCGTTCTGAACAAGGACACTCCGTTGCATCCTTGCTCCGAGCATTACTCATTCCATCCGGGTGAGTATTTCGGAGACTTACCTTTTCGAGATCCTCTTCCTCTATACCTCTGACCTGCCTAGACTTATGGATGCTAGGGTGTTCTGGTTCACCCAGAAACACGTACTTCCGGCCAAGAATTAGGGGATAGAGAGGATCCGGTACGACTGCCGCCTGAATGCGTCCCGTAACGTACTTGCTCCGAATCTCCACATTGGCAATCGGGCAACGTAGCGCCACAGCACTCCTACTGGCTGGCTGTATCTCCGTCATCTCCCCGGTGAGTTGCTCTGGGCCTGTCAGGTGGGATGCAATTACAGATGAAAATTGCAATCCTGTGTCGTAGAGGCACAACACCTGTTGCCCATTCACTTCTACTTCCTCAACCACTGGAGGTCGCTCTGGTTCTCCATTCCCATCAACCGTCTTCACTTTCCTGCAAGGTCTATCCCTAACCTCTGCAAGACAAGCAAAGTGAAAGTCCTTGGGCTTACTCCTACACTCACTCGTATTGTGAGTGCTGGACTTGCAGAATTTGCACCATCGTTCACTCCACTTCCTCTTTGGAGAACTAGGTGGGCTATTCTTACCTTGGTTGACGTTAGAGATCTTCTCTAAAGAGTTTACCTGTTTCTTTGGTTCATCAGAACCTTTGTTCTTCTTGGTCTTCTTCTTTGACTTACCTTGATCCTTATCTTTTGATCTCGGATCTGTTGGACTGGTATCCCCAGTCTCGCCATAGACTTCAACGTATCTGTCGGCTAACTTGGTGACTATATCCAATCTCTCAGCCCCATTCTCACCTAAGAAGTTTCGCAAGGGTTTAGACATTTGCATTCGCATCTGATCTACAACCATCAACTCACGCAAACTTTCATACTCCTCTTTAAATCCGGCCAAGGCCATCCACTTAAGAAGGTAGGAGTTCAATCTCACACTGTATGATGAAACCAGCTCACCAGGTTCTCGCTTCGCAGTCCGAAACTTCCTTCGGTATGAGTGCGCTGTGATCTCGAATCTCTTCAAGAGAGCCGCTTTCAGAGCCGGGTAATCATTCTGTAGACCCGGTGGCAAGCGTGCATACACCTCATAACCTTCGGCACGGAGTCCCTGGGAGAGTTTTAAACACCATTTCTGTTTGTCTAGTCCCATTGCAATAGCCATGGCTTCATACTTCTCTAAGTATTGGTCTATCCGCTCCTTCTCGGGTTCGAACGGCTGTAAAGGCCATTTCATAGCCTGGTAGTCACGCCTACTGGTTGACTCTGAGCCAGGAGGTACACCTCCTCCCATAGCTCCATCAGTTACACCTGTAGCAGGCACTTGTGCCTCAAGTAGCTTCATTCGATACTCATGGTCACGTTTTTCTTTCGCGGCTTCCAACTCAAGCCGTTTCATCTCAGTATCAGCCGCTATCCTCTTTTCCTCAAGAGCCACTCTACTGGCTTCCAGTTCTCTTTCTGCTCTCCTCCTCTCTCTTTCCTCTTGGCGAAAATTTCTTTCCACCTCTTGCACATAGGATTTCAAAGCATCTCCTACAAGACCAGACTTACGTCCAGTTTCCTGAACTTTGTCTAAGTCTAACTCTTGGGTAGACATGTTGACTATGTTAGGTGGGTACTCAAGTATGTGTGGGTGAAGCAATACAATGAATCAATAATCAATAGTACTAACTAATCACCACAACACAAATGTCCGTCAGACAGTTAGGAGATAGGTAGAAGTAGTAGAATCTTATGTAGACTGAAGTAGAGGATAAAGACTAAGTCCCTATCACTATGTGAGAAGTCTACAACACACAGAGAGCTTGGAATAATCCCGGACGGGCCCCCACTCTGTATGGAGTGTGACGAGTTCACCTTGGGTAGTGAGAGTGAACCACACCCTAGGTGTCTCTGGCACTCCCGTGTATTCTAGCCCCAGGGGTTGGATGAGCAGATACACCTTTTTCCTCTGTGGTTGATCTCATATTAGTTAATTACGTCTACAAGCCCCTCCAGATTCTAGACCCCCACTAACTACCTACACCTGTGGAACAATGAACACTGAGGCATCGTCCGAGACCACACTCAATCATTATACAAAGAGCAAGTCAACTTACATAAAGTTTATTCTACCCTTGAGAATATAGAACTGAAATGAACATCCTGATAGAAGAATCTATTTACACAAATAGAAGATAGAGTAGAGATAGACTCAGAGATGTAGGTATCTTCATCGAGTTGAGAAGTAGATTGGATGCAGATGTCCCGTCCAGTCGGTCCGCCACTCACCCGGCTTCCTTCCAGTGAGATGACTAGAACCTTGGAGACCACTCTGTCTCCCGAGCGTGGATCCACAACACTAGAGTCACTGCTGGACCACACTTCACTGGACCAACTGCATCTCTATCACTCCCACGGAGTCACTGTTAATACACTTCTCGAACAATACCAGTTGGGAGACAATCCGCCTGGAATTGCTCCAAGTATTAGTCCCTTCGATGAACTTAAACACTGACCAAGCTAATGGTCTATCAATCAGAACACAGTCTTACTGCAGAACCGCTATGGTATTGACCAATTTAATGGTCCCTTTTTCACAGCACCGGAACATGAATGGAAAAGTGTCCCAGACCAATTCAATGGTCCCCTACAGTCACACTGCTTGTAGAATCAGATATGGCTACAGAATTGTCACTGAGTCCTTCTAGAACACAGTTGATAATCTTGATACTGCAACAGTACATTAATAGAATCAGACATCTATTTCACAGCAACAATTCAGGTTGGACTATAATCCCATAGTCCCTTCCACCGGATTATCTGGACACAAGTCACTAACTGGTGAAGTTCTTCTCAAGACCTGCCACTATAGCTGTCCAAAGAACCATTCAAGTGTCTGAAGATCAGTTACTTCTGCGTTTAGGCAGAACCCCCGTCACTAGACGGACCGGCGTTCCCTGTCGTTGAGCATGATTACTCAACATGCTGAACTGTTCATGGAAAAACAGAGTGTCGTCTATTTGTCAGAATAATCACAAACCAACACTTCTCACACGGGCACCTTCAGGGTGGTTGTATGTCTTGAGGCAACCTTCACTCATGGTGAATCAATATTGGGTACCTGATGTGGTTGAGTCTGGCGTGATAAGTAAAGAACTGAACCCTTCGCTCTGTCACACGAAGTGGTTTCCTGCCAACAACATTATAGTTGACTGGTTCCTCAACAGGCAAACTCCTGAAAAGGAAGAGCGACCGGTGAGAGTATACTGGCCCAAACATAAGTCCACATGCATCCTACCAATAACTACTCAACCCTCAGTCATGCTACTTAGTTATGCATATAACTAAAGCATTATCTCTATATGGAGAGTAGTAAAGCATGGGTTTGCAAATGTCAGCTGGCCTCACAGAACAGCCCGTCAAACAGAGCAAGAAATCAGAATGACGAGTCTGATCTTTGGTCTCACCTATCCCTAATCATCTAACAGTCGTGGCTAACGTCAGTAGTGATACAAGGCTGTTATTATAGTTCTAAGTTAATCGAACTAAACATAGGTAAAGAGTCCCTAGACTCGTTCCTAACATCATCAATGTTCATTAAGAAACATAAGCTGGATCAATATCCCATCCCTCGGGATATAGGAATAGGACATGATCACATCCACTATGTACACAAGCCTGTTTGCTGGTGGGACCACCTGCCCCGGCCCTAGCAAACTCTTCTTATCAGACTCGGCCTTAGAGTCAAGAAGCCTTCTTGAGAATACATGTTCCCCACATGTTCCAAGGGTAATCTTCCAGTTCTGTCCTCCCCAAGTGGTTTAGCCTTGGCATGGATGGAACTTCATCGTTGGCTTGGCCTACCAACACATACTTTCATAACTTGCTTTTACCTCCCCCATACTCTATATTTCCCCAGTCTCAAGCAGCCTCCTTGCATCCTTCCATACTTCCAGCACCTGAGCATTCACTCACACTAGCGCCAGTACGAAAGAGACAGGATAGCTGAGACAAGATTTCAGAACGCACATTTATATCGCGACGGCACGCAGTGTTATCTCGCGACGACCTATTCGGCGTTCGGACTTACTCCAGGTAGTATCACATGCCATAATCTAATATATATGCACACAATGTCCCATCATATATATATATATATAAATATAGCACCAAAGCAACTTACCTTGACACAGAAATCCGCTGTTCCACACAATGAATTCACTATTAAGTTATTACACCATAGTTACATCATTCTTGGTGGCACAGAACTAAGTTCTTCCTTTACTTAGTAACTAAGCACAATTTCGTCTGAAACTCCACCTACCACTTACCTGGTTTTCTAACCGTTCTTCTGGCTTCAGCAACTGACTGACATAATCTAAGTTTCCATCCGGCACAAATAACTAGGTTTTATTCTAACACAGCAACCTAATAGATGTAACGATTGTCAAAATATGGTACACATATTTGGAACCCAAATCGCCTACATCACAATACGGCGTTTCTAACAGCTGTTTCGCGAGCACACGGTAAACAAACCCCCGATTCGCCATCAACTGCGTTATCGATCGGTTTGCTAATTAGTATGCAAGGACATCCGCATAGGTAATGAGGTTAGAACAATGGCGTTTGGAACACACGTACAAAGTTAAATGAATTAAACAAATCTCTACCTGGAATCGGAACTCAGACCTCCAGTCAGCTTTCGAACTGTTCAAAGGCTTCTCCTCTTCCTTATAATGACAGTCAGCCGAATCATGGTTGAGGAGAGACGCACCACAAAATTGGCTCAAATCAGGCCGGCGTCTGTTCTGTTTCAACGACAGTAAGTGAATGACTGCTTTAGCCACATTCCCGCTTCGTGCCAACTCAATGCGCACGAGAAGCGAGTGCTTCTAGAGAAAAGATACTTTCTCGGGAAACCGTCATTCCCCGCCTAGAGTTTCTAGATCTCTCTGCACGAGAATTTAGAGCGATACCCAGCATCACGGGTTACTCGAATTTCGGTGTTTCGAGAATATTCTAGATCGTAAGTCCTTCATCGGCTTCCCTCAGTCTATTCTTAGCTGGGAAAGTCCCCGATGACGCGCCAAAATAGTGCGGGATCTTGACGACGCAAGACAGATAATCGCGTTTTGTCACACTAGGTCAGTTATCAGTTATCAGTTGGGGTATCTTCATTGCACTCCGGACATGTCCATAGGTGCTCAGATCCTCCCCCCAGCATATGCATCAGCGTATGGTGGCTAATAGTGCCAGTTCTGTGTTGGTTGACGAGGCACTTTGTTTTCCCGATGTACCTCTCGCGTCTGGCTGTGCCGATTCTTACTCCCAGGTCTTTCATCCTGGACAGCGATGTGGAATCACTGATGTCAAGTCCTCTATTCTCGCCAAATCTTTAAGGACGTTAATAACATCGGCACGATCCATGGGCTGGCCATCTATAGGGGGTGCAGAGCCAGCCAGTTTGTCAGCTCGTTCATTTTCCTCGACTCCCGCATGTCCCGGGACGAAGATGAATGTGACTTTACGGACAACAGACTTCCGCAGCGATTCAGTCCACTGTCTACGTACAGATCCAGCTTCGACCTTCTGAATCATGCTCATTGAATCACTTAGTACACACACGTTGATATAATGCCGTGATTCCAGCACTATGAAAGCCTGTGTAACTGCCATCACCTCCATCGTCATGCTGCTCGTGGTCATAGAGTGGGCACCACTGGATTCTTGAGCGGTTCGGCCCGCTGAACGGGCTGTAAATGCCCACGCACTTCTCTGCTGCTTTACAACAGATCCATCTGTATAGATGGGTACTTCGGGGCTATCTGAGTGTTCATAAATGAGCGCGTTAACCTCTGCATTGACAGCGGCAGGGTTTTGCTCTCTGCACCGTCTGTCGAGTGTGATAATGCAGGAGAAAGTGCACTTAAAGGCTGGAGGCACCGGCACCCATACCTTGCCGGGGTTGATACTGGTAAGACTGCAGACCTGTCTGACGACATCTTCCGCCCGACCCATCCATGATTTGCCCTTCTTTAGCCTGTCACCCTTTTCTCTGAATATAGCGTCATGCAGAGGGTGCTGCTCATCTGCACTTATTTTTAAGTATGGACGAGCTCTCCAGATCTTGATCCTGTGTTCCATTGTCGGGAAGTCAAGGAGGTATCTCATTGCTACACAGCTGGTGTCTCTCGTGCAGCCCAAAATGATGCACCAAAATGAGCGTTGTAAAGTCTCAATGGTGTGTTTTAGTTTAACATTTTCTTCTCTCAGGAGTGTCTGACTTAAGGTTGTTATAGTCACTAACGATCGTGGAGATCTTGTTTGTGTTGTCAGAGGCGGCGTCTAAAAGTACTTTCAAATCAGACTCTAGCTTTTCAATATGCTGCTGACAGAAGCACGAGTGTTGGTTTGTAGCTGGGCTTTCATCTAATACCGATGGTGCATCCTCTATTTGATTTGAATTTTATTCGGTTGTATACTATCTTCTACACACATTCTTATCGGGTACTCAGTGGCTAGCAACACTGGTCGGTTAGAAGTTTCATTCGTGTTGTTGCTGTCCTGAGTCATTGTTTGTTGGACTATGTTGTTATTATGGTCTGATGCTGTGGTGACTACAGCTGCTGATTGTATTGGTTCGCCAGACACTAGCATGCTGAAATTGGCAGGTGTGTTTAGTGAGTCACCTATCATTTTCTGTGCTGTCTGTTGAATTTCGATGACCTGAGTCGAGAGCCACTCAGACATGACACCAGCTGCTCCCTGGGCAAGCAGACTGTTTTTCGAGTGGAAGAGATGCAATGTGTGTAAAGAAGCTGATATTTTGATTTCGATTTGTGTGCCGTGTCTGTCCACCCTGCACTCAACTTGGTCGCCCTGATAATGTTTGATCAGACATGTTCGAAATGCCCAATAATATAGAGTATTAGTAAATGTAATGGACATGCATTTACCGTCGTTCATACGCATGACGGACAGTGATGAAGAGCCAAAGCAATTCTTTAACTTGCTTTTCACTGCTTTCTCTTTGTTTAGTGTGTAGTTCTTAGTTCTCGTAGATCTTAATCTTAGCCCACGTTCTGCCGCTACCTCCAGCACAGAAGCTTCCTCCTCGTCATGCATGGCTACATAGTATTGTATTTCCGCCAGCAGGTACACATTGTAGCAGCGCCCGTACTCGGTTTAAATTCTAGTTATGAGATTGGCTAGTTCAAGCTATCACTGACTCTTCGCCGTTTCGTGAATAATTTATCCATAGTATGAATACAACATGATTTGCATTCATAACCAACATTGCACATTTAGCAAGCTTAACACAATTTCAGTAGTTGAAGTGCTACATAGAACCTATACTTTTGTATGGATGTGAAGCGTGGACAATAAGCAGTGAAGCTGAAAACAGCTGATGGTTGTGGAAATGTGGTTTCTGAGGAAAATGCAAAGCATGCCATGGACAGACAGAAAAACCAATGAACAAGTCCTTCAAGAAACAAATGAAGATCGTAAACTGAATAGAGTCATTAGACGTAGACAGTCACAATTTTTTGGGCATGTTATGAGAAGAAATGACTTGGAGAACTTGGTGACGACTGACAAGATCGAAGAGAACAGACCAAGGAGAAGACCAAGAATTAAATACCTGGATGGTTTGGCGTTGTGGCATGATCGAGACAGGAACACGGAGCTGATCCACGACTCTGGTGATCGAGTGAGATGGCAGAACATAACCGCCCACGCGTATCGGCATGGCACATGATGGATGGATGTATGTTAATGTTTCCTGAGCTGCATACAAGGGGCTTCTCGTTAGACTTTAGCCTGACCATGAAGGAGTAGGTGGAAATTGAAAATTGGCACAGTGCTTATTCCTTCTCAATGTAGCCACCACCTGAATTTATGCATTTCTGCCATCTTTGCATGACCTTTGATTGATTGATTGATTTAGGAACCGATATAGGGGCATTCCCATAAGCGCTCCGTCCCCATCCTCAGCTGCCAGCGAAGAGTTCCAACACTAATAGTACCAGTAGCAATCTTATTATCCTTTTCTCTGGGCGTCGAGTGTCGGCCACATCCCCTCGTCACTCCTCGCTGTCTCATTCTTGCCAGACCATGGTGATCCATTTGCTCCTTCGAGGTGTACACGCACGTGCTCCCACAAGGTCGCAACCACGTCTGCCCTGTCATGCATCAATACTCCACCAAGTTTTGCCGAGCCAGGCAATCTGACCGCCTGTCCATTCCCCAGCACACCGGCATGACCCGGAGAAAAGATCCAGGCGATGCTTGCAACCCGTGACCTCCGAAGCGAAGCAAGCCACTCTGCACGAAGCTTGCCTGTCCTCACCTTCCCCAGCATGCTTTCTGAGTCAGTTACAATCACGATGTACGTATGTATCGTATTCTCCATCCAGCGGAAAGCTGCAATGACCGCCTTCACCTCCATTCTTAACCTAGATGTTATGGTATCATATACCAGGCTCTCCTGCACCAAACGACGACCATTAGCTTTTGCTAAGAACCCCCAGGCACAATTCCGACCTGTTGACACCGAACCATTTGTGTAGATAATAACATCACCCAAGCGAGCGTTATCCTGCATTAGTTGCTGGATTTCCACTTCCGTGGCCCCTGCTGGTCACTCCCTGCACTCTCGGCTCAATGTGATTATAACTGCACAAGTCTGACTGCTCCGCTGGCACTCTGACCCACTCCTCTCCTCGCCTAATGTTCTCCAAGACGCACACCTGTCTGATAGTATCCTCCGCCTGAGCATTCCATGATTTCCCTCTTATCTGTCGCTGACCTTTAACTGCGTCCAGCGCCTCGTGCAACAGGTTATATGTGTCTGCAGCTACTCTGAGTTATGCCTTCGCCTGCATCACATTGATCCTACCAGCAACCGTCGGCAAACCAAGGATGTAACGCATACACAAGTCTCTGGTGCATCCCAGAATGACCCGCATAGCTTCTTTCTGTATTCGCTCTGATTTGTGAAAAGCATTCTGTGCTCTGTGTCCATTGCAGTCATGGTTTTAAGTGCATTGAGTCCATTTTGAGATCTTGTCACAACCGTCTCCACATGGTCCTTGAATGACAGCCTCCTGTCAAATGTGATTCCAAGATACTTCAGTTCGTTCTCTCTGTTGACGCTTCTACCATCTATCGAGAGGCT
This sequence comes from Cepaea hortensis, assembly GCA_963921405.1. NCBI lineage: Eukaryota > Metazoa > Mollusca > Gastropoda > Stylommatophora > Helicidae > Cepaea > Cepaea hortensis. The sequence continues at coordinate 318,702,706 of OY992876.1, read as the reverse complement.
TGGGACGTCAGCTCTCACAATCCTGTTGTCCAGAGAGCACTACAAAACAGCCGCCTTTTCAGGGTGGATCACAGCACTCATTTTAGTGCACCAGTCAATCACTTTGTCTTCTGTCGCCTGTAACTCCTGCGCTGTTTGCTCCCTATCTCTCCCCTGCCTATATGCAAGAATATCATCTGCAAATTTTAGTATCCTTCCAATCCCTGGTTCTTGTAGGTTTTCAATCTTGCTCGTATACACGTTAAAGAGCACCGTTGCAGATCCCTGTGGCAGTCCCGGGGTTAAAATATGTGTCTCTTAGGTCCATGCACCCAGACGGAGAGCAACCCGACGAGGATGCAGGACAGCTGCTATCCAGTTCACCAACCAGGGATTGACTCCATTCTCCATCAGTGCGGTCATCAAAATATCATATCGAACTTTATTGTAATCATCCTCGAGATCATGCGCTGCCGCCATCGTTTCCTGTCTACTCTGGAACCACTCATAAACGTCAAAGGCAAAAGTGGCTGCATTTGACCAGGTATCTTTTCCCGGCCTGTAGCTCCTCAGGCCTCTTGGAAGAAGCTTTCCCCTTTCCAAAGACTCTTGCAGCTTGACAGCGACTATCTTCTTTAGAACCTTCCTAAATGTATTTTGAAGGGTGATGATCCTAAAGCCGCTAAGCTTTGAATTATCCTTGAATGGTTTCGGGAGAGGGATGAGATAGCTGTGCACTCAATCCTGCGGTGCTGATGCTGTCCTAATGCTCTGTTTAAACCAGGTATTCATCTATTTCAGGTCTGCATCGCTCAAAGCCTTCATGTGGCCATACCTAACCCCATCGGGCCCTGTGCAGTGTCTTTTGCCATTTTCAAAATATGTTTAACGCTTCAACCTGTATGGTGTTCTTTGACAAAACAGTCCACCGTGGCGTGTACATTTATGATGTTCCAACTTAAGCCACCAATCTCCATTTGTATGCCCTGGGCCTCTCTTGCGCTCTGATACCACTGGCTCAAGTCAAGTACCACATGCTTCTCTGCTTCTTCCACCAGCATACCGTACCCATGTCTCATCTGCCCAGGAGGGTTTATATAACTGTCGTACCCAGGGCAATGGTATTTGTATGTATTTAGCTCCTGGAGCATGAGGACATCAGAATCATATATTAGCCTCTCCAATACAGAATCTCTCTGCCTTTGCACTACGACAATTCCAGTATCGCACTCTTACATGGTTGAAACCTAATCTCTCCACTTTTCGTCTTGTTCTCCTGGCGCCTGCCCTCCTATTTCTACGCCTTCTTCTCACACTATTTCCTCGTCTTCTCCTCCTCACTCTCTCTTCGCTAGTCTCTGAATGATGTGTCAAGCGCAGAGCGCCATGCTCCGTAGCTCCAACGACGATTCCTGTGTTTAATTAATTCCATAAGCAAAGTTTGGATATTGCACGAAATAATGTAGCAGAATGAATGACATATCTGCATTAGTTTAGGGGTGCAAGCCTACAGCACGCTTGAGCATCAAGACAGAACAGCTAGAGGGATGCTCAAGTCGTGACGTAGCTTGTTGTTGGGGTTAGTTAACACCAAGGACGAGGGAAGAGAAGTCAACATCATAATTGATTGTACTGAGATTTTGTATCGATCACCATGTACAAATAAAACCTGTTTTAAGATAACCCAGCAGAACTTGTCGGTCCTCTGTATACGCATTGTTACAGATGGATAAATGGAGCCGCACACAGGATTCGATTTTTTACTTGGATGTCGCGGGTACAATGTAAAGTAAGAAAGTCACTCTTGATGTCAGTCTATAGCATTTGAGTTTCTCTTGAAAATTATGAATACTCATTTAAATAGAAAGTTCAAAATCGGACCATTTTTTATTGAGTAAGAAAGTCAAAATTTCAACATTTTTCGGACACTATCAAAATTAAAGGCAGATATATCAAGATTTGTGAATAGAGCCATCTGCATAACATGATTGCCTATGGAGTGTTGATAAGCTGTTCTCATCATAACTATTTGAAGTAATGGGATTCTTGTCAAAAATATTATGAAATTTGACCTGCCATTATTACAGCCGTTGGTAACCTTGCCTTGTGTTTGAAGGTCAGCCAGTCACATTCTAAGATTTGTCCAGGTCCAGGAACAAAGAAATCTCAAAACGGATACAAACAACTTGAATTAAATGGAAATGTTGTTCTGAGAGAGCGGTTATCTTCTTTGTATCAAAACTACCTAGAGCGAACTCAAAGCAGTTATGATCGTTGAACCGTGACCTTGCGTGCCTGAAGAATCAAGCCAATTGCTCCTTTGGTTGGAAAGTACGAAGAAATTTTCACTCGTGGTTGCTCTAATAAATCAGAATGTTTTTCAACAAAAGCGAATATACCGATAGGGAACCTTCGGAGGTAGAGGGGCAAACTGGGTTGCCGACCTGCTGAAGAGGGGACCCAAATTCAAATCGCTTTATTGAGCTAGACCAGTTTTCAAGACGTCGCCTAGATGTGCCCTGTTATCGGGTGAAAAGAAGGTATCAAGGCTGGTAGGGGCTCGACCAGGAGCTGAAAGTGGAAGCGAAAGTAACGAAACCTGAGACGTTGGAAGAAAGACATCCCTGAAGTCACGTTATCGTTTGGACGGCTACTAAATAATACGACCTCCAGACGTTTGGGTTATACGTGAACCGTGACGATGAAAATTTCAACGAACATATGTGAACCCACGCTTCTCTTGGATCAAAGGAAGACATGCTCAACGGTAATTAGTTAAAGTATAATTGCTAGGAGAACATTTCTTTTAATAAGATCATTTAGATAAAAAATTGTTATAAATGTGAATTTGATTGTATAACTGTATAGTAAAATATTTCAGCATGGCAGAATAAGGTTCACTAGCACAAGTTTTGACGGGGGTAGGAACAGTAATAGGTAAACTCAACACAGTCATGAAACAACAAGGAATGGCAGCTGAAATTGTTAAATTTAGCGGACAGGCAAAAGATTTTAAGAAGTGGATAACTTCAATAGAGAAATATGCATATTTGGTGTCAGCATCAGATGAAGAGAAAATGAAACTTGCTTATCAGGCAGCAACAGAACCGGTTTCTGATCATATCAGAAGAAAATTAGAAGCTAGGGTAGATGAGACATGGGAGCAGTTCAAGGACGACTTGGCCCATAAGTACGCGGAAATAACGGACCCACAACATGCGTTTTCGGTGTTAAGACAGTCCAAACAAAACACTGGAGAAACTGTACAATTGTTCAGCGATAGGTTGATTAACCTGGCTGAAGAAGCATTCTTAGGACAGAATGTACGAGGAGAAGAGGTGGAGAGGATGTTGGTCGGGATTTTTGTAGATGGTATAAAATCAGATGGACTGAAATTTAAGCTGATGAGGGAAAACCCTGAGAGGTTATCACAAGCTGTAAATATAGCGGTACAAGAGGAGAACTTGAGACGTAGATTTAGATTAAGAGTAGGACGAGAAATAGGAACTAGTCGAGAAGACAGGATTAAAGAGCCTATGGAGATAGGACAAACAAGGTTCGGATGGAATAGGAGAGGAGGTATACAGACGTTACAAGGTAGTAATAGAAATGCTTATGATGGAAGAAGACAAATGAGAAATCCTACAAGTGAGACGGTAGGTAACACAAATAACACAAATATAGTCTGTTGGTTTTGTGGCCAACGGGGACACATTTTTCGCTTCTGTGGTAACAGGCGTGTCCAGTCGAATACACAAAGTAGAAATGGCAATAGCAGATTAAATAGGAATGTTGAAGATAGACACAGAAGTTTTACAAGTACAAGAACGCAGGAAAACCGGCGCCCTACCTATTAAATAGGACCTGTAGTAGGAGGGAAAATAACAAGGTCCCAAGATTTAAAGAATATTTTAATAACAGGTATAGTAGGACGAGTAGAGAATACTTTCCACTAGATGAAATCAAACAGTTTACAGAGAATAACACAGATCCCAGCTCATGTATAATAGAAATAGGAAAATATAGAGTTCGTACATTAATTGATTCAGGAGCTCAGGTTAGTGTAATCAAAGAAAGTTTTTTATATAAAATAATGAGAAATTGCAGAATATTTAAGAGTCATAATAATCTTCACTCTGTTACAGGACAGAATTTACAAGTAATTGGATAAACAATAATGAATTTTAAATTAGGAGGGATCAACGTAAGACATCTTTTTCATGTAGTAAAAGATTTAAATAGAAATATGCTTATGGGAAGAGATTTTTTAACAAAAAACTGTGTAAGACTTTTTTTTTCATTTACACAAATTAAAATTCAAGAACGTATATGTAGATTTAGAGGAGGACATGCATATATCAGCACTGGTTAGAGTTAAAATATCTACGACGTTAAAACCACAGTCGGTTAATTTGATACAGGCAAAGGTAAAAAGAAACCCATATTATTAAGCAGGACACACAGTTAGAATCACTGAATTGCAAAGGGAGGTAATTGATGAGCCTGGTCTAGAAGTCCCGGATGGAATAATATCATTAGATAAACACTTAACTTTTCCAGTAATGATTATTAACAACACAGGTAGAGACATTAAATTATACAGAGGATGTGTAATAGCCAAAGTAGAACATAACAGTAATGACATATTAGCAACAGATAGAGTAGAAATGCCGGGAACAAATTATTCAGAAACTCCTAGTGAAAGAATTAATAACAGACGCAGACGCGAAAGAAAAGGGAACGTGCAGAAGGATGAATTGATCCATCCATTCAGAAGAAACGCAGCCAAAATACATTCACTAGACAAAATGACAAGAGAGCAAGAATTGTTGGCACAGTTAAAAACTCCACCAGAAAATAAGAAAGTATTAGAACAACTTATAAAAGAGAATCAGGATGTATTTGCAATTAATGATTTAGAATTGGGAAGGACAAAAACAGTTACGATGGAAATAGATACTGGAGATCTTCCACCAATTAGTTTAAAACCGTATAGAACTCCCTTAAGAAATAGAGAAATTGTTGAAAAGGCAATAGAAGATATGTTGAAAGCAGGAATAATAACAAGATCAAAGTCAGAATGGTCATCTCCGATAGTAATCGTGACCAAAGCTGATGGTTCACATCGATTCTGTTGTGACTACCGGGTGTTGAACAAAATCACTAAGAATGTAGCGAACCCATTGCCGGTGATTGATTATATTTTGGGCTTACTTAATGGCTCTACATTTTTCACGACACTAGACGCAAGATCAGGATTCTGGTGTATCCCGATGTCGGAGGATGCTCAAAAGAAAAGTGCTTTCTGTACTCATATGGGTTCTTACGAATTTTTACGAATGCCATTCGGGGTTCGAACAGCTCCATCTTACTACATGTTGTTAATAAATGAAGTATTAGAGGGTATGCAAAAGTTTGCATTGGCATACATAGATGACATTCTAATTTATACAGCAGGAGATGTAGATGATCACTTAAAACATGTAAAATTAGTATTCGACAGATTAAGAATACATGATGTTAAATTGAAGCTCAGTAAATGCGAATTTTTAAAAACAGAAACAAAGTATTTGGGATATATTATTAATAGAGACGGAATTAAACCAGACCAAGACAAGTTAAGGGTTATTAAAGAACTACCTCCTCCAACTAATGTAAAAGAAGTTCGTGCTTTTATCGGAGCCTGTGGGTATTATCGGCGTTTCATTCCAGGGTTCTCAAAAATAGCAGAGCCTATTACTAGCTTAACTGGCAAATACGCTAGATTTAAGTGGGATGATGAATGTCAAAAAGCGTTCGAGTTTTTAAAAAATAGCTTAACAGTAGTGCCACTATTGACATATCCAGATTTGAATAAACAGCTAATATTATATACCGATGCTTCAGATAATGCTATAGGAGCGTGTTTGGTTCAACCATATGAAGGAAAAGAATCTGGAATACCAGGGGTTAAAAATGAAAGGCTAATCTATTTCTTATCTCATACACTTAGCAGGTCTCAGCGGAAATGGTCGACTATTGAGAAGGAGGCTTATGCTATTCACTATGCTCTTCAGAAACTTAACTACTATCTACATAACGCAAATTTCATTATTAGAACTGACCACATGCCTTTAAAATCTTTGTTAGAAGCTACAGTGCAGAACAGGAAAATACAGACATGGGCATTGAATCTACAGGGATACAATACTAGAATAGAATACATACCAGGTAAGAATAACACATGTGCTGATTTATTGTCTAGAATCCCGTATCCACAGTCATCAGGAAACACGGAAGACGAAGGTGAACCGGAGATAGACGACCGAAACTGGCAAGTAAATATATTAGATTCTGCCATAATAAATAGAGAAGATTTTGAGAGTTTACCGTCGGATCAAGAGTCTGAACCTAGAGCAGAAGACCCACATTTAGCACGTTTTAATATGAAAGAAGAACAAGAATTGGATCCAAAAGTTTTAGAAATAAAACAGAAATTAAAAGAAACGGATGAGAATAAGTATAAGAAGAATTATTTAGTGTTACAAGATGATGACCAGTTATATTACATGAATGAAAGAAACGAACAATTAAGAAAATATATTCCAAAACATTTGGAAAGTGAAGTTTTAAAAGCATATCATGATAAGAATGGTCATCTCGGTCGTGATAAATTAATGAAAGCACTCACGAATAAATATTATTGGCCGAATTTATTTAAAACTGCTTGTAAATATGTCGATACGTGTGAAAGATGCAGATTAAGGAATATGAAAACAATTAAGTGTCCTTTACAAGATACAGATATTCCTCAGTTTCCTATGCAAAAAGTTAGTTTAGATATATCAGGTCCCCACCCTAGAACACTATCGGGGAATGTATATCTAATACTTATAGTGGACGTCTACAGTCTCTGGCCAGAAATCTATGCAATCCCAGACAAGAGCGCAGATACTATCATTAATATCTTTTTACAGGAATTCATACCAAGGTTTAGTTGCCCACAGATTGCACTTAGGGATAATGGTAAAGAATTTGTGAATAAGAAATTTGAAAAGTTATTAAAAGATTTGAATATAAGACATATAAAGACCTCATACTATAGACCTTCTTCAAATGCTAAGAACGAAAGACAACATAGGACATTGTACGATGTTATAGCAAAGATTTTCGATGAACATGAAAAAGATTGGGATCTATTCCTAGGACCTGCGCTTAGCGCTATACGCACAAATCAAAATGAGAGCACGGGGTTTTCACCATTTTATTTAATACACTGGAGAGAGCCAATACTACCTATAGATAATCTGTTAAAACCAAGCCGTAAATATATGGGGGAAGACTTTCAAGAGGTCATCATACAAGAAATGCATAGGGCACATGTAAGATTAAAGAATAATATAATTAAAGCTAGAGAAAGACAGAAAAAGTACAGAAACGTGAATACAAAATTACAGGAGTTTAAAGTAGGTGATAGGGTTTATTACAAGAAGCATAGAAGGAACTCTAAGTTTGATGCTCGTTGGGTTCCAGGTTATTACATTTTAGAAAAGCCAGGGAATGTATCGTACAGTATTAAGAACCAGATCACGGGACATATAGCACGTAGCGCACTTAAGAAGAGATAATGATGATAAGGGAAATAATAATTATAATAATAATTATTATTCAGACTTCGGATACTTAGATGAACAAGTCGTCAGAAGAGCTACAATACCCCCAGATTTTAGAAAAGATCCAGCACAAAGTCAATTAATAACAACTCCAGTTTGTGATGATACGCAAGAACAGACAATACCGAAAACGATAATAAAAGAAGAAAAAAATAGGAATGAGGGTTATTATGATAGTGCAGAATCTATGGAAGAAGAGGTAAACGCCCCATTTAAAAATACTAGACAAGCAGTGAAAAGGAGAATAGAGAGACAAAGGGAAAAAGAAGTGAAAAGACAGAGAAGAATTAGAGATTACTCATCAAGCGGCGAGGATATGCATCTACTAGAAAGGTCGTTAAGAAATAATGATAGACAAATTAGATGGGATATAGAGCGGAAGAAATTAGCGGCTGCTAGCGAAAGACATACAGATGAAGAAGAGGAAATGGATGAAAAGTCAGAATCAAATAGTAGTATGGAAGAAACTAATACGTTATACGAAGAAGAAGATATTGATGTGGAGATAGCACTTATTCAAAGAAACGTGGAGTTATTGAAGAAATGGAAACGTAGGAGATAAATTTATAGAAAATACTGCAAATAGCAAGATATAAATTTCATGATTTAAAAAGGAAAGAGATACTTGATGATGTATATGACACATTGGTCATAGAAAAGGGTTCTATTGATACTTATAATAAATTGTCTTGAGGAGTAGACATATTTAGGTATTAAGATAACTAATATGGATGTAAATTCGAGTAAAACATGTTTTTTTCTGTAATTTTATTGCCGATTGATTTTATGTTTTGACTTCTTGAGTTTTCTTAAATAGATAAATTAGTTATTGTTAGTCCATAAAAGAGACTGACAATAGATAGGATGTATGTTATATTATTTTAAAATATGTTTTTCCTTGAATGAGTTGATATCTTTATTTAATATGAGGGGAAACATAAATGATGTATAAAACCTTGGGGGGGGGGGGGTATGATGTCCTGTTGTGATTTTATTTCGCTTAACTCATAATTTAAGTGAAATGTCTTGTGTGTTACCTTGTTTATAAATGTGGTGGTTAAGTTGAGTTTAAATTACAAACAGTTATGGTTTTGTACAGTACACGGGACTTTATATAGTACCCTTCGTTCAGAAAATAGTAACAAACTACTGAGGACTAGTAGAGAGACACATTATCTTAGTGAATAAAATGTTCATGAGTATATTCTGTTGCTGTGATAATCAGCATTGAGAGGTTGATATGGCTATGAAGTATTAGAAACATATGCCGGGGATGGTTATGGGAAAGTTGAAATAGGAGCTGCATTAAAGTTAGCATTATTTAAAGATATATGGATTGGATACCATATTATGAGTAACGATATGATAGTTGGTTAATAGAGAATAGACAAAAAGGGGGGCTGTGAATGGCAGCATATAAAGTTGGGTATATGGATAAACAAGGAACCGTATCATGGGATGTGAGGGGGCAAGATATAGGAGCTGTGAAAAAACAGCGTTAATTGATTTAAAATGTTCATGGAATATGAACATTGGTTCGTGATTGAAGGTGAGATAGGTGAAATATAGACAAGGTTGTGGATGGCAATATAAATGTTGAGTATATAAATGTTGAGAAAACTTAGATCAACTTAATTTATAGTGAACAAAGATGTATTTCATAAGATATATTTAAAAAAAAAAACTTTTTACAAAAGTTTTTTCGTTGGCAAGAGAGGTAAATGTGATTGTGTTGACTATTCATTCCTTTATACTTTTCATAAATTGGGTGCGCACCCCTTCTTTACTTTTTCTAACTACATTTTTTTCTGTCTATCCTGTGTTGTGAAAGAGTGAGAGAATTCATAATGTCAAGTGTACGATAACGATTGATACGAGACGTTCTTATGATATATATATTTTGTAAAGAAACTTTGAAGAGCCAGGAACGAAGAAGAAGTTCATAGTGGTTTACTATGTGACAGGGGGAAGAGTTACAAATAGAATGAAATATTTACTTAAAATAGAGTTAGTTTGGGGCGGATTAGAGAAATTATGGGAGGTAAGGAGAGAAGGTGTAGGATAAAAGGGTTAGGAGTTAAGACTTTTGAAGAAGAAAAGTCTTTCAAAAGACAGGGAGGTGTAGCAGAATGAATGACATATCTGCATTAGTTTAGGGGTGCAAGCCTACAGCGCGCTTGAGCATCAAGATAGAACAGCTAGAGGGATGCTCAAGTAGTGACGTAGCTTGTTGTTGGGGTTAGTTAACACCAAGGACGAGGGAAGAGAAGTCAACATCATAATTGATTGTACTGAGATTTTGTATCGATCACCATGTACAAATAAAACCTGTTTTAAGATAACCCAGCAGAACTTGTCGGTCCTCTGTACACGCATTGTTACAATAACCGGTCACCCTAGCATTGGCTGCTTGCTAGGGAAGAGGCAGGTGATGTCCTGCAGGAGTCCATACGCCTGGTGCCGCCCTGCACGCCTGCTAGAGGTCCAACTTTCACGACCTGTTTACCTATGGCCATCCAGTCCCTCAGCACGCTGATCCACCTTGTACTTGAGGGGTTTAGATTTTAGAGTTTTCCGTCTCCTAGATGGACTGCTGTAAAAGCTAACGGGTTCCACCTACCTGGGGGAGGTGTTAGAGCGCCCCTGACTCGCTTGGCAGGCACGTCTCCGAGCATATGAGGTGTTTTCTAAGGAATTCAGATCCCACCCTGAGATCCCGCATCGCACTTTGTGCCCATCGCCAGTTGGTCCGCGGCTTCTTATTGGGTATTCGCAGCTAGCCTCTATGTGTAGAGAGGCCATTCCACTATCCGCCACCTGTGGACGCGCTGTGTTGGGGATGGTCGCCACAGCTTTACCCAGCTTTGCGTGTCCTTGAAAAGACCTTCAGAATAAAACAACCTATTTTTCTAACTAAACAAATTATCACAAGCCAGTATGACATCTTTGTCACTGCCAAAACGATTTCCTTCCAGCTGTTATTTTTTTTTTTTTTTATAAAGATTTGGGAAAGGAAAAAAGTCTGATGGAGCCAAATCTGGAGAATATGGTGGATGTGGAAGAATTTCAATATTCAAATCGTTGGCATTTTGCAGCACAAGCCGTGCTTTATGGGAGGGCACGTTGTCTTGAAGCAAAGCAGAATTTGCGTACGCGCTATCCCTCGTTTTCTGGTCACAGCCTTTCTTAGTTTGATAAGGAGATATGCACACTACTGCCCATTAAACATGTTGCCATGAAGCATGTAATTTTTCAAAATAACACCTTTGACGTCCCCAAAAAACAATCAGCATAACTTTTCTTGCAGATTTTTGTGCTCTTGGCTTCACATGTGTTAGCGAGCCCGGGGTTTTCCACTGCACGCTGGCAGTTTTGGATTCTGGGTCATAATGGTGAATTCAAGTCTCATCTACCGTCACCATATTTTTCGACCGCCACATGTTGAGCAACTAACCACAGCAATCAACCCGTGTTTATTTCTGTTCACATGTCAGCAGACGCGTGACCGAGCGGGCACACATTTTTCTCATGTTCAGTCTGTTGTGTGAAATTCTAAACACTGTACTCTTACTCAGTTTTGCTGAACCCGATATCTCTGCAATTGTCATTTTCCTATCCTGGTCTATGACTTTCTTCACTTTTGCAGCATTTGCATCATTGTACTCTGAGGACTGGCGTCCTGATCTTGGCAGATCAGCAACTTGGGAACGGCCACACTTAAACTGCAAACACCAATTTGTTTACAGAAGCATGCGAAGAACAAACTTCCTCAAACACTGGAGCCATCTCCCTGTATGTTTCTGTAGTTGTTTTTCCCTGTAACATCAAGATTTTTATCACAGTCCTGGTGTCTGATTTCTCCATTGTTCTGACAAACCGTTGGATGTGCAGGTCTGGTCAATAGGGTCTCTTGTGCCTTGCACCATATCGGGAAAACCAGTTGAGGAGGGAAATTCATAATTCACATGTCTTTTACAAATTTTATGCGCTATATATGTGCCAAATTTCAATTTTCTGCGCCTTCTCCTTCATGGTCAGGCTAAAGACAAATAAGAAGCCCTTTGTAACTTGTATAACTTCATGATATATATTAATGTTTCCTGAGCTACATAACTTTTAACACTTCGTGATGTACATTCATTTTTCCAGAGCTACAAAACTTGAATAACTTCATGATGTATATTAATGTTTCCTGAGTTACATAATTTCCCTTTATTATTTTTCAGATGTTCTTCGGACCGTGGATTGACTTATCTATCTCATTCTTTTGCATGAAGTATTATCTCTCCGTATCAGTCAGCAATATTGTATCCATTGTTTATATCAAACTAGCTTACACGGCCCGGCTTCGCTCAGTCCCTGGCGGGGATCTATCTATCTATCTATCTATCTATCTATCTATCTATCTATCTATCTATCTATCTATCTATCTATCTATCTATCTATCTATCTATCTATCTATCTATCTATCTATCTATCTGTCTATCTGTCTGTCTGTCTGTCTGTCTGTCTGTCTGTCTGTGTATGTATATTCGGCGTATATATAACAGGGGACTTAACTTAAGAAATAGCAATGCTACTAAAAGTGATGTCCCTTTTATATAACTTTTCTTAAGTTAAGTTCCCTCGCTGTATATAAATTATATTGTAATTACAAAATAAAATTTTATTAGGTAAATAACTGTTTGTAAAAAAAAACTGCCAGTTGGCAGCACCGGAATGAGAAGAACACGTGTAGAAAATCTCATCTCAATCGGATGGACCGTTCCCAAACGCATAAATAACATACATACAGACATACACTGCATTATATATATATATATATATATATATATATATATATATATATATATATATATATATATATATATATATATATATATATATATCCATCCATCATGTGCCATGCCGGTAAGCGTGGGCGGTCATGTTCTGCCATCTCACTCGATCATCAGAGTCGTGGATATATATATATATATATATATATATATATATATATATATATATATATATATATATATATATATATATATATATATATATATATAGATTTATTCATTAAATTATCCACATCTCGCCAGCTTTCCGTGACCTGTGTACTTTTCTGTACTTATTTTACATATCAATGATACACACTCTGAGACGATATTCATCATCTATAGATATCAATGATCAATATGTTGTGAAATACCGGGTGTCTGTAAAGTCTCCCTACAATTTGCATGAAGAACAAATTTGAAAAATTAAGTACATCATGTGAGCAAAACATGTTCTCCACAGTCCATCCATAAGCGATATGCAGCGAATGGCTGTAGTCTGCTGGAATACTTCTGTATATATATATATATATATATATATATATATATATATATATATATATATATATATATATATATATATATATATATATATATATTGAAACATTAGAAGCATGTATGAAGGGATAAAGGAAGCCTGGGTTCCAATGGTCAATAGAAGTGCACCACTTATACTTTGACTGGATAAATCATCACTGATAAGAAACAGCAGATGGATAGATGGGTAGAGCACTATTTAGAGTTTTACTTAAGTGAGACCAAACCAGCGGATGCTGCCATCAACGCCATAGAGGCCCTGCCAACTCTTGACCACCTGGACACTCACTCTACAGATCCTTAAGCTAATAGAGCCATGCTGGCGAGTAGGACAAGTCCCAAAGAATTTCAAAGATTCGAGCATCATAAAGAACAAAGGCGATCGAAGTGACTGTAATAACTATAGGGGTATTTCACTTCTGGGAAAGTATTTGCCAGAATTGTTCTGCGCAGACTTCAAGTCCTAGGAGATCAAGTCTACCTCGAATCACTGTGCGGCTTCCGACAAAACCTTCTACCATTGATATGATATTCTCATTGCGACAAATGGAAGAAAAATGCCGGGTACAAAATCAACCACTGTTTATTGCCTTCATCGATCTCACAAAGGCATTTGATTTGGTCAGTCGTGAGGGTCTGTTCAAGGCACTAAAGAAGATTGGCTGCCCACCAACTCTTCTGTCCATTGTGGAATCGTTCCACTCAGGCATGAAGGGTATAATCAAGTTTGATGGTGCAACTTCTGAAGAGTTTGAAATCAAGAGTGGAGTTAAGCAAGGTTGTGTACTAGCTCCCACCCTCGTTGGAATATACTTTTCACTTCTACTGAAATATGCCTTTGGTGATCAGGATGGTGGTATATACATTCACTCACGCTCAGATGGCAGCCTCTATAATGCTCAGAGATTGCAGGCCAAACCCAAAATTAGGAGGGTACTAATCAGAGAGTTGCTTTTTTTTTCAGATGATGCTGCAATTACGACCCACTCTGAGGAAGAATTACATTTACTATCTGCATACTCTTGTTGTGATTGTTCTGAATTTGGTTTAACAATTAACAAAAAGAAGACACAGATTATGTCACAAGGCGCACATGGGGTACCATTAATCTTTATTGACGACGCCGAACTGGAGATAATAGACCATTTTACATATCTAGGATCAGAGGTAAATAGCAAATTATCCTTAGATCAGGATATCCACATTAGAATTGGTACGGTAGCAACAACAATGAACATGTTAGAAAAAAGAGTCTGTGAGAACAGAAAACTTACTGCCAAAACAAAAGTCATCGTCTACCAAGCCTGTATCCCTAGTACTCTTCTTTATGGTAGCGAAACCTGGTAAACTTACTCACACCAAGAGAAATGTTTAAACAACTTTCATATGCGGTGTCAGCGAATACTCGGTATTAAGTGGCAAGACAAAATCACAAATACTGAAGTATTGGAAAGATCATATTGTGTGACGGTGTGTTCCTTGCTCAGTCTTCGTAGACTTAGATGGATAGGACATGTTAGGAGGATGGATGATGGTAGAATACCAAAGGACATCTTTTTTGGAGAATTACAGATGGGTAAGAGATCTCAGGGTCGGCCTCTGCTACGATACATAGATGTGTGTAAGCGGGACATGATTGATACAGGCATTGATAATGCACATTGGGAGCAGGTCGCTGCTGAACGTGTTGCATGGACGGCAGCTATGGAATAAAGGCAAAGGAGACAATTATTACAAATAAAGCACACGTGGCAATGACCATGTTTTCACTTGCATCCACTTTTCTTATGAGCCACACTCGTCACGGCCATGGGTTGTAGTTATTAAGCCTCTTTGAAGCACAATGTACCAAACTATCGTCTATCAAGACGGAAAGGTACCAATGATATATATATATATATATATATATATATATATATATATATATATATATATATATATATATACTAGCTGACCCTGCCCGGCTTCGCCCAGTCACTGGTGGGGAGCATCTCATTTAATTCATATAAGTAGTCATATAAGTTCTCGTTCCCGTTACCGACTGTCTGTCTGTCTGTCTGTCTGTCTGTCTGTCTGTCTGACCCGGCATTGCCCAGCTCCTGGTGTGGAGCATCTAATTTAATTCATATAAGTAGTCATATAAGTTCCTGTTCCCGACTGTCTATCTGTCTGTCTATCTGTCTGTCTATCTGTCTGCCTGACCCTGCCCGGCTTCGCCCAGTCCCTGGTGGGGAGCATTTCATTTAATTCATATAAGTAGTCATATAAGTTCCCGTTCCCGTTACCGACTATCTGTCTGTCTGTCTGTCTGTCTGTCTGTCTGTCTGTCTGTCTGTCTGTCTGTCTGTCTGTCTATCTGTCTGCCTGACCATGTCCGGCTTCGCCCAGTCCCTGGTGGGGAGCATCTCATTTAATTCATATAAGTAGTCATATAAGTTCTCATTAAATTCATACAACAAAAAAAGTAACTTAAAAGAATGTCCTTCCACACACCATCCATTATTTTTAATGAAAACTCGTTCTAATCACCTGCATGACTACAGTAACTTCTTAAGCAAAAAAAGATGAGTTACAATGTTATGAATTGTGCATTATTTTTATGAAAACTTTGAAAATGCCTTACAGTTTGTATCATTATTTATTATAACTCATATGCCGGTATATAACTATGGACACAGAGTTTATAAATCTTTGAAAACGATGCCACAATATGACTATAAGTTATACAGAAAAGTTATGCCCCTTGAAATAACTTTTACGGAGTTAGGTCCCCTGAAATATATGAAATTATAATGAAAAATGAAATAATACTGAGTAAGCAGGCGATTTCACACTAACAAAATATCACAGTTGGCAGCTCTGGAATGAAAGGAAGGCGTGTAGAAAATTTCATCTCAATCGGATAGGCCGTTCGCGAACAAATAAAGGACATACATAGATACATACATAAATACAGACAGACAGACGATCCTTATTTATATATAAGATATATATATGACGAGCGGCTGGCCGAGAGGCTAGAACGCCGGACTCTCATTCGGGAGGCCCGGGTTCGATCCCTCGGTAAGGTGTCGGATTTTTTTCTGTCGGGGGTAAAAAGAAAATCCTAACCTGCACAGTTCTCGGTGACTGCTCTAGCTAGGCGGCCTTTATTCCTCAGGATCAAAGACCCCTCTGCCATTCACCGCAAGGTATTATATTGGCAGTAAATGACAGTTTTACGTAAATGTAAACGATATATATATATATATATATATATATATATATATATATATATATATATATATATATATTTCTTGCAAACCGTCACAGCGCTGTTTTTAAATTCCCCACAATACCCCTCCAGTTTACAAGAAGCGCCAACAATCACCAGAAGACTGAAAATTAAAAGTATAGGAAAGAAAGGAGAGCGTAAGACAAAGGATACATTTACATCACTCAAAGTGAAAGTGAAAGTGAAAATATCGCGGATTCCTAAATTGAACGGCAATATTGTTGAGATAGTTTTCAACAAGCATCGTGATTGGACGTGACGTCATAGCAGAAACAAAGACGAACGGGGCTTTAAGATTGCGTGGCGAACAGCAAATTGTCAGTGTACTCAAACCAAGAACTAAGAACCTTCACGAACTAACATAACAGGAGAAGGACAACTGAGCTTGCCGGCATGGCAGCCTGTGCAAACTTACCCTAATTGTATATTAACATGAGAAGAGACGATGCAAAAGCCTATAAATGTGCAGCCAGAGAACTTGAAAACATACAACCAAGCCTGGGAACCTAAAATCTGCTGATGTTATAAGCGTGAAGAAAACACTCAAATTTCTTGAGGCTGCTTATTAGATCCATCTAGACCCAGGCCTGACTTTTCTTTTTAAGTGAAGTACCTGGACAGAGTGATGCAGAACGTTATTCAACCAAGTAACCACCTGCAAGCAGTATCTTTAGCCCAGTAGGAAAGGTATCTTAGAGTACCCATAATTGAACTGGAGTGTAGTGAAACACAAACACTTTCCTATACCCAGGAACAAAAGTAACAGTCATTAGGAGGACTTAATCAACACATGCTCATGGAACTGAAGGCATCAGGGATCCAGTCACCCTGAGGTAAAACATGTTTACAAGCAGTTTCAGACACTGTATATCCAAATATAATAACTTGAATTGTATTTGGTGATTATATGACCATATAAATATAAACAATACCACTTTTTGAATGGATTTGATGTGTTTATGCATTAAATTACTATAAATCATATATATATATATACACACAACTTACTCACACCAAGAGAACAATTTAAACAGCTTTCATATGCGGTATCTGCGAAGAATTCTTGGTATTAAGTGGCAAAACAAAATCACAAATACTGAAGTATTGGAAAGATCAGGTTGTGTGACAGTTTATTCCATGCTCAGTCTTCGTAGACTTAGATGGATAGGACATCTTAGGAGGATGGATGATGGTAGAAACCAAAGGATATCTTTTTTGGTGAATTACAGATGGGTAAGAGATCTCAGGGCCGGCCTCTACTACGATACAAAGATGTGTGTAAGCGGGACATAAGTGATACAGGCATTGATAATGCACATTGGGAGCAAGTCGCCGCTGAACGTGTTGCATGGAGGGCAAATATCAGAAATGGAATAAAGTCAAAGGAGAAAATTATTGCAGAAAAGTCACACACCACGCGTTTGAGACGTAAGATGGTGCATGATGGTGGAAATGACCACGTGTTCACATGCACCCACTGTGAACGGACATTTACAGCGCAAATTGGCTTTATCAGTCACACTCGCTACCGCCATAGTTAAAAGTTATTATGCCTTTTTAGAGCACAAACTATCGTCTGTCAAGACGGCAAGGTGCCAATAATGATATATATATATATATATATATATATATATATATATATATATATATATATATATATATATAAAGAATGTTTGTGTCTTTGTTTGTGTGTCCTTTATACGTTCCAGAACGGTCCATCCTATTGAGATGACATTTTCTACAGATGTTCTTCTCTTTCCCGCGGAACCAACTGGCATAGTTAGTTTAAGATCAACAATTTTTCCTCCAGCACGAAAGAAAATGGCACGAGCTTAAGAAACAGACTAATAAATGTCCCGCCATCTTGCTGCAAGGGAACTCACTCTCTGATTAAACCATAAATTAGTTATGAACAGTTGTTGTTCTCACTCGCTCGGATGCAACTGAAATAGTTAGTTAGTTTAAAATCAATTTTTTATTTTTGGAAACGGGAACGGGATCATCAGAAACCGATCAACGGGAACATGAGAAGGGGCCGAATATGAATTAAAAGAAACGCTCCCCGCCAGGAGCTGGGCGAAGCCGGGCCGGATCGTCTAGTGTTTAATAAATTATGAAAAGAGGTCATTTCCTCCATTGAATGTTTTCTTGTCGTGTCATGTAGTTCAATAAGACACACCTTAAATATTAATTAATTAGCTGAGGGAGGATAGGCAAGGAACCACCGACGGGATATTGTTGGTCTTCAAGAAACTTTCATTGTTTCCTGGAGGAATTCCTTGGTGCTCTGAAAGTCTAGATATTAAATCAAGCATTTGAGCAAGTAATAGCCTAATTAAATAAAACGGGTAGGATCACATTGGGAAAGAGGAACTTAGTATCCTTGATATCTTTTGGGTTTAATCAACCATATCCGACAATATATATATATATATATATATATATATATATATATATATATATATATATATATATATATATATATATATATATATTCTAAGTCAAGTTCCGTGGGTTTCAGGGTCTGGCCACCACTCGCCACCTGATGGTGGAGGCGAGGTCTTTGAAGTTTGACGCTGAGCCGCCTGCGTCTGCAGCCTACCTTGTTCCAGACGTATCGGTTACCAATTCCTCTGGATTAAACAAGGACGGCCGAGAGAGAGAGAGAGAACATGCAGCTTGGGCATCGCATATTCTCTAAACTTCTGCCCAACATTGTACGGAAATTTTGGCCACATTACAACTCACATACTGTGGTCTGTCAAGACTGCAAAATGCCACACACACACACACACACACACACACACACACACACACACACACACACACACACACACACACACACACACACACATACACACATATATATATATATATATATATATATATATATATATATATATATATATATATATATATATATCCGACGCGGAGCGACCACGGCAGGGGGATTCTGATCGTCAGAAGGAACCCCTTCCCCAAGCATTTCGGATCTTTAATTTCTTAATACTCTCTGGGGCGGTCCCGTCCGGGTCATGACTCCGGGCGTTTTACCCCCGCCTTGGAAATGTTCGATCACGTTAGTTATCCCTGATATTATGCTTGTTCCTTTGCTGTTACCTTGTCCACTCTCAAGCACTCCTTCCCTCGGTGAGGACAGCCTGTGCAGCCTGTGCCTGTCCCTTGGCCCGTGTGGTCGTGGGATGCTCATCTCATCCCTCGCAACGGCCTCTGTCGCCTCCATACGTCCACTTTGCCGTGTTCCTTATCCGTGCTCCGTTAACGGCGCCGCACCCTACTAAGAAGCCGGATCTTCCTTTCTTGCCAGACCCACCTCTTGGTCTCTCTGCAGCTGTCTGGGTGCGACCTACGGTCGATTATCGCTATATTATGGAGGTAGGACGTCGGCCGAATTTGCGTGATTTGCTGCACTGAGACTCACCACCCACGTTCGGAGGAAGGGCGCAAGAGATGACACAAGACGTTGTAAATTTCATGGTCATAGGTTGAGAAATTGTTGGCACAGTAGTCACTGCTTCTAACCATACTAGTTTTGTGACTCATTCCACTCTAAGTTACGGAAGTTCCATAGCCAGCACAAAGCCTTTTCGGCTGCCTCAAACAGTTGTTTTTGGGCCGGGTTTCTTGCTCGTCCTTTTATGCACATTCGCTTCATCACATCAAACACGGAGTGGGAGACAACACCTCTGGCGCCTACCTCGACGGCGAACAGCCTGACGGTGTACTCCTCCCGCCTAAGACTTCCGACCATGTCATCGTACTTCGTTAACTTTTATACTTGTTGCTCCTCAATATTGGACTCGTAAGGGACGGTCGGCTCAATAAGCGTTAGCTGCTTGGCTGACGAGGAGCTAAGTACAATGTCAGGTCGCGAGCCAAACTTTCTGATCACCTCAAGGTATTTGACACGGCCCTTTAGGTCTACTGTCCGTTGCCAGTCCCTCGCACCGTCGAAGACGGTAGCAAGCGGCAAGTCGTCAGCTTTACCATATTTGCGCCCTTCTCGGACGAAGGAAATCGCCATCGGCCTCGGTCTGTGCCCTTCTCTATTTGCTTTCATTCGTGCCACGTCCACTATGACTATATAAATATATACATATATTGAATCAGGTCTTAGTCACATATGACTGAGTTGCCGTATGATAGTAGACGGTACTACCTGCTTCCTGTTAGCGCTGAATGTTGGGCTTCGCTTACCAAACCCGTCACCCCATATTGTGATAAGGTCTTCGGCAGGAAGAGCGCAATTGGGAGGGTACAAGCCTTACCCTGGTGTGAGGAAATGCAACCTAAAGACAAAAACGTAATGGCAGGGCAGACCAGGACCTAAGCCTTGGTTGGCAGCTGGTCTATGATCGAAGCTCCGACAGGCGTACAGTTAGAGCATTGCTGTGCTGATTCGGTTGCTTCTGCAGCTTGTCCTGTTCCATGTGTATTGGTGTTACCTTTCCTCTGGAATGATCTATGCAGGCCGATAGAGGGATCATGCTGCATGGGCAACACGTGGTCTCTATATTTTAGCCCAGGCTTTGTGCTATTGAGAGGCAATAACTCCATCCCTGGTCTCAACCGGTCGAGGAATCAAAACGAGAGGAAACATTTACGAGTTATAAGTCCATGTCATTTGGCGTAGACATGGGGTGCCAAGGGTTGCCTCTGATGGTGGGAGACACGTACAGGTATCACTGTCACGAAAAATTTGATAGATTCGATCGATGACAGAAAGAGACATTCGTCTACACAAACACCGGCAACCCTTTGATGATCAGGGGTTGAGGAACAAAATAAGTCGCGTCAAATGTATACACCCGGTCGGCATTTTGTTAACAAGTTGTTGCTCGAGACGGGACAACAGCGCCATCCGTCTGCAAGGTGGTAGTCGGCCTGTGATGTTGTAGACGGAATGTCTGGACAGACGTCGGAGAGGTCTAGTGATGTAAGGGACATGATTCCCCAGATCCCAGACTAGCGGGACTCTCGGAAGTGCCGGGACAAGTCCCAGATGAAAGCAACCTAGACGGCGGATTGATTCCAGTCAGTCTAAAACAGGGGGAGAAAGCCAGACTCTGGACTGATTAGAGTCTAGACTTTTTGGTGACGTCACTCAAGCCCCGAATTAAAACCAGTTGAGGTAAACAAGTTGAGTTAGTTGACCAAAATTTCTGAAGTGCTAAGGATCGGCGCAGTATTCCGAGTTGTGTTATAGAAAGAGACTATAGTGTCAAAGTGTTGATATTTATCGGCGGACATAGATCCAGTCTGTGATTGCATAGTCTCAATCTTCAACTGGAATAGGCATATGGTTCCACTTGAGTGTGCGACGATATATTACCAAAAAGCAGTATCAAAGTTATATAAAATGATGGCTCACGAGTTGAAGGCAGAGGTTACTGAGAGACATATAAATATATCTTCTTCATCTTCTTCAGCGTTCCGAGCCATTGAGGTTCTTTGCTGCAGATAAAATTCGTCTCCATTCGTCTCTCTGGTGGGCCTTCTCTTGCCAGTCGTTGATTCCAAGTGCTTGTAGGTCTGTATATGTATTATCTCTCCACAGCCTTCTTGGTCTACCTCGGGGTCTACGGTCATTTATTTCCTGACTGTAAGCGAGTTTTGTTTCCCTATTATCTTCCATTCTTTCTATACGCCCCAGCCATTGTAGTCTATTAGCCTTCATGATACCAGTGATTAGCGGGGATTAAACAGATCATAAATGTCTTTGTTACTTCTTCTTTTCAACTCTCCAATTTGTGTATCCCTAATAGGTCCAAAGATGCGTTTTAAAATGTTGTTCTCAAAGGTTTGTAACAAGGCTTCGTCTCCTTTCGTTGTACTCCAGGTTTCAGAGCCATACAGCACAACTGGTCTGATCAGTGTTTTGTATATTGTGATTTTGGTATTACGAGATAGCGCCTTTGATTTTAGGAGATGTTGTAGTGCATAGTATATCTTATTTCCAGAGTTGATTCTAGTTTGTATTTCTTCCATTATGATGTTGGAGCAGTTGAAGATTGTACCCAGGTATTTGTATGTTTGCGTATGTGTGTGTGTGTGTGTGTGTGTGTGTGTGTGTGTGTGTGTGTGTGTGTGTGTGTGTGTGTGTGTGTGTGTGTGTGTGTATATATATATACAACAAACTCTGATCAACAAATATTATTGAACTGAGTAAATACACAGTCTTTGTTAGAGTGAAGACCAATATCGAACAGTGTCTATCTGATGACCAGCATCCTGTTTGTTCGAGAGTTATCGGAGAAA
The DNA here is from genome assembly GCA_963921405.1 of Cepaea hortensis. NCBI lineage: Eukaryota > Metazoa > Mollusca > Gastropoda > Stylommatophora > Helicidae > Cepaea > Cepaea hortensis. The sequence continues at coordinate 318,680,168 of OY992876.1, read as the reverse complement.
GTCGTCACGTGGCCGGAGAAACATGTTCTGGGCGAGGTTTTCTGTCCGGAATACATGGTGCTGTGGTGTGCTCAGCACAGTGATGTAACAGACTTTGCTCCTGATTCACTGGTCTGATTCTACATACACATTAGAATATTCGACACACATTCTACACATTACACACACTTCTCACAAGCATACTCTTTGCTTTAATAAATTATTTGTTGTATTTATTTGTTAAAGCTAGAGTTGTTGAGTGTGTTGTGTTGGAGAAGAATGAGAGGGGGCATGATCCAGGGGTGAGTGAGAGTAAGAAAGAGGTGTATACAGACTGAAGGAGTTTTGTGGACGGATTCTGGTGTTTTCTCTAGGACAATAATATTGGGTTAAAAAATGGTGGGTGTTGATTCCCCTCACTCCAGGGACGACACTAAAGTAATAAAGGATTACTACGACAATCACTGATCAGCTACCGCCCGCCTCAAGCCGGGCAGCCCACCGCCAATTAGGTTCTGATCCTCCACAACCTGCCTGCTTCAATAGGTGTTTGGGGCTAGGACAAAATCTGAATCGCAGGCTTTAACACCAATGCACCAGGCACTAATAAAAAGAAAAATTGAAACCTCAAGCTACGGCTTGCAACCTGGAACGTGAGAACCATGTGTCAAGGATTTTCCACTGACTTGACGAATAGTAACGATGTGAGAAAAACGGCCGTGGTTGATGCCGAACCCAATCGTCTTAACATTAATGTTGCTGGCCTGCAGGAGACTCGCCTCACCGAGGAAGGGTCACTCGGGAAAAACAATTACACCATTATTGGAAGGGTAGAGGGCAGGCAGAAAAAAATGCAACATGGTGTGGGCTTTGCAGTGAAGAATTAGCTACTGGGAATGATTGCAATTCCAGCTGGAGGTAATAAAAGACTATTATCCCTGTGCTTGACAACCTCTTTTGGTTTTGCCACCGTTATCACAGCATATGCACCGACACTCAGATCCCCTGATGATATGAAGGATTCGTACTATAAGGAGTTAAACTCGGTGATCAAGGAGTTCCAAAATCCGACTACATTTATATGCTCGGAGATTTCAATGCTCGTGTGGGCAAGGAATCGAGTTCATGGCCAGTGTGCCTTGGAAAATACAACATCGGTCGTATGAATGAAAATGCGCAAAGGCTACTGGAGCAATTCACCAGAAATGACCTATGAATTACAAACTCCTTTGGGACGCAGAGGTGTTTCCAAGGCACCAGGGCCGGGTTATATACTGGCCAAGACCTATTGACGCGTCCTCGTCGAGCGTCCTGGGCAACAGGTCCCTTCTGGGTCCTCGCTGAAGTCAGTAGGATCGCCGATTCCTCCGAAGTCGGAGAGTGTCTGCCTGTACGGCGAGGAACCACCAGTCTGCACACCAATAAGCCAGACATGGGACACGGATACTCACGCAAACCTCAGGTCCTGTATGACATCACACTGATGTTGGACAACAGGATGCCTTCATCCGACATACAGGACTTCGCGTTGGAGCTTAAGCCAACGAACACAAGCAAGCAAGCAAGCACAAACTCCTTTTAAAAAAAAAGAAAAAAAAAGAGCTGCATAAGATCACATGGAAACATCCAAGATCCGGCAATTGGCATCAACTGGATTTCATCATCACACGGAAATAACATATGAACCATAAATCATTAACTCGAAGTTACCACAGTGCTGACTGTGATACGGATCATTCTTTGGTTGTTGCAAGGGTTAGACTGAGACCAAAGAGATCTAAACAGCTAAACAAATATATAATCCCAGGATTAATATTATTAACACTCACGATCCTGAAAAGTGCTTTGAGTTTCAACAGCAACTTGAAGACGCGTTCACTGATATATCAGAAAATTGTACAGTAAGTAAATAAAAAGGGGGGGGGGGGTAAACCTAAGGAAACTCTTTATAAAACTGCAGTAGTGGTTTACGGCACTGTGGATTACAAGAGGCAGGACTGGGTTGCGGCAAATTGACAGACACTGCAGTCCTTGATTGGTAAAAAGAAGATAGCTCTCTTAAGAAATAAGGAAAGAACAACGCGCAACACTCTCAGTGAGCTGAAGCAAGCTAGGAAGGCTGCCAGGCAGTGTGCAAATGAATATTTGATCAAGTTATGTGAGTCCATTTAAATCGCAAGTGATAATTGAATCATCAGAGGCATGTACGAAAGGATAAAGAAAGCATATGGTCCAATGATCACAAGAAGTGCACAATTGAAAAGCTTGACTGGAGAACTCATTACTGATAAGAAACAGCAGATGGATAGATGGGTAAAGCACTATTTAGAGCTTTACTAAAGTGAGATCAAACTAACGAATGATGCCTTCAACACCATAAGGGCCCTGTCAACTCTTGACCACATGAACACACTTCCCACGATAACAGAACTTAAGTGTGCTATAAATGAACTTGAATCTCGCAAGGCTCCAAGCAATATTGGGATTCCAATAGAGGTTATCAGGAATGGGCAAGGCACACTCACTCTACAGATCCACCAGTTAAAAGCGCTATGCTGGCGAGAAGAACAAGTCCCACTGGATTCCAAAGATGTAAGCATCATAACACTGTACAAGAACAAGGGCGATCGAAGCGACTGTAACAATTATAGGGGTATTTCACTTCTGTGTACTGTTGGGAAAGTTTTTGCCAGAATTGTTCTGTGCAGACTTCAAGTCCTAGGAGATCAAGTCTACCCCGAATCACAGTGTTGCTTCCGACAGAACCGGTCTGCATTGAACAAAAATCAGCCACTGTTTATTGCCTTCATCGACCTCATAAAAGCATTTGATTTGGTTAGTCGTGAGGGTCTATTCAAGGCACTAAAGAAAATTGGCTGCCCACAACTATTATGTCCATTGTGGAATCGTTCCACTCAGGCATGAAGGGTATAATCAAGTTTGATGGTGCAAAATAAGAAGAATTTGAAATCAAGAGTGGAGTTAAGCAAGATTGTGTACTAACCCTCATCCTCTTTGGTATATACTTTTCACTTCTGCTGAAATATGCCTTTCGTGATCAGGATGATGGTATATACATTCACTCACGCTCAGATGGCGGCCTCTATAATGCTCAGAGATTGAAGGGAAAGACAACATTTAGGAGGCTACTTATCAGAGAGTTATTTTTTGCGGATGATACTGCAATTACGACCCACTGTTAGGACTAATTACAACATCTACTATCTGCATTCTCACATGCTTGTTCTGAATTTGGTTTAACAATTTAAAAAAAAAAATAAGACAGATTATGTCACAAGGTGCACATGGTGTACCATCAATCTTTATTGACGGCGACAAATTGGAGATAGTATACCATTTTATATATCTAGGATAGGGGTAAATTGCAAATTATCCATAGATCATGAAATCAACATCAGGATTGGTAAGGCAGCAACAAAAATGGACATGTTAGCAAAAAGAGTCTGGGAGAACAGGAAGCTTACTGCCAAAACAAAAGTCCTCGTCTACCAAGCCTGTATCCTTAGTACTCTTCTTTATCGCAGTGAAACCTGGTCAACTTACTCACACCAAGAGAAATGTTTAAACAGTTTTCATATGCGGTATATGCGAAGAATACTCGGTATTAAGTGGCAAGACAAAATCACAAATACTGGAGTATTGAAAAGATCAGGTTGTGTGACGGTGGGTAACATGCTCATTCTTCGTAGAACTAGGTGGATAGGACACGTTAGGAGGATGGATGATGGTAACTTGACGAAATAGTGACCTGGTGTGTTCTTGGGAAAACATGTTCTTCGAAGTATTACTCGTTAATGTCAGGTAGAAGTTTATATTTTAGGGTTTGGTAGCATGTAACCCAGACAGCTGCTTAGAAGAGCGATCCACAACTTGCCCTCGACTGCGTCGACTCTGGCTCGAGACAGATGGAATAGTGATTCGCCAATGACTGTGTATATAACACCTAGTTGACAGAAGAAGACAATCTCTAGTCGCTGTACTCGCCGACCACACATGCACCAGAACGAATTTCTTTCCCCCTCTGGGCTATTTTGTGGGTTAGTTTCCACATTGGTTTCTTCCATTACCTCTGTTTTTGACATACTGGGTCATTACACACGTGACTCGGCTGTATCATTAGTTGCTATTGACAAATGCAAAAATCAATGCTCGAGGCGCTCCTTGTGGGACATTGCCGGTACTAATGGCACTACTTTCTGTATGCAGGCTTGATGAATCAGCCATGTGCACGTGTTGATTGGTGTCGCAGCCAGCAGAGCACATACTCCTGTTATATGTGATTAGCACCATAGTATTGTTAGGTTAACTGTATGCCTACTTGGAGAAACACAACGAAAATGTGAAAGATTTATAAAAAAAAAGCCATCTTACCATTAGAGACTTGGCACATTGTAAGCTGTTTGTCGGGTTGCTGTTCACTGAGACCGGTACTTCTATTCGACGAATGCTGGTAGTCTTATACACGCTATTTGCTGACCTAGAATGACTCAGCAGATTATTATGCACTGTCTGGTCATGTGACCGGATGCGACTCCATCTTTGACCGGTTGAGTTATTAGTCACGTTTTTCGGATGTATCCCATAAGACACGTGACCGGATACAGCGCCATCTTTGATCGGTTTTAACCACGTGGTTGTACACTTACACATGTGATCGAGTGCGACGCTATCTTTACCGGTTTTAGTCATGTGTTTCGATTGTATTCCTTAGACATATGACAGGAAGCATCGCCATATTTAATCGACTGTGACCATTACCCAAGTGCCTCGGCTGTATCGTTATGCTGTCAGTACGCTCTGAGTCATCCTCCAGTTTTCCCCAAAGACATGTCTGAACACGTTCACGCGTGTTCATTAATGGTATCGTCACGTGTTGAGCCACCCAGGAGGTCACCCTCACCTCAGCCAACTATGTGTTCATGCCCCAGACTTTTAATATGAGACAACCTCCGGTACTTATCAAGGAATTGACGTATTTATCTACCCACCCAACCACTCGACCACCACTTAACAATGATCATAAGCACCTATCTACCCGTCCTACACCTACTCCACAGCCACTTCCCCATTGCCATACGGCGGCACGACCCACCACGAAAAGTATAAATTGGGAAATGGGAATTCCCCACTCGGACACGAAAGTGGACGTAAACAAATGAATCCAAGGAGAATGTGGACAACGTCAGTAGACAGCAACGGGAGACGCTGTGATTGTGCTGTAGAACAAGGACGTGTTTTTCTAAGGATCTGTGTGAGGTGACCTCTGGACGCGATGATATGAGCGTGAGACAGCTATGAGTCAGGAGAGGGGGATCTGTTGATGATAATACTGCAGTGAAGTAACCGGGCGGAAAAACCTAGAGTGGAATTACAGCTTAAATGGAATCAGTGGATCAGGGCGTCAAGCAGAGCGCAGTAGACTGAACACTCATCGGTGGATCAGTAAAGTAGGCGCCGACCCTGTCTATAGGGGTCAACCTACAGGTCTACGTGAGTTTAATGTTCACATGTCTGCCACGGAATAAACTTCTGGTAGCGCTTTGAGATCTTGACTTGTGCCGTTGATTATCATTGTATTCAAGGTAAGGACGCAAGTTAATTCCTCGTCCTTCGTTGCTGTTTTGCATTATTACGAGTTGAGTTGATACCTCGACGGTTGCCGGTGTAGGCACTTCGAGGCATATGGGGGCTCGAATCTAAGTCTGAAAGTATTTGTTGTCGTGTTGAAACATTGATTGGTATTTTCGTCTCTCGTTAATCGTCTACTGTGACTATTGATTATCTAGTGTCATATGTATATATTTTTATATTCTCACATTATTTATATGGTTTACATATATTTCATTCAGTATAAGAGTATCGTAATTGTGAGTAATATATAAAGTGTTTATCGTGTTGTCACTTAAAATTCAAAATTGATTTTGTCTTTTATGAATGATAATATGTACTTTCGTCTTACGTCAATCGTCTTTTGTCAGTAGTAGTATTGGTCCGCTGTACTTATATATTTATATTCCTTATATTGAACATATTTTCCCATAATTATTTTGTGGCTTATATATGTCACGGTTCGTATAATGATCGTATATTTTGAGTGATATATTTTTAGGTGGTCGTCAACGTGACAGTATTTGTGTTAATTAAGTTGATATTTCGGGTCGACGTTGATACCACAGGACTTATTATTGAAGTCAATAGCTACTCTGTTCCGCGAAGAACCTTATTGTAAATTTGTCGAGTCTTTTCTTCTCTTGCCACTTCGCTATTTATTTCAGCTAGATAGCTCATTTTACAGGTAGGACAAGATGTCAACACTACAAGAAATCATGGAATTCGGTGAGAAGACTGGTTTAACTGGTGCTGAACTTAGGAGTTGGGCTAAACATGAGTTCAGTGAGCATCAAAAAGAAGAGAAACAACGTCAGAAGGAGGAGCGACAGGAACGACTAGCAGCAGAGAAAGAAACCAAACAACTGCAGATGGCTCTTGAGAGAGAACTGAAAGAAAAAGAGATGGCTATCAAACAAAATGAGATAATGTTGGAACGCGAAAGGATAGCAGCAGAAAAAGAGAAGTTAATTATGGAGATGCAATTGAAGGAAAAACAGATAGCCGCAGAAACTGAGAGTAAAGAGAAACAATTGGCATTTGATAAGGAAAGGCTTGCAACAGAGACACTTTGGAAGGACAAAGAGGTTGAAGGTAACCTAAAGGTCAAGACACTTGAGATGGAACATGAAGCTGAGATTGAACGAGAGAAAATGCTTACTAAACAGAACGATCCTGTGAAAAAGTACCAAGGTCTATTCAGGAATTTCCAACAAGGTGATTCGGTTAGTTCGTGGATAACTAATTTCGAAGTGCTCGTAAAGTACTACAAGGTACCAGAGAAGGACGTACCGATTCTATTTCACCGTCACCTCGCGTTGGAGCCGTTAAAAGTGATAGAACTGATTCCTGAGGACTTGCGTACAAACTATAAATATATGCGCGATCGTGTTCTCTCACATTTTTCTTTGGACGAATCGGGTTTACGTACGAAATTTAAAACACTTACTCCGAAATCGAACCAAGTAAAATTGAAATAGGTTTTACGGAAATACAATTTCTTGGTCACAGAATTTCTGATGGTTTTAGAAAAACAGATCCATTTGTGGTTACGAAAATTCTCAATATCAAACCTCCAACATCAAAGAAGGAATTAAGAAGTGTGTTAGGTCTGATTAATTACTATCAGAAATTCATTCCTAATTTTGCTGAGATGACAGCAACATTTTCAGAACTTCTGAAGAAAGGTCAACCTGCAAAGATAGTATGGACAGAGGATCATGAGAAATTATTACAACAGATAAAAACTCTATTTAGTACCTATCCTATTCTCAAATTGCCTGATATTTCAAAAGATTTTGTCTTACAGACGGATGCTAGCTTACATGCTATTTCAGCTGTATTACTTCAATTACACGAAGGAAAGCTACATCCTGTTCTATACTTCAGTAAAAAGCTATCAGAGACTCAGAGAAATTATGCTGTTACTGAACTAGAGGCATTAGCTTTGATTGAAAGTATTGAGAAGTTCTCGAGATATCTACTTGGTAGAAAATTTCTGGTTCTTTCGGATAACAAACCTTTACAAATATTCAAATCGGGTCATCCGAAGAACTCGAGAATTCACAGATGGTCTTTACTATTACAAGATTATGACTTTGATATCTGTCACATCCCAGGAAAGGATAATAATCTTGCAGACATTCTCAGTCGATTATAATTAATAGAGGAACAGATCTATGTTATAGGTTCTTTAATTATATTTTAATGTTCTGTTCTTTTATGAGTGTTATAAAATTTAATAAACATAAATTCTAAACGCACCTTATTGAATAACAATGTTACATTAATTGACAAAATATATAATGTAATGTAAGATGTGATTTAGTAGATATAGATACACATGGTAGCAATTTTTCCATATTGACAGAGTGTATGAATGAATAACTACGCCATCGGAAGTATCTACTCAATGTGTGATCGCTCGGTTGTTCAAACATGGGTTATTCGGACACGGATTCGAGCATACAAGTATTGTAACTGTGAAGTGAACTTATGGACAGTGAACATTTTAATTTACATGTTGTAATTCTGTGGTTAAATAACAAATGTTAGTTAATTGAGTATTGATTAATTGAAATATTATAGTATGGTTTTGGGTTAATTAATCATTGTTCGGGAAAGTATTTGATTATAAGGTTAAGTCATTAGAATGAATCTCTAGTTGAATTAATTGTATTACGTGTCATTATTACATGAAGATCCATAATAATCAGTCATCGCTCTCAACATATCCACAAAAGTGAAAATATTTCTGAGGATTCTCGTGGAGCACATGTCACCCTACCCACAGATGGAAAAATTGTAAGAAGGAAAATATATGGAGTATACAATAATAACAGCAACGATAATCAACAATGAGGATGATCTACTTGGAAACCCCATGATTACCCTCGTCCGAAACTCATGGTAGTACCTAGAGCTAGGACACACTTATCTATTGAGACAAGGTAGGGACTAATATGTTTATTAGTTGGTCTGATCCCCATGATCAGCCACACGACGTCCAACGTTGGGTTTGGACAGGTGGGCGTGCCCGTCGTATAACTTTATTTTTTTTTTTTTAGGGTAGATAAACGGGGACAACCAAGTACTAGTCTGTTGTTATTATGGTTATAGTTAGTTATGATTATACAATATATTTATACACATATAGTTAAAAGGAAAAAAATGTTACACATTTTTTTTATCTGGGAGGGGGCATTATGCCATACGGCGGCACGACCCACCACGAAAAGTATAAATTGGGAAATGGGAATTCCCCACTCGGACACGAAAGTGGACGTAAACAAATGAATCCAAGGAGAATGTGGACAACGTCAGTAGACATCAACGGGAGACGCTGTGATTGTGCTGTAGAACAAGGACGTGTTTTTCTAAGGATCTGTGTGAGGTGACCTCTGGACGCGATGATATGAGCGTGAGACAGCTATGAGTCAGGAGAGGGGGATCTGTTGATGATAATACTGCAGTGAAGTAACCGGGCGGAAAAACCTAGAGTGGAATTACAGCTTAAATGGAATCAGTGGATCAGGGCGTCAAGCAGAGCGCAGTAGACTGAACACTCATCGGTGGATCAGTAAAGTAGGCGCCGACCCTGTCTATAGGGGTCAACCTACAGGTCTACGTGAGTTTAATGTTCACATGTCTGCCACGGAATAAACTTCTGGTAGCGCTTTGAGATCTTGACTTGTGCCGTTGATTATCATTGTATTCAAGGTAAGGACGCAAGTTAATTCCTCGTCCTTCGTTGCTGTTTTGCATTATTACGAGTTGAGTTGATACCTCGACGGTTGCCGGTGTAGGCACTTCGAGGCACCCATTCGGCTGAATAGTACCGTAGCCCCATCACATCCATGCGACGCTTTCTTTGATATCTCGTAGACAGTGAGCCTGTGGTCTGGTTGGGATTACACATGCGACCGGGAGCAGCGTCATATGTGATCGGATGTGAGCATTAGCCACGGGTGCTCGAGTGCAGCACCAGCCAGTGAGCATGTGTTATGGTTTTCCCATTACCACTTGTGATAGGATCATTCAGGCACGGTGACCTCCTCGCTAATTAGTTTTCCACCCCTGTCTCCATAGTTCACCCATACCGCCTCTTGATCCATACTCCTTTTAACTAAAAGCATACCTGTCCTACACCCAATCCACAGCCACTCCCCCAATATTGAAGTTTTCTACCAGCGAGCACATGCGCGCGCACGCACGCACAAACTCACGCACGCATGCGCAGACACATACATACATACAGACACACACACAGACGCATCCACACACACACACACACACACACACACAGACACACACACACACACACACGCACGCACATGACATGGCTGCCGTTCGTTCAAAAAAGACAATTGCAAACTTGTCCCATTAAGCCTGACACTCCACAAACTGCTGAGGTGGACTGTGATGTCCTGTAATTGATAGCACACACACACACGCACGCATGTACACACACACGCGCGCGCGCTCGCGCACATGACATGGCTGCCGTTCGTTCAAAAAGACAACAGCAATCTTGCTCAGCAAACACGACACTCCACAGAATGGTGTGGCTGACTGCGAAGTCCTGTAATTGATAACACACACACACACACACACGCACACACACACACACATATGCACACACACGCACGTGACATGGCTGCTGTTCGTTCAAAAAGACAATTGCAAACTTGCCCCAGGAAGCCTGACACTCCACAGAATTATGATGGTGACTGTGATGTCCTGTAACTGATAGCACACAACACGCATGTACACACACACACACACACACACACACACACACACACACAAACACACACGCGTGCGCGCGCGCAAATGACATGGCTGCCGTTCGTTCAAAAGAAAAACAACAACAATCTTGTCCAGTAAGCACAACACTCCACAGAATGCTTGGGCTGACTGCGATGTCATGTAAATGATAACACACGCGCGCGTGCACGAACACACATACACTCGGCAGTACATACACTCACGCACACACGCACATGCATACACATACACACACATGCACACACATACACACACATACATGTACACACATAGTCAGTATTATTTCTACCACTCATTTAAACCTGTACATGCCAGCATTTACTACGCGACCTTAGTTCGAATGACCACAACTTGTCTACCGTGTCAAAGATAATTATCTTCATGTTTTATCTGCCGCTTATCAGTACGCGCTGGCCCTTGATTATTAACTTTCTCTCGGGTCGTGCTCGGCGGAGCGTTATTGTTTGCTTGTCCACGCAGGTAAGCTTCAATTCAAGGGGAGCTTAGTAAGCAAAAGGGGCGACAATTCTGGTTGAGCCAGGGGACCGATTACTCTCCCCTGGTTAAGGTTATTTATGTTTGTAAAAAGGGGGACGTTATTTGTTTAAGTTCATTACATATTTTTATGATTATCTTAGTAGGGTATGTCTTAAATTAATTGAGAATAATATGTTTACATTGACATTAAAATTCTCCTATATACATACAAGAAATTTAGCCGTTTATTATGTTTATTACGCTTAAATTTTAATAATATTGTATGCCTCTCTAGTATATTTTTAAACCAGATTTTCACCTTTCGCTTAAAGTTGATACACGGGTACTATGGAAACTATCATGTTGAGCCGTGGAAAGTTTTTTGACGAGGCCATTACTTGGCCTACTCGGGTAACTCGAGTGATTGAATAAATCATTTTTCCTCTCTGTCATATTGATTTCAGTCTCCTCATAGAAGGGGTCGATATCTACATGACTGAGGTTCGATCACACCACGTGACCACCATCTACCTCCGCGGTGTCGCCCCGATTTGGTTCGGTTCGCACCGGATCACGCCGACGTCCGGTTCGCCCACCCGCCCGCCCCGCACTGGAAGTCAACCGGAAGTAGTCAGCAAGACAACCGGAAGTAGTCACCCAGACCCAAGAAAATACCACCAATTTTTTGAAAATGAGGTCCAAAATGGACCCGGTTTGGTGATGTCTGAGCATAGGATCATGACTTTTGTATAGTAAAAAATGACGTCATCAGATAGATCCGGATCCATATTTACTAAGTAGTTACCACATTATATACTACTCATGTACCTACATTGTTGAAGAGGCGGGAAGATGCTCTTTCTTAAAGCATATTTTTTTTTTATTTTCTTTTTTGTTCGCTCTCTTAAACTCAAGCATAGTCCTTTCACACTGTTTAAAGTAATAATGGGACTGAATATTCCGTGTGGGTTTGCTTTCCTTATTACCGGTGTCCCTCGCCTTGAGGTGAACCCACACCAACTTCAGAGGTTTTTAAGCATTTGATTGGGAGTAACTCATCTGAATGTTATACAGGAAATGATGCCATAATCTACTTATATTGTGTATAAGTAAATACTCATTGCATTTATGAATGAATTAAGACCCTTAATGTGTGAGGCCTTTTCTGTTAAATGGAAGGATATCTAGGGAAAATAATTATGTACAAAAGGGAATGGTGAACATGGTTATCAAATTCCTAATCGATCAAGGTATTCCTCAACCTGTAGACCATAAGTGACAGGCATGGGTGAAGATGACACTGCTTATCTGGTAGTTTAAATCCTTGAGCGCCCTGTGGAGGATTGGATGGAGAGGAATCAGCTATGAGATTGATAACTGTTGGGGGACTCTAAGACCCCCTATCTCCTTTGTTTATTTTTCCCTGAGGTCAAAACTCACTTTATTTATTTTCCTTGTTTTTTTTTAATTGGAGTTTTTTACCTTCTTCCATTTCCAATGTTCATATAGAGTATTGCTGATATCAGTAGATATATGTTTGATGCTGGAATTTCAGGTATTGTTAGATCCATTTAGATCCAGGCTTGACTCTTGAAAGGAGCAACAGGCTAGAGAGATGAAGAAGACCATTCTGAAAGAAACTACTTGCAAGAATTCCATCTAACCATTTAGGACAGGTAACATAGGAAACCTATTATTGTACATGAGAGTGGAGAAACAAATTCACTATCCTATTATCAACACCCACTATGAGCATTCAATACACTTAATCCCATTAAACTGTTTGCAAAGAGGCTCCATAGACTTGAAGTTAATCAACTTGAGTTTACAAACAGTTTTGGCAGTGTCGCCACTCATTGTGGCCAACCGCCGCAGAGGGGTCCATGGCAGCCGGATCGTAAAGTATCTTGAAAAACATTCTTAATTCAGAAATCAAATTGGTGTCGACCAGCAGCGGTAATTTTCAAGGTGAATGCTTCAACGAAATTGAAAAAAGTTTTGAAACGTAGAATAATGTATAAGCCAGCCTGTGTAGTTTTTAGGTTTTGGCATCCTTTATTGACTTCTGGTACAAAGAGGGCGGTTCCAAGTAGGCACGTCAAATAGTATCAAAAACATGGCCATGTCACTTTGTTTACTTTACAAATAGGCATTTTATTCTCGATGTTATCTCAACAATCTTTTACATGGTTCCTTTTATATTATAATTTTTTTATTTTGCCAAGAACAACCCTTAAATCTTTCCTCACACATATTGAGTGCCTAAATAATTGACGGATTTGACAAAACTAGTTGAAATCAATCGTTCATCATTGACCGTGCGTCTTGCTTGGTAGCTGGCTAGATGGCTTCTGTGTAGCACGTCGATTGTTGTCAACGTACATAGTTGTCATCTCGTCATCTTAGACATCTCTATGGTGCTCGTCAGTGCGCCTCTTACTAATACCTAAATTGCACAGGAATTAACTTTGCTATTTAATCATCATACCTGGGCCATTCTATTTCAACCACGACCGTTTTACCATAACATTTATTTTGTTCTGTTATAGATTCCCCCCTATGTTATTTCTAGACTTTTTCTAGAAGAGTCTCAGAACCAAACCTATGATTTCTTTAAGCTCTAAATTCTCATCGCAACACATTCTAACCTGAAACTCTTATCTAAATTGTTAACTACTAACAAGTGACTAGTCAATAAAAAATAATTTCTTATACAACAGTAACCTCTCCCAACACCTCCATATACTAACGTGCTTACTCGCTACTTTAATTACATATTCAAATGTGTAAACTCTAGAACACATTATTTAAATCATTTTTATAGGGATTCCTCGCTACTCCACAAAGGAACTGAATGACATACACCCCGTAGAATCAACTAAACTCCCTGAGTATTGAGCAGGCATCCACCCCCCCCCCTCCCCACCACAACAAAATCATCATCGATTATATCTCTATTTTACTTTCTCTTCATTGTATTATTTATCTTATGGTTAGTGTCAGCGAACCGCTGCCAGTCATAGAAATAAGCAATTACTACATCAAATTCATATCTTCTTCTTCTCGGGTACCTAATGATTAGTATCAGCGAACCAGCATGCAGTGAGCATATTTTCACATAAACTATATCCACGTTCAACAATATAAATCTACATATAAAGTGACAATACTCATGAGGAAAATAATAATAAAGAAAAAAATCGGTGGCCACCAAGAAAGAAAAAAAAACGACAATTTTTATACTCACCACACCCCAAAGGACGAGTCGACACAGTCTTATTTATAAACAAACCGGTTCCAACCTCCTACTGTCTTTCCACTAACTCTCACACCACAGACAAACCCGACTCTCGCTCTACTAACCACAACGGACACAATCATAACTCTTTCCCAGATTGTTCCAGGTAATACTTCGTGAGAGAATTAATCAACAACAAAAAATATTTTCTAGAAACGATATTCGAGCGTCGACTCTCGAGTATCCTTTCTGCAACCCTTCTTAACATATTAATCTACCTTTTATAATCCTCGACCTACAACTCCGCCATAGAGGCACAGATGCATAAGTAAAGACAACTACTCACCCACTCCTCCCTTTCAGTAGAGGAAATACTATAACCATTCCAATTCTCCCACTTATTATTAATATATAACATCACTATGTCACTCACATAGTATAGTCAAAGAAATATCTCCCTCAACCAACACAGTTATACTGTTACTTATAATTACTTGTTTCGGCAGTCGACTCATCCATCCGTCTGGCACAACGAACACTAAACCCACCCACATCTCTAATTCTACATTCAGTTAGAATAGTCAATCTCTCATCTGCTACCACGTATCATTTCGTGCACCAATTACCAGGAACACAAAACCCCAAAACCAACAGCACATCTGTCTCATACATACCGAAACTAATATTCGGAAAAAAGAGCATAACGCAACCCCCCCCCCCCCCCCCCCCCCCCCAAAAAAAAAAAAAACAAAAACACATCAAATGCAGAATATGCAAAAATAACCATGTCCTCAAACCAACAGATAATAAATAGCATATCCACACCATTCCATGCCACAAATCTCAACCTAGACCTTATTAAAATCACACTTTAGTGAACTCAATACTTGCGAGGTGGGATGCCTAAGGAGAGCTACATACCTAACAACGCGAGACTGAGCCAGAAATGCGGCTATCATACAGACAGTGGGATCAAAACCCTTTGCCACTGCTATTAAAAGACAAAAGATCAAGTAGTTTGTCCATGTTGTCAAAATGCAATCCTAACAAACACCATCACTGGCACTACATCAAATATCATCTGCGACGAGACAAAGAACGTCTACGAAAACAAATTGTGTTGACGACATCAAACACACCATACATTCACACGGAACGACACTATCCAGCGTCGCCCACCGGGCGCCAGAACGCAAACTACTCTCCACGTCGCTGGCGGGCATAAATGAAAAACGATGATGATGCTGATGATGATGAATCCTTGGGTTCTTCTACTAATGAAACCATATATACTGGAGACAAAATCACAACCACACTCACATGACGAGACGTAAAGCATACCTCTACATCACGCAATGTCTAGTCAAACAATGGAGACTCCACTCTCAACACTCATTCATTCTTTTCCACACCGATCTTCCTGCATGAGAAGCACAAAACCTTACCACTCGTCCTCAAGCATTGACTCATTTCATCTCAATTTTTCCGGCTCCTCTCTCTCTCTCTCTCTCTCTCTCTCTCTCTCTCTCTCTCTCTCTCTCTCTCTCTCTCTCTCTTCTCTACCTTTTAATATTTGTAACTGTCTGTAAAGAATTCTGGCCTTAACACCATATACTCCTGGATCTGTCTAGCATCCGCTCCCGTGCAACCGGCAGTATATTCTATTTCGAGTATTTCTCCAATATGTTTCTTCTTAGACGTGTTCCTTCTTCTACCCCTCTTCGGTATTCGTTCTTTTACTGTGTCTACTTGCCTCCTACATCTTTCATGGTCTTCTTCAGATGAGCCGTCGAGTAAAATTCTTCTAGCCTGCTTACTGTCAATTATCCCATACGACGAACTGACTCATCTAGTGTTGGGACATGCACGTTTTCCATTTCTGTTTCTACTCATTCTTTTAAAGCCCCTGTCAGGTACATATCTATATCAAAATCTGACAGGTCTGAAAATTCTAATTCTACGGACGGTTCAGATTAATTTCCTCGATTTACGAGTAAACTTTTTTTTTTCTCCAGATCTAGCCCTAACACACTTCCTAATGTTCTTTCTGGTGTCCCCTGTCTTTATCTGCTTGTTCACCGTACGGTCTATCTCCTTACATTTACCTGTAACCACCTTTCCTAATTTCACTTGAACCTGTTCATTTATTCCCTTCGAACTTGTCTGACTTCTTCTTTGTGTCTCCCTAGTTGGTGGTAATGGAGCTTTCTCTTCCTCCCTATCTATGCTCGCCTGTATGCTCCACTGTATTGCTCATCTGCGTCTGGGTACTCCTTTCTACCTTGCCTACTGTCTGGGTTTGAGCTT
This sequence comes from Cepaea hortensis, assembly GCA_963921405.1. Taxonomy (NCBI): domain Eukaryota; kingdom Metazoa; phylum Mollusca; class Gastropoda; order Stylommatophora; family Helicidae; genus Cepaea; species Cepaea hortensis. The sequence continues at coordinate 318,663,751 of OY992876.1, read as the reverse complement.
CATGTTCTACCCTTTTTGACACCTTTAGTCTCCTTTTTCAGTCTGATAGTGCTTATTGAGCTCGATTCTGGTCCAACGTGGTTCGTCCTGCTTGTTTCTACTTCCCCACTACTCAGCTTCGCGATCTCATATTTTAACCGTCTAACTTCAAACTTCCGGCTTCCTGGCTTGAGGTTACGACTTTTCTCAATACTCTCGTATACTCTCGTGGTTAACGTGATGACGGTGAGAATCAGCAGTTGTTCGAATCGCATCGGTAACCTATGGGGTATGTGAGCCGGCCGCTCAGAAAGCTATGGCAAACTACTGAGCGTAATCTTGCCAAGAAATCAACATACAGCTGATAATGCTGGTGTTGACAGCGATGTCCTGTAAAGGATATACAAAAAAAACAAAACAACAACAACAACTTCAAACCATTTTTCCCTTAAAGTTCTTGCGTCTTTACTATTTGACAGCCAACTCCATCTTTTCTTATTAAATTCCTTCCCCTGATAACTGCTAACCTCTGACTTTTTATTGTGTTTCTCTACTTGTCTCTGTATCCCATTCGTATATGGTTTTCTGAATTATACTGTTAACAACGCTATTATTCTTGTCATAGTGTTGGCTATTATTATAAACCTGCTGACCTCCACTTAACTTACTCACACTATAACCTCTCATACCTGCTCCATACGCCGTCCTTTCACACGTCTGCTTCTTCAACCAGTCTACCATATTCACAATTCGATGTACGGACACTCTCTGTTTTTTTTCAACAACATGTCTATCCTGCTTATCACTCTCCCCATACTTCCTAGCACATTTCCTAAAGATGCTTCTCCCACTTCCATGCAACAACCAATAAATAAAAATTATGGCTATATTCTACAATTTAATTATGGCTACTTAGCCGGTCTCTGTGGCTAAGGGCTTGCGAACGCGGATTGTGAGCCCGTATACCCGGGTTCGAAACACAGCGGTGCTGGTTTTTTCGAAAAAGGTATAGGAGCCGGTCGTTCAGAAAGCAATGGCAAACTACTAAACGTAAAATTTGCTCAGGAATCACGAACAGCGAAAATGCTGGGGTTGACTGCTATGTCCTGTGAACGACATGCAACTTAATTAAATTATTACTTAACCGAGTATCTTGGTCCTTACGTCCTCTGATTACGTCTTGACGACAGACAGTGTTCTGGAGCAGAGAGGGATAAGTTCCAGCCAGTGATTCAACACCAAACAGGAGTCTCCACGACAGGGGTTAGCTCTAGTGATTCAAGAGCAAACAGGAGGCTTCACGACACGGGTAAGCTCCAGTGATTCAACAGCAAAACGGAGCTTCCATGACAGGGGTAAGCTCCAGTATTTCAACAGCGAACAGGAGGCTCCACGACAAGAGTAAGCTCCAGTGATTCAACAGCAAACAGAAGCTTCCACGACAAGGGTAAGCTCCAGTGATTCAACTCCGCGACAACCCAGGTGCCCAGGTGGAAATCCTGGTTAAGACGGCGTCAAATAGACTACCCTCTTTGGCAGTGTCGCCACCCATTGTGGCCAACAGCCGCAGAGGGGTCACTTGCAGCCGGATCGTAAAGCATCTTGAAAAATATTCTTAATTCAGAAATCAAATAGGAGTCGAACAGCAGCGGTAATTTTCAAGGTGAATGCTTCAACGAAATTCAAAAATGTTTTGAAACGTAGACTAATGTATAAGGCAGCCTGTGTAGTTTTTAGGTTTTGGCATACTTTATTGACTTCTGGTACAAAAAGGGCGGTTCCAAGTCGGCATGTCAAATAGTATCAAAAACATGGCCATGTCACTTAGTTTACTTTACTGTACAAATAGGAATTTTTATCTGGATGTCATCTCAAAAATGTTTTACATGGCTCCTTTTACACTATCATTTTTTCTTTTGCTTAGAACAACCCTTAACTCTTTCCTCACACATATTGAGTGCCTAAATAATTGACGGATTTGGCTAAAACCAGTTGAAATCAATCGTTCATCATTGACCGTGCGTCTTGCTTGGTAGCTGGCTAGATGGCTTCTGTGTAGCACGTCGATTGTTGTCAACGTACATAGTTGTCATCTCGTCATCTTAGACATCTCTATGGTGCTCGTCAGTGCGCCTCTTACTAATACCTAAATTGCACAGGAATTAACTTTGCTATTTAATCATCAAACCTGGGCCATTCCATTTCAATCACGACCGTTATATACAGGGTCGGATTAAGCCATCTTGGTGCCCTAGGCACAAACCTACATGGGTGCCCCCTACTGCCCCGGGCCCCCGATCCTCCACTGACTACTTGTATGTTCAATATTATGCAAAAAACTAACAAAGAAAAACAGTTGTGAAATGTAAACACATATGTTTGTACTACTATCACTCATATAAAACCTACAATAAGGTATTTCTGTATTAAAATTAATAGTTTATTAATTTTGTAATAATAGTAGACAAAAATACTGTAACTGTTTTGATAGATAAGAAAGTCAGAGCACACATTTACATTTTAAAGTTCTTTTTTCTAGATTCACGTCTGGCAAAGTTTTTGAGTACATCATCAAAGTTAATTTTGCGCAACAAGTCAGACTCAATCATCAGCAAAAGTAAGGAATCAAGCCTTTCTTGTTTCATTGTCGATCTACTTGGATTTTTTGTACGTTTCAACTGAGAAAAAGGGCGCTCAGTTGAACAGTTCGTAACCATTAATGTTAAAATTATGCGCAAGGCGATTTCTACATTTGGAAAAACACACTCGATGTTGTCTCTAACTATTACTTTGTAGAGTTCTGCATGACTGAACGTGTTGTTGTCAGATTTTGATGCACGAAACTTGTGGCGAATATATGAGTGGAACTGTTGTAGTTCAGCATATAAATTATTGTTCAGATCTTCAGAATAAGCATTTATTAGTCTTTCACAACACTGAGATGTTTGTGGTACATCGACCAAACAAGAAAATCGAATTGCTAGATCATTATTATACCTGTTCTCGTCTACTCATCTCTGTCTCAAGTTTGTCAACAATGGTGTAGAAAGCAGATATACGAAATTTGTCTCTGGCATTCTGAGAAACCTCCGGGGCATCAACATCAATGACCACTGTCTTTCGTTTACGATTACGAGCACATTTAAAGCGCAGTAATGAACTCCTTCAACACTAACTACCAATAGACGTCTGTGTGTGTGTGTATATATATATATATATATATATATATATATATATATATATATATATATATATATATATATATATATATATATATAAGATTTTTTTTAGAATTAAAAACCCTTAGATTAAAACGAAAACGAAAGTAAAAAGTGTAACCATTAACCTTACCTTCGTCAAATCAATGTTTTCTGTGTAAGCTAAATTAGTAATATCTACATCAGTAGTAGTTTATACAAATGTTCGAAAATGAAAAGTAGTTCTAAGCCGTTATGCAAATGTACAGTCATGCAATGACACGTCGCCAAATTAGCACTATTCACAATTATTTTCACTAGCAGACCAAAACGGAAGTGAATTTGTCGCTACGCATTAGTGCGTTACGTAGCACAAACATGTCCCAGAAAAGTCAAAAAATAGCATAAACAAACCTTAAATAAAAAATATCAAAAAAGTGCCAAAAAAAAAACTGGGTGGGGGGTATTTTACCCCCGGGTTGTGGGACCAAGGTTAAATAATGTGCGATTCAATATCACAATTGCGATTTGCTTATGCCATGCAATTACGCTACCGGGACAATATACACATTTTTCTTGAGGACTTGTGATGACCCCCGAATGCTTGGTGCCCTAGGCACGTGCCTTGTTTGCCTAATGGTTAATCAATCCCTGGTTATCTATATATATAAAAGGCAATCTCCGTCTGTATCTCTGTCTGTATGTCTGTCCTTTATGCGTTCGCGAACGGTCCATCCGATTGAGATGAAATTTTCTACACGTCTTCCTCTCTATCTCCCGCTGCCAACTGTGATTTTTTTTAGTGTGACATCGGCTACTTACTTAATATTATTAAATTTTTCATTTTTCATTATAATTTCTATGTAGCAAGGGGATTTAACTCTAGAAAAGTTATTTCAAGGGGCATAACTTTTAATAACTTTTCTGTATACCTTATAGTCATATTGTTGCATCGTTTTCAAAGATTTGTAAACTCTTTGTCTATAGTTATGTACAGGCATATGAGTTATAATAAATAATGATACAATCTTTAAGGCATTTTCAAAGTTTTCATAAAAATAATGCATAATGCATAACATTGTAACTCACCTTTGTATGCTTAAGAAGTTATCTACAGTCATGTAGGTGATTAGAAACAGTTTTCATTAAAAATAATGGATGGTGTGTGGAAGGACATTCTTTTAAGTTACTTTTTGTTGTTGTATGAATTTAATGAGACGCTACCTGCCAGGAGCTGGGCGGAGCCACGCCGGGTCAGATAGATAGATAGACCCACCTTTTCGCTGCAGTTATCTACAGGCTTATGCGTTATAATCCTCCTCCTCCTCTCCCCTCCTCCTCTTCCTACCCTCTTCCTCTTCCACTCCCCTCCTCCCTCTCCCTCCTCCATCCTCCTCCTCCTCTTTCTCCTCCTCCTCCCTCCTCCTCCCTCTTCCTCCTCCTTCCTCCACCTCCTTCCTCTTCCTCCTCCTACCTCCTCGCCCTCCTCCCTCCTCCTAATCACTCCTCTTCCTTCCTCCTCCCTTCTCCTCCTCCAACTCCCTCCTCTCTCCTCCAACTCCCTCCTCCTCCCTCCTCCCCCTCCTACGTCCTCCCCCTCACCCCTCCTCCTCCTTCCTCCTCCCTCTTCCTCCCTCCCCCTCCTACCTCCTCCTCCTCCCCCTCCTACTCCCTCCTCCTCCCTCTCCTCCTCCCTCCTTCTCATCCTTCCTCCTCCCTTCTCCTCCTCCCTCCTCATCCTCCCTCCTCCTCCCTCCTCCTTCTCCCTCTACCTCCTCCCTCCTCACTCCACATCCATCCTCCTGCCTCCTCATCCTAATTCCTCCTCCCCCCTCCTTCTACTCCCTCCTCCTTCTCCCTCCTCCTTCTCCCTCTTCCTCCTCCCTCCTCCTCCCTCCTCGTTGTCCCTCCGCCTCCTCCCTCCACATCCCCCTCCTCCTCCCGCTTCCTCCTCCTACCTCCTCATCCTCCCTCCTCCTCCCCCTCCTTCTCCTCCCTCCTCCTTCTCCCTGTTCCTCCTCCCTCCTCATCATCCCTCCTCCTCCCCTCTCCTTCTCCTCCCATTCCTCCCTTCTCTTTCTCCCTCCTCCTTCTCCCTCCTCCTTCTGCCTCTCCCTCCGCCTCCTACTCCCTCCTCCTTCTCCCACCGCCTCCTCCCTCCTCCTCCTCCCTCCTCCTCCCTCGTCCTCCTCCATCTCCCTCCTCCTCCCTCTCCTCCTCCCTCCTCCTCCCTCTCCTCCTCCCTCCTCCTCCTCCCTCCTCCCCCTCCCTCTCCCTCTCCTGCGTTCTTCTCCTCCCTCCTTCTCTCTCCTCCTCCTCCTTCTCCTTCCTCTTCATCCTCCCTCTTCCTCCTCCCTCTTCCTCCTCCCTCCTCCTCAACCCTTCTGTTCCTCCTCCTCTCTACTCCTCCTCCCCCTCCTCCTCCCCTCCTCCTCCTCCTCTCTCTTCGTCCGTCATTCTCCTCCTCCCCTCCACCTCCATCCTTCTAATCCCTCATCCTCCTCCCTCCTTCTCCTTCTTCCTCCTTCCTCCTCCTTCCTCCTCTTTCCTCCTCCCTCCTCCTCTCTTCTCCTCCTCTCTCCTTCTCATAATCCCGCCTCCTCCCTCCTATTCCTCCCTACTCCTCCTCCTCCCTCCTCCTCCTCCTTCCTCCACCTCCCTCTTCCTTCTCCCAGCTCTTACTCCTCCTTTTTCCTCTTCTGCTGCTGCTGCTGCCGCCGCTCATTTACCCAAGTTAATTGTTGGGGAAGATGTAAAGATCTTTCAAGTGCTCTTTCTAATGCTTTTTGTAAGTTGGTCTTCGTTGGCCTCCTATTCCTCCCTACTCCTCCTCCTCCCTCCTCCTCCCTCATCCTCCTCCTTCCTCCACCTCCCTCTTCCTCCTCCCAGCTCCTAATCCTCCTTCTTTCCTCTTCTGCTGCTGCTGCTGCCGCCGCTCATTTACCCAAGTTAATTGTTGGGGAAGATGTAAAGATCTTTCAAGTGCTCTTTCTAATGCTTTTTGTAAGTTGGTCTTCGTTTATCTAAGGTTGTTCATACTGCAACCAATAAATGATTAGACAGACAGACAGACAGACAAACAGACAGACAGACAGACAGACAGACAGACAGACAGACAGACAGACAGACAGACAGACAGACAGACAGACAGTCGGGAACGGGAACTTATATGACTACTTATATGAATTAAATGAGATGCTCCCCATCAGGGGCTGGGCGAAGCCGGGCCGGATCAGACAGACAGACAGAAAGACAGACAGACAGACAGACAGACAGATAGACAGACAGACAGACAGACAGACAGACAGACAGACAGACAGACAGATAGATAGTCGGAAACGGGAACGGGAACGGGAGCTTATATGACTACTTATATGAATTAAATGAGATGCTCCACACCAGGAGATGTGTGATGCCGGGCCAGCTCAGCTAGTATATATATATATATATATATATATATATATATATATATATATATATATATATATATATATATATATATATATATATATATATATATATATATATATATACTATATATATCCTATATATATCCTATATATATATATATATATATATATATATATATATATATATATATATATATATATATATATATATATATATATATATATATATAAGGATGTGTGTGGGCGAGTCCTTTATGCGATCGCGAACGGTCCATCCGATTGAGATGAAATTTTCTACACGTCTTCCTTTCATTCCAGTGCAGCCAACTGTGATATTTTTTTAGTGTGAAATCGGCTGCTTAAAAGTATTTAATTTTTCATTTTACATTGTAATTTATATACAGCGAGGAGACTTAACTCTAGAAAAGTTATTTCAAGGGGCATAACTTTTAATAACTTTTCTGTATACCTTATAGTCATATTGTTGCATCGTTTTCAAAGATTTATAAACTCTTTGTCTATAGTTATGTACAGGCATATGAGTTATAATAAATAATGATACAATCTTTAAGGCATTTTCAAAGTTTTCATAATAATAATGCATAATGCATAACATTGTAACTCACCTTTTTATGCTTAAGAAGTTATCTACAGTCATGTAGGTGATTAGAAACAGTTTTCATTAAAAATAATGGATGGTGTGTGGAAGGACATTCTTTTAAGTTACTTTTTGTTGTTGTATGAATTTAATGAGACGCTAACTGCCAGTAGCTGGGCGAAGCCACGCCGGGTCAGATAGATAGATAGATATACCCACCTTTTCGCTGCAGTTATCTACAGGCTTATGCGTTATAATCCTCCTCCTCCTCCTCTCCCCTCCTCCTCTTCCTACCCTCTTCCTCTTCCACTCCCCTCCTCCCTCTCCCTTCTCCATCCTCCTCCTCCTCCTCCCTCCTCCTCCCTCTTCCTCCTCCTTCCTCCACCTCCTTCCTCTCCCTCCTCCTACCTCCTCGCCCTCCTCCCTCCTCCTAATCACTCCTCTTCCTTCCTCCTCCCTTCTCCTCCTCTCTCCTCCTACTCCCTAATCCTCCTCCCTCCTTCTCCCTCCTTCCCCTCCTACGTCCTCCCCCTCACCCCTCCTCCTCCTTCTCCTCCCTCTTCCTCCCTCCCCCTCCTACCTCCTCCTCCTCTCCCTCATACTCTCTCCTCCTCCCTCTCCTCCTCCCTCCTCCTCATCCTTCCTCCTCCCTTCTCCTCCTCCCTCCTCATCCTCCCTCCTCCTCCCTCCTCCTTCTCCCTCTACGTCCTCCCTCCTCACTCCACATCCATCCTCCTGCCTCCTCATCCTCCCTCCTCCTCCCCCTCCTTCTACTCCCTCCTCCTTCTCCCTCCTCCTTCTCCCTCTTCCTCCTCCCTCCTCCTCCCTCCTCCTTCTCCCTCCATCTTCTCCCTCCACATCCCCCCTCCTCCTCCCGCTTCCTCCTCCTACCTCCTCATCCTCTCTCCTCCTCCCCCTCCTTCTCCTCCCTCCTCCTTCTCCCTCTTCCTCCTTCCTCCTCATCATTCCTCCTCCTCCCCCTCCTTCTCCTCCCATTCCTCCCTCCTCTTTCTCCCTCCTCCTCCCTCCTCCTTCTGCCTCTCCCTCCACCTCCTCCTCCCTCCTCCTTCTCCCTCCGCCTCATCCCTCCTCCTCCCTCCTCCTCCCTCCTCCTCCTCCATCTCCCTCCTCCTACCTCTCCTCCTCCCTCCTCCTCCCTCTCCTCATCCCTCCTCCTCCTCCCTCCTCCTCCCTCTCCCTCTCCTGCGTTCTTCTCCTCCCTCCTTCTCTCTCCTCCTCCTCCTTCTCCTTCCTCTTCCTCCTCCCTCTTCCTCCTCCCTCTTCCTCCTCCCTCCTCCTCAACCCTTCTCCTCCTCCTCCTCTCTACTCCTCCTCCCCCTCCTCCTCCCTTCCTCCTCCTCCTCCTCTCTCTTCGTCCGTCATTCTCCTCCTCCCCTCCTCCTCCCTCCTCCATCCTTCTAATCCCTCATCCTCCTCCCTCCTTCTCCTTCTTCCTCCTTCCTCCTCCTCCCTCCTCCTCCTCCCTCCTCCTCTCTTCTCCTCCTCTCTCCTTCTCCTAATCCCTCCTCCTCCCTCCTATTCCTCCCTACTCCTCCTCCTCCCTCCTCCTCCCTCCTCCTCCTCCTTTCTCCACCTCCCTCTTCCTTCTCCCAGCTCCTAATCCTCCTTTTTCCTCTTCTGCTGCTGCTGCTGCCGCCGCTCATTTACCCAAGTTAATTGTTGGGGAAGATGTAAAGATCTTTTAAGTGCCCTTTCTAATGCTTTTTGTAAGTTGGTCTTCGTTTATCTAAGGTTGTTCTTACTGCAACCAATAAATGATTAGACAGACAGGCAGGCAGGCAGACAGACAGACAGACAGACAGACAGACAGACAGACAGACAGACAGTCGGGAACGGGAACTTATATGACTACTTATATGAATTAAATTAGATGCTCCCCATCAGGGGCTGGGCGAAGCCGGGCCGGATCAGACAGACAGAAAGACAGACAGACAGACAGACAGACAGATAGACAGACAGACAGACAGATAGATAGTCGGGAACGGGAACGGGAACGGGAGCTTATATGACTACTTATATGAATTAAATGAGATGCTTCACACCAGGAGCTGTGTGATGCCGGGCCGGCTCAGCTAGTATATATATATATATATATATATATATATATATATATATATATATATATATATATATATATATATATATATATATATATATATATATATATATATAAAAGAGACTGTATGTTTGTGGGTTTGTGGGTTTGTGGATTTGGATGCGTTCGATAACGGTACATCCGATTGAGATAAAATTTTCTACACGTCTTCCTTGCATTCCTGTGCAACCGACTATAATAATTTCTGAATGTGAAATCTTCTACTTATTTAATAACATTTACTTTTCCATTTTCATTATATAATGTCTATATAGCAGGGGCACTTCACTCTAGAAAAGTTATTTCAAGGGGCATAACTTTTAATAACATTTCTAAATACTTTATAGTCATATTGTTGGACTTTCCTGCTCTATTGTTACACTCTTTGTCTATAGTTATTTTTAGGCATATGAGTTATATTAAATAATAATATAATCTTTAAGGTATTTTTACAGTTGGCATAAAAATAATGCATTATGCATAACATTTTAACCCATCTTTTTCTACAGTTTTCATTGAATGGTGTGTGGAAGGACATTCTTTTAAGTTACTGTGCGCCAAAAGCTGGGCGAAACCACCCCGGTCAGTATCGCTTCTCTGCCTTTTGGCTAAGATCAAGTGTATTTGCTGGCCTCCAGTAGTGCGCTTGGTCTGGTCGGAGGCCGGGATGATCATTCTTGGTCCCTTGGCTAAGATCAGACGCATTTGCTGCCCCCCGCAGTAGTGCGCCTGGTCTGGTCGGGGGCCGGGTGATCCGCACAACAAAAAAAAAACCTCACATAAGCATCACTTTAAATGTGGGCCCGGTGGACCACTGTGGGCAATAGCTCACAGTGGGACTAAGGGTCCACGCCAAAAACAGGGGAAAGCGGGGAACCAGCTTGTCTGGGATGACCGCCAAACCCCCCCCCCCCCCCCAAAAAAAAAGGTCAGACAGATAGACAGACAGACAGTCGGGAACGGGAGAGCTTATATGACTACTTATATGAATTAAATTAGATGCTCCCCACCAGGGACTGGGTGAAGCCGGGCCGGGACAGACAGACAGACAGACATACAGACAGTCGGGAACGGGAGAGCTTATATGACTACGTATATGAATTAAATTAGATGCTCCCCACCAGGGACTGGGTGAAGCCGGGCCCGGTCAGATAGACAGACAGACAGATAGTCGGGAACGGGAGAGCTTATATGACTACTTATATGAATTAAATGAGATGCTCCCCACCAGGGACTGGGTGAAGCCGGGCCGCGTCAGCCAGCCAGACAGACAAACAAGCAGACAGACTGACTGATAGATAGATAGATCCCCTCCAGGGTCTGGGCGAAGCCGGGCCGGGTCAGCTAGTATATATATATATATAAAGGATGTGTGTGGGTGTGTCCTTTATGCGATCGCGAACGGTCCATCCGATTGAGATGAAATTTTCTACACGTCTTCCTTTCATTTCAGCGCAGCCGACTGTGATATTTTTTTAGTGTGAAATCGGCTGGTTACTTAATATTATTTAATGTTTCATTTTACATTGTAATTTATATACAGCGAGGGGACTTAACTCTAGAAAAGTTATTTCAAGGGGCATAACTTTTAATAACATTGTTGTATAACTTATAGTCATATTGTTGCATCGTTTTCAAAGATTTATAAACTCTTTGTCTATAGTTATGTACCGGCATATGAGTTATAATAAATAATGATACAATCTTTAAGGCATTTTCAAAGTTTTCATAAAAATAATGCATAATGCATAACATTGTAACTCATCTTTTTATGCTAACGAAGTTATCTACAGTCATGCAGGTGATTAGAAACGGTTTTAATTAGAAATAATGGATGGTGTGTGGAAGGACATTCTTTTAAGTTACTTTATTTTGTTGTATGAATTTAATGAGACGCTACCCGCCAAAAGCTGGGCGAAGCCACGCAGGGTCAGAGAGATAGACAGACCCACCTTTTCGCTGAGGTTATATATAGGCGTATGCGTTATAAGCCTCCTCCTCCTCCTACCCTCTTCCTCTTCCCCTCCCCCTCTCCCTCCTCCATCCTCCTCCTCCCTCTTTCTCCTCCTCCTCCCTCCTCATCCCTCTTTTTCCTCCTTCCTCCTCCTCCTTCCTTCTCCTCCTCCCTCCTCCACCCTCTACCTCCTCCTAACTCCTCGCCCTCCTCTCTCCTCCTAATCACTCCTCTTAATTCCTCCTCCCTTCTCCTCCTCTCTCCTGCTATTCCCTCCTACTCCTCCCCCCTCCTCCTACGTCGTCCCCCTCATCCCTCCTCCTCCCTCCTCCTCCTTCTTCCTCCCTCCTTCTCCCCCTCCTCCTCCGTCCTCCTCCCTTCTCCTCCTCCCTCCTCCTCTCTCCTCCTCCCTCCTCCTCCTACCTCTACCTCCTCCCTTCTCCTCCCTCCTCCTCCTCCCTACACATCCCTCCTCCTCCCTCTTCCTCCTCCTCCCTCTTCCTCCTCCTCCCTCCTCATCCTCCCTCCTCCTCCCCCTCCTTCTCCTCCTTCTTCCTTCTTCCTCTTCCTCCTCCCTCCTCATCCTCCCTCCTCCGCCTCCCCCTCCTCCATTCCTCCCTCCTCCTTCTCCCTCCTTCTTCTCCCTCTCCCTCACCCCTCCTCCTTCTCCCTCCGCCTCCTCCCTCCTCCTCCTCCCTCCTCCTCCTCCCTCCTCCTCCCTCTTCCTCCTCCTTTCTCCTCCTCCTTCCTTCTCCTCCTCCCTCCTCCACCCTCTTCCTCCTATTACCTCCTCACCCTCCTTCCTCCTACTAATCACTCCTCTTCCTTCCTCCTCCCTTCTCCTTCTCTCTCCTCCTACGTCCTCCCCCTCATCCATCCTCCTCCCTCCTCCTACTTCTTCTTCCATCCTCCACCTCCTCCTCCCTCTCCTCCACCCTCCTCCACCCTTCGCCTCCTCCCTCCTCATCCTCTCTCCTCCTCCCTGCTCCTCCTCCCTCTACCTCCTCCCTTCTCCTCCCTCCTCCTTATCCTCCCTCCACATCCCTCCTCCTCCCTCTTCCTCCTCCTCCCTCCTCATCCTCCCTCCTCCTCCCGTCCTTCTCCTCCCTCCTCCTTCTCCCTCTTCCTCCTCCCTCCTTATCCTCCATCCTCCCCCTCCTTCTCCTCCATTCCCCCTCCTCCTTCTCCCTCCTCCTTCTCCCTCTCCCTCCCCACTCCTCCTCCCTCCTCCATCTCCCTCCGCCTCCTCCCTTCTCCTCCTCCTCCCTCCTCCTCCCTCCTCCTCCACCATCTCCCTCCTCCTCCCTCTCCTCCTCCCTCCTCCTCCCTCCTCCTCCTCCCTTCTCCTCCTCCCTTATCCTCCCTCTCCTCCTCCTGCGTTCTTCTCCTCCCTCCTTCTCCCTCCTCCTCCTTCTCCTTCCTCTTCCTCCTCCCTCTTCCTCCTCCCTCCTCCTCCCCCTTCTCTTCCTCCTCCTCCCTACTCCTACTCCATACTCCTCCTCCTCCCCCTCGTCCTCCTCCTCTCTCCTCCTCCCTCATCCTCCTCCCTCCTCCTCCTTCCTCCTCCTTCCTCCTCCTACCTCCTCCTTCTCCCTCCTCCTCCTCTCTCCTCCTCCTAATCTCTCCTCCTTCCTCCTATTCCTCCCTACTTCTCCTCCTCCCTCCTCTTCCCTCCTCCTCCTCTCTCCGCCTATCTCTTCCTCCCTCCTCCTCCTCCATCCTCCACCTCCCTTTTCCTCCTCTCAGCTCCTACTCCTCCTTTTTCTTCTTCTGCTGCTGCTTCTGCCGCCGCTCCATTTACCCAAGTTAATTGTTGGGGAAGATGTAAAGATCTTTCAAGTGCTCTTTCTAATGCTTTTTGTAAGTTGGTCTTCGTTTATCTAAGGTTGTTCTTGAAGCAACTAATACATGATTAGACAGACAGACAGAAAGACAGACAGACAGACAGAGAGGGAGGGACAGACAGACAGACAGACAGACAGACAGACAGACAGACAGACAGACAGACAGACAGACAGACAGTCGGGAACGGGAACTTATATGACTACTTATATGAATTAAATGAGATGCTCCCCACCAGGGTCTGGGCGAAGCCGGGCCGGGTCAGCTGGTGTATATATATATATATATATATATATATATATATATATATATATATATATATATATATATATATATATATATATATATATATATATATATAACGTGTCCTTTTTGAATTGGATTGTTGTTTTTATCAACAGGATAACCAATACCCAATTTTGTGTTTATTGAATTATGAAAACGATTTCATTTCCTCTTTTGATTGTGTATCTTGTCGTTGTTTATTTAGCTAATATAACCTAGATATTAATTAGTTAGTCAAGAGTGGAGAGGCAAGGAACCTCCACAAGAATATTGTTATTATTGAAGGAAATATTTTCCTTGTTTTCCTTGAGGAATTCCTTATTTCGCCGGAACTCGAGCATTTGAGCCATGACAGGCTAATATAATTGTAACGGGCGGGATCGCATTGGGAAAGAGGAACTTTAGCTTCCTCTGTCTCTTTGTCTCTGTCTCCGACATCAACTCTGTTCCTTTTGGCGTTTTGCCATTTTCTTACAACCCGACGCTTATCCACACAGGCATTTTCCATCTCAAAGTTCCACCAAGGGGGTTGCTCTCTGATTTTTTTCCTTGTAATGTTGATTTCTGCTCTTTTCACGCATTATTATACCCAAAACATTTTGCTCTATACTGAAATACTTTGAAATTATTGACTTCTGACTTTTGCTGCTTGGTTCTGCCTTTCTCCACCAATATGTTGGTAGGGTTGTGATCGCTGCCATGGTACCTAAAGACACCTCGCAACGACATGGTTCTCTTTGAAAAACCAAATTGTTAACAGCCCTTGTCATACCTTGCAATCCACTGTCGTTAACAATCAGATAATACAGATAACAAGGACAGTCTGATTTGCAGCTGCAGTTGTTTACTAAGGGGAGTCGGTAAGATCAGGCAGTGGAGTCGTCTTTGATGTTCCCCACACGTCAGGTAATTGTAGGCATGTAGTTGTGACACGCGGGCTTGTTTTGTTTGTCAAAACAGGGGGAGACAACTGGTGATATTGATTAAACAAAATGGAGATAGGATTTCTGGAAATGATTAGTGCCCTTGGGGACACCTGCGTGACATCAAAAGAACTTCACTGGAACACTCCCGGCTCTTTGTGACAAAAACATGACTGGTTTACAGTTAGTGTTGAAGAAAATGTTGACTTGGGCAGACGTGCTGTGTCACTGCAGGTATGGATTTTAATAACAACTACCGTGTGCGGGATTAATTAGATTTAATTTTACACGTGCCTGTCATGGCATAATGTAGATGTGATTTAGGAGAACTGCGGTAGTGCATAAGGTATTACAAATAATATAGTGTAATTAGGCCTAATTAATACAAGCAGTAGCCTTTGTACAACTAGCTAGTGTAGTGAAGTGATGATTAGTTCTGCTAGTTGAGAATAGAGTAGTGAAGTGATGATTAGCTCTGTTAGTTGATAATAGAGTAGGGAAGGGAGAATTAGCTATGCTAGTGAGAATCGTGTAGTGGGGTGATATTTGGAGAGATTTAAGAATGGGTTGGGAGATGGGGGGAAGTGTCCAATAGTGGGATCTTTCAGTGGGGTGCCCACTGGCGTTCTGCACTCTACGTATTGGTCTTTCCTTGTCATAACCTGATTCAGATTAAAGTGATGAGCCACTCTGATTCATGACAGAGATTAGTTCACTGATAAATCTCTGAGCAAGGCAGTAGGCCTGCATTCAGCTAGTAGGGATAAGTATCAAGCGGCCTTCACCAGATGTGGTCTCTTTCTCTGACAGGTTCCCCTACGTCTATGAGGAAGCTCTACACTGGGTTTGATGGATGTCAACTGTCATTAAGAAGAAAATCCAATGAACATTCACTTTTATAAGATGAATAAATATCCAGAAGAAAGTACAATCAGCACTGTTTATGCTAGGCCTAGGATCCAGAGGGTCCATTAGAAACTGGCTCAGTTGAACAAAACATTATAAACGATTCATTTACAATAGGGATTCACCCAGGGTGGGTGATACTCGTTTCTTCACCACATACCACTGAACATTAGTGTGTAGAGAAAGTCATTTGAACATGAAGTTCTCGTGGAATAATTTAACAGTGAAGAAGTACTTTAGAACCGTTTATGTGTGGCAATCTATGAACATGGATTAGAACAAATGTGAGACCTGTGACATTAAAACCTAGTTTTCACGGTACAGCGATCCGTACTTATTGGAGTTATAGGGACCTTAGTCTTTACAGTGAGTGACAGATCCATGAGTAAGGTTATACAATAACTAATTTTGCTGGATCATACATCTAGTCGACCCAGTGGATCCTGGAGAAAGTCAACGTCTGGAAAAAGAGACGCATCAATCGGTGAGGCGTTCACGTACTAAGCTATCATGCTGAGGTGTACCCTTGCTATGATGATCATCTGACTTGGCTCCTGATCTGCTGCTCTGAATCTACATACACACTAGAATATTCGACACACATTATACACAGTACACACACACACACACTTCTCACACACACACTCTGTGCTTTAACAATTTATTTTGTATTTATTTGTTAAAGCTAGAGTTGTTGAGTATGTTGTGTTGGGGAAGAGTGAGAGGAGGCATGATCTAGGGGTGAGTGAGAGTGAGAAAGAGGTGTCTGCGGCCTGACGGAGTTCTGTGGACGGAGTATGGTGGTTTCTATAGGACCATAATATTGGTTTAATAAAAATGTGGGTGTTGATTCCCCTCACTCCAGGGACGACACTAAAGTAGTAAACGGATACACGACATTAATGGGGGGGGGGGGGGGTGAGGGGGGGCCTCGTAAAAGTGATCTTTAGACAGCGGGATCTCTTGTAAACGGGATCTGTTGACAGCGGGATCTCCTGACAACGGGGTCCTTTGACACGAGATATAACAGTGTAGATGATATGATAAGGCTGTGTGTGTGGAAGGCTTGTGTCGATATAGTGGACAAGTCTCGTCTGTTCTATAAACATTCGTTTATTAGTTGAAATCATACATCTTCAAACAGATGATGGTAAACACGGACATCTTTACTGTCTTCCTAGTTGAATCCCCAGTCCCCAGTGACGTGTGTGCAACCCCTGGATACATCTAACCATTCGTGCACACACGTTCACCAACTATGATTTCCCACTAGTTAATGAATGCGCAGTAACAGTTTACTGTTATATATACTTCCCCTTCTTCAAGGAGACTTTTTCCCTGAAAAAGTCTCAACCCCAACTCTTAACCCCTTTACTCTACGATTCTATACCACAGCTGCACAACAATTCCATATATTTCCTAACTCAAATCTCACCCTCCTATCTCATCATAGCCAAATGCTAAGCAGAAACATACTTCATACAATATCAACAATGCAAAGTTCTCCACAAAAACTCTCTACAAAACTCTCTATAAGCAAACTGCTTTTAAAGTGTCCATCTAAATTATGATTGACAAAAATTGAAGATATTTCCCTTATCTTTTTCTCACTTATTCACATTCTCGCTATTCCAGGATAGACAGAAAAGTTTAGTTAAGTTGGTTAGGTGCGCACCTTGAAAAAAAATAGAAAGTAAGGAAAAAGTAAGAAGTAATCACATTTCTCTTCCCATGCATTCTCAAAACTTTATAAAAATAAAGTTTCCAAAATTTATCTTCATTTTCGTCAATAATAATTGTTATTATCAAAAAGTTATGTATTATTCACCTCGTCAAATTCAAGCATTCCTTCAAAACCTCCAAATTATTAGTATACTGTTACGTACAGTCTTCTTCTTCCAGTGTCCACTTATTTAAATGCCAAAATTCAACCTGGCATTTCCCCCCATATTCTCCCATTAAACGCTGTTCAACCCAGCTCCTATTTCAATCCATGTATTTACAATACGAACCGTCTAATGTAGTCCCTAATTCAATCCCCCATTTTAACTCTTTCTAAGCCACATGTAATTATCAATTGTTGCTGATACCCCCAGCACTTTTAAATATACTCCTCCATTACAACATACTGAGTCACTTCACTAATCACCCCAACTTCCCCCTTAACTCAATCATGTTTCACCCTCAATTTCTATTTATAAACGTTATATACGTTAAACAACTCAACTTTAAGTCGTCTGTTTCACATTTTCTGTAAGTTCCCAAAAACAACTCTTCATTTTTCCCATAACTGAACGTCAAGCTAGGAATCATTTTAAACATACCCAGGATAACTCAATAAAAGCAAAGTTAAATTATCCTCACATTTTATAAAGAACAATTGAAGTCAAACAACAGACTAAACAATATCAACCCCCTCATTCTTTAACATCATCTTTATCCCCACACATTAATCAAATTAAACATATGTGATGAAATGAAAGACCATATATATAGATACATATTATGACTACTAATCAATTATTTTCCTTCTAAGAAAAACTCAACACTTCAACTTAAAAATCAAAATGATAATAAAGCACATATCAATAAGTCTTAACTTACTACAATATTATGTCTACTCATCCCGACAACTCTTGTCTAAGTTATTTGCCAACTTCCTTCCTTAGAAATTCAGAAATACCGTGTCTAACTTCTTCTTCTATCTGCAATCTGCAGAATATTCTACCACGCTATTTATCCCTTCTCCATTTTCTTAATAGCTTCAAATTTTTTTCTATAAGTGCAATATCTACATCAATGTCGTCATCTTCCTGAGGAGAACTATCTTCTTTCATATCAGCATCTTCATCAGTATCTGACTTTTCATCCATCTCTTGTTCCGCCTCTGTATAGCCATTACTAGCAACCGCTAATCTCTTCCTTTCTAAATCCAATCTAATTTTTCTGTCTTGACGTCTTAATAAATTTTCAAACAGTGGCATTTCTTCATCACTTGAAGAATTCACTCTAAATTTCCTTTGCCTCTTAATTTCTTTTTCTTTCTGTCTATCTAACTTTCTTTTTACTGCCTGTCTTGTATTCATAAATGGAGCTTCTATTTCCTTGATTGATTCTTCACTATTATAACCGTCATACGTGTTGTTTTCCTCTGTCATGACTGTTTTTGGTATTGTT
Source organism: Cepaea hortensis (assembly GCA_963921405.1). Lineage (NCBI taxonomy): Eukaryota > Metazoa > Mollusca > Gastropoda > Stylommatophora > Helicidae > Cepaea > Cepaea hortensis. The sequence goes on along the minus strand of OY992876.1, from coordinate 318,645,364 downwards.
TCTTCTTGTTCAGCCGTAGTAGATGCTGTTGTTACTTGTTTCCCATTCTCTATAGGTATTGGATATTCCGTTTGTCTGACAATCTGTTCATCTAATAATATTTCTTCTGAATAATAATAATAATTATTATTCTCTGCATCTTTTTCCTCACTATCCCGTCTTAAGTGCTCTACATGTGAACGTGCAACATGCCTTGTAACTTGATTCTTAATAGTATATGATACTGGACCCTTTGTTTCTAACTATTTTCCCCTGTTTCTTTCAGTTTTCTTTTTATCTGTACTATTTTTGGATCTAATTCTTGTTCATCTTTCATACTAAATTGTGATAAACGTGGGTCTTCCGCTCTAGGTTCAGACTCTTGATCCGACGGTAAACTCTCAAAGTCTTCTCTATTTATTATGGCAGAATCTAATATATTTACTTGCCAGTTTCGATCGACTATCTCTGGTTCTCCTTCATCTTCCGTGTTACCTGATGATGACTGTGGATACGGGATTCTAGACAATAGATCGGCGCATGTATTATGTTTCCCTGAAACATATTCAACTTTAGCATTGTATCCCTGTAGATTCAATGCCCACGTTTGTATTTTCCTATTTTGTATTGGTGCTTCTAATATAGACTTTAATGGCATGTGATCAGTTCTAATAATGAAATTGGCGTTATGTAAGTAATAATTTAGTTTTTGAAGAGCGTAGTGTATAGCATAAGCTTCTTTCTCAATAGTCGACCATTTCCTTTGAGATTTGCTAAGTTTATGAGACAAGAAATAGATTGGCCTTTCATTTTTAACCCCTGGTATTCCAGATTCTTTTCCTTCATATGGTTGAACCAAACACGCTCCTATAGCATTGTCCGAGGCGTCTGTATATAGTATTAGCTGTTTGTTCAAATCTGGATGTGTCAATAGTGGTACCACTGTTAAGCTATTTTTTAAAAACTCGAACGCTTTTTGACACTCATCATCCCACTTAAATCTAGCGTATTTGCCCGTTAAATTAGTAATTAGTTCTGCAATTTTCGAAAACCCTGGGACAAACCGCCTATAATACCCACAGGTTCCTATAAACGCACGCACTTCCTTTATGTTAGTTGGAGTAGGTAATTCTTTAATAGCCTTTATCTTGTCTTGGTCTGGTTTAATTCCTTCTCTATTTATAATATACCCCAAATATTTTGTTTCTGTTTTTAAAAACTGGCACTTACTAAGCTTCAATTTAACATCATGTATTCTTAATCTGTCGAATACTAATCTAATATGTTTTAAATGATCATCCACATCTCCTCCTGTAAATATCAGAATGTCGTCTATGTATGCTAATGCAAACTTTTGCATACCCTCTAATACCTCATTTATTAAGAGCATGTAGTGAGACGGAGCAGTTCGAACCCCGAATGGCATACGTAAGAATTCGTAAGAACCCATATGAGTACAAAAAGCACTCTTCTTTTGAGCGTCTTCCGACATCGGGATACACCAGAATCCTGATCTTGCGTCTAGCGTCGTGAAGAATGTGGAGCCATTAAGCAACCCCAAAATATCATCAATCACCGGCAATGGGTACGCTACATTCTTAGTGATTTTGTTCAACGCCCGATAGTCACAGCATAATCTACTCGAACCATCAGGTTTGGCCACTATTACGACCGGAGATGACCATTCTGACTTTGATCTTGTTATTATCCCTGCTTTCAACATATCTTCTATTGCCTTTTCAACAACTTCCCTATTTCTTAATGGAGTTCTATATGGTTTTAAACTAATTGGTGGATGATCTCCCGTATCTATCTCCATTGTAACTGTTTTTGTCCTACCCAATTCTAAATCACTAACTGCAAAAACGTCTTGATTTTCTTTCACCAATTTTTCTAATATTTCCCTATTCTCCGGTAGAGCTTTTAATTGTGACAACAATTCTTGTTCTCTTGTCTTTTTGTCAACTGTATCTATTTGAGATGGATGTTTCTTAAATGTATGGATCAATTCATCATTTCGTCTTTTCCAGCTTCTTTTATACTTATTTCTGACATTATTTCTAATCATGGGAGTTTCTGAATAAATATTTCCCAATATGTTTTCTTTTTCTATAGTTAACATGTTATTCTCATTATACTCTACTTTAGCGATTACACAACCTCTATATAATGTAATATTTTTTCCTGTATTATTTAGGAGCATCACTGGAAAGCTGAGATGTTTATCTAATACTATTAACCCATCGGTGACTTCTAAGCCAGGTTCCTGTATTATTTCTCTCTCTAATTCCGTTATTTTAACTGTTTGTCCAACCGAAAAGTACGGATTTTTTTTTCATTTTTGCCTGTATTAAATTAACCGTTTGTGGTTTCAAATTCATGGTCGTTTTGACTCTAACTAGTGTCGACACATGCATATCCTCTTCTAAATCTACGTAAACATCTTGGAATTTTAATTTATGCAAATCAAAAACAAGTCTCACCCCATTTTTCAATAAAAAATCTCTACCCAATATCATATTTCTATTTAAATCCTTGACCACATGGAACATATGCCTAACATTTATCCCTCCTAATTTAAAATTTATCATCGTTTGTCCCAGCACTTCTAATTTGTGTCCAGTTACCGAATGAAGATTCTCCTGACTTCTAAATATTTTACAATTTTTTAACATTCGATATAAAAATGTTTCTTTAATCACACTAACTTGCGCTCCCGAGTCAACTAATGTTCTAACTGTATATTTCCCTATTTCTATTATACATGAGCTAGGATCAACCATATTTAGTGACAACTGTTTTATCTCAACTTGTGGAGATAACTTCTTATGTTTTTTTTATTTCTAAATGTCCTATTATACTCATCATTTGGGTTTTTAATACATTGATTCATCTTTTGGATCTTACTATCTTCCCCCCTACTGCCGATCCTGTTCAGTAAGCGGGATGCAAATTTCCCTGATTTCCTGACCTTCTAAAATTTCTCTGCACTTCTCCATAATTCCCATTTGCTGATCTACTATTTGTAGTTCTATTCTGTGTACTAGTCTGAGCACCTCTATTAATTTGTGTATTCGATGGGACACGTCTGTTACCACAGAAGCGAAAAATGTGCCCACGTTGGTGGCATCCCCAACAAACCACATTTGTGTTATTTGTGTTACCCACCATGTTTCTTACAGTATTTCTCACTTGTCCTTCTCTACCTTGATTATATACGTTACTGTTTCCTTGTACCATCTGTATTTCTCCTCGTCCTCCTCTCCATCCATGTCTATACTGTCCTATTTCCATAGATTCTTCAATTCTATCTTCCGAACTACTACCTAACTCTCGTCCTACCCTCAGTCTAAACCTTCTCCTCAAGCTTTCTTCTTGTATAGCGATATCTACCGCTTGTGACAACCTTGCAGGATTCTCTCTCAATAATTTAAATTTCAGTCCATCTGACCTAATCTCATCAACAAAAATCCCCACCAACATCCGTTCCACTTCTTCAGCTCGTACATTCTGTCCCAAAAATGACTCTTCAGCTAAATTGATTAATCTATCACTGTATAGCTGTACACTTTCTGTAGTATTTTGTCTCGTTTGTCGCAACACTGAGAATGCGTGTTGTGGATCAGTAATTTCTGCGTATTTATGTGCCAGGTCGTTTTAAATTGTTCCCAGGTTTCATCTCCTCCAGCTTCTAGTTTTCTTCTTATATGGTCAGAAACAGGACTTGTACTAGTTCTATATGCTAAATTATTTTTATCCTCATCCGTAGCGTTCACCAGATAAGCATGTTTCTCAATAGAAATAACCCATTTCTTAAACTGGTTCGCCTGTCCATTAAATCTCTCGACATCACTGATTACACTTTGCTGTCTTAATACTGCGTCCAACTTTGATATTGCTCCACCAACTCCACTCAGTACCTGAGAAAAATCCTGGGGATCCATCCCAAAATATCTGTGATGGAAATTACCAAGCAATATAATATACAATTATTTTCAGACAATATTATTTTAAAGTAAGTAGCAAGAAATATTCTGTTCAATTTAGTATGTTATTAATTAACCTAAAATTATCCATTACCCAAACTTGATGAAAAAGGTTCCAATCGAGAGTCTTGCTGAAAAAAATTCCAATCGACAATCTTGATGAAAAAAATTCCAATCGAGGATCTTGCTGAAAGAGGACTCTAATCGACAATCTTGATGAAAAAAATTCCAATCGAGGATCTTGATGAAAGAGGACTCTAATCGACAATCTTGATGAAAAAAATTCCAATCGAGGATCTTGATGAAAGAGGACTCTAATCGACAATCTTGATGAAAAACATTCCAATCGAGGATCTTGATGAAAGAGGACTCTAATCGACCAACTTGAATGGAACAGCAAAAGAAGAGCCTCTGGATTTCTCACTTCAATCGAAGTCGTTTCCTTTTAGTCGTTTTCCTGCCGCTGATTGTGCTCGTCTAGATTTAAAACTACAACGATCGAGACAATACTGACTGATTGATTGCTTGATTGATCGATTGATTGACTGATCGATTGATTGACTGATTGATTGATCGATTGATTGATTGATTGATTGATCGATTGATTGATTGATTGATTGATTGATTGATTGATTCGACTCACTTTAAGCGTTGGCTAAAAAACTCTGGACTTTACCTTCCGACAAGCAAGGTCACCTTCACTGTAGTTCAAACGATAACGGTTAACAGTTCCAGCAAAACCAGATTTCACGGCAGCATATCTGGAACATCCATACGTTTCAAAAAAACGAGCAGGTCAACAATGGATTGATTCAAGCCTGACGATGGCCACTCTGTTTCATCACTCGGAACATTACGTGTTATGTGGCGTTCCAACAACGGTCAGTTCAAATCAACTGCAACAAATTTGATTTGAGACAAGACAAGTTGAACAGATTCAATGTCTTCACTTAGCTGAAGTGACTGTTGACGACCTTGATTCGAGAATTTCATAAAGTAAAAATCCACCTTGACTCAACCTCTAACAGTCCAGTGAGCTGAGATCATGCTCATAAATTTTATCATTCTCGAGATTTCTCTGTTCCAACTGGAGCTGATCATTCGGGTGTAGACATAATTTATTTCCCGAGGTACAAGGTTACTTTACAAGCTGTAAGATGTATCTAGTGGTGACGACATCATTACATCATTTACAAATTTCAATGTAAAACAGCAATTCTTGATTTCTACAAAAATTAGCGTATGTCAGCGATTAAGTCACTGTATATTGGTGAGTCAGGTATATCAAAATTATCAGTCTCTATAAAACAAGATTAGCAAACCTTCTGACCTTGACTGAGATCCCCTTAACAAACACTGAGAAATCACAACAACTACCCCTGGGCGGGCTTTCAGTTGTTGCGTATCTTATAATTTACTTGAGAACTTCCATAACATCCGTCCCCAGACGCAAACAAAACAATTCTTCGCTTTAGTCAACAATCTCCGCGACGTCCCATGTTTGAGATCTTGAGGTCGACGGCACCAGAACAGCCTGTATAACAGTGTAGATGATATGATAAGGCTGTGTGTGTGGAAGGCTCGTGTCGATATAGTGGACAAGTCTCGTCTGTTCTATAAACATTCGTTTATTAGTTGAAATCATACATCTTCAAACAGATGATGGTAAACACGGACATCTTTACTGTCTTCCTAGTTGAATCCCCAGTCCCCAGTGACGTGTGTGCAACCCCTGGATACATCTACCTATTCGTGCACACACGTTCACCAACTATGATTTCCCACTAGTTAATGAATGCGCAGCATTCATTACCTCTCTACTCCTAAGCTAACTCCCTTTACTGTTATAGAGATCTTTAGTTAAAGGACGGAGATATTGTTAAAGAGTGAATCCAACTAGAGTGAATGTGGATAAGGGTTAAGACACATATCTTACCTGTTCACACTTCACACGTCTGTATACGTCTGTGGTCCTGATTCTGCTCTTGTCACTGAGTGATTGTGTTGTGTTGTGGTCTTAATTATATGGATTAATTGTAATTGTGCATTGTTTATATATTTGTCTAGGAGTTGATCTTTACTCTATCTGCTGACTTGTTTCTCTGAATAATGGCCACTCCTAAACTTACTACAGCAGAACTAAGGGCAAAGGGGGAAGAAATGGGTTTGTCGGGTTCTGCACTAACAGATTACGTACAGGAGGTGGAGAGGGAGTTTCGTCAAGCAGAAAGGGGAGATCGAAAGGCTGAGTTGGAATTGAGAAGGATGGAGTTAGAACAAGCAGCTAAAAAGATGGAAGCAGAACAAGCTGCTAGGCAATTGGAAGAAGAACAAGCTGCTAAGAAATTGGAAGCAGCGAAAGCCATGAGAAGGATGGAAATTGAAGCTGAGCAGGCCGCTAAGAAACTTGAAGTTGAGGAAGCTGCTAGGAATGGGGAAGCCGAGCAAGAAGCTCAGAAAAGGGAGCACGAGTACCGGATGCGGGAGCTCGAGCTTACGAGGCAATCTAGTGGCTAAACTGAGGGAGCAGTGGGAGGTTCCTCTCTCCCTGGCGCAACACCAGTAGGTGGACATAGCTACCATGCTATGAAGTTCACTCTAGCGATCTATGAAGAGGACAAGGAGAAGATTGACCAGTACCTTCAAGGCTTCGAGGCTATGTCGGTAGAGATGGGTCTGGAGCGTGACAAATGGTGTCTTAAGCTATCCAGGGGATTACGCGGGACCGGCTACAAGGTTTGTTCTCGCCTGCCACCAGGACATGAGAACAATTACGACGAGTTGAAGACGACTCTGCTGAAACGATTCGAGGTTACGTCACATACCTACCGGAAAAAATTTCGAGCAGCGAAACGAGAGCCGGGGGAGTTGTTTGCCGCCTACAGTTTGCGTCAAAAATCCTATCTCCATAAGTGGATGGATTTGGCTGGGTTCGTACATGACTATGAGAGTCTGAAAGAGCTCATGGTGGTCGACCAGCTGAAGAAGCAAATGTCCAAACCTCTCAGGACATTCCTGGGAGAACAAGGAGTGGAACGTATTGACCTCGTGACAAAATTAGCAGAACCGTTCGTCGAGGTACATGGGGAGGCAGGGAAAAACCCTTCCACCAACACCAAAAGTCAGGAGAAACAGGACAGGAAGAAAGCCAAAAACGCAGGAACCAAAAAGGGGGAACCTTATGTAAAAACTTCAGAGGATAGTTCAGAGAAGACGAAGGAGGGAGGCAAGAGTACTTCAAGCTCTACACCAAAACGACCGTGGTCGGAGAAGTGGTGTTCAATTTGTAAGTTACCCTCTCACAATACGAGGGACTGCAAATCGAAGGCTAAGAGCCCTCACTTTGCAGCATGTCAAGTGACGTCCAAGGAGGTTGTCACGGAAAATGCCAAGGTCAACAAGGAAGCTCGCCACCAGGAGAGGTCACGCAAGTCCGGCACTAGAAAATCTAGGACATGGAAATGGTGCAAAAACTGCAAGTCAAACACGCACAATGCTATTGACTGCAGGGGAAAGTCAGGAGACTCTCATTTTGTCGTGTGCACAGTGGAACCTAAGGTATAGCCCACCGAACAGGTCGAGGCCGAGAAAGAGACTCCAGACCAGGAAAAACCACCTGTAGTGGAATTGGTAGAGGTTAACGGTCGTCAAGTGGAGTGTTTGTACGACACAGAACTTGCCGGGGAGGCCGTGAATTCTGCGGATCTGGTACACCCAGAACAATTCACAGGTGAGACCATGGAGATACAGCCTGCACAGAAGAGTGCTGTGGCCATGAAGTTGCCCATTGCTAACGTGGAGATTCGGTCAAGGTATGTCACCGGCACAATCAAGGCCGCTGTATAGGCCGATGCCATTTTTCCCGTAATACTCCGTTGCCGGTATGTCTTTCTGTGAATGCCCAGGGAGCCAATCCATATGGGAGCAATACAGACTCGTTCTCAGATGAGAACGGAAGAGGCAGAAGCAATTGTGACTAACCCAATGCCGGGGGAGCTACGAACTGCCCAGAGTGAGGATGCTACTCTACGTCCTTGCTACAAAAAGCTGTAGAGAAGTGTTGATCCACCAGGACGGGGGCAGTACTACATGAAGAATATGATACTCTACAGGAGAGCCGGAAGGAGAGACAACCTATACGGTCAGTTGGTCGTCCCGAAAGCTCACCGGTCCCAGATTCTTCATATGGGGCATACCACCTCATTTAGTGGGCATATGGGTATTTCCGCCACCATGCATCTAATTTCCTGCTATTACTATTGACCGGGAATGACAGATGATGTGCGTCGGTATGTGAAGTCATGCCCTGAGTGCCAGAGGGTGGCACCGAAACACTGGACAGCACCGGTGGTCTTGGGTGAGATGCCCATATGAACTCTTCTTTTGAGAGGGTAGCCATCGATATCGTGGGTCCACTTCCTAGGACTAGGAAGAGGAACATGTGTATTCTCACAATGGTGGATTGCTGTACAATGTGGGGGTGAAGCCATACCGTTGATCACGATTGACTCGAAATGAATGGCGGAAGCAGTGATGGAGGCCTTTACCAGATTAGGCTTTCCTGATCAAATTCTGACGGACAATGGTTACCAGTTTTGTGGAAAACTCATGGAGGAAGTATTTAGGGTGTTCCACTCTAACCACATACATACCAGCCCTTACCATCCTCAAGCCAATGGACAAGTAGAGCGTTTCAACGGCACGTTGATGACAATGCTCCGGAAACTGGCGCAGGAAAAACCTGATAGGTGGGATGAATATATCCCATCAGCACTATTTGCCTATCGGAAAGTTCTGCATGGCTCGACAGGACTACCTCCTGCTATGTTGCTGTTTGGTCGTCCAATCAAAGGACCGTTGGAAGCCATGTTGAGGAGTTGGACTGAATAGGGGACGTCAGGAGAAGTGATTTCTTCCTATAAATACGTGGAGGAACTGAAAGAAAAACTCCACAAGGGATGGACTCTGGCGAATCAAAACTTGAAAAAGGCCAGAAAAAGACATGCGGCTTACTACAACCGTAGGTCTAAAGACAGATCTCTAGAGGTGGGAGTCAAAGTCTTGTTGCTACTCCCAACGGGAAACAACAAACTGGAGATAGGTTGGCAAGGACAATTTCCCGTGGAAAGGGTGATATCCAAAACCAACTATCAGATCCGGATCCGGGGAAAGTCGAAGATTTTCCATATCAATCTCCTGCGGAAATACGAGGAGAGACCCGGAGACTAAGCAGCTCAGCTCATGGCAATGGCAGTTGCAGTGGAGACTGAAGTGGGAACCAACGAGGGTATGGAATATCCCCTGGTACATCAGGAAACCTATAGGGATGTGCAAGTGAACCCTGATCTGACTTCCCAGGAGAGGGAAAAGATTACCCAGGTTCTCGGATCTCATAATAGGATACTGACTGATAAACCAAGACGAACAAGGTTGGTTGAGTTCGAGATGACTTTGACCACACAGGAGCCTTTTCGCCAAAAGGTTTACCAAATGCCATTCTCTAAATAAAAGGCCCTGGAGGAGGAAATACAGAAACTGCTGGAGGATGACGTGATTGAGCCATCCACATCCCCTACAATGCGGGGGTAGTTTTGTTACGCAAACCAAGTGGAGAACACCGGTTGTGTATCGACTACCGACTTCTGAACAGTCATACGCAATTTCAGGTGGAACCTTTGCCGAATCCAACTCAGTTATTCGCTAGGCTCCATAAGGCAAGGTATTTCTCAAAGTTGGATCTGAGTCGGGGGTATTATCAGATTCCGGTCAAATTGGAGATTCGATCACTGTTGGCTTTCAGTACACCCAGTGGACACTACGAATTCAAGGTCATGCCCTTTGGACTCAGCAATGCACCTAGTGTGTTTACACGCATGATGAGGACTTTACTAAATCCTTTACAGGATCCGTCCATTGTATTATTCATGGATTATATTCTGATTTCCAGCGACAGCTTGGATGACCACTTGCACTCCTTGGAGAGAGTTTTTAATAGACTCAAGGAAGCAGGGCTTACAGCTCGTCCAACTAAATGCATGATTGGTTACCAGACTCTGGAATTTCTGGGTCACACCATCACTCCAGGACAAATTGTCCCAGAGGAAAAGAACCTAGAAAAAATCAGAAGTGCTCCAAGGCCAAAAACGAAGAAGGATGTGCGATCCTTTCTCTCGTTGTGTGGGTTTTACCACAAATTTATTCCACATTTCACTGAACTAGGAGCTCCATTAACGGAAACCTTGAAAAAGGGATTTCCGGACCAAATCATTAGGACACCAGAATGTGAGACTGCCTATAGTCAGTTAAAGGACGCCTTGGTCAGCAAACCTGTATTACAGCTCCGTGACCTTTCCAATCCATTTGTGCTGAGAACGTATGCGAGTGGGATTGGAATTTAGGGCAGACTTGTTACAGGAAGGGAAAGACGATGCTTCGGTTTTGAAACCTGTTGCATACGCAAGCAAGAAACTACTCCAGGCTGAGAGGAATTATTCGACCGCCGAGAGAGAGTGTTTGTCTCTCGTATGGGCCGTGCAAAAATTCCAGCCCTATTTGTATAGAGTTCAGTTTCGGGTCCAGTCGGATCATCAGCCCTTGATGTTCCTGGCTACTTCTCAGAAGCTCAACGCCCGTTTGATGCGGTGGTCGTTGTTACTTCAACCCTACAATTTGACAGTGGAGTATATCCCTGGGAGGGAAAATGTTGGAGCGGACTTCTTGTCAAGACACCCAGCTCCTGAAGAAGAGGTATGAATCATCTAGATCGAACGTACAGTGGAGAAGAGTGAGATGGACTACTCTCTTAAGAGGGGGCCTTTGTCATGAAATCCACTGTCCTTAACAATCAGATAATACAGATAACAAGGACAGTCTGATTTGCAGCTACAGTTGTTCACTAAGGGGAGTCGGTAAGATCAGGCAGTGGAGTCTTTTTTTATGTTCCCCACACGTCAGGAAATTGTAGGCATGTAGTTGTGACACGCGGGCTTGTTTTGGTTGTCAAAACAGGGGGAGACAACTGGTGACATTGATTAAACAAAATGGAGATACGATTTCTGGAAATAGTTAGTACTCTTGGGGACACCTGCGTGACATCAAAAGAACTTCACTGGAACACTCCCGGCTCTTTGTGACAAAAACATGACTGGTTTACAGTTAGTGTTGAAGAAAAAGTTGACTTAGGCAGACGTGCTGTGTCACTGCAGGTATGGATTTTAATAACAACTACCGTGTGCGGGATTAATTAGATTTAATTTTACACGTGCCTGTCATGGCAAAATGTAGATGTGATTTAGGAGAACTGCGGTGGTGCATAAGGTATTACAAATAATATAGTGTAATAAAGCCTAATTAATACAAGCAGTAGCCTTGGTAAAACTAGCTAGTGTAGTGAAGTGATGATTAGTTCTGCTAGTTGAGAATAGAGTAGTGAAGTGATGATTAGCTCTGTTAGTTGAGAATAGAGTACGGAAGGGAGAATTAGCTCTGCTAGTGAGAATCGTGTAGTGGGGTGATATTTGGAGAGATTTAAGAATGGGTTGGGAGATCGAGGGGGAAGTGTCCATAGTGGGATCTTTCAGTGGGGTGCCCACTGGGGTTCTGCACTCTGTTTATTGGTCTTTCCTTGTCATAGCTTGATTCAGATTGAAGTGATGAGCCACTCTGATCCATGTGTGACAAAACGTCAGTGGCCCATATCCTCAGGCCTTCTTTGGGTTTGGGTAAACAGGGGGAAACAGCTTTCGGGAACCCTCAGTTCTCTTGTTTGCTCAATCACCATGGAAGATAGTTCTTTGGGTTACTTTAACAACACGATCTTTTCATAGAACGATTAGATATATGTCTTGTCTTCTGGGAAACCCGATAGGGCACCTTACACCAAATACACACCAGTGCAACTTCTGATGCAATTCATGTCCGTTCCAACCCCTACAGTTTGGTATTTGCAGCATGTCAATTTAATTCAAAGATTAGGACAAAAGTGCAACCTACTACTGGGGAATGAAAAGGTAATAATTGGGTTTTATTGAATACTGCTAGACCTTGGTTGTCTCGACTGGTGAGATGAATTGGCGAGACGGCAGTCTTGCTATATTGGGAGTGGGTTGACCGTTGGCCAATCTAGCTAAGCGTCTTGTTCTTGGCATTGCCTGGGAACGAATCTTAGCACTATAGATTCCCAGATGATTTCGCTTGTTCTTGGCAGCAGATGGGCGGGGGCTATCTTTCTTCATACGGCCTGAACTCTCCATACTGTCATCTTTCATGTGACTATAAATATTACATATCCACGGATTCCCACCATTTATGTTCTGTCTTCTGAAAACGGAAGAGGGGATATACTGGGCTATCTCTTTCATCTTTTAGCGGATAGGGTGGCCGGGTGAACTGAATAGTTACTGGTCGATAAGATCATCTAGTTCTACGTGTAAGGTGAGGCACTGCCGGTACATTGCGGTGACAGCTCAGACAAGAGCAGCAGCCGGAAGGAGTAGTATCTTCTTTCCTATTCTTTCTAGGGATGGGGACCTACACTGCGTGACATACAGACAGGCAGGCAGGCAGACAGACAGACAGACAGACAGACAGACAGACAGACAGACAGACAGACATACAAACAGACAGACAGACAGACAGACAGACAGTCGGGAACGGGAACTTATATGATTACTTATATGAATTAAATGAGATGCTCCCCATCAGGTGCTGGGCGAAGCCGGGCCGGATCAGACAGACAGACAGAAAGACAGACAGACAGACAGACAGATAGACAGAGAGACAGACAGATAGATAGTCGGGAACGGGAACGGGAACGGGAGCTTATATGACTACTTATATGAATTAAATGAGATGCTCCACACCAGGAGCTGGGTGATGCCGGGCCGGCTCAGTGTCCTTTATGCGATCGCGAACGGTCCATCCGATTGAGATGAAATTTTCTACACGTCTTCCTTTCATTCCAGCGCAGCCAACTGTGATATTTTTTTAGTGTGAAATCAGCTGGTTACTTAATATTATTTAATTTTTCATTTTACATTGTAATTTATATACAGCGAGGGGACTTAACTCTAGAAAAGTTATTTCAAGGGGCATAACTTTTAATAACATTGCTGTATAACTTATAGTCATATTGTTGCATCGTTTTCAAAGATTTATAAACTCTTTGTCTATAGTTATGTACCGGCATATGAGTTATAATAAATAATGATACAATCTTTAAGGCATTTTCAAAGTTTTCATAAAAATAATGCATAATGCATAACATTGTGTAACAGTACGTGAATGAACGATGGCTTAACAAGTCTGGTAGAAGTTCCAAATCATCTTTATTAAAGGCTGTGGTCAATATAGTTTCATGGTGAAATACAACCGTGTCGATAGCCTACCTTTCTGGGCTGAGTTCTGATGTTAACTAACTTGACAACAAACTACGTCACGACTTGAGCATCTCTCCCCGCTTTCACTCCCGATGCTCAATCGTGCTGTAGCCTTTTCCCACTAACACTCCCCTACTGTTACACCTCCCCATGTTAATTAAAGAATTTTTCCTGTAAAGGGAAAAATTCTTTACTCCCAACTCTCTTACTCTATTCTCTCTTTTTCCCTACCTCTCACATTTCCTCTAATCTTCTCTATACTAACTCAATTTTGAGTAAATAATATATCTTTTAACCCCTCTCTCTGTTATATTGTCAGCTAGTAATCCACTATATACTTCTTCTTCGATTCTACTTTGTACAATACCTCATACCAGGTATGGTAACTCTTTTAAACTACACGCTCCTTTTCCCCTTTTCTTTAGTTCTTACAGTTCCCAAATCTCTCTAAACCACTTTATGTTAAGCGACCCAATTTATTTCCCCCAAACCATATAGCCATCTACTATATATTTCTGGTCCTTTCTTGGCTCCTCAATTCCTGTATCAAATATACATATCATAAGAAGAACAGCTCGTAAAATCGTTATTGTACACATGGCATTATGAATTCCCTCGCTCTTTCACAACACAAGACAACACGAACAACGTAGAAACAACGTATTTAGAAAAAGTAAAGAAGCGGTTCGCACCAAGTGAGAAGTATAAAGAATGAATAGTCAACATGACCACATTTACACACAGTAATGAATAGTTAACACACTCACATTTACCTCCCTTGGCAATAAAAATTTTTTTTGAAACTTCATTTTCTAAATGTTTTGGAATATATTTCCTTAGCTGTTCGTTCCTTTCACACATATAGTATAACTGTCCATCCTCTTGTAAAACCAAATAATTCTTTTTATATTTATTATCTTCTGTTTCTCTTAACTTTTCTTTTATTTGTAAGACTTTTGGATCCAACTCTTGTTCTTCTTTCATATTAAATTGTGCTAATTGTGGGTCTTCTGTTCTATGTTCAGACTCTTGATCCGATGGTAAACTCTCAAATTCTTCCCTATTTATTATGGCAGAATCTAAAATATTTACTTGCCAGTTTCGATCGTCTATCTCTGGTTCAGCTTCATCTTCTGTATCTCCTGATGACTGTGGGTACGGAATCCTAGACAATAAATCAGCGCATGTATTAATCCTACCTGGAATGTACTCAATTTTCGTGTTGTACCGCTGTAAATTCAATGCCCACGTCTGTATTTTCCTGTTCTGCACTGGAGCTTCTAAAAAAGACTTTAAAGGCATATGGTCAGTTCTAATAACAAAATTTGCGTTATGTAAGTAGTAATTTAGTTTCTGAAGAGCATAGTGAATGGCATATGCCTCTTTCTCAATAGTAGTCCATTTCCGTTGTGGTTTGCTAAGTTTATGAGATAAGAAGTAGATTGGCCTTTCATTTTTAACCCCTGGTATTCCAGACTCTTTTCCTTCATATGGTTGAACCAAACATGCTCCTACCGCATTGTCCGAAGCATCTGTGTACAGTATTAACTGTTTGTTTAAGTCTGGATGCGTCAATAGTGGTACCAGTGTTAAGCTGTTTTTTAAATACTCGAACGCTTTTTGACACTCATCATCCCACTTAAATCTAGCGTATTTGCCTGTTAAATTTGTAATAGGTTCTGCTATCTTTGAAAACGCTGGGACAAACCGCCTATAATACGCACAAGTTCCTATAAACGCACGCACTTCCTTAACGTTAGTTGGAGGAGGTAACTCTTTAATAACCTTTATTTTGTCCTGGTCTGGTTTTATACCTTCTCTATTTATAATATACCCCAAATATTTTGTTTCTGTCTTTAAAAACTGGCATTTACTAAGCTTTAATTTCACATCATGCTTTCTTAATCTGTCAAACACTAGTCTAATATGTTTTCAATGGTCCCCTACATCTACTGCTGTAAAAATCAGAATATCGTCTATATAGGCTAGTGCAAATTTTTGCATACCTTCTAATACTTCATTTATTAAGAGCATGTAGTGAGACGGTGCAGTTTTGACTCCAAAAGGCATTCGTAAGAATTCGTAAGAGCCCATATGGGTACAGAAAGCACTCTTCTTCTGCGCGTCCTTCGACATCGGAATACACCAGAATCCTGACCTTGCGTCCAGCGTCGTGAAATATGTAGAGCCATTAAGCAGCCCCAAAATATCATCAATTACTGGCAGTGGGTACGCTACATTCTTGGTAATTTTGTTCAACGCCCTGTAATCGCAACAGAAGCGACTCGAACCATCAGGTTTGGCCACGATGACGACCGGAGATGACCACTCTGACTTCGACCTTGTTATTATTCCCGCTTTCAACATCTCTTCTATTGCCTTTTCCACGATTTCTCTGTTTCTTAATGGAGTTCTATATGGTTTTAAACTAATTGGTGGATGGTCTCCCGTGTCTATTTCCATTGTAACTGTTTGTGTCTTTCCCAATTCTAAATCATTAATTGCAAACACATCCTGATTTTGCTTTATAAGTTGTTCTAACACTTCCTTATTTTCTGGCGGAGCTTTTAACTGTGACAACAATTCTTGTTCCCTTGTCATTTTGTCTAGTGAATGTATTTGGGCTTTATTTCTTCTGGATGGATGGATCAATTCATCCATTCTGACGTTCCCTCTTCTTCCGCGTCCGCGTCTGTTATTAACTCTTTCACTAGAAGTTTCTGAATAACTTGTTCCCAACATTTCTGCTCTATCCGTTGCCAATATGTCACTAACGTTATGATCTAGTTTGGCTATCACACATCCTCTGTATAATTTGATTTCTCTACCTGTGTTGTTGATAACCATCACTGGAAAAGTTAAGTGTTTATCCAACGCTATTATTCCATCCGGAACTTCCAAACCAGGCTCATCAATTACTTCCTCTTGTAACTCAGTGACTCTGACTGTGTCTCCTTCCACATAATATGGGTTTCTCTTCAGCTTTGCTTGTATCAAATTAACCGACTGTGGTTTTAACGTCGTTGACATTTTAACTCTAACTAGTGCTGATATATGCATGTCTTCTTCCATATCTATATAGACGTCCCTGAATTTTAATTTATGTAAATCAAAAAAAAGTCTTACTCCATTTTTTATTAAAAAATCTCTACCTATCAACATGTTTCTATTTAAATCCTTCACTACATGAAAAAGATGTCTTATGTTGATCCCTCCTAATTTAAAATTTATCATTGTTTGTCAAATTACTTGTAAATTCTGTCCAGTAACCGAGTGTAAATTATTATGACTCTTAAATACTCTACAATTTCTTACTATTTTGTATAGAAAACTTTCTTTTACTACACTAACCTGAGCTCCCGAATCAATTAATGTACGAACTCTATACTTTCCTATTTCTATTATACAAGAGCTATAATCTGTTTTATTTTCTATAAATTGCTTGACTTCATCTAGTTGAAAATATTCTCTGTTCGTCCTACTATACCTGTTATTAACATATTCTTTAAACCTTGGGACCTTATTATTCACCCTCCTATTTTTGGTCCCATTTAATAGGTAGGGCGCCGGTTTTCCTGCGTTCTTGTACCTGTAAAATTCCTGTGTCTATCTTCAACATTCCTACTCACCCTGTTATTGTCATGTCTACTCTGTGTATTCGACTGGACACGCCTGTTGTTACAAAAACGAGAAACATGTCCCCGTTGACCGCAAACCCAACAGACAATATTTGTGTTATTTGTATTGACTACTGTCTCCCTTGTAGGGTATCTCATATTTCTTCTTTCACCGTTATCATATCTATTTCTACCTTGTAACGTCTGTATTCCTCCTCTCCTATTCCATCCGAATCTTGTTTGTCCTATTTCCATGGGCTCCTCAACTCTGTCTTCTCGACTGGTTCCTATTTCTCGTCCTGTTCTCAATCTGAATCTACGTCTCAAATTTTCTTCTTGTACCGCGGTATCTACCGCTTGTGATAACCTCTCAGGGTTTTCCCTCATCAGCTTAAATTTCAAACCATCGGATTTTATGCCATCTACAAAAATCCCTACTAACATCCTCTCCACCTCTTCTCCTTGTACATTCTGTCCCAAGAATGCCTCTTCAGCCAGGTTAATCAACCTATCGCTGAACAACTGTACCGTCTCTCCACTATTTTGTTTAGACTGTCTCAATACCGAAAACGCATGTTGTGGATCCGTTATTTCTGCATACTTGTGTGCCAGGTCGGTTTTGAACTGCTCCCATGTTTCATCTACTCTAGCCTCTAACTTTCTTCTAATGTGCTGTGAAACCGGTTCTGTGGCTGCCTGATATGCAAGTCTCATTTTCTCTTCATCTGTTGCCGAGACCAAATACGCATATTTTTCTATGGAAGTAATCCATTTCTTAAACTCCCTGGCCTGTCCACTAAACTTAACAATTTCAGTTGTCATTCCCTGTTGCTTTATGACCGTATGAAGTCTATCTACCGCTGTTCCCACTCCCGACAAAACTTGTGCTACTGAATCCTGTTCTGTCATGTTAAAATATTTATACTTGTACAAGGAAACAAACAATCAATTCTTATTAATATCTAAATTAATTAACTAAAGGATGTTATCGTCCTCCTGAAATTAATTCAATTATTTTCTATCTAATATCAAATATGTTACCCTTTTCTTGTTGAGGTTATCTTTCCAACCGAAAATGAAGTTCCTGGCGTCTATGTTTCTGTCTACCGAGTTTGAGAAAGCCGGTACTCGAGTACTTGAACTAAGATCGACAAAGCGGGTTCTGTAAGGACCAAAAATGTTCGACTGTAGTCCACCGGCCTCGATAGGGCACAACAAAATCTCACAGGGCCTCGATAGGGCACAACAAAATCTCACAGGGCCTCGATAGGGCACAACAAAACTTCATAGGGCCTCGATAGGGCACAACAAAACTTCACAGGGCCTCGATAGGGCACAACAAACTTCACAGGGCCTCGATAGGGCACAACAAACCTCACAGGGCCTCGATAGGGCACAACAAACTTCACAGGGCCTCGATAGGGCACAACAAACTTCACAGGGCCTCGATAGGGCACAACAAACCTCACAGGGCCTCGATAGGGCACAACAAACTTCACAGGGCCTCGATAGGGCACAACAAACTTCACAGGGCCTCGATAGGGCACAACAAAACTTCACAGGGCCTCGATAGGGCACAACAAACTTCACAGGGCCTCGATAGGGCACAACAAAACTTCACAGGGCCTCGATAGGGCAGTGAAAAATGGTTGAACGTATCAGCCACCCAGGGACGTGCTCTTGAAACACAGTAAAGTTCTGAGATGAGCTGACAACGGCTCGATTTTAATGACTTAGTTTACTGGGCCATAGCGATCAAAACCATCACTGGACGACGGTGATCAAAAAAAAATCAGTATTTCAGCCGAACTTGATAAGGAGCTTCGGTCCAAACCAGAGTATCGTCGTCCACACTCTGGAACTGAGCAAGGATAAAATTTGGTAACGTTCACTGATTGTCCAGAATAGCGTGGAGCAATTTTGTGGTGCTCTCCATACAACGAGATGACCTTCAGTTGTTCGAGTTGACAGTTGACCTTCAGTCACCAAGCGGTTAGGATTCTTAATAGCAGAATTCCGAAGATAATTACAACCGTAAGTCTCATAGACGGCCATTTTCTTAAAATTTGAGAGCAGAAAAACTTCCTCAGTCCGTCAGCAAGCAAGTGACCTTCAGACCAGCCAGGTTAAAACAACGGCTGCAATGACGGCAGTCCAAACTCACAGGATATCGACTACAGTTCGGTCACTCCAGAGCACAATCACAATAATAAGCGGCTCCCGACTTTGACAAAAACCTCCAACAGATAATAGCTCCATCCAACAACTGATTTCAATAGGTATGACCAGAATCCTGGTCAAGCGGCTCCATTTAAGCCATATGTAACAGTACGTGAATGAACGATGGCTTAACAAGTCTGGTAGAAGTTCCAAATCATCTTTATTAAAGGCTGTGGTCAATATAGTTTCATGGTGAAATACAACCGTGTCGATAGCCTGCCTTTCTGGGCTGAGTTCTGATGTTAACTAACTTGACAACAAACTACGTCACGACTTGAGCATCTCTCCCCGCTTTCACTCCCGATGCTCAATCGTGATGTAGCCTTTTCCCACTAACACTCCCCTACTGTTACAATTGTAACTCATCTTTTTATGCTAACGAAGTTATCTACAGTCATGCAGGTGATTAGAAACGGTTTTAATTAGAAATAATGGATAGTGTGTGGAAGGACATTCTGTTAAGTTACTTTATTTTGTTGTATGAATTTAATGAGACGCTACCCGCCAAAAGCTGGGCGAAGCCACGCTGGGTCTAAGAGATAGACAGACCCACCTTTTCGCTGAGGTTATATATAGGCATATGCGTTATAATCCTCCTCCTCCTCCTACCCTCTTCCCCTCCCCCTCTCCCTCCTCCATCCTCCTCCTCCCTCTTTCTCCTCCTCCTCCCTCCTCATCCCCCTTTTTCCACCTTCCCCCTCTTCCTTCCTTCTCCTCCTCCCTCCTCCACACTCTACCTCCTCCTAACTCCTCACCCTCCTCTCTCCTCCTAATCACTCCTCTTAATTCCTCCTCCCTTCTCCTCCTCTCTCCTGCTATTCCCTCCTCCTCCTCCCTCCTCCTCCTCCTCCTACGTCGTCCCCCTCATCCCTCCTCCTCCCTCCTCCTCCTTCTTCCTCCCTCCTCCCCCTCCTCCTCCCCCTCCTCCTCCGTCCTCCTCCCTTCTCCTCCTCCCTCCTCCTCTCTCTCCTCCTCCCTCCTCCTCCTACCTCTACCTCCTCCCTTCTCCTCCCTCCTCCTCCTCCCTCTACATCCCTCCTCCTCCTCCCTCTTCGTCCTCCTCCATCCTCATCCTCCCTCCTCCTCCCCCTCCTTCTCCTCCCTCTTCCTTTTTCCTCTTCCTCCCTCCTCATCCTCCCTCCTCCGCCTTCCCCTCCTCCATTCCTCCCTCCTCCTTCTCCCTCCTCCTTCTCCCTCTCCCTCACCCCTTCTCCTCCCTCCTCCTTCTCCCTCCGCCTCCTCCCTCCTCCTCCTCCCTCCTCCTCCCTCTTCCTCCTCCTTTCTCCTCCTCCTTCCTTCTCCTCCTCCCTCCTCCACCCTCTTCCTCCTATTACCCCCTCACCCTCCTCCCTCCTACTTATCACTCCTCTTCCTTCCTCCTCCCTTCTCCTCCTCTCTCCTCCTACTCCCTCCTCCTCCTCCCTCCTCCTCCTACGTCCTCCCCATCATCCATCCTCCTCCCTCTCCTCCTCCCTCCTCCACCCTTCGCCTCCTCCCTCCTCATCCTCTCTCCTCCTCCTCCTCCCTCTACCTCCTCCTTTCTCCTCCCTCCTCCTCCTCCCTCCACATCCCTCCTCCTCCCTCTTCCTCCTCCTCCCTCCTCATCCTCCCTCCTCCTCCCCTCCTTCTCCTCCTTCTTCCTCTTCCTCCTCCCTCCTTATCCTCCCTCCTCCCCCTCCTTCTCCTCCATTCCCCCCACCTCCTTCTCCCTCCTCCTTCTCCCTCTCCCTCCCCACACCTCCTCCCTCCTCCATCTCCCTCCGCCTCCTCCCTCCTCCTCCTCCTCCTCCCTCCTCCTCCCTCCTCCTCCACCATCTCCCTCCTCCTCCCTCTCCTCCTCCCTCCTCCTCCCTCTCCCCCTCCCTCCTCCTCCCTTCTCCTCCTCCCTTCTCCTCCTCCCTCCTCCTCCCTCTCCTCCTCCTGCGTTCTTCTCCTCCCTCCTTCTCCCTCCTCCTCCTTCTCCTTCCTCTTCCTCCTCCCTCTTCCTCCTCCCTCCTCCTCCCCCCTTCTCTTCCTCCTCCTCCCTACTCCTACTCCTTACTCCTCCTCCTCCCCCTCCTCCTCCTCCTCTCTCCTCCTCCCTCATCCTCCTCCTTCCTCCTCCTTCCTCCTCCTTCCTCCTCCTACCTCCTCCTCCCTCCTCCTCCTCCTCTCTCCTCCTCCTAATCTCTCCTCCTCCCTCCTATTCCTCCCTACTCCTCCTCCTCCCTCCTCTTCTCTCCTCCTCCTCTCTCCGCCTATCTCTTCCTCCCTCCTCCTCCTCCATCCTCCACCACCCTTTTCCTCTTCTCAGCTCCTACTCCTCCTTTTTCTTCTTCTTCTGCTGCTGCTGCCGCCGCTCCATTTACCCAAGTTAATTGTTGGGGAAGATGTAAAGATCTTTCAAGTGCTCTTTCTAATGCTTTTTGTAAGTTGGTCTTCGTTTATCTAAGGTTGTTCTTGAAGCAACCAATACATGATTAAACAGACAGACAGACAGACAGACAGAGAGGGAGGGACAGACAGACAGACAGACAGACAGACAGACAGACAGACAGTCGGGAACGGGAACTTATATGACTACTTATATGAATTAAATGAGATGCTCCCCATCAGGGGCTGGGAAAAGCCGGGCCGGATCAGACAGACAGACAGACAGACAGACAGACAGACAGACAGACAGACAGACAGATAGTCGGGAACGAGAACTTATATTACTACTTAAATGAATTGAATGAGATGCTCCCCACCAGGGCCTGGGCGAAGCCGGGCCGGGTCAGCTGGTATATATATATATATATATATATATATATATATATATATATATATATATATATATATATATATATATATATATATATATATATATATATATATATATATATATATATATATAACGTGTCCTTTTTGAATTGGATTGTTGTTTTTATCAACAGGATAACCAATACCCAATTTTGTGTTTATTGAATTATGAAAACGATTTCATTTCCTCTTTTGATTGTTTATCTTGTCGTTGTTTATTTAACTAATATACCCTAGATATTAATTAGTTAGTCAAGAGTGGAGAGGCAAGGAACCTCCACAAGAATATTGTTATTATTGAAGGAAATATTTTCCTTGTTTTCCTTGAGGAATTCCTTATTTCGCCGGAACTCTATGTATGGACTCGAGCATTTGAGCCATGACAAGCTAATATAATTGTAACGGGCGGGATCGCATTGGGAAATAGCTTCCTCTGTCTCTTGTCTCTGTCTCCGACATCAACTCTGTTCTTTTGGCGTTTTGCCATTTTCTTACAACCCGACGCTTATCCACACAGGCATTTTCCATCTCAAAGTTCCCCCAAGGGGGTGCTCTCTGATTTTTTTCCTTGTAATGTTGATTTCTGCTCTTTTCACGCATTATTATACCCAAAACATTTTGCTCTATACTGAAATACTTTGAAATTATTGACTTCTGACTTTTGCTGCCTGGTTCTGCCTCTTCTCCACCAATATGTTGGTAGTGTTGTGATCGCTGCCATGGTACCTAAAGACACCTCGTCTACACACTGTAGTGAGTAAACGAGAAACCAGTGCCAGGTCAATAACACTTTTCTTCATCACCTGGACGACATGCTGTCCATCAGGGGCTGGGCGAAGCCGGGCCGGATACTACAGACAGACAGACAGAAAGACAGACAGACAGACAGACAGATAGACAGACAGACAGACAGACAGATAGATAGTCGGGAACGGGAACGGGAACGGGAGCTATATGACTACTTATATGAATTAAATGAGATGCTCCACACCAGGAGCTGGGTGATGCCGGGCCGGCTCATAGAACTTATAGTCATATTGTTGCATCGTTTTCAAAGATTTATAAACTCTTTGTCTATAGTTATGTACCGGCATATGAGTTATAATAAATAATGATACAATCTTTAAGGCATTTTCAAAGTTTTCATAAAAATAATGCATAATGCATAACATTGTAACTCATCTTTTTATGCTAACGAAGTTATCTACAGTCATGCAGGTGATTAGAAACGGTTTTAATTAGAAATAATGGATGGTGTGTGGAAGGACATTCTTTTAAGTTACTTTATTTTGTTGTATGAATTTAATGAGACGCTACCCGCCAAAAGCTGGCGAAGCCACGCTGGGTCAGAGAGATAGACAGACCCACCTTTTCGCTGAGGTTATATATAGGCATATGCGTTATAATCCTCCTCCTCCTCCTACCCTCTTCCTCTTCCCCTCCCCCTCTCCCTCCTCCATCCTCCTCCTCCCTCTTTCTCCTCCTCCTCCCTCCTCATCCCCCTTTTTCCTCCTTCCTCCTCTTCCTTCTTCTCCTCCTCCTCCTCCACCCTCTACCTCCTCCTACCTCTTCGCCCTCCTCTCTCCTCCTAATCAGTCCTCTTAATTCCTCCTCCCTTCTCCTCTTCTCTCCTGCTATTCCCTCCTCCTCCTCCCTCCTCCTCCTCCTACGTCGTCCCCCTCATCTCTCCCTCCTCCCTCCTCATCCTTCTTCCTCCCTCCTCCCAATCCTCCTCCCCCTCCCCCTCCTCTCCTCCCTTCTCCTCCTCCCTCCTCCTCTCTCTCCTCCTCCCTCCTCCTCATACCTCTACCTCCTCCCTTCTCCTCCCTCCTCCTCCTCCCTCCACGTCCCTCCTCCTCCCTCTTCCTCCTCCTCCTCCTCATCCTCCCTCCTCCTCCCCCTCCTTCTCCTCCCTCTTCCTTCTTCTTCTTCCTCCTCCCTCCTCATCCTCCCTCCTCCGCCTCCCCCTCCTCCATTCCTCCCTCCTCCTTCTCCCTCCTCCTTCTCCCTCTCCCTCACCCCTCCTCTCCTCCCTCCGCCTCCTCCCTCCGCCTCCTCCCTCCTCCTCCTCCCTCCTCCTCCCTCTTCCTCCTCCTATTCTCCTCCTCCTTCCTTCTTCTCCTCCCTCCTCCACCCTCTTCCTCCTATTACCTCCTCACCCTCCTCCTCCTACTAATTACTCCTCTTCCTTTCCTCCTCCTTCTCCTCCTCTCTCCTCCTACTCCCTCATCCTCCTCCCTCCTCCTCCTACGTCCTCCCCCTCATCCATCCTCCTCCCTCTTCCTCCTTCTTCCTCCCTCCTCCCCTCCTCCCTCTCCTCCTCCCTCCTCCACCCTTCGCCTCCTCCCTCCTCATCCTCTCTCCTCCTCCTCCTCCCTCTACCTCCTCCTTTCTCCTCCCTCCTCGACCTCCTCCCTCCCACATCCCTCCTCCTCCCTCTTCCTCCTCCTCCCTCCTCATCCTCCCTCCTCTTCCCTCTTCTCCTCCTTCCTCCTTCTTCCTCTTCCTCCTCCCTCCTTATCCTCCCTCACCTCCTTCTCCTCCTCCTTCTCCCTCTGCCTCCCCACTCCTCCTCCCTCCTCCATCTCCCTCCGCCTCCTCCATCCTCCTCCTCCTCCCTCCTCCTCCCTCCTCCTCCACCATCTCCCTCCGCCCTACCTCTCCTCCTCCCTCCTCCTCCCTCTCCTCCTCCCTCCTCCTCCTCCCTTCTCCTCCTCCCTTCTCCTCCTCCCTCCTCCTCCCTCTCCTCCTCCTGCGTTCTTCTCCTCCCTCCTTCTCCCTCCTCCTCCTTCTCCTTCCTCTTCCTCCTCCCTCTTCCTCCTCCTCCTCCTCCCCCCTTCTCTTCCTCCTCCTCCCTACTCCTACTCCTTACTCCTCCTCCTCCCCTCCTCCTCCTCCTCCTCTCTCCTCCTCCCTCATCCTCCTCCCTCCTCCTCCTTCCTCCTCCTTCCTCCTCCTTCCTCCTCCTACCTCCTCCTCCTCCCTCCTCCTCCTCTCTCCTCCTCCTAATCTCTCCTCCTCCCTCCTATTCCTCCCTACTCCTCCTCCTCCCTCCTCTTCCCTCCTCCTCCTCTCTCCGCCTATCTCTTCCTCCCTCCTCCTCCTCCATCCTCCACCTTCCTTTTCCTCCTCTCAGCTCCTACTCCTCCTTTGTCTTCTTCTGCTGCTGCTGCAGCCGCCGCTCCATTTACCCAGTTAATTGTTGGGAAGATGTAAAGATCTTTCAAGTGCACTTTTCTAATGCTTTTTGTAAGTTGGTCTTCGTTTATCTAAGGTTGTTCTTGAAGCAACCAATACATGATTAGACAGACAGACAGACAGACAGACAGACAGAGAGGGAGGGACAGACAGACAGACAGACAGACAGACAGACAGACAGTCGGGAACGGGAACTTATATGACTACTTATATGAATTAAATGAGATGCTCCCCATCAGGGGCTGGGAGAAGCCGGGCCGGATCAGACAGACAGACAGGCAGACAGATAGACAGACAGACAGATAGTCGGAAACGGGAACTTATATGACTACTTATATGATTTAAATGAGATGCTCCACACCAGGAGCTGGGCGATGCCGGGCCGGGTCAGACAGCCAGACAGACAGACAGACAGACAGACAGACAGGCAGATAGTCGGTAACGGGAACGAGAACTTATATGACTACTTATATGAATTGAATGAGATGCTCCCCACCAGGGCCTGGGCGAAGCCGGGCTTTGTCAGCTGGTATATATATTATATATATATATATATATATATATATATATATATATATATATATATATATATATATATATATATATATATATATATATATAACGTGTCCTTTTTGAATTGGATTGTTGTTTTTATCAACAGGATAACCAATACCCAATTTTGTGTTTATTGAATTATGAAAACGATTTCATTTCCTCTTTTGATTGTTTATCTTGTCGTTGTTTATTTAACTAATATACCCTAGATATTAATTAGTTAGTCAAGAGTGGAGAGGCAAGGAACCTCCACAAGAATATTGTTATTATTGAAGGAAATATTTTCCTTGTTTTCCTTGAGGAATTCCTTATTTCGCCGGAACTCTATGTATGGACTCGAACATTTGAGCCATGACAAGCTAATATAATTGTAACGGGCGGGATCGCATTGGGAAAGAGGAACTTTAGCTTCCTCTGTCTCTTTGTCTCTGTCTCCGACATCAACTCTGTTCCTTTTGGCGTTTTGCCATTTTCTTACAACCCGACGCTTATCCACACAGGCATTTTCCATCTCAAAGTTCCACCAAGGGGGTTGCTCTCTGATTTTTTTCCTTGTAATGTTGATTTCTGCTCTTTTCACGCATTATTATACCCAAAACATTTTGCTCTATACTGAAATACTTTGAAATTATTGACTTCTGACTTTTGCTGCCTGGTTCTGCCTTTCTCCACCAATATGTTGGTAGTGTTGTGATCGCTGCCATGGTACCTAAAGACACCTCGTCTACACACTGTAGTGAGTAAACGAGAAACCAGTGCCAGGTCAATAACACTTTCTTCATCACCTGGACGACATGCTGTCCTGCTGACACAGCAACATTTGATACAAACAAGGTCAATGGTATCAAGTGCAGACTCGAGCACCTCCCCCTGTGTGTTGGATGAATGTTTCCCCGTTATCTGCCATTAGCGTTGAAATCTCCACAGAAAATGGCATTCCTCTCGTGATATTAAAAAAAATGTCGCTTAAAAGTCGACAGGATCGACTTCATTGCACCGGGTTTATCCCATAGCGCTCGGTCTCTTTCCGCAGCGCGGAAAGCGTCGCTCAAAACACGAACTCCGTAGCTTTTTAGCGACGACCCACAGGAGTCTCCGAAACATTTAATTCGTAAACCGAAGGGTGCGGCCCGGAATCGAACCAACAACCTTCGGATCACAAGTCAAACGGCTTAACCACTTCGCCACAGAGACGCCCTCTCGTGATATATTTTACTCAAGCACTGCAATCTCTGGGAATCCACCCTCGCGTTACATGCATAAACATTAACCAACACGAATGGTTGCCGGATTGAACTCTGATAGCCTGTAACTTTTGTCTCCCGCCGATCCACCTAGTCATGTCCATTTCTGAAGCCACTATACTATCTCGAATTGCCATTTCCACATGCCGCCTATTGTAAAGGCATTTGAAACCAGCTATATGAAGTGCTGTAGCTCCCAGTCGCGTCTCCTGTAACGCTACCATGTCATGTTTGTACGCCAATCTCCTGTGCTGTTCAACGCCAACACTGTGATAATCACAGATGAGCAGATCACAGGACTGGAAAGGACATTGTCGTATGCCTACAATGTTTTAGTGTATCGTCAAGGGTAAGGATAGAGATCAGGGGGCTGCGGAACTACAAACAGAACTCAATCGCAGAAGCACTTGATGTGGTGAAGATGGCGAAACGGTCAACCCAACGAAGGTAGCAACGACATGGTTCTCTTTGAAAAACCAAATTGTTAACAGCCCTTGTCATACCTTGCAATCCACTGTCGTTAACAATCAGATAATACAGATAACAAGGACAGCCTGATTTGCAGCTGCAGTTGTTTACTAAGGGGAGTCGGTAAGATCAGGCAGTGGAGTCGTCTTTGATGTTCCCCACACGTCAGGTAATTGTAGGCATGTAGTTGTGACACGCGGGCTTGTTTTGTTTGTCAAAACAGGGGGAGACAACTGGTGATATTGATTAAACAAAATGGAGATAGGATTTCTGGAAATGATTAGTGCCCTTGGGGACACCTGCGTGACATCAAAAGAACTTCACTGGAACACTCCCGGCTCTTTGTGACAAAAACATGACTGGTTTACAGTTAGTGTTGAAGAAAAAGTTGACTTAGGCAGACGTGCTGTGTCACTGCAGGTATGGATTTTAATAACAACTACCGTGTGCGGGATTAATTAGATTTAATTTTACACGTGCCTGTCATGGCAAAATGTACATGTGATTTAGGAGAACTGCGGTGGTGCATAAGGTATTACAAATAATATAGTGTAATTAGGCCTAATTAATACACGCAGTAGCCTTTGTAAAACTAGCTAGTGTAGTGAAGTGATGATTAGTTCTGCTAGTTGAGAATAGAGTAGTGAAGTGATGATTAGCTCTGTTAGTTGATAATAGAGTAGGGAAGGGAGAATTAGCTATGCTAGTGAGAATCGTGTAGTGGGGTGATATTTGGAGAGATTTAAGAATGGGTTGGGAGATGGGGGGAAGTGTCCAATAGTGGGATCTTTCAGTGGGGTGCCCACTGACGTTCTGCACTCTACTTATTGGTCTTTCCTTGTCATAACCTGATTCAGATTAAAGTGATGAGCCACTCTGATCCATGACAGAGTTTAGTTCACTGATAAATCTCTGAGCAAGGCAGTAGGCCTACATTCAGCTAGTAGGGATAAGTATCAAGCGGCCTTCACCAGATGTGGTCTCTTTCTCTGACAGGTTCCCCTACGTCTATGAGGAAGCTCTACACTGGGTTTGATGGAGGTCAACTCTCATTAAGAAGAACATCCAATGAACATTTACATTATTTTATAAGATGAATAAATATCCAGAAGAAAGTACAATCAGCACTGTTTATGCTAGGCCTAGGATCCAGAGGGTCCATTAGAAACTGGCTCAGTTTAACAAAACATTATAAACGATTCATTTACAATAGGGATTCACCCAGGGTGGGTGATACTCGTTTCTTCACCACATACCACTGAACATTAGTGTGTAGAGAAAGTCATTTGAAAATGAAGTTCTCGTGGAATAATTTAGTACAGTGAAGAAGTACTTTAGAACCGTTTATGTGTGACAATCTATGAATATGGATTAGAACAAATGTGAGACCTGTGACATTAAAACCTAGTTTTCACGGTACAGCGATCCGTACTTATTGGAGTTATAGGGACCTTAGTCTTTACAGTGAGTGACAGATCCATGAGTAAGGTTATACAATAACTAATTTTGCTGGATCATACATCTAGTCGACCCAGTGGATCCTGGAGAAAGTCAACGTCTGGAAAAAGAGACGCATCAATCGGTGAGGCGTTCACGTACTAAGCTATCATGCTGTGGTGTACCCTTGCTATGATGATCATCTGACTTGGCTCCTGATCTGCTGCTCTGAATCTACATACACACTAGAATATTCGACACACATTATACACAGTACACACACACACACACTTCTCACACACATACTCTGTGCTTTAACAAATTATTTTGTATTTATTTGTTAAAGCTAGAGTTGTTGAGTATGTTGTGTTGGGGAAGAGTGAGAGGGGGCATGATCTAGGGGTGAGTGAGAGTGAGAAAGAGGTGTCTGCGGTCTGACGGAGTTTTGTGGACGGAGTCTGGTGGTTTCTCTAGGACCATAATATTGGTTTAATAAAAATGTGGGTGTTGATTCCCCTCACTCCAGGGACGACACTAAAGTATTAAACGGATACACGACATTAATGGGGGGGGGGGGGCTGAGGGGGGGGGGGGCTCGTAAAAGTGATCTTTGGACATCGGGATCTCTTGTAAACGGGGTCTTTTGACATCGGGATCTCTTGTAGACGGGATCTGTTGACAGCGGGATCTCCTGACAACGGGGTCCTTTGACACGAGATCTTTAGTTAAAGGACGGAGATATTGTTAAAGAGTGAATCCAACTAGAGTGAATTTGGATAGGGGTTAAGACACATATCTTACCTGTTCACACTTCACACGTCTGTATAAGTCTGTGGTCCTGATTCTGCTCTTGTCACTGACCGATTGTGTTGTGTTGTGGTCTTAATTATATGGATTAATTGTAATTGTGCATTGTTTATATATTTGTCTAGGAGTTGATCTTTACTCTATCTGCTGACTTGTTTCTCTGAATAATGGCCACTCCTAAACTTACTACAGCAGAACTAAGGGCAAAGGGGGAAGAAATGGGTTTGTCGGGTTCTGCACTAACAGATTACGTACAGGAGGTGGAGAGGGAGTTTCGTCAAGCAGAAAGGGAAGATCGAAAGGCCGAGTTGGAATTGAGAAGGATGGAGTTAGAACAAGCAGCTAAAAAGATGGAAGCAGAACAAGCTGCTAGGCAATTGGAAGAAGAACAAGCTGCTAAGAAATTGGAAGCAGCGAAAGCCATGAGAAGGATGGAAATTGAAGCTGAGCAGGCCGCTAAGAAACTTGAAGTTGAGGAAGCTGCTAGGAATGGGGAAGCCGAGCAAGAAGCTCAGAAAAGGGAGCACGAGTACCGGATGCGGGAGCTCGAGCTTACGAGGCAATCTAGTGGCTAAACTGAGGGAGCAGTGGGAGGTTCCTCTCTCCCTGGCGCAACACCAGTAGGTGGACATAGCTACCATGCTATGAAGTTCACTCTAGCGATCTATGAAGAGGACAAGGAGAAGATTGACCAGTACCTTCAAGGCTTCGAGGCTATGTCGGTAGCGATGGGTCTGGAGCGTGACAAATGGTGTCTTAAGCTATCCAAGGGATTACGCGGGACCGGCTACAAGGTTTGTTCTCGCCTGCCACCAGGACATGAGAACAATTACGACGAGTTGAAGACGGCTCTGCTGAAACGATTCGAGGTTACGTCACATACCTACCGGAAAAAATTTCGAGCAGCGAAACGAGAGCCGGGGGAGTTGTTTGCCGCCTACAGTTTGCGTCTAAAATCCTATCTCCATAAGTGGATGGATTTGGCTGGGTTCGCACATGACTATGAGAGTCTGGAAGAGCTCATGGTGGTCGACCAGCTGAAGAAGCAAATATCCAAACCTCTCAGGACATTCCTGGGAGAACAAGGAGTGGAACGTATTGACCTCGTGACAAAATTAGCAGAACCGTTCGTCGAGGAACATGGGGAGGCAGGGAAAAACCCTTCCACCAACACCAAAAGTCAGGAGAAACAGGACAGGAAGAAAGCCAAAAACGCAGGAACCAAAAAGGGGGAACCTTATTTAAAAACTTCAGAGGATAGTTCAGAGAAGACGAAGGAGGGAGGCAAGAGTACTTCAAGCTCTACACCAAAACGACCGTGGTCGGAGAAGTTGTGTTCAATTTGTAAGTTACCCTCTCACAATACGAGGGACTGCAAATCGAAGGCTAAGAGCCCTCACTTTGCAGCATGTCAAGTGACGTCCAAGGAGGTTGTCACGGAAAATGCCAAGGTCAACAAGGAAGCTCGCCACCAGGAGAGCTCACGCAAGTCCGGCACTAGAAAATCTAGGACATGGAAATGGTGCAAAAACTGCAAGTCAAACACGCACAATGCTATTGACTGCAGGGGAAAGTCAGGAGACTCTCATTTTGTCGTGTGCCCAGTGGAACCTAAGGTATAGCCCACCGAACAGGTCGAGGCCGAGAAAGAGACTCCAGACCAGGAAAAACCACCTGTAGTGGAATTGGTAGAGGTTAACGGTCGTCAAGTGGAGTGTTTGTACGACACAGAACTTGACGGGGAGGCCGTGAATTCTGCGGATCTGGTACACCCAGAACAATTCACAGGTGAGACCATGGAGATACAGCCTGCACAGAAGAGTGCTGTGGCCATGAAGTTGCCCATTGCTAACGTGGAGATTCGGTCAAGGTATGTCACCGGCACAATCAAGGCCGCTGTATTGACTGATGCCATTTTCCCCGTAATACTCCGTTCCCGGTATGTCTTTCTGGGAATGCCCAGGGAGCCAATCCATATGGGTGCAATACAGACTCGCTCTCAGATGAGAACGGAAGAGGCAGAAGCAATTGTGACTAACCCAATGCCGGGGGAGCTACGAACTGCCCAGAGTAAGGATGCTACTCTACGTCCTTGCTACAAAAAGCTGCAGAGAAGTGCTGATCCACCAGGACGGGGGCAGTACTACATGAAGAATATGATACTCTACAGGAGAGCCGGAAGGGGAGACAACCTATACGGTCAGTTGGTCGTCCCGAAAGCTCACCGGTCCCAGATTCTTCATATGGGGCATACCATCTCATTTAGTGGGCATATGGGTATTTCCGCCACCATGCATCTAATTTCCTGCTATTACTATTGACCGGGAATGACAGATGATGTGCGTCGGTATGTGAAGTCATGCCCTGAGTGCCAGAGGGTGGCACCGAAACACTGGACAGCACCGGTGGTCTTGGGTGAGATGCCCATATGAACTCTCATTTCGAGAGGGTAGCCATCGATATCGTGGGTCCACTTCCTAGGACTAGGAAGAGGAACATGTATATTCTCACAATGGTGGATTGCTGTACAATGTGGGGTGAAGCCATACCGTTGATCACGATTGACTCGAAATGAATGGCGGAAGCAGTGATGGAGGCCTTTACCAGATTAGGCTTTCCTGATCAAATTCTGACGGACAATGGTTACCAGTTTTGTGGAAAACTCATGGAGGAAGTATTTAGGGTGTTCCACTCTAACCACATACATACCAGCCCTTACCATCCTCAAGCCAATGGACAAGTAGAGCGTTTCAACGGCACGTTGATGACAATGCTCCGGAAACTGGCGCAGGAAAATACCTGATAGGTGGGATGAATATATCCCATCAGCACTATTTGCCTATCGGAAAGTTCTGCATGGCTCGACAGGACTACCTCCTGCTATGTTGCTGTTTGGTCGTCCAATCAAAGGGCCGTTGGAAGCCATGTTGAGTAGTTGGACTGAATAGGGGACGTCAGGAGAAGTGATTTCTTCCTATAAATACGTGGAGGAACTGAAAGAAAAACTCCACAAGGGATGGACTCTGGCGAATCAAAACTTGAAAAAGGCCAGAAAAAGACATGCGGCTTACTACAACCGTAGGTCTAAAGACAGATCTCTAGAGGTGGGAGACAAAGTCTTGTTGCTACTCCCAACGGGAAACAACAAACTGGAGATAGGTTGGCAAGGACCATTTCCCGTGGAAAGGGTGATATCCAGAACCAACTATCAGATCCGGATCCGGGGAAAGTCGAAGATTTTCCATATCAATCTCCTGCGGAAATACGAGGAGAGACCCGGAGACAAAGCAGCTCACCTCATGGCAATGGCAGTTGCAGTGGAGACTGAAGTGGGAACCAACGAGGGTATGGAATATCCCCTGGTACATCAGGAAACCTATAGGGATGTGCAAGTGAACCCTGATCTGACTTCCCAGGAGAGGGAAAAGATTACCCAGGTTCTCGGATCTCATAATGGGATACTGACTGATAAACCAAGACGAACGAGGTGTGTTGAGTTCGAGATGACTTTGACCACACAGTAGCCTTTTCGCCAAAAGGTTTACCAAATGCCATTCTCTAAATAAAAGGCCCTGGAGGAGGAAATACAGAAACTGCTGGAGGATGACGTGATTGAGCCATCCACATCCCCCTACAATGCGGGGGTAGTTTTGTTACGCAAACCAAGTGGAGAACACCGGTTGTGTATCGACTACCGACTTCTGAACAGTCATACGCAATTTCAGGTGGAACCTTTGCCGAATCCAACTCAGTTATTCGCTAGGCTCCATAAGGCAAGGTATTTCTCAAAGTTGGATCTGAGTCGGGGGTATTATCAGATTCCGGTCAAATTGGAGATTCGACCACTGTTGGCTTTCAGTACACCCAGTGGACACTACGAATTCAAGGTCATGCCCTTTGGACTCAGCAATGCACCTAGTGTGTTTACACGCATGATGAGGACTTTACTAGATCCTTTACAGGATCCGTCCATTGTATTATTCATGGATTATATTCTGATTTCCAGTGACAGCTTGGATGACCACTTGCACTCCTTGGAGAGAGTTTTTAATAGACTCAAGGAAGCAGGGCTTACAGCTCGTCCAACTAAATGCATGATTGGTTACCAGACTCTGGAATTTCTGGGTCACACCATCACTCCAGGACAAATTGTCCCAGAGGAAAAGAACCTAGAAAAAATCAGAAGTGCTCCAAGGCCAAAAACGAAGAAGGATGTGCGATCCTTTCTCTCGTTGTGTGGGTTTTACCACAAATTTATTCCACATTTCACTGAACTAGGAGCTCCATTAACGGAAACCTTGAAAAAGGGATTTCCGGACCAAATCATTAGGACACCAGAATGTGAGACTGCCTATAGTCAGTTAAAGGAGGCCTTGGTCAGCAAACCTGTATTACAGCTCCGTGACCTTTCCAATCCATTTGTGCTGAGAACGTATGCGAGTGGGATTGGAATTTGGGGCAGACTTGTTACAGGAAGGGAAAGACGATGCTTCGGTTTTGAAACCTGTTGCATACGCAAGCAAGAAACTACTCCAGGCTGAGAGGAATTATTCGACCGTCGAGAGAGAGTGTTTGTCTCTCGTATGGGCCGTGCAAAAATTCCAGCTCTATTTGTATAGAGTTCAGTTTCGGGTCCAGTCG
Source organism: Cepaea hortensis (assembly GCA_963921405.1). NCBI lineage: Eukaryota > Metazoa > Mollusca > Gastropoda > Stylommatophora > Helicidae > Cepaea > Cepaea hortensis. The sequence goes on along the minus strand of OY992876.1, from coordinate 318,611,054 downwards.
GATCATCAGCCCTTGATGTTCCTGGCTACTTCTCAGAAGCTCAACGCCCGTTTGATGCGGTGGTCGTTGTTACTTCAACCCTACAATTTGACAGTGGAGTATATCCCTGGGAGGGAAAATGTTGGAGCGGACTTCTTGTCAAGACACCCAGCTCCTGAAGAAGAGGTATGAATCATCTAGATCGAACGTACAGTGGAGAAGAGTGAGATGGACTACTCTCTTAAGAGGGGGCCTATGTCATGAAATCCACTGTCCTTAACAATCAGATAATACAGATAACAAGGACAGTCTGATTTGCAGCTACAGTTGTTTACTAAGGGGAGTCGGTAAGATCAGGCAGTGGAGTCTTTTTTGATGTTCCCCACACGTCAGGAAATTGTAGGCATGTAGTTGTGACACGCGGGCTTGGTTTGGTTGTCAAAACAGGGGGAGACAACTGGTGACATTGATTAAACAAAATGGAGATAAGATTTCTGGAAATAGTTAGTACTCTTGGGGACACCTGCGTGACATCAAAAGAACTTCACTGGAACACTCCCGGCTCTTTGTGACAAAAACATGACTGGTTTACAGTTAGTGTTGAAGAAAAAGTTGACTTAGGCAGACGTGCTGTGTCACTGCAGTTATGGATTTTAATAACATCTACCGTGTGCGGGATAAATTAGATTTAATTTTACACGTGCCTGTCATGGCAAAATGTAGATGTGATTTAGGAGAACTGCGGTGGTGCATAAGGTATTACAAATAATATAGTGTAATTAAGCCTAATTAATACAAGCAGTAGCCTTGGTAAAACTAGCTAGTGTAGTGAAGTGATGATTAGTTCTGCTAGTTGAGAATAGAGTAGTGAAGTGATGATTAGCTCTGTTAGTTGAGAATAGAGTACGGAAGGGAGAATTAGCTCTGCTAGTGAGAATCGTGTAGTGGGGTGATATTTGGAGAGATTTAAGAATGGGTTGGGAGATGGAGGGGGAAGTGTCCAATAGTGGGATCTTTTAGTGGGGTGCCCACTGGGGTTCTGCACTCTGTTTATTGGTCTTTCCTTTTCATAGCTTGATTCAGATTGAAGTGATGAGCCACTCTGATCCATGTGTGACAAAACGTCAGTGGCCCATGTCCTCAGACCTTCTTTGGGTTTGGGTAAACAGGGGGAAACAGCTTTCGGGAACCCTCAGTTCTCTTGTTCGCTCAATCACCATGGAAGATAGTTCTTTGGGTTACTTTAACAACACGATCTTTTCATAGAACGATTAGATATATGTCTTGTCTTCTGGGAAACCCGATAGGGCACCTTACACCAAATACACACCAGTGCAACTTCTGGTGCAATTCATGTCCGTTCCAACCCCTACAGTTTGGTATTTGCAGCATGTCAATTTAATTCAAAGATTAGGACAAAAGTGCAACCTACTACTGGGGAATGAAAAGGTAATAATTGGGTTTTATTGAATACTGCTAGACCTTGGTTGTCTCGACTGGTGAGATGAATTGGCGAGTCGGCAGTCTTGCTATATTGGGAGTGGGTTGACCGTTGGCCAATCTAGCTAAGCGTCTTGTTCTTGGCATTGCCTGGGAACGAATCTTAGCACTATAGATTCCCAGATGATTTCGCTTGTTCTTGGCAGCAGATGGGCGGGGGCTATCTTTCTTCATACGGCCTGAACTCTCCATACTGTCATCTTTCATGTGACTATAAATATTACATATCCACGGATTCCCACCATTTATGTTCTGTCTTCTGAAAAAGGAAGAGGGGATACACTGGGCTATCTCTTTCATCTTTTAGCGGATATGGTGGCCGGGTGAACTGAATAGTTACTGGTCGATAAGATCATCTAGTTCTACGTGTAAGGTGAGGCAATGCCGGTACATTGCGGCGACAGCTCAGACAAGAGCAGCAGCCGGAAGGAGTAGTATCTTCTTTCCTATTCTTGCTAGGGATGGGGAACTACACTGCGTGACAATCAGACAGGCAGGCAGACAGACAGACAGACAGACAGACAGACAGACAGACAGACAGACAGACAGACAGACAGACAGTCGGGAACGGGAACTTATATGACTACTTATATGAATTAAATGAGATGCTCCCCATCAGGGGCTGGGCGAAGCCGGGCCGGATCAGACAGACAGACAGAAAGACAGACAGACAGACAGACAGATAGACAGACAGACAGACAGACAGATAGATAGTCGGGAACGGGAACGGGAACGGGAGCTTATATGACTACTTATATGAATTAAATGAGATGCTCCACACCAGGAGCTGGGTGATGCCGGGCCGGCTCAGTGTCCTTTATGCGATCGCGAACGGTCCATCCGATTGAGATGAAATTTTCTACACGTCTTCCTTTCATTCCAGCGCAGCCAACTGTGATATTTTTTTTAGTGTGAAATCGGCTGTTTACTTAATATTATTTAATTTTTCATAATTTACATTGTAATTTATATACAGCGAGGGGACTTAACTCTAGAAAAGTTATTTCAAGGGGCATAACTTTTAATAACATTACTGTATAACTTATAGTCATATTGTTGCATCGTTTTCAAAGATTTATAAACTCTTTGTCTATAGTTATGTACCGGCATATGAGTTATAATAAATAATGATACAATCTTTAAGGCATTTTCAAAGTTTTCATAAAAATAATGCATAATGCATAACATTGTAACTCATCTTTTTATGCTAACGAAGTTATCTACAGTCATGCAGGTGATTAGAAACGGTTTTAATTAGAAATAATGGATGGTGTGTGGAAGGACATTCTTTTAAGTTACTTTATTTTGTTGTATGAATTTAATGAGACGCTACCCGCCAAAAGCTGGGCGAAGCCACGCTGGGTCAGAGAGATAGACAGACCCACCTTTTCGCTGAGGTTATATATAGGCATATGCGTTATAATCCTCCTCCTCCTCCTACCCTCTTCCTCTTCTTCTCCCCCTCTCCCTCCTCCCTCCTCCTCCTCCCTCTTTCTCCTCCTCCTCCCTCCTCATCCCAATTTTTCCTCCTTCCTCCTCTTCCTTCCTTCTCCTCCTCCCTCCTCCACCCTCTACCTCCTCCTACCTCTTCGCCCTCCTCTCTCCTCCTAATCAGTCCTCTTAATTCCTCCTCCCTTCTCCTCTTCTCTCCTGCTATTTCCCTCCTCCTCCTCCTCCTCCTACGTCGTCCCCCTCATCCCTCCTACTCCCTCCTCCTCCTTCTTCCTCCCTCCTCCCAATCCTCCTCCCCCTCCCCCTCCTCCTCCTCCCTTCTCCTCCTCCCTCCTCCTCTCTCTCCTCCTCCCTCCTCCTCATACCTCTACCTCCTCCCTTCTCCTCCCTCCTCCTCCTCCCTCCACGTCCCTCCTCCTCCTCCCTCTTCCTCCTCCTCCCTCCTCATCCTCCCTCCTCCTCCCCCTCCTTCTCCTCCCTCTTCCTTCTTCTTCTTCCTCCTCCCTCCTCATCCTCCCTCCTCCGCCTCCCCCTCCTCCATTCCTCCCTCCTCCTTCTCCCTCCTCCTTCTCCCTCTCCCTCACCCCTCCTCCTCCCTCCTCCTCCTCCCTCCGCCTCCTCCCTCCTCCTCCCTCCCTCCTCCTCCCTCTTCCTCCTCCTTTCTCCTCCTCCTTCCTTCTCCTCCTCCCTCCTCCACCCTCTTCCTCCTATTACCTCCTCACCCTCCTCCCTCCTACTAATTACTCCTCTTCCTTCCTCCTCCCTTCTCCTCCTCTCTCCTCCTACTCCCTCCTCCTCCTCCCTCCTCCTCCTACGTCCTCCCCCTCATCCATCCTTCTCCCTCTTCCTCCTTCTTCCTCCCTCCTCCCCCTCCTCCTCCCTCTCCTCCTCCCTCCTCCACCCTTCGCCTCCTCCCTCCTTATCCTCTCTCCTCCTCCTCCTCCCCCCTCTACCTCCTCCTTTCTCCTCCCTCCTCCTCCTCCTCCCGCCACATCCCTCCTCCTCCCTCTTCCTCCTCCTCCCTCCTCATCCTCCCTCCTCTTCCCCTCCTTCTCCTCCCTCCTCCTTCTTCCTCTTCCTCCTCCCTCCTTATCCTCCCTCACCTCCTTCTCCCTCCTCCTTCTCCCTCTGCCTCCCCACTCCTCCTCCCTCCTCCATCTCCCTCCGCCTCCTCCATCCTCCTCCTCCTCCCTCCTCCTCCCTCCTCCTCCACCATCTCCCTCCGCCTACCTCTCCTCCTCCCTCCTCCTCCCTCTCCTCCTCCTCCCTCCTCCTCCTCCCTTCTCCTCCTCCCTTCTCCTCCTCCCTCCTCCTCCCTCTCCTCCTCCTGCGTTCTTCTCCTCCCTCCTTCTCCCTCCTCCTCCTTCTCCTTCCTCTTCCTCCTCCCTCTTCCTCCTCCCTCCTTCTCCCCCCTTCTCTTCCTCCTCCTCCCTACTCCTACTCCTTACTCCTCCTCCTCCCCTCCTCCTCCTCCTCCTCTCTCCTCCTCCCTCATCCTCCTCCCTCCTCCTCCTTCCTCCTCCTTCCTCTTCCTTCCTCCTCCTTCCTCCTCCTACCTCCTCCTCCTCCCTCCTCCTCCTCTCTCCTCCTCCTAATCTCTCCTCCTCCCTCCTATTCCTCCCTACTCCTCCTCCTCCCTCCTCTTCCCTTCTCCTCCTCTCTCCGCCTATCTCTTCCTCCCTCCTCCTCCTCCATCCTCCACCTTCCTTTTCCTCCTCTCAGCTCCTACTCCTCCTTTGTCTTCTTCTGCTGCTGCTGCAGCCGCCGCTCCATTTACCCAAGTTAATTGTTGGGGAAGATGTAAAGATCTTTCAAGTGCTCTTTCTAATGCTTTTTGTAAGTTGGTCTTCGTTTATCTAAGGTTGTTCTTGAAGCAACCAATACATGATTAGACAGACAGACAGACAGACAGACAGACAGACAGAGAGGGAGGGACAGACAGACAGACAGACAGACAGACAGTCGGGAACGGGAACTTATATGACTACTTATATGAATTAAATGAGATGCTCCCCATCAGGGGCTGGGAGAAGCCGGGCCGGATCAGACAGACAGACAGGCAGACAGATAGACAGACAGACAGATAGTCGGGAACGGGAACTTATATGACTACTTATATGATTTAAATGAGATGCTCCACACCAGGAGCTGGGCGATGCCGGGCCGGGTCAGACAGCCAGACAGACAGACAGACAGACAGACAGGCAGATAGTCGGTAACGGGAACGAGAACTTATATGACTACTTATATGAATTGAATGAGATGCTCCCCACCAGGGCCTGGGCGAAGCCGGGCCGGGTCAGCTGGTACACACACACATATATATATATATATATATATATATATATATATATATATATATATATATATATATATATATATATATATATATATATATATATATATATATATATATATATATAACGTGTCCTTTTTGAATTGGATTGTTGTTTTTATCAACAGGATAACCAATACCCAATTTTGTGTTTATTGAATTATGAAAACGATTTCATTTCCTCTTTTGATTGTTTATCTTGTCATTGTTTATTTAACTAATATACCCTAGATATTAATTAGTTAGTCAAGAGTGGAGAGGCAAGGAACCTCCACAAGAATATTGTTTTTATTGAAGGAAATATTTTCCTTGTTTTCCTTGAGGAATTCCTTATTTCGCCGGAACTCTATGTATGGACTCGAGCATTTGAGCCATGACAAGCTAATATAATTGTAACGGGCGGGATCGCATTGGGAAAGAGGAACTTTAGCTTCCTCTGTCTCTTTGTCTCTGTCTCCGACATCAACTCTGTTCCTTTTGGCGTTTTGCCATTTTCTTACAACCCGACGCTTATCCACACAGGCATTTTCCATCTCAAAGTTCCACCAAGGGGGTTGCTCTCTGATTTTTTTTCCTTGTAATGTTGATTTCTGCTCTTTTCACGCATTATTATACCCAAAACATTTTGCTCTATACTGAAATACTTTGAAATTATTGACTTCTGACTTTTGCTGCCTGGTTCTGCCTTTCTCCACCAATATGTTGGTAGGGTTGTGATCGCTGCCATGGTACCTAAAGACACCTCGTCTACACACTGTAGTGAGTAAACGAGAAACCAGTGCCAGGTCAATAACACTTTCTTCATCACCTGGACGACATGCTGTCCTGCTGACACAGCCACATTTGATACAAACAAGGTCAATGGTATCAAGTGCAGACTCGAGCACCTCCCCCTGTGTGTTGGATGAATGTTTCCCCGTTATCTGCCATTAGCGTTGAAATCTCCACAGAAAATGGCATTCCTCTCGTGATATTAAAAAAATGTCGCTTAAAAGTCGACAGGATCGACTTCATTGCACCGGGTTTATCCCATAGCGCTCGGTCTCTTTCCGCAGCGCGGAAAGCGTCGCACAAAGCACGAACTCCGTAGCTTTTTAGCGACGACCCACAGGAGTCTCCGAAACATTTACTTCGTAACCCGAAGGGTGCGGCCCGGAATCGAACCAACAACCTTCGGATCACAAGTCAAACGGCTTAACCACTTCGCCACAGAGACGCCCTCTCGTGATATATTTTACTCAAGCACTGCAATCTCTGGGAATCCACCCTCGCGTTACATGCATAAACATTAACCAACACGAATGGTTGCCGGATTGAACTCTGATAGCCTGTAACTTTTGTCTCCCGCCGATCCACCTAGTCATGTCCATTTCTGAAGCCACTATACTATCTCGAATTGCCATTTCCACATGCCGCCTATTGTAAAGGCATTTGAAACCAGCTATATGAAGTGCTGTAGCTCCCAGTCGCGTCTCCTGTAACGCTACCATGTCATGTTTGTACGCCAATCTCCTGTGCTGTTCAACGCCAACACTGTGATAATCACAGATGAGCAGATCACAGGACTGTAAAGGACATTGTCGTATGCCTACAATGTTTTAGTGTATCGTCAAGGGTAAGGATAGAGATCAGGGGGCTGCGGAACTACAAACAGAACTCAATCGCAGAAGCACTTGATGTGGTGAAGATGGCGAAACGGTCAACCCAACGAAGGTAGCAACGACATGGTTCTCTTTGAAAAACCAAATTGTTAACAGCCCTTGTCATACCTTGCAATCCACTGTCGTTAACAATCAGATAATACAGATAACAAGGACAGTCTGATTTGCAGCTGCAGTTGTTTACTAAGGGGAGTCGGTAAGATCAGGCAGTGGAGTCGTCTTTGATGTTCCCCACACGTCAGGTAATTGTAGGCATGTAGTTGTGACACGCGGGCTTGTTTTATTTGTCAAAACAGGGGGAGACAACTGGTGATATTGATTAAACAAAATGGAGATAGGATTTCTGGAAATGATTAGTGCCCTTGGGGACACCTGCGTGACATCAAAAGAACTTCACTGGAACACTCCCGGCTCTTTGTGACAAAAACATGACTGGTTTACAGTTAGTGTTGAAGAAAAAGTTGACTTAGGCAGACGTGCTGTGTCACTGCAGGTATGGATTTTAATAACAATTACCGTGTGCGGGATTAATTAGATTTAATTTTACACGTGCCTGTCATGGCAAAATGTAGATGTGATTTAGGAGAACTGCGGTGGTGCATAAGGTATTACAAATAATATAGTGTAATTAGGCCTAATTAATACAAGCAGTAGCCTTTGTAAAACTAGCTAGTGTAGTGAAGTGATGATTAGTTCTGCTAGTTGAGAATAGAGTAGTGAAGTGATGATTAGCTCTGTTAGTTGATAATAGAGTAGGGAAGGGAGAATTAGCTATGCTAGTGAGAATCGAGTAGTGGGGTGATATTTGGAGAGATTTAAGAATGGGTTGGGAGATGGGGGGAATTGTCCAATAGTGGGATCTTTCAGTGGGGTGCCCACTGACGTTCTGCACTCTACTTATTGGTCTTTCCTTGTCATAACCTGATTCAGATTAAAGTGATGAGCCACTCTGATCCATGACAGAGTTTAGTTCACTGATAAATCTCTGAGCAAGGCAGTAGGCCTACATTCAGCTAGTAGGGATAAGTATCAAGCGGCCTTCACCAGATGTGGTCTCTTTCTCTGACAGGTTCCCCTACGTCTATGAGGAAGCTCTACACTGGGTTTGATGGAGGTCAACTCTCATTAAGAAGAACATCCAATGAACATTTACTTTATTTTATAAGATGAATAAATATCCAGAAGAAAGTACAATCAGCACTGTTTATGCTAGGCCTAGGATCCAGAGGGTCCATTAGAAACTGGCTCAGTTGAACAAAACATTATAAACGATTCATTTACAATAGGGATTCACCCAGGGTGGGTGATACTCGTTTCTTCACCACATACCACTGAACATTAGTGTGTAGAGAAAGTCATTTGAAAATGAAGTTCTCGTGGAATAATTTAGTACAGTGAAGAAGTACTTTAGAACCGTTTATGTGTGACAATCTATGAACATGGATTAGAACAAATGTGAGACCCGTGACATTAAAACCTAGTTTTCACGGTGCAGCGATCCGTACTTATTGGAGTTATAGGGACCTTAGTCTTTACAGTGAGTGACAGATCCATGAGAAAGGTTATACAATAACTAATTTTGCTGGATCATACATCTAGTCGACCCAGTGGATCCTGGAGAAAGTCAACGTCTGGAAAAAGAGACGCATCAATCGGTGAGGCGTTCACGTACTAAGCTATCATGCTGTGGTGTACCCTTGCTATGATGATCATCTGACTTGGCTCCTGATCTGCTGCTCTGAATCTACATACACACTAGAATATTCGACACACATTATACACAGTACACACACACACACACACTTCTCACACACATACTCTGTGCTTTAACAAATTATTTTGTATTTATTTGTTAAAGCTAGAGTTGTTGAGTATGTTGTGTTGGGGAAGAGTGAGAGGGGGCATGATCTAGGGGTGAGTGAGAGTGAGAAAGAGGTGTCTGCGGTCTGACGGAGTTTTGTGGACGGAGTCTGGTGGTTTCTATAGGACTATAATATTGGTTTAATAAAAATGTGGGTGTTGATTCCCCTCACTCCAGGGACGACACTAAAGTATTAAACGGATACACGACATTAATGGGGGGGGGGGGGGGGGGGGGTGTGAGGGGGGGGGCCTCGTAAAAGTGATCTTTGGACACCGGGATCTCTTGTAAACGGGGTCTTTTGACATCGGGATCTCTTGTAGACGGGATCTGTTGACAGCGGGATCTCCTGACAACGGGGTCCTTTGACACGAGATCTTTAGTTAAAGGACGGAGATATTGTTAAAGAGTGAATCCAACTAGAGTGAATGTGGATAGGGGTTAAGACACATATCTTACCTGTTCACACTTCACACGTCTGTATAAGTCTGTGGTCCTGATTCTGCTCTTGTCACTGACCGAATGTGTTGTGGTCTTAATTATATGGATTAATTGTAATTGTGCATTGTTTATATATTTGTCTAGGAGTTGATCTTTACTCTATCTGCTGACTTGTTTCTCTGAATAATGGCCACTCCTAAACTTACTACAGCAGAACTAAGGGCAAAGGGGGAAGAAATGGGTTTGTCGGGTTCTGCACTAACAGATTACGTACAGGAGGTGGAGAGGGAGTTTCGTCAAGCAGAAAGGGAAGATCGAAAGGCCGAGTTGGAATTGAGAAGGATGGAGTTAGAACAAGCAGCTAAAAAGATGGAAGCAGAACAAGCTGCTAGGCAATTGGAAGAAGAACAAGCTGCTAAGAAATTGGAAGCAGCGAAAGCCATGAGAAGGATGGAAATTGAAGCTGAGCAGGCCGCTAAGAAACTTGAAGTTGAGGAAGCTGCTAGGAATGGGGAAGCCGAGCAAGAAGCTCAGAAAAGGGAGCACGAGTACCGGATGCGGGAGCTCGAGCTTACGAGGCAATCTAGTGGCTAAACTGAGGGAGCAGTGGGAGGTTCCTCTCTCCCTGGCGCAACACCAGTAGGTGGACATAGCTACCATGCTATGAAGTTCACTCTAGCGATCTATGAAGAGGACAAGGAGAAGATTGACCAGTACCTTCAAGGCTTCGAGGCTATGTCGGTAGCGATGGGTCTGGAGCGTGACAAATGGTGTCTTAAGCTATCCAAGGGATTACGCGGGACCGGCTACAAGGTTTGTTCTCGCCTGCCACCAGGACATGAGAACAATTACGACGAGTTGAAGACGGCTCTGCTGAAACGATTCGAGGTTACGTCACATACCTACCGGAAAAAATTTCGAGCAGCGAAACGAGAGCCGGGGGAGTTGTTTGCCGCCTACAGTTTGCGTCTAAAATCCTATCTCCATAAGTGGATGGATTTGGCTGGGTTCGCACATGACTATGAGAGTCTGGAAGAGCTCATGGTGGTCGACCAGCTGAAGAAGCAAATGTCCAAACCTCTCAGGACATTCCTGGGAGAACAAGGAGTGGAACGTATTGACCTCGTGACAAAATTAGCAGAACCGTTCGTCGAGGAACATGGGGAGGCAGGGAAAAACCCTTCCACCAACACCAAAAGTCAGGAGAAACAGGACAGGAAGAAAGCCAAAAACGCAGGAACCAAAAAGGGGGAACCTTATGTAAAACCTTCAGAGGATAGTTCAGAGAAGACGAAGGAGGGAGGCAAGAGTACTTCAAGCTCTACACCAAAACGACCGTGGTCGGAGAAGTGGTGTTCAATTTGTAAGTTACCCTCTCACAATACGAGGGACTGCAAATCGAAGGCTAAGAGCCCTCACTTTGCAGCATGTCAAGTGACGTCCAAGGAGGTTGTCACGGAAAATGCCAAGGTCAACAAGGAAGCTCGCCACCAGGAGAGCTCACGCAAGTCCGGCACTAGAAAATCTAGGACATGAAAATGGTGCAAAAACTGCAAGTCAAACACGCACAATGCTATTGACTGCAGGGGAAAGTCAGGAGACTCTCATTTTGTCGTGTGCCCAGTGGAACCTAAGGTATAGCCCACCGAACAGGTCGAGGCCGAGAAAGAGACTCCATACCAGGAAAAACCACCTGTAGTGGAATTGGTAGAGGTTAACGGTCGTCAAGTGGAGTGTTTGTACGACACAGAACTTGACGGGGAGGTCGTGAATTCTGCGGATCTGGTACACCCAGAACAATTCACAGGTGAGACCATGGAGATACAGCCTGCACAGAAGAGTGCTGTGGCCATGAAGTTGCCCATTGCTAACGTGGAGATTCGGTCAAGGTATGTCACCGGCACAATCAAGGCCGCTGTATTGACCGATGCCATTTTCCCCGTAATACTCCGTTCCCGGTATGTCTTTCTGGGAATGCCCAGGGAGCCAATCCATATGGGAGCAAAACAGACTCGCTCTCAGATGAGAACGGAAGAGGCAGAAGCAATTGTGACTAACCCAATGCCGGGGGAGCTACGAACTGCCCAGAGTGAGGATGCTACTCTACGTCCTTGCTACAAAAAGCTGCAGAGAAGTGCTGATCCACCAGGACGGGGGCAGTACTACATGAAGAATATGATACTCTACAGGAGAGCCGGAAGGGGAGACAACCTATACGGTCAGTTGGTCGTCCCGAAAGCTCACCGGTCCCAGATTCTTCATATGGGGCATACCATCTCATTTAGTGGGCATATGGGTATTTCCGCCACCATGCATCTAATTTCCTGCTATTACTATTGACCGGGAATGACAGATGATGTGCGTCGGTATGTGAAGTCATGCCCTGAGTGCCAGAGGGTGGCACCGAAACACTGGACAGCACCGGTGGTCTTGGGTGAGATGCCCATATGAACTCTCCTTTCGAGAGGGTAGCCATCGATATCGTGGGTCCACTTCCTAGGACTAGGAAGAGGAACATGTATATTCTCACAATGGTGGATTGCTGTACAATGTGGGGTGAAGCCATACCGTTGATCACGATTGACTCGAAATGAATGGCGGAAGCAGTGATGGAGGCCTTTACCAGATTAGGCTTTCCTGATCAAATTCTGACGGACAATGGTTACCAGTTTTGTGGAAAACTCATGGAGGAAGTATTTAGGGTGTTCCACTCTAACCACATACATACCAGCCCTTACCATCATCAAGCCAATGGACAAGTAGAGCGTTTCAACGGCACGTTGATGACAATGGTCCGGAAACTGGCGCAGGAAAATATCTGATAGGTGGGATGAATATATCCCATCAGCACTATTTGCCTATCGGAAAGTTCTGCATGGCTCGACAGGACTACCTCCTGCTATGTTGCTGTTTGGTCGTCCAATCAAAGGGCCGTTGGAAGCCATGTTGAGGAGTTGGACTGAATAGGGGACGTCAGGAGAAGTGATTTCTTCCTATAAATACGTGGAGGAACTGAAAGAAAAACTCCACAAGGGATGGACTCTGGCGAATCAAAACTTGAAAAAGGCCAGAAAAAGACATGCGGCTTACTACAACCGTAGGTCTAAAGACAGATCTCTAGAGGTGGGAGACAAAGTCTTGTTGCTACTCCCAACGGGAAACAACAAACTGGAGATAGGTTGGCAAGGACCATTTCCCGTGGAAAGGGTGATATCCAGAACCAACTATCAGATCCGGATCCGGGGAAAGTCGAAGATTTTCCATATCAATCTCCTGCGGAAATACGAGGAGAGACCCGGAGACAAAGCAGCTCACCTCATGGCAATGGCAGTTGCAGTGGAGACTGAAGTGGGAACCAACGAGGGTATGGAATATCCCCTGGTACATCAGGAAACCTATAGGGATGTGCAAGTGAACCCTGATCTGACTTCCCAGGAGAGGGAAAAGATTACCCAGGTTCTCGGATCTCATAATGGGATACTGACTGATAAACCAAGACGAACGAGGTTGGTTGAGTTCGAGATGACTTTGACCACACAGGAGCCTTTTCGCCAAAAGGTTTACCAAATGCCATTCTCTAAATAAAAGGCCCTGGAGGAGGAAATACAGAAACTGCTGGAGGATGACGTGATTGAGCCATCCACATCCCCCTACAATGCGGGGGTAGTTTTGTTACGCAAACCAAGTGGAGAACACCGGTTGTGTATCGACTACCGACTTCTGAACAGTCATACGCAATTTCAGGTGGAACCTTTGCCGAATCCAACTCAGTTATTCGCTAGGCTCCATAAGGCAAGGTATTTCTCAAAGTTGGATCTGAGTCGGGGGTATTATCAGATTCCGGTCAAATTGGAGATTCGACCACTGTTGGCTTTCAGTACACCCAGTGGACACTACGAATTCAAGGTCATGCCCTTTGGACTCAGCAATGCACCTAGTGTGTTTACACGCATGATGAGGACTTTACTAGATCCTTTACAGGATCCGTCCATTGTATTATTCATGGATTATATTCTGATTTCCAGTGACAGCTTGGATGACCACTTGCACTCCTTGGAGAGAGTTTTTAATAGACTCAAGGAAGCAGGGCTTACAGCTCGTCCAACTAAATGCATGATTGGTTACCAGACTCTGGAATTTCTGGGTCACACCATCACTCCAGGACAAATTGTCTCAGAGGAAAAGAACCTAGAAAAAATCAGAAGTGCTCCAAGGCCAAAAACGAAGAAGGATGTGCGATCCTTTCTCTCGTTGTGTGGGTTTTACCACAAATTTATTCCACATTTCACTGAACTAGGAGCTCCATTAACGGAAACCTTGAAAAAGGGATTTCCGGACCAAATCATTAGGACACCAGAATGTGAGACTGCCTATAGTCAGTTAAAGGAGGCCTTGGTCAGCAAACCTGTATTACAGCTCCGTGACCTTTCCAATCCATTTGTGCTGAGAACGTATGCGAGTGGGATTGGAATTTGGGGCAGACTTGTTACAGGAAGGGAAAGACGATGCTTCGGTTTTGAAACCTGTTGCATACGCAAGCAAGAAACTACTCCAGGCTGAGAGGAATTATTCGACCGTCGAGAGAGAGTGTTTGTCTCTCGTATGGGCCGTGCAAAAATTCCAGCTCTATTTGTATAGAGTTCAGTTTCGGGTCCAGTCGGATCATCAGCCCTTGATGTTCCTGGCTACTTCTCAGAAGCTCAACGCCCGTTTGATGCGGTGGTCGTTGTTACTTCAACCCTACAATTTGACAGTGGAGTATATCCCTGGGAGGGAAAATGTTGGAGCGGACTTCTTGTCAAGATACCCAGCTCCTGAAGAAGAGGTATGAATCATCTAGATCGAACGTACAGTGGAGAAGAGTGAGATGGACTACTCTCTTAAGAGGGGGCCTATGTCATGAAATCCACTGTCCTTAACAATCAGATAATACAGATAACAAGGACAGTCTGATTTGCAGCTACAGTTGTTTACTAAGAGGAGTCGGTAAGATCAGGCAGTGGAGTCTTTTTTGATGTTCCCCACACGTCAGGAAATTGTAGGCATGTAGTTGTGACACGCGGGCTTGTTTTGGTTGTCAAAACAGGGGGAGACAACTGGTGACATTGATTAAACAAAATGGAGATAAGATTTCTGGAAATAGTTAGTACTCTTGGGGACACCTGCGTGACATCAAAAGAACTTCACTGGAACACTCCCGGCTCTTTGTGACAAAAACATGACTGGTTTACAGTTAGTGTTGAAGAAAAAGTTGACTTAGGCAGACGTGCTGTGTCACTGCAGTTATGGATTTTAATAACATCTACCGTGTGCGGGATACATTAGATTTAATTTTACACGTGCCTGTCATGGCAAAATGTAGATGTGATTTAGGAGAACTGCGGTGGTGCATAAGGTATTACAAATAATATAGTGTAATTAAGCCGAATTAATACAAGCAGTAGCCTTGGTAAAACTAGCTAGTGTAGTGAAGTGATGATTAGTTCTGCTAGTTGAGAATAGAGTAGTGAAGTGATGATTAGCTCTGTTAGTTGAGAATAGAGTACGGAAGGGAGAATTAGCTCTGCTAGTGAGAATCGTGTAGTGGGGTGATATTTGGAGAGATTTAAGAATGGGTTGGGAGATGGAGGGGGAAGTGTCCAATAGTGGGATCTTTCAGTGGGGTGCCCACTGGGGTTCTGCACTCTGTTTATTGGTCTTTCCTTGTCATAGCTTGATTCAGATTGAAGTGATGAGCCACTCTGATCCATGTGTGACAAAACGTCAGTGGCCCATGTCCTCAGGCCTGCTTTGGGTTTGGGTAAACAGGGGGAAACAGCTTTCGGGAACCCTCAGTTCTCTTGTTCGCTCAATCACCATGGAAGATAGTTCTTTGGGTTACTTTAACAACACGATCTTTTCATAGAACGATTAGATATATGTCTTGTCTTCTGGGAAACCCGATAGGGCACCTTACACCAAATACACACCAGTGCAACTTCTGGTGCAATTCATGTCCGTTCCAACCCCTACAGTTTGGTATTTGCAGCATGTCAATTTAATTCAAAGATTAGGACAAAAGTGCAACCTACTACTGGGGAATGAAAAGGTAATAATTGGGTTTTATTGAATACTGCTAGACCTTGGTTGTCTCGACTGGTGAGATGAATTGGCGAGTCGGCAGTCTTGCTATATTGGGAGTGGGTTGACCGTTGGCCAATCTAGCTAAGCGTCTTGTTCTTGGCATTGCCTGGGAAAGAATCTTAGCACTATAGATTCCCAGATGATTTCGCTTGTTCTTGGCAGCAGATGGGTGGGGACTATCTTTCTTCATACGGCCTGAACTCTCCATACTGTCATCTTTCATGTGACTGTAAATATTACATATCCACGGATTCCCACCATTTATGTTCTGTCTTCTGAAAACGGAAGAGGGGAAACACTGGGCTATCTCTTTCATCTTTTAGTGGATAGGGTTGCCGGGTGAACTGAATAGTTACTGGTCGATAAGATCATCTAGTTCTACGTGTAAGGTGAGGCACTGCCGGTACATTGCGGCGTCAGCTCAGACAAGAGCAGCAGCCGGAAGGAGTAGTATCTTCTTTCCTATTCTTGCTAGGGATGGGGAACTACACTGCGTGACAGACAGACAGGCAGGCAGGCAGACAGACAGACAGACAGACAGACAGACAGACAGGCAGACAGACAGACAGACAGACAGACAGACAGACAGTCGGGAACGGGAACTTATATAACTACTTATATGAATTAAATAAGATGCTCCCCATCAGGGGCTGGGCGAAGCCGGGCCGGATCAGACAGACAGACAGAAAGACAGACAGACAGACAGACAGATAGACAGACAGACAGACAGACAGATAGATAGTCGGGAACGGGAACGGGAACGGGAGCTTATATGACTACTTATATGAATGAAATGAGATGCTCCACACCAGGAGCTGGGTGATGCCGGGCCGGCTCAGTGTCCTTTATGCGATCGCGAACGGTCCATCCGATTGAGATGAAATTTTCTATACGTCTTCCTTTCATTCCAGCGCAGCCAACTGTGATATTTTTTTAGTGTGAAATCGGCTGGTTACTTAATATTATTTAATTTTTCATTTTACATTGTAATTTATATACAGCGAGGGGACTTAACTCTAGAAAAGTTATTTCAAGGGGCATAACTTTTAATTACATTGCTGTATAACTTATAGTCATATTGTTGCATCGTTTTCAAAGATTTATAAACTCTTTGTCTATAGTTATGTACCGGCACATGAGTTATAATAAATAATGATACAATCTTTAAGGCATTTTCAAAGTTTTCATAAAAATAATGCAAAATGCATAACATTGTAACTCATCTTTTTATGCTAACGAAGTTATCTACAGTCATGCAGGTGATTAGAAACGGTTTTAATTAGAAATAATGGATGGTGTGTGGAAGGACATTCTTTTAAGTTACTTTATTTTGTTGTATGAATTTAATGAGACGCTACCCGCCAAAAGCTGGGCGAAGCCACGCTGGGTCAGAGAGATAGACAGACCCACCTTTTCGCTGAGGTTATATATAGGCATATGCGTTATAATCCTCCTCCTCCTCCTACCATCTTCCTCTTCCCCTCCCCCTCTACCTCCTCCATCCTCCTCCTCCCTCTTTCTCCTCCTCCTCCCTCCTCATCCCCCTTTTTCCTCCTTCCTCCTCTTCCTTCCTTCTCCTCCTCCCTCCTCCACCCTCTACCTCCTCCTACCTCTTCGCCCTCCTCTCTCCTCCTAATCACTCCTCTTAATTCCTCCTCCCTTATCCTCTTCTCTCCTGCTATTCCCTCCTCCTCCCTCCTCCTCCTCCTCCTCCTACGTCGTCCCCCTCATCCCTACTCCTCCCTCCAACTCCTTCTTCCTCCCTCCTCCCAATCCTCCTCCCCCTCCTCCTCATCCTCCTCCCTTCTCCTCCTCCCTCCTCCTCTCTCTCCTCCTCCCTCCTCCTCATACATCTACCTCCTCCCTTCTCCTCCCTCCTCCTCCTCCCTCCACGTCCCTCCTCCTCCACCTTTTTCCTCCTCCTCCCTCCTCATCCTCCCTCCTCCTCCCCCTCCTTCCCCTCCCTCTTCCTTCTTCCTCTTCCTCCTCCCTCCTCATCCTCCCTCCTCCGCCTCCCCCTCCTCCATTCCTCCCTCCTCCTTCTCCCTCCTCCTTCTCCCTCTCCCTCAACCCTCCTCCTCCCTCCTCCTTCTCCCTCCGCATCCTCCCTCCTCCTCCCTCCTTCTCCCTCTTCCTCCTCCTTTCTCCTCCTCCTTCCTTCTCCTCCTCCCTCCTCCACCCTCTTCCTCCTATTACCTCCTCACCCTCCTCCCTCCTACTAATTACTCCTCTTCCGTCCTCCTCCCTTCTCCTCCTCTCTCCTCCTACTCCCTCCTCCTCCTCCCTCCTCCTCCTACGTCCTCCCCCTCATCCTCCCTCCTCCTCCCCTCCTTCTCCTCCCTCCTCCTTCTTCCTCTTCCTCCTCCCTCCTTATCCTCCCTCACCTCCTTCTCCCTCCTCCTTCTCCTCTCCCTCCCCCCTCCTCCTCCCTCCTCCATCTCCCTCCGCCTCCTCCCTCCTCCTCCCTCCTCCTCCCTCCTCCTCCACCATCTCCCTCCTCCTCCCTCTCCTCCTCCCTCCTCCTCCCTCCTCCTCCCTCTCCTCCTCCCTCCTCCTCCTCCCTTCTCCTCCTCCCTTCTCCTCCTCCCTCCTCCTCCCTCTCCTCCTCCTGCGTTCTTCTCCTCCCTCCTTCTCCCTCCTCCTCCTTCTCCTTCCTCTTCCTCCTCCCTCTTCCTCCTCCCTCCTCCTCCCCCCTTCTCTTCCTCCTCCTCCCTACTCCTACTCCTTACTCCTCCCCCTCCTCCTCCTCCTCTCTCCTCCTCCCTCATCCTCCTCCCTCCTCCTCCTTCCTCCTCCTTCCTCCTCCTTCCTCCTCCTTCCTCCTCCTACCTCCTCCTCCTCCCTCCTCCTTCTCTCTCCTCCTCCTAATCTCTCCTCCTCCCTCCTATTCCTCCCTACTCCTCCTCCTCCCTCCTCTTCCCTCCTCCTCCTCTCTCCGCCTATCTCTTCCTCCCTCCTCGTCCTCCATCCTCCACCTCCCTTTTCCTCCTCTCAGCTCCTACTCCTCCTTTTTCTTCTTCTGCTGCCGCCGCTCCATTTACCCAAGTTAATTGTTGGGGAAGATGTAAAGATCTTTCAAGTGCTCTTTCTAATGCTTTTTGTAAGTTGTTCTTCGTTTATCTAAGGTTGTTCTTGAAGCAACCAATACATGATTAGACAGACAGACAGACAGACAGACAGACAGAGAGGGAGGGACAGACAGACAGACAGACAGACAGACAGACAGACAGACAGACAAACAGACAGACAGTCGGGAACGGGAACTTATATGACTACTTATATGAATTAAATGAGATGCTCCCCATCAGGGGCAGGGAGAAGCCGGGCCGGATCAGACAGACAGACAGACAGACAGACAGATAGACAGACAGACAGATAGTCGGGAACGGGAGCTTATATGACTACTTATATGATTTAAATGAGATGCTCCACACCAGGAGCTGGGAGAATCCGGGCCGAGTCAGACAGCCAGACAGACAGACAGACAGATAGACAGACAGGCAGATAGTCGGTAACGGGAACGAGAACATATATGACTACTTATATGAATTGAATGAGATGCTCCCCACCAGGGCCTGGGCGAAGCCGGGCCGGATCAGCTGGTATATATATATATATATATATATATATATATATATATATATATATATATATATATATATATATATATATATATATATATATATATAACGTGTCCTTTTTGAATTGGATTGTTGTTTTTATCAACAGGATAACCAATACCCAATTTTGTGTTTATTGAATTATGAAAACGATTTCATTTCCTCATTTGATTGTTTATCTTGTCGTTGTTTATTTAACTAATATACCCTAGATATTAATTAGTTAGTCAAGAGTGGAGAGGCAAGGAACCTCCACAAGAATATTGTTATTATTGAAGGAAATATTTTCCTTGTTTTCCTTGAGGAATTCCTTATTTCGCCGGAACTCTATGTATGGACTCGAGCATTTGAGCCATGACAAGCTAATATAATTGTAACGGGCGGGATCGCATTGGGAAAGAGGAACTTTAGCTTCCTCTGTCTCTTTGTCTCTGTCTCCGACATCAACTCTGTTCCTTTTGGCGTTTTGCCATTTTCTTACAACCCGACGCTTATCCACACAGGCATTTTCCATCTCAAAGTTCCACCAAGGGGGTTGCTCTCTGATCTTTTTCCTTGTAATGTTGATTTCTGCTCTTTTCACGCATTATTATACCCAAAACATTTTGCTCTATACTGAAATACTTTGAAATTATTGACTTCTGACTTTTGCTGCCTGGTTCTGCCTTTCTCCACCAATATGTTGGTAGGGTTGTGATCGCTGCCATGGTACCTAAAGACACCTCGTCTACACACTGTAGTGAGTAAACGAGAAACCAGTGCCAGGTCAATAACACTTTCTTCATCACCTGGACGACATGCTGTCCTGCTGACACAGCCCCATTTGATACAAACAAGGTCAATGGTATCAAGTGCAGACTCGAGCACCTCCCCCTGTGTGTTGGATGAATGTTTCCCCGTTATCTGCCATTAGCGTTGAAATCTCCACAGAAAATGGCATTCCTCTCGTGATATTAAAAAAAATGTCGCTTAAAAGTCGACAGGATCGACTTCATTGCACCGGGTTTATCCCATAGCGCTCGGTCTCTTTCCGCAGCGCGGAAAGCGTCGCACAAAGCACGAACTCCGTAGCTTTTTAGCGACGACCCACAGGAGTCTCCGAAACATTTAATTCGTAACCCGAAGGGTGCGGCCCGGAATCGAACCAACAACCTTCGGATCACAAGTCAAACGGCTTAACCACTTCGCCACAGAGACGCCCTCTCGTGATATATTTTACTCAAGCACTGCAATCTCTGGGAATCCACCCTCGCGTTACATGCATAAACATTAACCAACACGAATGGTTGCCGGATTGAACTCTGATAGCCTGTAACTTTTGTCTCCCGCCGATCCACCTAGTCATGTCCATTTCTGAAGCCACTATACTATCTCGAATTGCCATTTCCACATGCCGCCTATTGTAAAGGCATTTGAAACCAGCTATATGAAGTGCTGTAGCTCCCAGTCGCGTCTCCTGTAACGCTACCATGTCATGTTTGTACGCCAATCTCCTGTGCTGTTCAACGCCAACACTGTGATAATCACAGATGAGCAGATCACAGGACTGGAAAGGACATTGTCGTATGCCTACAATGTTTTAGTGTATCGTCAAGGGTAAGGATAGAGATCAGGGGGCTGCGGAACTACAAACAGAACTCAATCGCAGAAGCACTTGATGTGGTGAAGATGGCGAAACGGTCAACCCAACGAAGGTAGCAACGACATGGTTCTCTTTGAAAAACCAAATTGTTAACAGCCCTTGTCATACCTTGCAATCCACTGTCGTTAACAATCAGATAATACAGATAACAAGGACAGTCTGATTTGCAGCTGCAGTTGTTTACTAAGGGGAGTCGGTAAGATCAGGCAGTGGAGTCGTCTTTGATGTTCCCCACACGTCAGGTAATTGTAGGCATGTAGTTGTGACACGCGGGCTTGTTTTGTTTGTCAAAACAGGGGGAGACAACTGGTGATATTGATTAAACAAAATGGAGATAGGATTTCTGGAAATGATTAGTGCCCTTGGGGACACCAGCGTGACATCAAAAGAACTTCACTGGAACACTCCCGGCTCTTTGTGACAAAAACATGACTGGTTTACAGTTAGTGTTGAAGAAAAAGTTGACTTAGGCAGACGTGCTGTGTCACTGCAGGTATGGATTTTAATAACAACTACCGTGTGCGGGATTAATTAGATTTAATTTTACACGTGCCTGTCATGGCAAAATGTAGATGTGATTTAGGAGAACTGCGGTGGTGCATAAGGTATTACAAATAATATAGTGTAATTAGGCCTAATTAATACAAGCAGTAGCCTTTGTAAAACTAGCTAGTGTAGTGAAGTGATGATTAGTTCTGCTAGTTGAGAATAGAGTAGTGAAGTGATGATTAGCTCTGTTAGTTGATAATAGAGTAGGGAAGGGAGAATTAGCTATGCTAGTGAGAATCGTGTAGTGGGGTGATATTTGGAGAGATTTAAGAATGGGTTGGGAGATGGGGGGAAGTGTCCAATAGTGGGATCTTTCAGTGGGGTGCCCACTGGCGTTCTGCACTCTACTTATTGGTCTTTCCTTGTCATAACCTGATTCAGATTAAAGTGATGAGCCACTCTGATCCATGACAGAGTTTAGTTCACTGATAAATCTCTGAGCAAGGCAGTAGGCCTACATTCAGCTAGTAGGGATAAGTATCAAGCGGCCTTCACCAGATGTGGTCTCTTTCTCTGACAGGTTCCCCTACGTCTATGAGGAAGCTCTACACTGGGTTTGATGGAGGTCAACTCTCATTAAGAAGAACATCCAATGAACATTTACTTTATTTTATAAGATGAATAAATATCCAGAAGAAAGTACAATCAGCACTGTTTATGCTAGGCCTAGGATCCAGAGGGTCCATTAGAAACTGGCTCAGTTGAACAAAACATTATAAACGATTCATTTACAATAGGGATTCACCCAGGGTGGGTGATACTCGTTTCTTCACCACATACCACTGAACATTAGTGTGTAGAGAAAGTCATTTGAAAATGAAGTTCTCGTGGAATAATTTAGTACAGTGAAGAAGTACTTTAGAACCGTTTATGTGTGACAATCTATGAACATGGATTAGAACAAATGTGAGACCTGTGACATTAAAACCTAGTTTTCACGGTACAGCGATCCGTACTTATTGGAGTTATAGGGACCTTAGTCTTTACAGTGAGTGACAGATCCATGAGTAAGGTTATACAATAACTAATTTTGCTGGATCATACATCTAGTCGACCCAGTGGATCCTGGAGAAAGTCAAAGTCTGGAAAAAGAGACGCATCAATCGGTGAGGCGTTCACGTACTAAGCTATCATGCTGTGGTGTACCCTTGCTATGATGATCATCTGTCTTGGCTCCTGATTTGCTGCTCTGAATCTACATACACACGAGAATATTCGACACACATTATACACAGTACACACACACACACTTCTCACACACATACTCTGTGCTTTAACAAATTATTTTGTATTTATTTGTTAAAGCTAGAGTTGTTGAGTATGTTGTGTTGGGGAAGAGTGAGAGGGGGCATGATCTAGGGGTGAGTGAGAGTGAGAAAGAGGTGTCTGCGGTCTGACGGAGTTTTGTGGACGGAGTCTGGTGGTTTCTCTAGGACCATAATATTGGTTTAATAAAAATGTGGGTGTTAATTCCCCTCACTCCAGGGACGACACTAAAGTATTAAACGGATACACGACATTAATGGGGGGGGGGGGGGGGGTGAGGGGGCGGGGGCTCGTAAAAGTGATCTTTGGACACCGGGATCTCTTGTAAACGGGGTCTTTTGACATCGGGATCTCTTGTAGACGGGATCTGTTGACAGCGGGATCTCCTGACAACGGGGTCCTTTGACACGAGATCTTTAGTTAAAGGACGGAGATATTGTTAAAGAGTGAATCCAACTAGAGTGAATGTGGATAGGGGTTAAGACACATATCTTACCTGTTCACACTTCACACGTCTGTATAAGTCTGTGGTCCTGATTCTGCTCTTGTCACTGAGTGATTGTGTTGTGTTGTGGTCTTAATTATATGGATTAATTGTAATTGTGCATTGTTTATATATTTGTCTAGGAGTTGATCTTTACTCTATCAGCTGACTTGTTTCTCTGAATAATGGCCACTCCTAAACTTACTACAGCAGAACTAAGGGCAAAGGGGGAAGAAATGGGTTTGTCGGGTTCTGCACTAACAGATTACGTACAGGAGGTGGAGAGGGAGTTTCGTCAAGCAGAAAGGGAAGATCGAAAGGCCGAGTTGGAATTGAGAAGGATGGAGTTAGAACAAGCAGCTAAAAAGATGGAAGCAGAACAAGCTGCTAGGCAATTGGATGAAGAACAAGCTGCTAAGAAATTGGAAGCAGCGAAAGCCATGAGAAGGATGGAAATTGAAGCTGAGCAGGCCGCTAAGAAACTTGAAGTTGAGGAAGCTGCTAGGAATGGGGAAGCCGAGCAAGAAGCTCAGAAAAGGGAGCACGAGTACCGGATGCGGGAGCTCGAGCTTACGAGGCAATCTAGTGGCTAAACTGAGGGAGCAGTGGGAGGTTCCTCTCTCCCTGGTGCAACACCAGTAGGTGGACATAGCTACCATGCTATGAAGTTCACTCTAGCGATCTATGAAGAGGACAAGGAGAAGATTGACCAGTACCTTCAAGGCTTCGAGGCTATGTCGGTAGCGATGGGTCTGGAGCGTGACAAATGGTGTCTTAAGCTATCCAAGGGATTACGCGGGACCGGCTACAAGGTTTGTTCTCGCCTGCCACCAGGACATGAGAACAATTACGACGAGTTGAAGACGGCTCTGCTGAAACGATTCGAGGTTACGTCACATACCTACCGGAAAAAATTTCGAGCAGCGAAACGAGAGCCGGGGGAGTTGTTTGCCGCCTACAGTTTGCGTCTAAAATCCTAACTCCATAAGTGGATGGATTTGTCTGGGTTCGCACATGACTATGAGAGTCTGGAAGAGCTCATGGTGGTCGACCAGCTGAAGAAGCAAATGTCCAAACCTCTCAGGACATTCCTGGGAGAACAAGGAGTGGAACGTATTGACCTCGTGACAAAATTAGCAGAACCGTTCGTCGAGGAACATGGGGAGGCAGGGAAAAACCCTTCCACCAACACCAAAAGTCAGGAGAAACAGGACAGGAAGAAAGCCAAAAACGCAGGAACCAAAAAGGGGGAACCTTATGTAAAAACTTCAGAGGATAGTTCAGAGAAGACGAAGGAGGGAGGCAAGAGTACTTCAAGCTCTACACCAAAACGACCGTGGTCGGAGAAGTGGTGTTCAATTTGTAAGTTACCCTCTCACAATACGAGGGACTGCAAATCGAAGGCTAAGAGCCCTCACTTTGCAGCATGTCAAGTGACGTCCAAGGAGGTTGTCACGGAAAATGCCAAGGTCAACAAGGAAGCTCGCCACCAGGAGGGCTCACGCAAGTCCGGCACTAGAAAATCTAGGACATGGAAATGGTGCAAAAACTGCAAGTCAAACACGCACAATGCTATTGACTGCAGGGGAAAGTCAGGAGACTCTCATTTTGTCGTGTGCCCAGTGGAACCTAAGGTATAGCCCACCGAACAGGTCGATGCCGAGAAAGAGACTCCAGACCAGGAAAAACCACCTGTAGTGGAATTGGTAGAGGTTAACGGTCGTCAAGTGGAGTGTTTGTACAACACAGAACTTGACGGGGAGGCCGTGAATTCTGCGGATCTGGTACACCCAGAACAATTCACAGGTGAGACCATGGAGATACAGCCTGCACAGAAGAGTGCTGTGGCCATGAAGTTGCCTATTGCTAACGTGGAGATTCGGTCAAGGTATGTCACCGGCACAATCAAGGCCGCTGTATTGACCGATGCCATTTTTCCCGTAATACTCCGTTGCCGGTGTGTCTTTCTGGGAATGCCCAGGGAGCCAATCCATATGGGAGCAATACAGACTCGCTCTCAGATGAGAACGGAAGAGGCAGAAGCAATTGTGACTAACCCAATGCCGGGGGAGCTACGAACTGCCCAGAGTGAGGATGCTACTCTACGTCCTTGCTACAAAAAGCTGCAGAGAAGTGCTGATCCACCAGGACGGGGGCAGTACTACATGAAGAATATGATACTCTACAGGAGAGCCGGAAGGGGAGACAACCTATACGGTCAGTTGGTCGTCCCGAAAGCTCACCGGTCCCAGATTCTTCATATGAGGCATACCATCTCATTTAGTGGGCATATGGGTATTTCCGCCACCATGCATCTAATTTCCTGCTATTACTATTGACCGGGAATGACAGATGATGTGCGTCGGTATGTGAAGTCATGCCCTGAATGCCAGAGGGTGGCACCGAAACACTGGACAGCACCGGTGGTCTTGGGTGAGATGCCCATATGAACTCTCCTTTCGAGAGGGTAGCCATCGATATCGTGGGTCCACTTCCTAGGACTAGGAAGAGGAACATGTATATTCTCACAATGGTGGATTGCTGTACAATGTGGGGTGAAGCCATACCGTTAATCACGATTGACTCGAAATGAATGGCGGAAGCAGTGATGGAGGCCTTTACCAGATTAGGCTTTCCTGATCAAATTCTGACGGACAATGGTTACCAGTTTTGTGGAAAACTCATGGAGGAAGTATTTAGGGTGTTCCACTCTAACCACATACATACCAGCCCTTACCATCCTCAAGCCAATGGACAACTAGAGCGTTTCAACGGCACGTTGATGACAATGCTCCGGACACTGGCGCAGGAAAAACCAGATAGGTGGGATGAATATATCCCATCAGCACTATTTGCCTATCGAAAAGTTCTGCATGGCTCGACAGGACTACCTCCTGCTATGTTGCTGTTTGGTCGTCCAATCAAAGGGCCGTTGGAAGCCATGTTGAGGAGTTGGACTGAATAGGGGACGTCAGGAGAAGTGATTTCTTCCTATAAATACGTGGAGGAACTGAAAGAAAAACTCCACAAGGGATGGACTCTGGCGAATCAAAACTCGAAAAAGGCCAGAAAAAGACATGCGGCTTACTACAACCGTAGGTCTAAAGACAGATCTCTAGAGGTGGGAGACAAAGTCTTGTTGCTACTCCCAACGGGAAACAACAAACTGGAGATAGGTTGGCAAGGACCATTTCCCGTGGAAAGGGTGATATCCAGAACCAACTATCAGATCCGGATCCGGGGAAAGTCGAAGATTTTCCATATCAATCTCCTGCGGAAATACGAGGAGAGACCCGGAGACAAAGCAGCTCACCTCATGGCAATGGCAGTTGCAGTGGAGACTGAAGTGGGAACCAACGAGGGTATGGAATATCCCCTGGTACATCAGGAAACCTATAGGGATGTGCAAGTGAACACTGATCTGACTTCCCAGGAGAGGGAAAATATTACCCAGGTTCTCGGATCTCATAATGGGATACTGACTGATAAACCAAGACGAACGAGGTTGGTTGAGTTCGAGATGACTTTGACCACACAGGAGCCTTTTTGCCAAAAGGTGTACCAAATGTCATTCTCTAAATAAAAGGCCCTGGAGGAGGAAATACAGAAACTGCTGGAGGATGACGTGATTGAGCCATCCACATCCCCCTACAATGCGGGGGTAGTTTTGTTACGCAAACCAAGTGGAGAACACCGGTTGTGTATCGACTACCAACTTCTGAACAGTCATACGCATTTTCAGGTGGAACCTTTGCCGAATCCAACTCAGTTATTCGCTAGGCTCCATAAGGCAAGGTATTTCTCAAAGTTGGATCTGAGTCGGGGGTATTATCAGATTCCGGTCAAATTGGAGATTCGACCACTGTTGGCTTTCAGTACACCCAGTGGACACTAAGAATTCAAGGTCATGCCCTTTGGACTCAGAAATGCACCTAGTGTGTTTACACGCATGATGAGGACTTTACTAGATCCTTTACACGATCCGTCCATTGTATTATTCATGGATTATATTCTGATTCCCAGTGACAGCTTGGATGACCACTTGCACTCCTTGGAGAGAGTTGTTAATAGACTCAAGGAAGCAGGGCTTACAGCTCGTCCAACTAAATGCATGATTGGTTACCAGACTCTGGAATTTCTGGGTCACACCATCACTCCAGGACAAATTGTCCCAGAGGAAAAGAACCTAGAAAAAATCAGAAGTGCTCCAAGGCCAAAAACGAAGAAGGATGTGCGATCCTTTCTCTCGTTGTGTGGGTTTTACCACAAATTTATTCCACATTTCACTGAACTAGGAGCTCCATTAACGGAAACCTTGAAAAAGGGATTTCCGGACCAAATCATTAGGACACCAGAATGTGAGACTGCCTATAGTCAGTTAAAGGAGGCCTTGGTCAGCAAACCTGTATTACAGCTCCGTGACCTTTCCAATCCATTTGTGCTGAGAACGTATGCGAGTGGGATTGGAATTTGGGGCAGACTTGTTACAGGAAGGGAAAGACGATGCTTCGGTTTTGAAACCTGTTGCATACGCAAGCAAGAAACTACTCCAGGCTGAGAGGAATTATTCGACCGTCGAGAGAGAGTGTTTGTCTCTCGTATGGGCCGTGCAAAAATTCCAGCCCTATTTGTATAGAGTTCAGTTTCGGGTCCAGTCGGATCATCAGCCCTTGATGTTCCTGGCTACTTCTCAGAAGCTCAACGCCCGTTTGATGCGGTGATCGTTGTTACTTCAACCCTACAATTTGACAGTGGAGTATATCCCTGGGAGGGAAAATGTTGGAGCGGACTTCTTGTCAAGACACCCAGCTCCTGAAGAAGAGGTATGAATCATCTAGATCGAACGTACAGTGGAGAAGAGTGAGCTGGACTACTCTCTTAAGAGGGGGCCTATGTCATGAAATCCACTGTCCTTAACAATCAGATAATACAGATAACAAGGACAGTCTGATTTGCAGCTACAGTTGTTTACTAAGGGGAGTCGGTAAGATCAGGCAGTGGAGTCTTTTTTGATGTTCCCCACACGTCAGGAAATTGTAGGCATGTAGTTGTGACACGCGGGCTTGTTTTGGTTGTCAAAACAGGGGGAGACAACTGGTGACATTGATTAAACAAAATGGAGATAAGATTTCTGGAAATAGTTAGTACTCTTGGGGACACCTGCGTGACATCAAAAGAACTTCACTGGAACACTCCCGGCTCTTTGTGACAAAAACATGACTGGTTTACAGTTAGTGTTGAAGAAAAAGTTGACTTAGGCAAACGTGCTGTGTCACTGCAGTTAGGGATTTTAATAACATCTACCGTGTGCGGGATAAATTAGATTTAATTTTACACGTGCCTGTCATGGCAAAATGTAGATGTGATTTAGGAGAACTGCGGTGGTGCATAAGGTATTACAAATAATATAGTGTAATTAAGCCTAATTAATACAAGCAGTAGCCTTGGTAAAACTAGCTAGTGTAGTGAAGTGATGATTAGTTCTGCTAGTTGAGAATAGAGTAGTGAAGTGATGATTAGCTCTGTTAGTTGAGAATAGAGTACGGAAGGGAGAATTAGCTCTGCTAGTGAGAATCGTGTAGTGGGGTGATATTTGGAGAGATTTAAGAATGGGTTGGGAGATGGAGGGGGAAGTGTCCAATAGTGGGATCTTTCAGTGGGGTGCCCACTGGGGTTCTGCACTCTGTTTATTGGCCTTTCCTTGTCATAGCTTGATTCAGATTGAAGTGATGAGCCACTCTGATCCATGTGTGACAAAACGTCAGTGGCCCATGTCCTCAGGCCTTCTTTGGGTTTGGGTAAACAGGGGGAAACAGCTTTCGGGAACCCTCAGTTCTCTTGTTCGCTCAATCACCATGGAAGATAGTGCTTTGGGTTACGTTAACAACACGATCTTTTCATAGAACGATTAGATATATGTCTTGTCTTCGGGGAAACCCGATAGGGCACTTTACACCAAATACACACCAGTGCAACTTCTGGTGCAATTCATGTCCGTTCCAACCCCTACAGTTTGGTATTTGCAGCATGTCAATTTAATTCAAAGATTAGGACAAAAGTGCAACCTACTACTGGGGAATGAAAAGGTAATAATTGGGTTTTATTGAATACTGCTAGTCCTTGGTTGTCTCGACTGGTGAGACGAATTGGCGAGACGGCAGTCTTGCTATATTGGGAGTGGGTTGACCGTTGGCCAATCTAGCTAAGCGTCTTGTTCTTGGCATTGCCTGGGAACGAATCTTAGCACTATAGATTCCCAGATGATTTCGCTTGTTCTTGGCAGCAGATGGGCGGGGGCTATCTTTCTTCATACGGCCTGAACTCTGCATACTGTCATCTTTCATGTGACTATAAATATTACATATCCACGTATTCCCACCATTTATGTTCTGTCTTCTGAAAACGGAAGAGGGGATACACTGGGCTATCTCTTTCATCTTTTAGCGGATATGGTGGCCGGGTGAACTGAATAGTTACTGGTCGATAAGATCATATAGTTCTACGTGTAAGGTGAGGCACTGCCGGTACATTGCGGCGACAGCTCAGCCAAGAGCAGGAGCCGGAAGGAATAGTATCTTCTTTCCTATTCTTGCTAGGGATGGGGAACTACACTGCGTGCCATACAACCCCACTACTATAATATTAGTTAAGGGGGAGAAACACATATCACTAAGCACACCACACCACAAGAGCTTTGTCGTGAGAAAGACATGGTTTGCAAGTGAGAGAGAAGCCGGGAAACGAATGTGCCCAATAATAATAAAGGCAGGGTATCAGTGTGGAGAGTGAGTCTTGTATGCAAAAAGGTGCATAGGGCAGCCGACAGGACGTCTACAAGATGGAGGTCTACTCAAGCCAGGACGAAGCCAATCCAGGGGCTACCTGACAGGTCAGACCCATTCACGTGGGCCACTTATCTAATTGATTAGGTAAGCCAAAATGCATGACAAATTTATTAACTGAGGCCCAATTGGACCTCAGGATTGTGGTGCATGAGTCAGCCGGCCGCTCACTAATCTTTGTCATCTCCAGGGTCCTTCGTTTGGCAGTAGAGTGAGTTGAAAGTCTCGACACGGCTTCCATGCCTAAAGCTATATGCAACTGATGAAGCCAGGTCATGTCATTGGCCATACCAGGTAGAATGTGTCTAACTATGAGGGAGAATCAGGACTAAAATTAAACTAGTGACAATATCGCAACTCAAGTCTTCTCGTCGACTTAGGGTCGAGTGTTTGGTAATGATTCTGGTTAGACCTACACCTATTTCCCATCCTTGTCCGGGACAGCGAAAGACTCCGACCCATTCCCCATACACAAACTGTTCTCATGATATTATTTCCCAACCAAAATTGTGCCAAGTGATCAAATGGCACTTTCCCAGACCAGTTGAGTGACCATATCGTGTGGGCCACGGAAACCTGGAAGCCTGGTTCTACAGCAGCCTGTTGTTCGAACAACCTACGCTGGAAAGAGAGACCTGAGGATTTGTCCGGTGAGGTGGATGTGAACTACGGGACAATATTGAGATCTGTGGTCTATGATGTTCAGAGTTGTGTTGCTTCATGTCTGGACTAGAGTTATCTCCTCAGTTTGTTTATAGACTTTTATAGGTTCATCTGTCTTGATGTTTTTCTGAGCTGTCCTTTATTAAGGTATTAAATTCTAATTATAGGTACTGGGACGATCGTCATGTTATGTTTGTGTCAGCCAGAAAGACACTGCAGGAAATAGGTCCCGAGGTCGAAAGAGAGAGTGACAGTGAGTCCGGGGAACGGAGGAGGGTTGGCAAGCAAAGACCTATCCAAGCCAGAGCTATAGAATAGTATTGAAACATTGTGACATGAGATTTGATACCCTCCACGTAGCTTGTTACAATTTCTGGGGGCACGTCGCGGGATATTTGAAATCCTGGTGGAGTTCTGGCTAATATAGTGATAGGGGACAGATATTCTTGTCTACTATCAATAGGTTCTGCCTACCGTGCCTGGCTATTGTCTATACTCTTCCTGACACAGAATGACCGACATACGACGTGTTGTGGTCGTGTAAAATATCCAGTTGTGTAGATGAAATAGAAATTTAATATACAATTACATATTCCCTTACCCTCTGAGTTTAAGATGGCATCAGCTAAATTTAATGTTGCTGAAGTACAGGCTACAGGGCGTGAGATGGGTTATGATGGGGCGGAGATACAGAAATATGTGCAAGAAGTGGAAAGAGACTTCAAACAAGATGTGCGCGAAGCTAAGAAAATTGAGGCTGAGGCTAGGAAGATAGAGGCAGAGCAGGCAGTCAGAGACCATGAGTTCCGTATGAGGGAGTTGGAGCTAAAAGCTCAACCTGCCAAGGAAAGCGAGGGTGCAGTTGGAGGCGCAGTTCTCCCTGACTCAACAACTTCTAGTGGCGGTCCATACCAGGCAATGAAGTTCCCATTGCTCCCGTTCGATGAACACAAAGATAAGATCGACCAGTATCTTCACAGATTTCAGTCGATGGCTTTGGCTATGGGATTGGAACGTGGGAAGTGGAACTTGAAACTCTCACAGGGCCTGAGGGGGACCGAGTACGAGGTCTACTCAAGGTTGCCATTTGGTATGGAGAATGACTATGAGGCCCCGGAAAAAGCATTATTGAAAAGGTTCCAGATGACAGCCCATACATACCGACAGTTCAGAAAGTCGAAGAGAGAGCCAGGAGAGATGTTGGCAGCCTACAGTGTTAGACTGAAGTCTTACCTTTTGAAGTGGATGTCATTAGTTGGATTTGCTAACGACTATGAAAGTTTAGAAGAATTAGTAGTCGTGGACCAAATGAAGAGGATGATGCCTAAGCCATTACAAACCTTCTTGCTTGAAAATGGGGCAGAAAGGTTAGACGTAGTAAACACATTAGCGGAAAGGTATGTGCTAGCTCATGGGGATAATGGGGAACTGTCACAACCCAATCCTCGACCACCAGACACATGGTCTGGAAAGAAGAAGAACCCTAAAACAGCCCACACCAAGAAGGAGAATCCTTTCGATAAAGTTCCAATTAAGAAACCCTCTGGTAAGAGTCCACCTGGATCTCCTAAAAGAAAGTGGAGTGAAAAGTGGTGCCCCTACTGCAAATCTCCCACACACAATACGGCCGATTGCAGGCGCAAACAGAAAGACTCTCACTATGCTGCCTGTCTTGTAGAAACCGGGGAAGTGTCTAACAAGGAGGTAGAAGGGAGGGGTCTTGAGAACAAAGATTCCGAGAAACCACCAGTAGTAGAGACGATACTTGTGAACGGACAACCAGTCGAGTGTCTCTATGACACCGGTCTGCAGTTTCAGGCCGTAATTTCCTCACACTTAGTGAGCCCAGAGCAGCTAACGGGGGAGTCTATTGAGATTCAAACGGCGACCAAGAGTGCGGTAGCGATGTCTCTTCCGATTGCGAAAGTGGACATCAAATCGAAATATGTTACCGGCACTATACAGGCAGCCGTTCTGCTCGATCCAATCTTCCCAATGATCTTGGGTTGTCGCTACGTCTTTCTAGGGATCCCAACAGAACCCATGTACGTAGGCGCAATGCAAACCAGATCTCAATCGGGAGATAAGCAGACGCCGGCCTTGATCGTGAATCCTTTGCCTGGGGAGTTACGAGCTGCTCAAATCCAGGATGCTACTTTGCAACCTTGCTTCAACCAGTTGCCAAAAAGTTCTGACCCACCAAGACGGGGTCAGTATTATATGAAGAATCGGTTACTGTTCCAGAGAGCCTGAGTGGAGGAACGCCAGCATGGACAGCTGGTATGTCCTAAGGCCTATCGGGAAAAACTTCTGCATATGGGACACACCATTTCATTCAGTGGACACATGGGTGTCGGGGCAACACTCCAGCGCATTTCCTGCCATTACTACTGGCCAGGGATGACTGGAGACGTGCGTCGGTACGTCAAGTCGTGCCCAGAGTGCCAGCGTGTGGCACCAAAACACTGGACGGCCCCGGTAGTCTTGGGTGACATGCCCATTATGAACTCTCCTTTCGAGAGAGTTGCCATCGATCTTGTTGGTCCTCTTCCTCGGACTAGGAAGAGGAATATGTACATTCTTACGATGGTGGATTGCTGTTCCATGTGGGGTGAGGCGATACCGCTGACCACAATCGACTCTAAGCGAGTGGCTGATGCACTGGTGGAGACCTTTACTCGTTTGGGATTTCCAAACCACATCCTAACGGACAACGGGTCTCAGTTCTGTGGTAAGCTGATGGAGGAAGTCTTCCGTATCTTCCAGACTAACCACATTCACACAAGCCCGTACCACCCTCAGTCGAATGGGCAAGTATAGAGGTTTAATGGTACCTTGATGACCATGCTTCGGAAGCTGGCTCAAGAGAAACCAGACAGATGGGATGAGTATATCCCAGCCGCCTTGTTCGCCTATCGGGAGGTTCCCCATAGGTCGACCAGGTTGCCACCAGCCACTCTACTATTCGGGAGGCCAATCAAGGGTCCCTTAAAAGCCCTATTGAGATGTTGGACAGAGGAAGAAACTTCCAAAGAAGTTGTATCCTCATATAAATACGTCGAAGAGTTAAAGAAGAAACTCCAGACGGGTTTGGCTTTGGCAGCTCAGAATCTGAGGGCGGCCAGAAAGAGACACTCGGCCTACTACAGTAGAAGGACGAAAGATAGGTCTCTTAAAGTGGGGGATCGGGTTCTGTTGTTACTTCCAGTAGGTTCCAATAAACTCGAGATTGGTTGGCAGTGACCTTTCCCGGTGGTTAGGGTTGTGTCCCGCACCAACTATGCCATCCGGATCATGGGGAAATCCAAAATCTTCCACATTAACCTCCTCAAAAATTATGAAGAACGATCTGATGGTACTTCTCTCCCACTCATGACTATGGCGGTCGCGATGGAAACTGAATCGGGCGAAGACGCGGATAGGGAGTATCCTTTACACCCTGGGGAAACCTATAGGGATGTACATATAAATTCTGATCTGTCGGCTGAAGAAACAGACCTAGTCATCCGTTTGTTGGAGTCCCATTAGCAGATTCTTACCGATCGGCAAGGGCGGACAGGGTTGGTCGAGTTTGATATGACTCTGACTACCCAAGACCCTGTTCGCCAAAATATATATCCAGTGACCTTTTCGAAAGATAAGGCCCTGGAAGCCGAAATCCAGAAGCTTCTGGACGATGACATCATCACTCCTTCGACTTCTCCTTATAATGCCGGGGTTGTCTTGTTGAGGAAGCCCAGTGGGGAGCACCGCCTATGTATTGATTACAGGCATTTAAACAGTTGTACGACATTCCAAGTTGAACCGTTACCGAACACAAATCAACTGTTTGCCAGACTAAATGAGGCAAAGCACTTTTCGAAAATTGATCTAAGCCGGGGATATTATCAGATCCATGTGAAGCCCGAGGTTTGCCCCTTGCTCGCCTTCAGCACTCCGA
Organism: Cepaea hortensis; assembly: GCA_963921405.1. Taxonomy (NCBI): domain Eukaryota; kingdom Metazoa; phylum Mollusca; class Gastropoda; order Stylommatophora; family Helicidae; genus Cepaea; species Cepaea hortensis. Next base: position 318,576,696 of record OY992876.1, on the reverse strand, counting down.
GCGGGCATTACGAATTCAAGGTGATGCCATTTGGGCTGAGCAATGCACACAGTGTGTTCACCCGCATGATGAGAATGTTATTAGAGCCTTTAAAGGATCCCTCTGTGGTCTCGTTTATGGATGATATTCTCATCGCGTCTGACAATCTGAGCGATCACCTGAAGTCCTTGGGACAGATCTTCACAAGGTTAAAAGAAGAAGGGTTAACCGCCCGTCCAGCCAAATGCATGATTGGTTATCAATCCTTGAAATTTCTGGGACATACTATTACCCCAGGGGGACTGGTACCGGAAGAAAAGAATATTGAGAAGGTCAGACTCGCACCCCGTCCTAAATCCAAAAAGGATGCTAGGTCTTTCTTGTCTCTGTGTGGATTTTACCAGAAATTTATTCCGAAGTTCAACGAAATTGGGGCGCCGTTAACCGAAGCCCTGAAGAAAGGATCGCGAGATCCTATAGTCTGGACCCAGAGCTGTGAAGAAGCTTATGGGAAGCTGAAACAGGCTTTGGTGGACAGGCCAATCCTGCAACTCCCAAATTTGGAGAAAACGTTTGTTCTAAGAACCGACGCGAGTAACATAGGGATTGGGGCAACTCTGTTGCAGGAAGGGCGAGAAAATCCTTCGGTGCTATGTCCGGTGGCGTATGCCAGTAGAAAACTGTTACCCGCGGAACGGAATTACTCCAAGGTCGAACGGGAATGTCTAGCTCTAGTGTGGGCGGTACAGAAATTTCAACGTTATCTGTATGAGTACCGTTCAAGGTACAATCCGACCATCAACCTCTGACGTTTTTGGCAACTTCGAAGAAACTGAACGCGAGATTAATGAGATGGTCATTGCTCCTACAACCGTATCAGTTCACGGTCGAATACATCCCCGGAAGGGAGAATGTGGGAGGGAATTTTACTATCACGGCATCCTATGATTGAATGTGAGGGGGCGGCCTTTAGAACAGAACCTCTAGCAGTAGAAAGTTCGTAGGGTTCGACTTTCTTAAGATGGGGCCTATGTGACAAAACGTCAGTGGCCCATGTCCTCAGGCCTTCTTTGGGTTTGGGTAAATAGGGGGAAACAGCTTTCGGGAACCCTCAGTTCTCTTGTTCGCTCAATCACCATGGAAGATAGTTCTTTGGGTTACTTTAACAACACGATCTTTTCATAGAACGATTAGATATATGTCTTGTCTTCGGGGAAACCCGATAGGGCGCCTTACACCAAATACACACCAGTGCAACTTCTGGTGCAATTCATGTCCATTCTAACCCCTACAGTTTGGTATTTGCAGCATGTCAATTTAATTCAAAGATTAGGACAAAAGTGCAACCTACTACTGGGGAATGAAAAGGTAATAATTGGGTTTTATTGAATACTGCTAGACCTTGGTTGTCTCGACTGGTTAGACGAATTGGCGAGACGGCAGTCTTGCAATATTGGGAGTGGGTTGACCGTTGGCCAATCTAGCTAAGCGTCTTGTTCTTGGCATTGCCTGGGAACGAATCTTAGCACTATAGCTTCCCAGATGATTTCGCTTGTTCTTGGCAGCAGATGGGCGGGGGCTATCTTTCTTCATACGGCCTGAACTCTGCATACTGTCATCTTTCATGTGACTATAAATATTACATATCCACGGATTCCCACCATTTATGTTCTGTCTTCTGAAAACGGAAGAGGGGATCCACTGGGCTATCTCTTTCATCTTTTAGCGGATAGGGTGGCCGGGTGAACTGAATAGTTACAGGTCGATAAGATCATCTAGTTCTACGTGTAAGGTGAGGCAATGCCGGTACATTGCGGCGACAGCTCAGACAAGAGCAGCAGCCGGAAGGAGTAGTATCTTCTTTCCTATACTTGCTAGGGATGGGGATCTACACTGCGTGCCATACAACCCCACTACTATAATATTAGTTAAGGGGGAGAAACACATATCACTAAGCACACCACACCACAAGAGCTTTGTCGTGAAAAAGGCATGGTTTGCAAGTGAGAGAGAAGCCGGGAAACGAATGTGCCCAATAATAATAAAGGCAAGGTATGAGTGTGGAGAGTGAGTCTTGTATGCAAAAAGGTGCATAGGGTAGCCGACAGGACGTCTACAAGATGGAGGTCTACTCAAGCCAGGACGTAGCCAATCCAGGGGCTACCTGACAGGTCAGACCCATTCACGCGGGCCACTTATCTAATTGATTAGGTAAGCCAAAATGCATGACAAATTTATTAACTGAGGCCCAATTGGACCTCAGGATTGTGGTGCATGAGTCAGCCCAGTCGCTCACTAATCTTTGTCATCTCCAGGGTCCTTCGTTTGGCAGTAGAGTGAGTTGAAAGTCTCGACAGGGCTTCCATGCCTAAAGATATATGCAACTGATGAAGCCAGGTCAAGTTATTGGCCATACCAGGTAGAATGTGTCTAACTATGAGGGAGAATCAGGACTAAAATTAAACGAGTGACAATATCGCAACTCAAGTTTTCTCGTCGACTTAGGGTCGAGTGTTTGGTTATGATTCTGGTTGGACCTACGCCTATTTTCCATCCTTGTCCGGGACAGCGAAAGACTCCGACCCATTCCCCATACACACACTGTTCTCATGATATTATTTCCCAACCAAAATTGTGCCAAGTGATCAAATGGCACTTTCCCAGACCAGTTGAGTGACCATATCGTGTGGGCCACGGAAACCTGGAAGCCTGGTTCTACAGCAGCCTGTTGTTCGAACAACCTACGCTGGAAAGAGACCTGAGGATTTGTCCGGTGAGGTGGATGTGAACTAACGGGACAATATTGAGATCTGTGGTCTATGATGTTCAGAGGTGTGTTGCTTCATGTCTGGACTAGACTTATCTCCTCAGTTTGTTTATAGACTTTTATAGGTTCATCTGTCTTGATGTTTTTCTGTGCTGTCCTTTATTAAGGTATTAAATTCTAATTATAGGTACTGGGACGATCGTCATGTTATGTTTGTGTCAGCCAGAAAGACACTGCAGGAAATAGGTCCCGAGGTCGAAAGAGAGAGTGACAGTGAGTCCGGGGAACAAAGGAGGATTGGCAAGCAAAGACCTATCCCAGCCAGGGCTATAGAATAGTATTGTAACATTGTGACAGGAGATTTGATACCCTCCACGTAGCTTGTTACACCATGACAGAGTTTAGTTCACTGATAAATCTCTGAGCAAGGCAGTAGGCCTACATTCAGCTAGTAGGGATAAGTATCAGGCGGCCTTCACCAGATGTGGTCTCTTTCTCTGACAGGTTCCCCTACGTCTATGAGGAAGCTCTACACTGGGTTTGATGGAGGTCAACTCTCATTAAGAAGAACATCCAATGAACATTCACTTTATTTTATAAGATGAATAAATACACAGAAGAAAGTACAATCAGCACTGTTTATGCTAGGCCTAGGATCCAGAGGGTCCATTCGAAACTGGCTCAGTTGAACAAAACATTATAAACGATTCATTTACAATAGGGATTCACCCAGGGTGGGTGATACTCGTTTCTTCACCACATACCACTGAACATTAGTGTGTAGAGAAAGACATTTGAACATGAAGTTCTCGTGGAATAATTTAGTACAGTGAAGAAATACTTTAGAACCGTTTGTGTGTGACAATCTATGAACATGGATTAGAACAAATGTGAGACCTGAGACATTAAAACCTAGTTTTCACGGTACAGCGATCCGTACTTATTTGAGTTATAGGGACCTTAGTCTTTACAGTGAGTGTCAGATCGATGAGTAAGGTTATACAATAACTAATTTTGGTGGATCATACATCTAGTCGACCCAGTGGATCCCGGAGAAAGTCAACGTCTGGAAGAAGAGACGCATCAATCGGTGAGGTGTTCACGTTATAAGCTATCATGATGTGGTGTACCCTTGCAATGATGATCATCTGATTTGGCTCCCGATCTGCCGCTCTGAATCTACATACACACTAGAATATTTGACACACATTCTACACAGTACACACACACACACACACACACACACACACACACTTCTCACACACATACTCTTTGTTTTAATAAATTATTTTGTATTTATTTGTTAAAGCTAGAGTTGTTGAGTATGTTGTGTTGGGGAGGAGTGAGAGGGGGCATGATCTAGGGGTGAGTGAGAGTGAGAAAGAGGTGTCTGCAGACTGACGGAGTTTTGTGGACGGAGTCTGGTGGTTTCTCTAGGACCATAATATTGGGTTAATAAAAATGTGGGTGTTGATTCCCATCACTCCAGGGACGACACTAAAGTATTAAACGGATACAGGACAGCTACCTCAGAGTCAACGCAAACACACAATGTCTCAACTGCATAGGGAAATTAACTCGGTAAAGGGCACCAGGTTAAAAAGAGGAAATTTGTTGACTGGTCAAGCCGAATACATTCTTGAACAGGTGAGTTCACGTAAGGACTTCGAACCTGGCGAGGAGTGGGTACAAGTGCCAACATAGTTCTGTGTAGTAAGGTAGGCGGGCAACGAAAGCCTAAATCTTTAGCTATACTAATGTATAGGTATGACGTCACTTCAAGTGCATCAATTTTCAAGGGAGATAAATCTTGAATAACCAATGGACGTTTGTGAGTGTGTGTGTGTGTGTGTGTGTGTGTGTGCGTGAGTGTGTGTGCGTGTGTGTGTGTGAGTGTGTGTGTGTGTGTGTGTGTGTGTGTGTTTAAATAATGCCAATGCCCTATTTATTGTTATTTTCTTGTGATTGCATTGGGTATGGCTTAAACAATGCGACCTCCTGTAAAAAAGTGCACCATTGTTTTCTGAATGAGAAACCAATCTTCAAATCCAACCTTGTACTGGTGTAGGGATTGAATCTGCTAGCCTGCCAGTGGCGCACCAGAAATTACAGAGCGAGCTTGATCTATAACAATATGGCGCTAGCACCATGAACAGAACAAGGCCGTGACATCACTGGCTAATGACGTGAAATACACGATACTGGGGAGACGTGAAATACACGATACTGGGGAGACGTGAAACACTCGATACTGGGGAGACGTGAAACACTCGATACTGAGGAGACCTGAAACACTCGATAGTGGGAAGACGTGAAACACTCGATACTGGGGAGACCTGAAACACTCGATAATGGGGAGATGTGAAACACTCGATAATGGGGAGACGTGAAACACTCGATAATGGGGAGACGTGAAACACTCGATAATGGGGAGACGTGAAACACTCGATAATGGGGAGACGTGAAACACTCGATAATGGGGAGACCTGAAACACTCGATAATGGGGAGACGTGAAACACACGATACTGGGGAGACGTGAAACACACGCTACTGGGGAGTCGTGACACACGCGATAATTGGGAGACCTGAAACACTCGATAATGGGGAGACGTGAAACACTCGATAATGGGGAGACCTGAAACACTCGATAGTGGGGAGACGTGAAACACTCGATACTGGGGAGACCTGAAACACTCGATACTGGGGAGACGTGAAATACACGATACTGGGGAGACGTGAAACACTCGATAAATGGGAGACGTGAAACACTCGATAATGGGGAGACGTGAAACACTCGATAATGGGGAGACGTGAAACACTCGATAATGGGGAGACGTGAAACACTCGATACTGGGGAGACGTGAAACAATCGATACTGAGGAGTTGTGAAACACTCGATACTGGGGAGCCGTGACACACGCGATAGTGGGGAGACGTGAAACACTCGATAATGGCGAGACGTGAAACACTCGATACTCGGGAGACGTGAAACACTCGATACTGAGGAGTCGTGAAACACACGATACTGGGGGAGTCGTGACACACGCGATAGTGGGGAGACGTGAAACACTCGATAATGGCGAGACGTGAAACACTCGATACTGGGGAGACGTGAAACACTCGATAGTGGGGAGACCTGAAACACTCGATAATGGGGAGACGTGAAACACTCGATACTGGGGAGACGTGAAACACTCGATACTGGGGAGTCGTGACACACGCGATAGTGGGGAGACGTGAAACACTCGATAATGGTGAGACGTGAAACACTCGATACTGGGGAGACGTGAAACACTCGATACTGAGGAGTCGTGAAACACACGATACTGAGGAGTCGTGAAACACACGATACTGGGGAGTCGTGACACACACGATAGTGGGGAGACGTGAAACACTCGATACTGGGGAGACGTGAAACACTCGATACTGGGGAGACCTGAAACACTCGATAATGGGGAGACGTGAAACACTCGATACTGGGGAGACGTGAAACACTCGATACTGGGGAGACGTGAAACACTCGATACTGGGGAGACGTGAAACACTCGATACTGGGGCGACGTGAAACACTCGATACTGGGGAGACGTGAAACACTCGATACTGAAAAGTCGTGAAACACTCGATACTGGGGAGACATGAAACACACGATACTGGGGAGACATGAAACATTCGATACTGGGGAGACGTGAAATACTCGATACTGGGGAGACGTGAAACACTCGATACTGGGGAGACGTGAATCACTCGATACTGGGAAGACTTGAAACACTCGATACTGGGGAGACGTGAAACACTCGATACTGGGGAGACGTGAAACACTCGATACTGGGGAGACGTGAAACACACGATACTGGGGAGAAGTGAAACACTCGACAATGGGGAGACGTGAAACACACGATACTGGGGAGACGTGAAACACTCGATACTGGGGAGACGTGAAACACTCGATACTGGGGAGACGTGAAACACACGATACTGGAGAGAAGTGAAACACTCGATACTGGGGAGACGTGAAACACACGATACTGGGGAGAAGTGAAACACTCGACAATGGGGAGACTTGAAACACTTGATACTGGGGAGACGTGAAACACACGATACTGCAGAGACGTGAAACACACGATACTGTGGAGACGTGAAACACACGATACTGGGGAGACGTGAAACACTCGATACTGGGGAGACGTGAACCACACGATACTGGGGAGAAGTGAAACACTCGACAATCGGGAGACGTGAAACACACGATACTGGAGACGTGAAACACTCGATACTGGGGAGACGTGAAACACTCGATACTGGGGAGACGTGAAACACACGATACTGGGGAGACGTGAAATACTCGATACTGGGGAGACGTGAAACACTCGATACTGGGGAGACGTGAAACACTCGATACTGGGGAGAAGTGAAACACTCGACAATGGGGAGACGTGAAACACACGATACTGGGGAGACGTGACACACGCGATAGTGGGGAGACGTGAAACACACGATACTGGGGAGCCGTGAAACACACGATACTGGGGTGTCGTGAAACACACGATACTAGGGAATCGTGACACACGCGATAGTGGGGAGACGTGAAACATACACGTGAAACACACTATAAAGGTAGATTTTTAACTTACGATACTGGGGAGATTTGAAACACACGATACTATGGAGCCATGAAACACTCGATGCTGGGGAGATGTGAAACACACATTACTGGGGAGGCGTGAAACACGATATATGGAAGAGGGAGTGGCCCAGTGGCTAGATGCTGGCCTCTTAACGTTTATAAGTCTGCATCGTAACATTACTCGGGACTCAAAACAATGTTTTCTCGTAGAGAATTTGAATAACGAAAAAACAAACAATAGACTGCACGATTTATGGCTGGCATGTTTCGCTGCACCTCGTCAGGTACATACTGCTGAAATCACACAACAAAGATTAAAGTAATTAGATACATCCTTCAAACTGAAATATACATTGTAAAATTACCGTGGTAGACAACTGACATTGCCGTGTGAATATGTCTGCTATATATGACAGTTGGAAGAATTAATCGGGATGCCAGATCCACCCAGCCTAAAGGAGGTACTAGGAAGTGTCGTGGGAAGTAGAGGCTACCCACGTAAAACTGACCACATCAAGTACCGATTGATCTATACATATATTGGTCTAGCACCATTTACTCAACTCCACTTAAGGCATGTACAAGAGTCCCCCAGACCTCCGCTTCTTGACTTAAGTGCAGATAGCAGGAAGTTTCTGCTTCCACAACAAACTAGTATAAACAACACACTGTCTGGAACAACACACCTGTTGCTGTCGAATGAATACACAGGTGATTGGAGCCGCGACTGGTGTATCGGAGACTTCTGTAATGTCCCTAAGACAGCTTCTAAAATATTGGCCAGCCACCTACGGAACTGTTGAATACCTTTCATGTTAGATATGTTTGCACATATTAGCACATGTTGCGACATGTGCAAGGGAACGGGCCTTTCTAGGAAAACGTGCCTGAGGGAAATGTGAATTTTTAATGTGAGGAAAAATCGCTGACACATTCTAGCGTAGGAATGTTCATACACTTTCTGTCTCTGTACAGCAAACCTGGGGCTACTGTTAAATACTTATACAAATAGTGCAGCAGCAAATCTAGGGCTGTTGTTACATGTATATACCCATAGTGCGACATAAAATCTAATTATATTGTAAAATTGTTATACTGATTGCGTGACAGCACACTTAATGTTATTGTAACATTCATATACTCACCGTGCGATAGAAAATCTAAGGCTATTCTAACATTTATATACTCACAGTGTGACAGGAAATAAGGTGTTACTGCAATATGCATATACTGATAGTGCTACAGAAATCTTGGGGCAGTTGTTACATTCATATACTCATAGTGTGTTAGCAAACCAAGTGTTATTGTAACATTCACATACTCATTGTGCGACAGAAAATCTAGGGCTCTTGTTACATTCATTTACACTCATTGTGCGATTTAAAAACACGTAAAGCTATTGTTACACTGATTGGGGGGGGGGGGGGGGGGGCTGCGTGGTCTCGAGGTATGGTGACCATCTAGAGTGATGGAGGTCCCGGGTTCAAGCTCCGCTGAGGGCCGAGATTTTTTCACGTGGACTTCTAGTAACAAAATTTCCCCTGGTCTCTGGGTGGTGAGATCCGACACCTGTATGTATTTTAGCGCACGTAAGAAATCCCTTGGCAGTTGGAAATCTAAAAATAGTAGTATAACGGCGCTGCCGGCAAACATTTCGAGGTAAAAATCCACTCAAATGTTTCAGGATCCTCACCGGTGCTACGGAGTTCGTGCACTGAAATGAGTTTCTCCGGACTCAAGCTTGAGTTATAAGTAGAACGGAGCACTTATGGGTTACACCCGTGTGCCGTGATGTTGATCCATGGACTGAACTAAACTACATTCATATACTTATCCATCCATCATGTGCCATGCCGGTAAGAATTGGCGGTCATGACTCGTCATTTCACTTGATCACCAGAGTCGTGGTCAAGCCATCCAAATATTTACTTCTCTGACTTCCCTTTGTTCTCTTCCCCTCAATCTTGCCAGTGGTCACCACGTTCTTCATTTTATTTCTTCTCAAAACTTGACCAACATGTTGACTGTCTATGTTTAATTTCTCTAATCAATTTACGATTTTCATTTGCTTCGTGTAGTACTTCGTCATTGGCTTTTCTGTCTGTCCGTGGTATCCTTTGCATTCTCCACAGAAACCACATTTCCACAGCTATCAGATGTTCTTCAGCTTGACTGTTAATTGTATAAGCTCCACATCCATAAACAAGTAAAGGCTCTGTGTAGCACCTCAATACTCTTGTTCTCGTTTCAAGTGACATCTTGTTATTGGTCAATATGTTTTTCATCTTGCTAAAGGCTACTTTCGCCATGGCGATTCTTGTTCTAATCTCTTCAAGGCATCCACCATGAGATGTTAATACTGTTCCGAGATAATTGTAAATATTCTGTTGTTGAAGAATATTCTCATTTACTTGTATATTACATTGTGTATATCGTTCTTCATAGTGACGACCATAATCTGTGTTATTTTACAATTTTAATTCTAACCCTAGTTGTTCACTGTGTGCAACAATCACATCAACTAATTGTTGCAGATCCTGTTCATTGTCTGCAATCAATACTGTATCACCTGCATATCTAATGTTATTGATGTTTCGTGCTGCGATGATGATTCCATTTATATCTTCTACATTTCTGAACATATTTTCAATGTATAGGGAAAAACATATCTGGAGACATTACACATCCCTGTCTCACACCTCTTTTAATAGGCTGATATTGTCCCACTTTATCCATCCTTATGGCAGCTTGTTGCTTCCAATATGTTTTTTTAAATAAATTTAATGTCTTGCCTACCAGTTTGTAGATCTGCAAGCGGCTCTACCATTTTGACATATTTTGCTCTATTGAAAGCCTATGTGTAGTCAGTAAAGCAAAGATGTGTATCTTTGGTCACATCTATAGAACGTTCAATTACTGATCGCAGCATATACACAGCATTTACTGTACCCTTTCCCTCTACAAACCCACATTGTTCTTCTCCTATTTCAGGTATTTTCTTCCTCAATCTTTGCAGGATAATTCGTAGCAAATTCTTCGTAATGTGACTCATTATACTAAATGTTCGATGTTAATCACATTCCAAGGCTCCTGATTTCTTTGGTATTGCAAGAAAGACATAATTACATAATTCAGAAGGTATATCAACGTTAGGCTATTGTTACATTCACCTACTCATAGTGCAACGGTAAAGCTGTTGCTAATGTTACATCCATAGACTTATAGTGCGTCAGACTACCTAAAGAATATTGTTGAGTTGAGTTGAATCAAGAACCGACATCATTGCACTCGGGGCATTCCCATAACCTATATACATGGTATTTAATTTTATTGTTCAGAATCATCGCCGGAGCTACAGAGTACATGCTCTGCGTTTTATGTTACCTTTAGCGGTCAGTGTAGATGTGTGAAGAGGGGAAGGCGAGGGAATGGAGAGAGAAGAATACATAGAAATAGACGGGCTGGGGCCAGGACAGTAAGGACAAAAACACAACGCCTAGGATTCTATTATATAACAGTGGGCTATTGTAACTATCGCAGTGCCAGGCAGAGAGGATCCATACTGGACAAACTGGTTTATGACTTTGACGTCATCATGCTGCTAGAATTAAATGGAGATGAATGCCATTGCCATGATAAGCACATATAGAGCATAGTTTTTTTTATAGAAATAAGGAAGAAGGTTCAATGATGTGCATTGATATTGAAACATTACTATAGCATACAGATATAAGCGTTCATAAGAGATAAAAGTTAAACATGGAATTCATCAATGGGACAGCGGTTGAAGTCTTTTCAGGAAAGCGAGCAAACATGTTATCTTTTCCTTGAAACGATAAATTCACAGCGTCACAATTTTACATCTAGACACATGCACCTTAGATTGCATTTTAGATGGCAGTCACATAATGTTTAAAAGGATGTTCTTACCAGTACCACAGATACCACAAAGAAAAAAAAATAAAATAACTCCAGAAATATTACATTGGCACCTTGCCGTCTTGACAGACGATAGTTTGTGCTTTAAAAAGGCATAATACCTTTTACCCATGGCGGTAGCGAATGTGACTGACAAGGCCAATTCGCGCTGTAAAAGTTCGTTCACAGTGGGTACATGTGAACACGTGGTCATTTCCACCATCATGCACCATCTCACGTCTCACATGCTCGGTGTGTGAATTATCTGCAATAATTTTCTCCTTTGTCTTTATTCCATTTCTGATCTTTGCCCTCCATGCAACACGTTCAGCGGCGACCTGCTCCCACTGTGCATTATCAATGCCTGTATCAATCATGTCCCGCTTTCACACATCTCTGTATCGTAGTATAGGCAGACCCTGAGATCTCTTACCCATCTTTCATTCACCAAAAAAGATGTCCTTTGGTATTCTACCATCATCCATCCTCCTAACATGTCATATCCATCTAAGTCTACGAAGACTGAGCATGGAATAAAACGTCACACAACCTGATCTTTCCAATACTTCAGTATTTGTGATTTTGTCTTCCAGGATTATGGAGACTTCTTGAAATGTGAGTATCTGTCAGTTCGCCATGGTCACAAATTCCGCGCTATCAATCTGCCGATAACTTCTAGACTTGAAGACGTTATCCTTCGTGAAGTCAACCAATGAACGTAGTGCATTTGGTAAGCCACGCTTGTGCTAATTCCCTTTGACACGTCTATTTTGAATTATGATGTAAAATTGTCTGTATAGACCTCGTTTTGCTCTAATATGCGCAATTTTCAGAAATACCGTGGTTAATGATGATAAAAATATCATAGGTCACCACTGTTGACTTCCGAGAATTGCTGCCTAAATCTTTCAGCCAGATGTAGACTTATTAATCCGATACATCTCATATAACAACGTGTGCATATGATCTCATAGATAACGTTGTGGCTCATGCAAAAGAAACCCTGACGGATGTGGAAAGTGGCTTTAGGGAATGCCAGACTCTGGGCGTGAAGGACATGTGGGCAGGTCGTACAATGAGGTCAAAGACAATCCACTGTGCCAGAAAGAGACTTGTGAGGTTGGGGTGGACTGCTATGGACCAGCACATGTCTGAAGTTACGGTCCCGCCATTACTGAGAAGACATCGCGCGTGGTAGGGTCTGCCTGGAGAATGGATAGGTGCCTTATGAGGATATTCTTGGCAGCAATATTATGAGTATGGTATGCTAGTGAAAAGATGTGTATATTAATGCGTGGTTTCGGCCTGGAGGAGGGAGCCTCGGGATGACTGATAGAAAAAGCCGTAGGACAAAATTTTCTCAGGACAGCCACGAAGGGGCATGAAATCCAACAATTCGTGGGCTTTTTGAGGGAAGTCTTTGTTATCCAGACAAAGCCGACGGAAACGTGTCGAAAACTAAAGTTCCCCCAAATGAGAAGCCTACTGCCTGGGATTTCCTCCAGCTCATTAAACCAGTCCCATCGTTCCTTTGTGACAAAAGAACTACCGCGGTACAGATATTTCTTTAGTTCCTGCTTAGACCCTAAATCTCTAACTTTATGTGCAGCACCTCACCTCATTATTCCACCAATGACTTAGGTCTAGAACCTCATGTTTTAATCCCTTCTTCACTAGCAGACCCTGCCCATGTCTGCCGTGTAGAGTCGGATTAATGTTTCTGACATATCCATGGCAATGGCAATCATCTCCATTTAATTCTTGCAGCATGATGACATCAAAGTCATAATCAGTCTGTCCAGTATGGGCCCTCTCTGTCTCGCACTGCTACAATTCCAATAGCCCACTGTTATATATTTGAATCCTCGGCGTTGTGTGTTCGCCTTACTCTCCTGGCCCAAGAACGTCTATTTCTATGTATTCTTCTCTCTCCATTCCCTGGCTTTCCCCTCTTCACTCATCTACACTGACCGCTAAAGATAACATAAAGCGTAGAGCCCATAACGCCGTAGCTCCGGCGATGATTCTAAACAATAAAATTAAATAACATGTATATAGGTTATGGGAATGCCCCGAGTGCAATGATGTCGGTTCTTGATTCAACTCAACTTAACTCAACAATAGCATTACGTTGCCTGACGCACTATAAGTATATGAATGTAACATTAGCAACAGCCTTACTGTTAGACTATGAGTATGTGAATGTAATAATAGGCTAACATTTATATACCTTCTGAATTATGTTCTTCTGTCTTTATTGCAATCTCAAAGAAATCAGGAGCCTCGTAATGTGATCAACATCGAAGAGTTAGTATAATGAGTCACATCACGAAGATTTTGCATCGAATTATCATGCAAAGAGTGAGGAGGAAAATACAACGTGAAATAGGAGAAGAACAATGTGTGTTTGTAGAAAGAAAGGGTACAATAAATGCTGTATATATGCTGCGAGAAATAATTGAACGTTCTATAGAAGTTACCAAAGATATACATCTTTGATTTATTGACTACAGACAGGCTTTCGATAGAGTAAGACATGTCAACATTGTAGAGATTCTTGCAGAACTAAAAATTGATGGGAAAGATATTAGACTCATAAAACACACATATTGGAAACAACAAGCTGCCATAAGGATTGATAATGAAATGGGACAGCATCAGCCTATTAAGAGGGGTATGAGACAGGGATGTGTAATGTCTCCAGATCTTTTTTCTCCTCTACATTGAAAATATGTTCAGAAATGTAACAGATATAAATGGAATCATCATTGTAGCATAAAAAATCAATAATATTAGATATGCAGATGATACAGTATTGATTGCAGCCAATGAGCAGGATCTGCAACAGTTAGTAGATGCGGTTGTTGCACACAGTGAACAACTAGGGTTAAAATTAAATTGTAAAATGACACATATTATGGTTGTCCCTAGGAAGAACGAAATACCACAATAGTTTAGTTTAGTTAGTTTAATGTATTCGACGGATCAACATCACGGCACACGGATGTGACCGAAAAGTGCTCCATTCCACTCCTAACTCAAGCCAGAGTCTGGAGAAATGCAGCTCAGTGCACTAAATCCGTAGCACCAGCGAGGATCCTGAAATAGTTTGGGTAGATTTTTAACTCGAAAATTTTCCCGGGCAGCGCCGTTAGTCTAATCTTTTCAGATTTCCAACTGCCAAGGGATTTTTATCATGCGCAACAATACACACAGGCGTCCGATCTCACTACCCAGAGACCAGGGGAAATTTTGAAACTAGAAGTCCACATGATAATATCCCGGCCCTCACCGCGACTTGAACCCAGGAGTCCCAGCACTCGATGCGGAAAGAACAAGGGGAAGATAGAGAGGCAAATACCTAGTTGGCCTGGTCACATGGCATGGTCGAGACACAAGCACAGAACTGATCAGAATTAACACAATGTAATATACAAGTAAATGAGAATATTCTTCAACAAGCGAATAGGTACAATTATCTCGGAACATTATTAACATCTGATGGGAGATGCCCTGAAGAGATTAGAACAAGAACCGCCATGTCGAAAGTAGCCTATAGCAAGATGAAAACCATACTGACCAATAAAAAGATTTCAATTGAAACGATAAAAAGAGTGTTGAGGTGCTACATAGAGCAGTAGTTGTCAGCCGGTGGGGAATTTTAGGGCTTCCGGGGGGGGGGGTGTGAAGGGGGAGGAGGAGGGGAATTAAGATTATTTCAAGATCTAGTTAGTACAAGAACCGCTTACTTGAAATTGTTTCTCCCTCAATACTTTATGTTTCCGTACTTCTCGCCCGTCTGAAATTCGTTTTACAACGTTTAATGTTCTAGTATGTATTATTAAATTTAGCTTCCATGTTTACGTATACTGTGCAGGGGCGCGGGGTGAGGGGATTTTATAGGGAGGAAATACGAAAAAGGGTGTCCGATCTCACAACCTAGAGACCAGGGAAAATTGTGTTATTAGAAGTCCATGTGAAAAATTCCCGACCCTCACCGGGGCTTGAACCCGGGACCCCCAGCACTCGAAGGGACATCATATCTCGAGACCACTCAGTCCCCCCCCCCCCCCCCCCGCAATCAATGTAACAATAGCTTTACCTTTTTTTAAAAAATCGCACTATGAGTATATACATGTAGCTATATCGAAAGATTTTCTGCCGCACTATGAGTATATGAATGTTACAATATGCCTAGGTTTGCTGTCACACTTATTTTTGTCATCTTTTTGTTCTTCTCGTCCTGTCGTCACGTTTTGATGTAGTCATAGGAGATCTCCTTGACTATATGTTGTGTTTTATGAATGTGTTTGTTTGCTCATGAAGGCTAATCGCCGCAACGTCCTGTATGTGTCGTAATTTGGTTATGTAAAGCTGCACTACTTTGTGCCATTTTGTATTGTTTACATTTTCACAACTTTACCGCAGTTCCACCCAATTTTATTTATATTTTTACTATGAGTATATGAATGTCACAATAACACTTGGTTTGCTGTCACATTATGAATAGATTTATATGTTTTTTTTTCGGGATTTGAGATTTTTAAATATTGAGCACAACCCACTACTGGCAACGCTGATCGTATTCTGGTATGAACCTAAGGCCTATCCACGTCAATGTGGAAGCACTAGACTCGAGTTTAGCTCTCGTTTGAGCTCTTCAGTAGTGCATATCCTTGACCGGACCCGGAAACAAACCCCGGATCATTGGCGTGTGAAGCGGGTGTGTAAACACTAGACCATGTGGCACACGCTGGACACGGCTACATTATGAATATATAAATTGTAACAACAGCCATAAGTTTTCTGTCGCACTATCAGTATATGAATGTTACAATAACACTAGGTTTGCTGTCGCACTATGAGTATATAAATGTAACATTATCCTTAGATTTAATATCGCACTGTGAGTATATGTATGTTACAATATAATTAGAGTTTATGTAGCACTATGAGTATATACATGTAACAACAGCCCTAGATTTGCTGTCGCACTATTCGTATAAGAATTTAACAGTAGCCCCAGGTTTGCCGACAGAGAGTGTATGAATATTCCTACGTTAGAATGTGTCAGCGGTTTTTTTCTCACATTAAAAATTCACACTTACCTATAGGCATGTTTTCCTAGAAAGGCTCGTTCCCTGCACATGTCACAACCTGTGACAGTCTGTTGTTTATATTAGGTTGTTGTGGAAGCAGCAACTTCCTGCTCGATGCACCTAAGTAATGTAGCGGAGGACTGAATGACTCTTGGAAAAGCCGGGGCGTTCAGTGAAGGTGCTAGACCAGTATTTGTATAGATCAATCGGCCTCTACTTCCCACGACACTTCTTGGTACTCCGTTTAGGCTGGGTGGATATATAGAAGACATATTCACACGGCAATGTCAGTTGTCTACCACGGTAATTTTACAATGTAATTTCACCTTGAAGGATGTATCTAATTACTTTAATCTTTGTTGTACGATTCCAGAAGTATGTACCTGACGAGGTGCAACGAAACATGCCAGCCATAAATCGTACAATCTATTGTTTGTGTCTTCGTTATTAAATTTCACTACGGGCAAACAGTGTCTCACGTCTTAAAGTATCGTATGTTTCACGTCTCCCCAGTATCGTGTGTTTCTCGTCTCCCCAGTATCGCGTGTTTCACGTCTCCCCAGTATTGTGTGTTTCTCGTCTCCCAGTATCGAGTGCTTCACGTCTAACCTTATCGTGTGTTTCACGTCTCCCCAGTATCGCGTGTTTCACGTCTCCCCAGTATTGTGTGTTTCTCGTCTCCCCAGTATCGCGTGTTTCACGACTAACCTTATCATGTGTTTCACATCTCCCCAGTATCGTGTGTTTCATGTCTCTCCAGTATCGTGTCTTCCACGGCTCCCCAGTATCGTGTGTTTAACGTCTTCCCAGTATGTATGTTTCACGTCTCCCCAGTACCGTGTGTTTCACGTTTCCCCAGTATCGTGTTTCGCACCACCCTCTATCGTGTGTTTCATGTCTGCCTAATATTGTGTGATTCACGTATCCCCAGTATCGTGTGTTTCACGTATCCCGGGTATCAAGTGTTTGACGTCTGCCTAATATTGTGTGTTTCACGTCTCCCCAGTATCGTGTGTTTAACGTCTTCACAGTATCGTGTGTTTCACTTCTGCCCAGTATCGTGTGTTTCACGCCTCCCCAGTATCGTGTGTTTCACATCTTCCCAGCATCGTGTGTTTCACGTCTCCCCAGTATCGTGTGTTTCACATCTTCCCAGCATCGTGTGTTTCACGTCTCCCCAGTATCGTGTGCTTCACGTCTCCCCAATATCGTGTGTTTCACGTCTCCCCAGTATCGAGTGTTTGACGTCTCCCCAGTGTAGTGTGTTCCACGTCTCCACAGTATCGTGTGTTTGACGTCTCCCCAGTATCGAGTGTTTCACGTCTCCCCTGTATCGAGTGTTTCACGTCATAAGCCAGTGACGTCACGAGCTTGTTCAGTTCATGGTGCTAGCGCCATATTGTCATAGTTCAAACACGCTCTGTAATTTCCGGTGTTCCGCTGGCACGCTAGGAGGTTCAATCCCTACACCAGTAAAATGGTGAACTTGAAGGCTGACTTTTCATTCAGAAAACAATGTTACACTTATTTTTACAGGAGGTCGCAGTCAACCCACCATGTTTTGGCTGTTAGTAATTTCTTGGCAAATTCTTACGTTAAGTAGTTTACCATTGATGTCTGAATAACCAACACTCATACCATTGTATGAAAACCAACGCAAAGCGGCCTGCTGCCAAATCACCCGCAGCTGTGTTTTAAAAGTAATATGCGGGATCACGAATTGCGTTCGTAATGCCTTTTCCAAAGAGCCGGTAATGGCAAACTACTTACAGTAAAATTGCTGAGGAAATCAAGCCAGTGTCGAAGGCAACGTCCTGGACAGGACAGGCAACATGTTTCACTCGGCACTGGATGCCTGATGTGGTCAATGTCGCGATGCCCGACTTTACCTCCCAGCATTTATCCTGCTACCAGGTTTAGTTTTGGTGACATGGCAGCCCAAGTAACTTAACAAACATTCCAGTCTGGAGCAGGATTCTAACACAGTCACCCAGCCTGCATTGCAAGCGTTTTAGCCACTTGGCCTGCTCCCCCCCCCCCAATAAACAAAAACCATATATTGAATATACTGAAATGTATTTTCAATCTTAAGACACAGGAAAGAAACTTGAGAAACCTCAGTCTTAAGCTACAAGAAAGACAACCGAGTAACCTCAAGCGAAAGCCACAAAAAAGACCACTGAGAAACCTCATGCTGAAGCCTCGTCAAAGATACACGAGGAACCTCAAGCTGAAGCCACAAGACAGACACGAGAGAAACCTCATGCTGAAGCCCAGTCAAAGACACATGATAAAACTCTAGCTGAATGACAACTTAGAAACCCTCAAGTTGAAGCCACCAAAAAGATCACCGACAAACCTCATGCTGAAGCCTCGTCAAAGACAACTAAGAAGCCTCGAGCTGCAGCCACAAGAAAGGCAATTGAGGAACCACAAGCTAAAGCCACGCCAAAGACCACTGAGAAACCTGAAGCTGAAGCCACAAGAAAGGCAACTGAAAAACCTCAAGCTGTCTCCACAAGAGAAACAAGTGAGAAACCTCAAACTGAAGCCACAAGAAATAAAACTGAGAAACCTCAAACTGAAGCCACCAATCCATTCACAATGACCAATAGATTCAATGTGAAACCAGTTTTAACCCGGAAAGGTGACGAAAGCTTAGACAGTCTAGAGGAGACAACAGACACATTCATGGAAGATCACCCAGAGGTGGTCGAACAGTCCGACAAATTCTGCAAACTACCCGAAGAGGAGGCAGGTGTACGGATGACCACGATGCTCATTGTTCAGGCACAGAGAGAATTCAAAACAGGAAATAAAGCAACTAAACCAAAGAATAAATCCTTCTAAAGACGAGCTAGAAGCCATCACTGACAAAAGGAAAAGCACACAGAAACAGACAAGCAGCAAAACCCACAGGCCGAACCCCCAGCTGACGTAACAGGCATAAACTTTAGTGCATCGAAAGAGGAAACAGGAAAACATAAACTAAACCCGCACCATCAACCTTCACAGTTATAACCTAGGCTGTCACAGCTTGTCGAACGAGGTGGACAATTTTGGTTTATTTCTACATATCGTATCCGATCCGATCGGATGTCCGCTGTCTAGGCGACTGCATCAACAATGCTAACTTGTGATGATATCCTGTTCCTCCCTCTCTCCCTCTTCTCCTAGCCTGGAAAGGTTAGCAGACAACGTCATTCTCCGCCAGTAAAACGTTCGTTTTTGCATGACTCAGGGAATGTAATGTTTCCTGCGACCTTACGCCCCTCAAGATGTTCAGTGTGTTAGTGTTGTCTCGCTGGACATTTTGACCATGCCAAGTAGCAAAAAGTGTCTTTGTCTGCTCGCTTTTGTAACTTTAATAATATAAATACATAATTAAACAAATAAACAAGTCCATGGCAGGAGCCTGCCTTGGGTAGGTCGAGTTGAGTTGAGCTGAGTTGAGTTGAGTTGAGTTGAGTTGAATAGAGTTGAGGTGAATAGAGCTGAGCTGAGTTGAAACAAGTAGCGATTTCACTGATCCAGCTCTCCTTCTATAAATCATATTTTGGATATGATTCCCAACAACATCAAGCTTTCCTTCTCTAAGAGATTATATTCTAACATCTTTCAACAACAACATTGGGTTCTCTTTCTATACGTGATTATATTCTAACAACATTCCCCAACAGTGAGTTCTCACTCTATACGTGATTATATTCTAACAACTTTCCCAACAACATCAAGTTTTCTTTTTATACGTGATTATATTCTAGCAACTTTCCCAGCAGCAAGTTTGCCTTCTATGAGTAATTAAATTCTAAAAACTTCCCCAACAATATCAAGTTTTCATTCTTTAAGTTATTATATACTAACAACTTTCGCCAACAGTGAGGTCTTCTTCTGTAAGCGGTTATATTCTAACAACTTTTCCAACAACGTCAAGTTTTTCTTCTATAAGTTGGTATTTTATAACAACTTTCCACAACAACATCTAGTTCTCCTTATATAAGCGATTATATTCTAACAACTTTCCCAACTTCATGTTCTCCTTCTATAACAGATTATATTCTAACAACGTCTTAACAGCATCGAGTTCTCCTTCAATAACTGATTATATTCTAACAACAGCGAAAACCCCCCGGGCAACAGCTATGACAGGCTGGCTAAACCAGGCATGGGTAGCCGATTCGGCCTCAAACCAATGGTGAACTAGAGTATGCCTACCCAGCAAGTGAAGACAGGATTCGGCAGACTGCGCGGAATAAATCATTAATGATTCAACGGGCAAGGCGGCGTTTAGATGCAAAGCGTTGTGGAACGTGATGAGCATTCTGCAAGGCACGCAGAGCGCCCTGGTCATCCACTGCACCTGTATTCGTCTCCAGTCGTCTTGACTTGTCTTATCACTGGATTCAGATGCACTCAGGCGAGAGAGTGTTGTCATCAAATTGCGCAACTCTTCCTCATTTTAATCCAATTCATCGAGTAAGTCATTCTTCATCCAACTTCATCTATCGCCTTCAAGCCCTGTGGCTATGGGCGAGCGGCAAAGCGGCAGGCTTGGGTACGCTGGCAGTTGTAGTCGCAGACCGGCACATAGGCGGCTCAGGCCACATGGTCGTCTTCTACTTACCGGAGCAGCAGTGGGATTCGGCAGCCCCCTGAGCGATTGAGGAAACCTATAGTATGAGGAAGGGGCTAGAAAAGTTTCCCTAACACTGTCTGCTCCATTATTACCTAACCAACTAGCCGCGGTTTGTGGGTACCCTATATTGCGGTCGACATATAAACAAAGTAAAAACAGTTAAAGAAAAACAAAGCATACCATATTCTCTTAACCATCGGAACTTGGAATATACGCACATTACTTGATAGAGACGGCGCGGCGGGCCCAGAGAGACGAACAGCACTGATTGGGAGAGAGCTGGGCAGGTACAACATCGACATTGCAGTCTTGAGCGAGACACGACTTGCAGAAGAAGGCCAAATCTGTGAAGTAGGTATCGGATACATATTCATATTGAGAGGAAGGAAAAACGAGGAAAGACGCCAATCCGGTGTGAGATTTGCCATTAAGTCAACTCTGGTTGGCTAACTAGCTGGATTTCTGATGGCTATAAACGACAGGCTTATGACCATTATGTTACCTCTGCTTAAAAGAAAGAAGCATGCAACCATCGTTAGTGTTTACACACCAACCATGACCAATGAAGACGACGCCAAAAACAAATTCTTTGAGGACCTGCACAATGTATTAACAGCTGTTCCCAAAGGAGACAAATGTATACTTCTTTGGGACTTCAATACCAAAGTAGGCAAGGACACAGTCTTTTGAGTGACTGTAACAAGCTACGTGGAGGGTCCCAAATAGCCCTATCACAATATTTCAAAATTATTCTCTTTATAGCCCTGGCTGGGATAGGTCTTTACCTGCCAACCCTCCTCCGTTTTCCCCGGACTCACTGTCACTCTTTCTTTCGACCTAAGGACCTATTTCCTGCCGTGTTCTTCTGGCTGATCCATATATATAACACAGTGATCGTTGGAATAAACTAAAACTTGATTTATTAAATCAATACAGGACAGCACAGAAAAACATCAAGGCAGTTAACACAGAAAGTTCTAAACAGACACAACACAGATAAAGTTCAGGCACAGATCCTCAGGTTGCCATAGTCACAGACCCAGCTTCATATACTGACCGATCTATCCACATACATCTCACCACGTGTGCCAGAATCTCCTTCCTTCCCGGTACTTGGGTGTAAGTTCAACAGGCTTCTGTAGAATCAAATCCACTGGTTTTTGAGGACTTCCATTGAATTATGGTTTCCCATAATGGGAATTGTTCATGAAATTAACATAGATAGGTGTCTTTCAATGTCCGGTACAAAATGGGTATGCCGGATAATCATGCGTAGACTCAGCCTAGAAAACAACTGCTCTCGGGCCTATGTCACTGAAAGGACCCGAGATGCACCATTACTGCAAATTGTCATTTTCTCATGGTATGCAGGATAAGCATGCGTAGACTCAGCCCAGAATTCAACTGCTCTCGGGCCTATGTCATTTCCTCAAGATATGCCCTTGCCTCTCTCTCAGAGTTAAGCACACCAGGTGTGGTATGGCCAATACATTGACCGGGCTTCATCAGACGTATTTGGCTCTATCATAGAAGCCGTGTGGATACTGTCCGATTTAGTCACGTCCAACAGAAGAGGACCCTGGAGATGACAAACAATATTGAGCGACTGGGTTGACTCATGCGTCACACAATCCTGAGGACCAATAGGGTCTCAGTTACTACATTTGACATATAGGATCTCTACCCAATGTATTATATACGATACCCGAATGAATGGGCCTGACCTGTCAGGTAGCCCCTGGATTGGCTACGTCCGGGCTTGAGTAGACCTCCAGCTGGTAGATGTCAGGTTGTCCACCCTAGGAACGTTTTGTCTACAAGACACACTTTCCACACTCATACCAAGCCTTTATTATTATTGGGCACATTCATTTCCATGCTTTCCTCTCACTTGCAAACCATGCCTTTCTCACAACCAAGATCTTGTGGTGTGGTGCGCCTAGTAATCTGTGTGTTTCTCCCCGTTAACTAAATATAGTATAGTAGTGGGGTTATATGGCACACCGTGTAGTTCCCCATTCCCAGCAAGAATATGAAAGAAAATACTACCCCTCCCGGCCGCCGCTCTCGACTGAGCTGTCGCCCCAATGTACCGGCATTGCCCTGCACAAGCCATAGTGTAGATGAGTTCCGGTTCTCTCAGTGAGATAGAAGAGTCCATTATCCTCCCGACATCATCCTATCGAGTGACAGACGAAAGAGATAGTCCTGTGGCTAGCCTCTTCTGGCTCAAGAAGATAGATCATAGATTACCATAGCTATCCAATGATGATATTCCACAGAAAGATGACAATATGCCCAATTCAAGCCGTAGAAAGAAAGATAGCAACAGCTCATCTGACGCCAAGAACAAATGAAATCCTCTGTGGAGATATATTGTTCAGATTCACTTCCCCGGCTATGCCAAGAACAAAACACCTAGTTAGATTGCCAACGGCCAACCAACTCTTCATTTGTTATGATTGGCTTTTCGCCAATTCATCTTCCCCCTCGAGACAAAATACATTTATAAGTCCAGGTCTGGCTGGACCACCCACAACTCAAGTATTACCTTTCCACTACCTCAGTAGTATGTTGCATCTCTGTCGTAATCTTTAAATCACTTGACATGCTGCAACTATCAAACAGTATGTGTTGGCACGGCCATCAATTGACCAGCAGCCGCACCCGTGCACATTTGACGCAAGGCGTTCCATCGGGTCTACCCGAAAGGAAAGACAAATATATACTCGCTCCATGTAAAGATTGTGGTATGAAGATAACCCAAAGAACCATCTTTCATGGAGATTTGAGCGAACAAGAGAACTGAGAGTTTCCGAAAGCCGTTTCCCCCTGTTTACCAAAAATAAAAGAATGCATAAGGACATGGGCCACTGGCGTTTCGCTACAGTGACATTATTGGAAAGCACGGAGTCGGAAATTATAACTGAAATGCACTCGTATGTGCCGAACACGATCTCCTGATCACCAACACAATTTTCCGTCTTCCTATGAGAAATAGGACATCGTGGATGCACCCTCGCTTGAAACACGGGCATCTCATTGATTATGTCATCTTCAGGAGAATGAAAAAATCCACGTGTGGTGCCGAATATTGGGCAGACCATCTTCATATTGTCTCAAGAATAAGCATGCATATCAAGCCAACACGGCGTCCTCAAGGGGTACAAGTGAAATAAAAACAAAAACCAATTAAATGTCACCCGCCTAAACAATAAAATAACGCAGCTGTTGTTTGAAAATATGCTTGTTGACCGCCTCAAGCCCAGTGCCGCAGCTAAAAATGATTCGGAAACGGAGTGGAGAGCCCTAAAGGACATAATTTACAGCACTGCTATGGAAATCCTGGGTCCAGCCCCCCGAAAGCATACAGACTGGTTTGATAAAAATTCAAATGACATCAACCAATTGATGGCCGAGAAACACCTTCTCCACAAGGCATATTATAACGACCCAAATTCAACATAAAAAGGATGCCTTCAATACCATCCGGAGAGTAGTGCAGCAGAAACTTCGGCACATGCGGGACTCCAGGGTGAGCAACAAAGCTGATGAGATTCAATACATACAGGATTTTGCGTTGGAGCTCAAGCCAACGAACACAAGCAAGCAAGCAAGCAAGCAAGCAAGACTTTGCTGACAGACAGGATATGAAAAACGTCTACGACTCACTGAAGGCGGTTTATGGTCCAACGTCACCAGGCATAGTTCCGCTTCTTAGTGTAGATGGGAGAACATTGGTCACCGATAAAAAAGAAATCCTTCAACGTTGGGCAAATCATTTTAGCAACATCTTAAATGCAACCTCCTACTTCGATGATGACCCCTTCATCAAGTCCCGACTAATGATACTTTTGCTGACCTGCCAACCATAGTGGAAGTAAATAAAGCCATCCAGCAACTTTCCAGCAGCAAGGCGCCTGGTCCTGACTCCATCCGGCAGAGATATGCAAAGCAGGTGGACTGGTATTAAATGAACAGCTTCATTACGTCTTTATAAACATATGGGTGAACGAGATCATGCAACCAGATTTCAGGGATGCGTCAATAGTCCACCTTTACAAACATAACGGAAACCGCTATTCCTGTGACAACAACCAAGGCATCTCCTTGCTCTCAATTGCATGGAAAATACTCGCCAGAATTATTCTCAATCGCCTCAGCGCCCATCTCGACCAAGGTCTTCTTCTTGAGAGTCAGTGTGGCTTCAGAAAAGAACGAGGAACTGTTGACATGATTTTCAATGCAAGGCAGTTACAAGAGAAATATCAGGAACAAACCTCCTTATCAAGGCTTTTGATACAGTCACTGAGAAGGTCTGTGAAAGATTATGGCGAAATATCGCTGTCCACAAAAGTTTGTCCAAATAGTGCGGTTATTGCATTATGATATGCAGGCAAGAGTACAGGAAAACGGTGAACTGTCTGAGCCCTTTCTTGTCACCAATGGAGTGAAGCAAGGCTGTGTCCTGGCACAACACTGTTCAGCCTCATGTTTTCAGCTATGCTGACGAGTGCCTTCGAAAACAACAACTTTGGAATAGACATCAACTACCGCATGGATGGAAAGTTGTTCAGTCTCAGAAGGCTGAAAGCGAAAACCAAAACTAATAGCGACACGGTCAGAGAGCTCGTGTTTACTGATGATTGCACTCTTTATGTCAACTCAGAGGTAGACATGAAACACAATGCTTCAGCTTTCTCATATTCCTGTGCCAACTTTGGGCTCAATGTCAATTTGGAGAAGACTGTAGTTATGTACCAGCCAGCTCCAGGTAATAATCACACTGTGCCGAATATGAAAGTGAATAGTCATAGACTAAGTGTCGTGGACAAAGTCACCTACATTGGCAGCACTGTGTCCCAAGCTGCCACAATTGATGACGAAGTGAATGCAAGAATCTCAAAGGCCAGGCGGTACAAGAATGCATGGGACAGAAATGGAATAAGCCTGCAAACAGAGCTGAAAATCTACAAAGCAGTTGTATTATCCACACTGCTATATGCTTGTGAAACCTGGACTATCTACCAGCGATAATCTAGGAAATTAAACAACCTCCACACAATCTGCATTAGGAAGATAGTGAAGATTAAATGACAAGACGAGATCCCAGACACTGAAGTCCTAGAAGAGAGCCCATGCCTAGTATCCACACTCTAGTAATGAAGAATCTGATTCGCTGGGCTGGTCCTTTGACTCGTATGTCAGATAACAGGCTCCCTAAACGAATGTTTTGGGCGAGCTGCGTTGTGGTAAACGCTTCCAAAGCGGTCATAGGGAACGCTTTAAAGACACTCTGAGCATCTCACTAAAAGCTTTTGGAATTCATCACTACACTTGGGAGACTGCTGCCAAATACCGAAATTCGTGGCGTACATCATTAGCCAAGGTTGCAGTCACTTACCAAATGTTTTTTTTTTTTTGCGGCAATGTTCGGTTATTTGTTTGTTTTTTCCCCTCCGATATGGGATACGCATGATGTTAAATTACTCGATAATTTCAAGATCGCATTAAAACAGAAACCGATTACCGAGGATTGTAGTTCTCCCGATTTTCTGCAAATCTATACTTCTTGGCTTCTCAAATTTTTCTTCTTACCCAGATAAAGAGACTGTCTTTTTAAGACGTAAGTTGACTCGTAAATTTAGTTTTAAATAGACGTTGCGAATTGATCTTGTATGATTAATTCAATCGAGCATCCATTTTTACACGTACTGTGACATTTTCGACGATTTTAGTCTGCGGGGACATCCCAAACTGAAATCATTAAGATCGCATGCTAGGGTGCTGTAATTTGATATTTTAATGACGGGAAAATATTCTTATGGATTATTCAGAGCGACGTAATGATAATGAATGCATGTTTGCATTCAACACCCATTTTACTATTTATGTATAAATTGTCATCACTCTACGCGGCCGGGGTCGATTATTTTTGGATAACATTTTAACGCGAATTCTCTGGTTGAAATGAATATCCGCCTCGTTGACAACAGCGCGCGGTAGCACGCGCGGTCTGACGTCATCAGATCATGACGTGGAGATGTATATAACTGTGTGTGCGGGTGTGTATATCTATAAACTGGCAGAGTTATATGTCATGGGTTAGAGAGCGGCAGTGGTAATATCCATTGGCGCCAGAGTAACCAACAGATTTGTAAGTGTGTAGGTAGGGTCACAAAAAGTGAAAAGGTCAAAATCGTTTTTTTTTAATATGCTTAAATTAAATGATAAACTGACACACAAACATTAAAACCTTGGCATATAATTGACCTACAGACTTTAATAAAGTACCGTTGGATATTTTTTTTTGTTTTTGTTTTAAAGAGGTAACTATGCAGGTTATATAATTAAATAGCAAGAGCTGTGGAAGAATAGTAGACTGGAAAGAATAATCACTGCATGAAATTCTCCTCCTGGAACGTCCAGCATCCTTTGCCCACATTTTCAAAGAACATTTCGAGCCAAATTAGGGCTTAGCAGCCATCTTAGAACTCATGGCTTAATACTTTCAACCCCCATTGGATGAAATGAATGGTCATCATCATACTTGATGGACAAACAACAAACAACATAACCTAATAACTTTCCATCAACTTCGAGTTCTCCTTCTATAATTGATTATGTTCTGACAGCTTTCCCAACAACATGTATTTCTCCTTCTATTTGAAAATTCCCAACTTTTCATGATTCTGGAGTTATTCAAAAACTGTGTGGCGTTGCACTAAATGATTAGTAATTTATATTTTCTTCCACAAACCACGCGTCGTCTTGACGCCTACAAAACATCAACAAACAACCACTCTCTTAACTTAGTACAGTCAGCTATATCTGTTAACACTCGATAACCAACTTTTTCAAGTGGTTCATTTTCCGGTAAATTGTGCAACGACTGGCAGTTAAACCAACAACGAAAGTAATCGCAGCAATTGACAAGAAGCAGGGTTTCTTGGAAAACCGACTCACCTTGACTTTTCAGCGCGCTAAGTAGTCCCACAGAATAGACATGTTGCCACTAGTGTGATATTTGGCGGGGAACCATAGTGGCTGTCAGTCTGCCTGCCAACACGCAGAAGGGGGGGGGGGGGGAAGGGGGGGGGGTCACTTCCGAACCTGGCTTGGTCCACCTGCTTAAATATTGCTGCAGGTCACGTTAGCTGGCTCATTTAGCTGGAGTTGTTGGTGGTGAGAGATTCGTCTATGCAAAGTAATTGTGTCATTGTATTATTGTAATATAGATGCTGATTAGTTATTGTCGTAGCTATAGTCATATTCAAAGATATTATCATACTATTACTAATGTACTACTGCTAATGTTACTACTACTATTACTACTACTACTACTACTACTACTACTACTACTACTACTACTACTACTACTACTACTACTGCTGCTGCTGCTGCTGCTGCTCCTCCTCCTCCTACTACTACTACTACTACTACTACTACTGCTGCTGCTGCTACTACTACTACTACTACTACTACTACTGCTTCTGCTACTGCTACTATACAACTACTACTACCATAACACTACTACTACTATACTACTACTACTAACATAACACTACTACTACTACTACTACTACTACTACTACTACTACTACTACTACTAGTACTACTACTACTACTACTACTACTACTACTACTACTACTACTAATTCTACTAATACTATTGCTGCTGCGACTGCTACTGCTACTGCTGCTGCTGCTGCTGCTACTACTACTACTACTACTACTACTACTACTACTACTACTACTACTACTACTACTACTACTATATTTACTACTTCTGCTGCTGCTGCTGGTGATACTAGTACTAGTGATGCTGTTACTACTACGTCTCCTTCTGATACTACTATTACTGCTGCTGCTACTACTACTACTACTACTACTACTACTACTACTACTACTACTACTACTACTACTACTACTACTACTACTACTACTATATTTACTACTTCTGCTGCTGCTGGTGATACTAGTACTAGTGATGCTGTTACTACTACGTCTCCTTCTGATACTACTATTACTGCTGCTACTACTACTACTACTACTACTACTACTACTACTACTACTACTACTACTACTACTACTACTACTACTACTACTTTTGCTGCTACTAGTAATACTACAGCTGCTGATGCTACTACTGCTGCTACTATATCTACTAATACTGTGGTTCACAACCATTTTTTGGCCCTGCCCCCTTCATCAAATGTTCAGACTGAACTTCCCCCCCCCCCCCCCCCCCCCCACCTTTCTAAAATTGTCAGCTCAAAATGTACCAGTTTATTTTTTATACATACATTGTTCCTTTATTTCTCGACATAACTACGACCAACATTGACATTCTTATCGCATCGTTTTATCAGCCCCCCCCCTCCCACCCCCCCCCCCCCCCAACCTGCCGCATAGAACTGCTGCTCTGTTTTCTAAACCACGTTTTCATTTCATATTTAACTTCGGCGTCATTCGCGAAATGTCACCCATCAAGGCGGGTTTTCAGTGGACCAAAAAGGTGGAAATCGCTAGGGGCTAAGTCGGGGCTGTAAGGTGGATGGTTACTTTTCTCCTGAGTTAATCGAGCCGTATGTGGTCTGGTATTGTCATGAAGAAGCAATACTCCTCTAGTCAGCAGTCCTAGACGTTTTCTTCGAATTGCATCATGAAGCACCGGTAGAGCTTCACAGTACGATTCAGAATTCACATTGTCACCTTTTTCTTAAAATTGGTTAAAAGAACTCCTTGACAATACCAGAAAACTGTCAGCATCACCCTCCTTGCTGATGGCGTAACCTTGAATTTTGGGACACAAGTCGAAGAAGGATGTTTCCATTGCATTGAAACACGCTTTGATTCCGGCTGGTAGTGATGCACCCATGATTCGTCCCCAGTAATAGTCCTGTTCAGCATGTCTTCTCCTTCATCTTCGTAACGACATAGATGATGGAAGGATTGGCTAAATCAGTATATGTTGTGTTCCTCCTTCAATTGTCTGGGTACCTACCTTGAGCACACTGTCTTAAATTTCAATCGATCATGCATTATGCTGTATGCTGAACCATGTGAGCACCCTATTGCAGATGCTACAGAGTCTATCGTTACTCGCCTGTCACCTCTAATCATCTCCTCCACCCGCTGCACGGATGCTTCTGTTGCAATCTCAACAGAACGACCAGATAAGATTTCACCAACAATTTTAGAGCGTCCTTGAGAAAATTTTCTACCCAGCTATGTAACGCTTTACGGGATAAACATTTGTCAGCGTAAACAGGAAGCATTTCCTTATGAATGTCTTTTGCAGGAAGTGCACAACAGCACGTTGCTCTTTGGTTGTACACTCCGTAAGTACAGTCGCCATTTTGTTAATGCGCTGCGCATGCACATGAGACACCTAGCGCCACCTGACGAACGGGAATATAAAGTTGGATGTTGCTGTAACCTAATGACACCTGTAGAAAACACCAACTACATCCCACAGAACTGTGTGACTTACTTATTGACTCGTTTGCGTTCACCATCATACATTCCAGGAAACTCACCTTCGAAATTTCAAATACAAGTAACTAAAGAAGACAGTGTAGATTTTGCTACGAATTATCATGCAAAGAGTGAGGAAGAACATATAGCCTGAAATAGGGGAAGAACAATGCTGGTTTGTAGAAGGAAAGGGTACAGTAAATGCTGTGTATATGCTGCGAACAGTTATTGAACGTGCTATAGAAGTAAACAAGGATATACATCTTTGCTTTATTGACTATACAAAGGCTTTTGATAGAGTTAGACATGTCAACATGGTAGATATGCTTGCAGATCTACAAACTGTTGGGAAAGACATTAGACTTATAAAAAACATATACTGGAAACAACAAGCTGCCATAAAGATTGATAATGAAGTTGGACAATATCAACCTCTTAAGAGAGGTGATAGGCAGGGATATATAATGTCTCCAGATCTTTTTTCCCTCTACAGTGAAAATATTTTCAGAAATGTAGAAGATATAAATGGAATCAGTATTGTAGGACGAAACATCAATAACAATAGATATGCAGATGATACAGTATTGATTGCAGACAATGCACATGATCTGCAACAATGAGTAGCCGCGGTTGTTGTACACAGTGAGCAACTGGGGTTGGAATTAAATTGTAAGAACCCCGGGAAGGTTAACCCGGTCAACAAATGCCTAGAGAAGTCGGATGTGTCAGCCTAACGGCGCAAGAACGCAGCTCTGCTGTAAACAGGCACAACGCAATCACATCCGAAAAAAAAAACTCTGGATGAACGCAGAAGAAGAAGAAGAAAATGTAAGAAGACACAGGTTATGGTCGTCACTAGGAAGAACGAAGTACAACAATGTAATATACAAGTAAATGGGAATATTCTTTAACAAGTGAATCGGTACAATTATCTCGGAATAGTCATAACATCTAATGGGAGATGCCTTGAAGAGATTAGAACAAGAATCACCATGGCGAAAGTAGCCTTTAGCAAGATGAAAAACATTCTGACCAATAAAAAGATGCCAATTGAAACGAGAAAAAGAGTGTTGAGGGGATACATAGAGCCTATTCTTTTGTATAGATGTGAAACTTGGACAATGGGTAGTCAAGCTGAAAAACATCGGATGGCTGCAGAAATGTGGTTTCTGTGGAAAATGCAAAGAATACCATGGACAGACAGAAAAATCAATGACCAAGTACTACAAGAGACAAATGAAAATCGTAAATTTATTAGAGAATTTAGACGTAGACAGTCAAAATTGTTTGGACATGTTATGAGAAGAAATGGATTGGAGAACTTAGTGACAACTGGCAAGATCGAAGGGAACAGACAAAGAGGAAGACCGAGAGGAAAATACATGGATGGCTTGGCCACATGGCATGGACGAGACAGGAACACTGAACTGATGCACGACTCTGGTGATCGGGTGATATGCTGAGTTATGACCGCCCACGCTTTCCGGCATGACACATGATTGATTGATTGAAGTGATGTTGAATGAAAGAATTTATGAGAGGAAATAGAGAAGAAGGGCAGAATGCCCAATTCTTAACCCTTTGAAAATAAAGATTTCCGTTCACTCGTTCATTCGTTCGTTCTCTCTCTCTCTCTCTCTCTCTCTCTCTCTCTCTCTCTCTCTCTCTCTCTCTCTCTCTCTCTCTCTCTCTCTCTCTCTCTCTCTCTCTCTCACTTGCTCTCCTTCCCCTTTCTCCTTCTCTCCCTTCCAGATATTCGGTATAAAACTGCCTCTGTCTCTCTGTCACAGTGCTCTAAACAACATCACAATTTCCATTCTGACTGAGGTTGAAGTAGCTAACATCGTGCTACTGAAGGGCACTGAAACAAATTCAAGCGACAATGTCACAGGGAGACCGAGAACCAGTGGCCATTATCGGTGTTGGTTGCAAGTTCCCAGGGGCAGACAACTTGGAAGAGTTCTGGTCACTTCTGGAGAACGGGGAAAACCACGTGACTGAAATCCCGGACACTCGCTGGTTTCACAAGTCTGTTTACGACCCCGACTTTAACACTCCGGCAAAAACTCACGCCAGGAAGGCGGGGCTGCTGAAAGAGTGAGTAGTTGTCTGAGTCCATTGGTTAATCTGCTGGGTTAGTTAATTACTTAGTTACTGTGCTAGCTATCTTCTTAGTTAATTACTTAGTTACTTAATTACATACTTAGTTACTTAGTTATTTACTTAGTTAGTTACTTAGTTATTTACTGAATTAGTTACTTACTTAGTTAGATATGTAACTACTTTATTAGTTATTTTCTTAGTTAGTTATTTAGTTTATTTGTTACTTATTTAACTTTTTGCTTACTTATGTAGTTACTTTCTTAGTTACTTATTTACTTTGTTATTTTCTTACTTAATTAGTTAGCTAGTTAGTTAATTAATTTGTTGTTTACTTATTTACATAGTTTCTTAGCTAGTTACTTAATTAATCATTTCACAACAAAAAAAAAACAACAACAACATAAAAATATAGTCAGATGTATGAACGGTCTACCTAACCAACAGTTAAATATAATGAACGGTCTATCTGCCCAACTGTTGAATATATGAACTGTTTATCTATACAATTAAATATATTGAACGGTCTGTATATCCAAAAGTTAAATATATTAATCGTCTATCTACCCAACTGTTAAATATGTGAACCGTCTATCTATACAACAGTTGAAGATAATGAACGGTCTATGTATACAACAGTTAAATAAATATATGAACCGTCTATCCATACAACGCCGGCTTCGTGGCTTAGAGGTTATGACTTTTCTCCGTAATCTCGTATACTCTCGTCGGTAACGTGATGACGGTCAGAATCAGCAGTGGTTCGAATCGCATCGGTAACTTACGGGGTATGTGAGCCGGCCGCTCAGAAAGCAATGGCAAACTACTGAGCATAATCTTGCCAAGAAATCAACATACAGCTCAAAGATGCTGGTGTTGACAGCGATGTCCTGTAAAGGATATGCACACAAAAAATATCCATACAACAGTCAAATATAATGAACGGTATATCCACCCA
This sequence comes from Cepaea hortensis, assembly GCA_963921405.1. Lineage (NCBI taxonomy): Eukaryota > Metazoa > Mollusca > Gastropoda > Stylommatophora > Helicidae > Cepaea > Cepaea hortensis. The sequence continues at coordinate 318,543,133 of OY992876.1, read as the reverse complement.
ACAGTTAAATATAATGAACGGTCTATCTGCTCAACAGGTCTTCCTGGCCTAGGTTTTAGCGTCTTTCTCCGTAATCCCGAATATTCTCGTGAGTAACGTAACTAGCGCGAGAATCGGCAGCGGCTCTCGCCACGTTGGCAACTTACGGGGTATGGGAGACGGCCGCTGAGAAAGCAATGGCAAACTACTGAGCGTAATCTTGCCAAGAAATCAACATACAGCTGAACGATGCTGATGTTGACAGTGATGTTCTGTAACGGATATGCGAAAAAAAAAATCCTACGCAACAGTTAAGTATATCGTCTGTCTACCCAACAGTTAAAGAAATATATGAAGCGTATATCTACCCAACTGTTAAATGTAATGAACCGTCTATATACCCAACTATTAAGTGTAATTGAACGGGCTATCTACACAACATTCAAATATAATGAACGGACTATCTACCCTACCCAACAGTTAAATATTATGAACGGTCTATCTACCCAACAGTTAAATAAATGAACCGTCTATCTCATGTGGGACGCAGAGGTGTTTCCAAGGCACCAGGGCCGGGTTATATACTGGCCAAGACCTATTGACGCGTCCTCGTCGAGCGTCCTGGGCAACAGGTCCCTTCGGGGTCCTGGCTAAAGTCAGTAGGATCGCCGATTACTCCGAAGTCGGAGAGTGTCTGCCTGTACGGCGAGGAACCACCAGTCTGCACACCAATAAGCCAGACATGGGACAACGGATACTCACGCAAACCTCAGGTCCTGTATGACATCACACTGATGTTGGACAACAGGATGCCTTCATCCGACATACAGGACTTCGCGTTGAAGCTCAAGCCAACGAACACAAGCAAGCAAGCATCTCATCATGTTCCCCTTGCGGTGTCGAGGCCAAGTATAAACTGGAGAGTGCCCCTTATGGGCTTCATGTATAGATATTCTTATGGACTGTTATTCACTGCGTGCATCGTTTACGTGTTAGGCCTCTTCATCTGCTTCCATCTGGTCTGTACATCATTGCTTGTTGTGGATACCTACTTGCATGGCCAAACCATTTGGGCTTGCTGCCTTCTTATAAAATCTAGCACAGCTATAACCCCCACTTTAGTCCCGATTTCTTCATTTCTGATCATATCTCTTATTGATATATTGAGTATTCTTCTCAGGAATCTCATTTCTGTTGTGATTTTTCTTTTCTCTTTTTCTATTATTGTCCAGTTTGGCACTGGTAAACATAGAGTTGGCAGGAAGATTGTGTTGTAAAGTGCTTTATTAGTAATTATTGATACATGTTTGTTCCCTAGTATTGGTGCCATTTGTCCAGTGAGTTGGTTTGCCTTATTGCATCTATTTTCGATCTCGTCTTCTGATTTGCATTTTGATGATATTATACTTCTTAGGTACTTGAAACTCTTTACTTCTTTCAAGGGATGTTCGTTTAGGCGAATTGTTGCTGTTTTTTCTTCTTTAGTTATAGCCTTTACCTCTGTTTTACTTGTGCTAATGTCCATGTTATGTTCCCTACACATTTCGTTTAGACTATTCATGTGGTCTTGTAATTCAGCTTCTGATTTTGCTATTTGTGCTTCGTCGTCCGCAAACAGGAGTTCTTTAATGGTGTAATTTGATGCGGTGTTCTTGCGGTCTCTTTTTAGCTGGTTTCTTTACGTGTAATGAACAAGAGAGCGGACAAGTCACAACCTTCTCGTACTACTGATCTTATGGTGAAATGTTCTGAGTGTCCCCCTGTTGCGCTCACTATACATTCACTGTTGTTGTATAAGCCTCTACATAGGTTTGTAAGATGCGTACTCACTCCATACTGTTTAAGGATTTCCCACAACTTGTTTATATCTACTCTATCAAATGCGTTTTCTTGGTCGACAAAGGCTAAGTAAAGCGTTTCATTGAATTCGATTGATTTTTCTATAAGTTGTCTAAGAGCAAAAATGGCATCTGTGCATCCTTTGTTTTTCCTAAATCTAAGCTGTGTTCGCTTAGCTGGGGTTCTATAGTAGTTCATAATCTTTTCTCAAGAATTTTGCTAAATATGTTCCCATTATGGCTCAAAAGGGAAATGCCTCAGTATTGTGTGCAGTCTTGTTGCCTTTGTTTTTTTTTCCAAATTGGGATAATTATGGCATTTCCCCAGTCTCACCGTGTCTGTTGTTCTACAAAAGGTGGCTGAATAGTCTATGTAGTCATGCTGTTCCTTCGTCTCTTGCTACCTTAATTAGTTCATTTGGTATTTCATCTTGTCCCTGTGATTTTTTTCAATGGTGCTAATCTGACGACTTCTGTAATTTCTTCTTTTAGTATGTCTGATTCTAGTTCTTCGGTGGCATCTGTGTCGGTTTCTTAAATTTGTGTGACATCTGATGGGATTTTGAGAAGTTGTTCGAAGTACTGTTTCTAACTTATTAGGATTTGTTTTTTGCTCACTTATTGGTTCTCCATTTTTTATGTTTATTATTTCAGTTGAGTCAAAGGGTTCTCCTCAGGTTCTCATTGCACATATCTTTTTGTAGAAGTTTCTAGTTGCCTCCTTGTAGCTTTTGTTTAGGATTTCTCCATACTCCTCCCAGTCTTTTTTTTTTTAAATCTCTTTACTATTCTATTAACATGTCTTCTCGCTATTCTATATTCTATGTAATCAGATTATATATTCTATGTAATCATATTCTTGTTTTCTCTTCAAAAAATTATTATATTGTTCCTTTTTTGTCTTTTACAGCTTTCTTTACCTTTGCGTTCCACCAACTTGTTATTTTCTTTATCTGTGTTTTGCGTTTTTTGGTGGTTGATCATGTTATTCTTGCAGTATTCAAAATGCTCGATTTGAACATCTCCCATTCTTCTTCCACTATTTTTCTTTCTATAGGTCATTTCACAAAGATTTCATTTAATTTTTTATCATAATTTTCCCTCACTGCCTCGTCTTTGAGGTTTTTTTTTTTTTTGTTTTAAAGTTTACTGATTCGCATGACATGTATTTCCATTGTTTTTGCTTTCTTCTTCCGATGGTTCTTATTGTGGCAACGATTGCTTTCTGGTCTGTGTTTATACTTAAGTTGGGCTCTGCATTGTATCTAATACATTTGTCTTTCTGTTATTTCTTGTTAATATAAAATCAATTTGGCTTTTAGTATTTATATCGTTCCATTTATACCAGGTGTATATTTGTGAGTCTTTGTGTTTATAGAATATGTTTGTTATACTTATATAGAGGTCGTGTTGGTCGCATAGCTCTATCGTTTTATTTCCGTTATCATTTCTTTCATTATGATGGTCTCCGAGTGCTCCAAGATGTTTTTCTATGCCCACTCTCTTATGTCCTAGTCTTGCATTAAAGTTTCCCATAACTATGATGTTCTCCTGCTTATCTATTTTGTTTTGCACGCCATGGATGTTTTCGTAGAATTCCTCGCATTCTTGCTCATTTTTGTTAGTATTACACGGTATGCATATTTGTACTTGCGTTGTATTTGTTTTTTCTTTTATTCTCACTGTTATGATTCTTTCTGATATATATTTCATTTCTAGTATCCCTCTTGCTAGCCGTGGTTCATTGACTATTCCCACACCGTATCTTGCCCTTTCTTGCTGTTGCACTCCAGAGTAGACAAACCTGTAACCGTGGTGAATCTCCTTGCATTCCTCCCCCTTTATTCTTGTGTCCGCTAGTTCCATCAGTCCAGTTTTCCTCTCTTCCATTGTTTCTATAAGTTATTCTTCTTTACTATTAAAACCGCAGAGATTCATTGTGCCTAGTGTTTTTTTTTTAAATCGCTGATATATCTTGTAGTCCATTAACATTGCCTGGTCAAGATCCATTTGGGTCAGTCTGTTTATACTTCTTAGTTTTTCTACGAGCAGCGTGAAGATCCCCTGCCGGTTTACTAGACCAGTGGAAGTTTTAGGACAAAAAAATCTGACCATAGGGAGTCCATTCCCTATGGCAAGCCATAGCCCCATTACCCCATGACCTCGAGGTCATGATTTCTCGGTCTACACCACGTGGAGGTAGGGGTTGACTTGTATAGTCTGCGGGTCATCGGCAGGATACTAATTTTCACTTTTAACCCCTCTTGGGAGAGGCTAGCCGATCCTAACCCTGTTGGCTTCAGGGCCAGGCGCAGTTCATATCCTGTACACGCTATGCAGACCGTCTATCTTTACAACAGTTAAATATAATTAATGGTCTGTCTACCCAACTGTTTAATATAATGAACAGGCTAATTCCAATTCCAATTCCATTTTCAAAACAAAAATTCCAAATTCAGCCTCGTTCAACCTGTGTCTTTCAGCTGTGGTTATTGTTGAGGCCCGTGGATTTTGTGGCTTAATTCACCCTAATTCTTGTCTTATGCGCTCTTACGAGTTGTTCCTGATCCGGATTAGTTATGTTTGTTTGTATCTGTGACGTCAGGTGAGGGATCGGTCGGCGGCCGTCCGTTGTCCTCGACTCCTCTTGTGGTATCTTTTGTTAGTTAAGTCTCTTGGCTCGTCGGGCTTGTCTGGTTTGCAGTCCTCATAGGGACTTTTTATTTGGCGTTTTTGCCTCCTTTTTTGTGCATTTTCTGTATGAGCTTTTCTATGTTTTCATTTTCCTCCTTGCGCCTTTTTTCTTCTTTGAATTTGAGCTTCTGTTGCCATTCGATTTTTTCCTCTGCGTCCATCCACGGGAGCATCTCTCCGTCTTCTATATAGTACGTGTAGCCGGGTCCATCCTCAAGGTCAGTAATTCTATCTGGGTATTCTACCGGTCTCCTGAGTTTCTTGGGTTTCTTCTTTTCTCTTTCAATCCAGCATCTTTTGAATTCCTTGTGCCTGCGTTCCTCCAGTCTTGCCTCCTCTCGTAGCTCCTCCAAGGTAGGTCCCTGAGGTTTCTCCGTGCCGACGTCAGTGTGCTTATCTCGGTTTTCTTCGGATGTCTGGCGAGATAATGGTTCCCCCTTGTCGGCCTCGGGTGTTGCTGTTGGGCTGCTGGCTGTAGCCTGCGGTTCAGGCTCGGTCTCTTGGTTTTCATCTTGCGGTTTCTCTGTGGTTTCTTGTATGGCTTCTGTTGGTTTGTTTTGGAAAAGTTCCATTTCAGCTTTTTGTAGTTCTCTCTCTGATTTTATGGTTTGTATGATTTCTTCGTTCTCCTTCTTTATCAGTGCCATCGGTTTCACCTCTTGTTTGATATTTTGGTGGGTCTCCCTTATTTCCGCCAGTAGTTTTTCGTTGTCGCTGGTCTGAGTCGGCGTCTGCAGTGTCTTGACTTGTGTCTTCAACTCGTCTACTTGATTTTGCAGGTGATCTCTTTCAGCTTGTGATATACCCGTGGCTGTCTCGCCCCTCCGCATTGCTTCCTTGAATGTTGTCTTTGTGGTAATTGCGATCTTTAGGGCGTCTCTGTTTCGTTGCAAGTACGGACAGCTCAAGTATCTTGCTTCATGCCTGCCCAGGCAATTGGCGCACTTTCGTGTGTTGTTGGGTGCTCGAAAGTCCGTGTCCAGCTTGGCCAGCGGACACTCCTTGAAGGCGTGGTGGTCGGGGCAGTACCGGCAGATTTCCGTCTTACTGCGACATGCTGCTCTGCTGTGGCCGGCCCTCTGACATCTGGAACATTGGGTGATCCTTGGGATGAATCTCTCTGGCTGCTGCATTCTCTTGTTGATTGATACTGTGGTCGGCATCCCGCTGCCCTCTGTCGTCACCACCGCCAAGGTTGCAGGTATCTTAGAGTAGGTGAATCGGATGTGATGATTCTCTTCTCGTAGCTGCTTCGGGATTTCTTCGTCTGATAGCTCCACTTGTATACGCTTGACAACCCACTTGCTTGTCGGTTAGTCGGTGTTTCCGACTCTGGTGTCTTTCTCCTCCCTCTGCTTCTCAGTAGGTTTGGCTCTTGTCTGTGGATGGGCTGGCGATCTTCTCCCTCGTGGTAGCTTCAGTAATAGCTGTAGTTTCAGGTTCTTTGATGCAGCTAGCAGGCATGCTCTCCACGTTCGTCTTCTTGACGGCTCCCACGCTGCACATCTTGGATACCGCGTGTCTCTTGGTGTTCTTGCAACGTGACATTTTCCCCCGTATCAGGTTGCTTGACTTGTTCAGGTGACTTGTCTTGTTAGCGCTCGCAGTGTGAATGACAAAAAAGACGACATGACCAGGCTATCTACCCAACAGTTAAATATAATGAACATTCTATGTACAAAACAGTTAAATATAATGAATGGTCTGTCTACCCAACAGTTTAATGTAATCAACGGGCTATCTACCCAACAGTTAAATATAATTAACGTTCTATGTACACAACAGTTAAATATAATATATGATCTGTCTACCCAACAATTACAAATAATGAAGGGGTTATCCACCCAACAGTTAAATATAATGAACCGTCTATCTACCCAACAGTTAAATGTATAACGATCTGTCTACCAAACAAATAAATATATTAACCGTCTATTTACCTTACAGTTAAATATATGAACTTAAAAGTCTGAACCGAAAGCTCGCTGAGTGGATGTCGTCTGCAGACTGACCATTCCTGGTTTGCGCGAGGAGAGGTCTGTAGCGACCGAAATGCCAAATACATGGAAGTGAGGAATAAAAGCAGCCATGTGCAGGACGTGGCTGTTCCTTGGGTGAGCCCAGCACCAGAGCTCTATGAGTCGGCTCTGCAATTATGGAAGCCTCCTTGGATGGCGGATAATGCCCATGGACTGCCTTTGCCTTCCCTTGAGGGCAGACCATGAAGTCTTCGACTGTTCTAACTTGACCAGCTAGGATGTGGACGGCACCACAACATTGAGAGACTCCCGGGAAGGCTAAACTGATCAACAAACGCCCGCCATAGACAGATGTGTTGGCCTAAAGGCGCATAACCGGACACAACCACAATTATATCTGAAAAAGCACTCCGGATGAACGCAGAAGAATAATTATATGAACCGTCTACCTACACAGTAGTTAAATATAAAGAACGGTCAGTCTACTCAACATTTAAATAGAATGTATGGTCTATCTATCCAACAGTTAAATATAATGAACGGGCTATCTACCCAACAGTTGAATATAATGAACGGTCTATCTACTCAACGGTTAAATATAATAAACGGTCTATCTACTCAACTGTTAAGTATAATGAACAGGGCTATCTGCCAACAATTAAATATAATGAAAGGGCTATCTACCCAACAGTAAAATATAATGAATGGGCTATTTACAAAATGTTAAATATAATAATGAATGGGCTATCTACCTGACTGTTAAATAGTATGAGCCGTCTATCTTCCCAGTCATAAGCACGGACAACAAATCATCTACATAATCATGCCTCAGTTAACAGTAGTAACAGACCCCATCACCAGTTAGCTCAATGGGACTAAACAATCACGTCTGTGAAACGCTTCCGTGGCGGCCAAGGTGCAGCGAAGGGGGTCGCAATCCCTCATACCAGGTTTCGAAATCAGGCGATTTGGAAGCAAGCCGTATTTTGTTGATATTTTTTTTTGGCAATGGTACAAGCGTCGGTAGTATAGAAAGTAATGGCAAACTACTGTTCATAGAAAGCCTAGTAAATTAAAAACAGCTAAACAATGCTGGGTGCCATGGACGATAATTGGGTTGATACCATGGTCTTATACGTCATGGACGAGATTACAACCTAGATGAGACTACTTTCTAAGGGACTATTGGGCGCATAGAGCGTTCGTCCTGCCATATACACATCTTCTCTATGCATGCGCACGTCTGTGCCATTTCATTTATATCTAGCGATGATGATGTGATCTTGATCTTATCTTTATAGACACCTCAATTATTATATTTGGTTATGGTTAAGCTCTTCCACTCTGTACAGTCTATAACAACTAGCTATTTAGAACACACTTGACGCATCTTAAGTGCCAACACGGGCGTAGTTTTTACACACTCCATTCATCGAAACATTACACAATGTACACACTCAATTACACGTACAGCTGTACAACAATGCTCTCTCTCTCTCTCTCTCTCTCTCTTTCTCTCTCTCTCTCTCTCTATATATATATATATATATATATATATATATATATATATATATATATATATATGCTTCAAAAAGGCATAATAACTACAACCCATAGCGGTAGCGAATGTGGCTGATAATGCAAATTCGCACTGTAAATGTTCGTCCACAGTGGATGCATGTGACCACATGGTCATTTCCACCATCATGCAAATTCTTACGTCTCACACGCTCGGTGTGTGACTTATCTGCAATAATTTTCTCCTTTGCCTTTATTCCATTTTTGATATTTGCCCTCCATGCATAACGTTCAGCGGCGACTTGCTCCCAATGTGCATTATCAATGCCTGTATCAATCATGTCCCGCTTACACACATCGTTGTATCTCTTACCCATCTGTAATTCACCAAAAAATATGTCCTTTGGTATTCTACCATCATCCATGTTCCTTAACGTGTCCTATCCATCTAAGTCTACGAAGACTGAGCGTGGAACAAACCGTCACACTACCTGATCTTTCCAATACTTCAGTATTTGTGATTTTGTCTTGCCACTTAATACCAAGTATTCTTTGCAGACACCGCATATGAAAGCTGTTTAAACTTTTCTCTTGGTGTGAGTAAGTTTTCCAGGCTTCACTGCCATAAAGAACAGTAATAAGGACACATGCTTGATAGACAAGGACTGTTGTTTTGGCAGTAAGCTTCCTGTTCTCCCAGACTCCTTTTTGTAACCTGTTCATTGTTGTTGCTGCTTACCAATCCTGATGTTGATTTCCTGATCTAGGGATAATTTGCTATTTATTTCTGATCCTAGATATGTAAAATGGTCTACTATCTCTAGTTCAGCGTCAATAAAGATTGATGATACCCCATGTGCACCTTGCGAAATCATCTGTGTCTTCTCTTTGCTAATTGTTAAACCAAATTCAGAACAAGTATTGGAGAATGCAGACAGCAGACGTTGCAATTCTTCCTCAGAGTGGGTCGTAACTGCAGCATCATTCTCAAAAAGCAACTCTCTGATCAGTACCCTCCTAATTTTGGTCTTGGCCTTCAATCTCTGAGCATTGTAGAGGCGTGAGTGAATGTATATACCACCATCCTGATCACGAAAGGCATATTTCAGTAGAAGTGAAAAGTATATTCCAAAGAGGGTGGGAGCTAGTACACAACCTTGAATAACTCCACTCTTGATTTCAAACTATTCTGAAGTTGCACCATCAAACTTGATTATACCCTTCATGCCTGTGTGGAACGATTCCACAAAGGACAGAAGAGTTGGTGGACAGCCAATCTTCTTTAGTGCCTTGAACAGACCCTCACGACTAATCAAATCAAATGTCTTTGTGAAGTCGATGAAGGCAATAAACAGTGGTTGATTCTGTTCACAGCATTCGTCTTGCATTTGTCGCAACGAGAATGTCATATCAATGGTAGGCCGGTTCTGTCAAAAGCCACACTGTGATTCGGGGAAGATATGATCTCCTAGGACTTGAAGTCTGCGCAGAACAATTCTGGCAAATACTTTCCCAACAATACACAGAAGTGAAATACCCCTATAGTTGTTGCAGTCGCTCCGATCGCCCTTGTTCTTTTAGTGTTATGATGCTTGAATCTTTGCAATCCTGTGGGACTTGTCCTTCTCGCCAGCATAGCTCTATTAGCTGGTGGATCTGTAGAGTGAGTGTGTCTTGCCCACACCTGATAACCTCTATTGGAATCCCATCCTTACCTGGAGCCTTGCCAGATGCAAGTTCATTTATAGCACACTTAACTTCTGTTATATTGGGAAGTGTGTTCAGTTGGTTAAAATTTGGTAGGGTCTCTATGGCTTTGGGGGCATCATCCGCTAGTTTGTTCTCACTTGAGTAAAGCTTCAAACAGCCTTCTAGCCATCTACCCATCTCCTGTTTCTTGTCAGTAATGATTTCTCCAGTCAAGGTTTTCAATGGTGCACTTCTTTTGATCATTGGATCACGTGCTTTCTTTATCCCTTCAGACATGCTTCTGATGTTTAACTTATCACTAGCATTTTGAATGGGCTCAGATAACTTGATCCAATAGTCATTTGCACACTGCCTGGCAGCCTTTTGCACATCCTTCCTAGCTTGCTTCATCTCACTCAAAGTGTTACCCGTTGTTCTTTCCTTGTTACTTAAGAGAGCTATCTTCTTTTTATCAATCAAGGGCTGCAGTTTGTCGCAAACCAGTCCTGCCTCTAATGATCCACCGTGTCGTAAACGCCACTGCTGCTTTATAAAGAGTTTTCTTAGAGACTGTCCCCCTTTTCACATGCTGTGCAATTTTCTGATGTATCAGTGAAAGCGTCTTCAAGCTGCTGTTGGAACTCAAATCACTTATCAGAATCGTGGGTGTTAATGATATTATTCCTGGAGACTGATGTGTGTTTAGCTGTGTAGATTCTCTTTGGTCTCAGTTTAACAATTGCAACAACCAAAGAATGATGCGTATCACGGTCAGCATAGTGATAACTTCTATGAAGTTATATATATATATGAAAACGAAATGAATGCTAAAGTAGAGGGAGACCGGGTTTCCCTATACTAGGGTGCTAGAGAGAAAGAAATGCAACGTCGACTGCGTTAGGGCCTCAGTTATGAATAGAAAAAAAGAGTTTAAGCACCTCATACCTTCCTCTCGCCGCTCAAGAAAGAGATAGGATAAGAAGAAGATGGTTACCAGGTTCGGGTTGACAGAGAATCAAAATATCTCACTTTTTTATTCCAGGCAATGAATCACCACACAGGCAGTTCCAACCACAGCGATTATTCAACTCAAATAACAAACCAAGTAACATACTGGTATCAATTTTATTGCTTAAAAAATGAACCCTTTCAAAACCGAGATAATGTCGAAAAAATCAAACACCCATAATTCTATCCGTAATTAGGAACCCAAATAGACTCCTGATACGACCATACTAACTCATAGCAGTCACAGCGATCACTACATTTGTAACATTGGTGATCTTATCACTCAAAGTGGCATTTGCGCCATTTCTCAGTGGCTTTGGTTAATTTCAAGTTTCGGGCTTAGGCACCCTCTGGCATCCAAATTTGGTTTGAAGAGGCCCCTTTTCTCCTGATGCTGGCTCGGCTTCGCGACCTAAGTCACGCGGTCTTTTCCATGCATCCCACGAGGGACTTATCCAATCAGCATCCCCTACTCTGCATATTCAGTTAGTCTCTATCAGTTCATTTTAGCTCGCCACGTCCTAGTCTAAGGTTAATGCACAGTTTCTTAGTTCATGCATTTCCCATGACTATAAACCTGCCAGCCTAAGGCTGTTCCTTGACAGCCCAAACTTTGTAACTTTAAATTCTACTGCCTCCAAGGTTCACCTTTATCCGCCTGACAGCTCGAACCCAAAGTATATGTTACTTCTGGCATTCCTCACCCTGAGAAAGTTAACGAACAATGAAAGTTGAGATAGGGTTTATGGGGTCGAAACAAATCGGGTTCAGAGCTTGAACTTTTAAGCTGTTTTAAAAATATCCTGGTGATGAACTTAGGTACTTCCAAATTCCTCGACCGGTTTTGGTGGCACTACTATCCTGTGTCTTATTATCACTATCTAGTATCGCATCAGGAGATCACACATTCCACTCCTAATTTGTCGACGGACCCACGTCGAACAAGAAAGTGTGTGTTAGACAAGGCTGTGTGTAAATCTGGGATTATTTAGGTAAACAATAAGTCAATGGGACTTTATCATTGGCCCCAAACTTTTCAGTGTAATTCTGCTAACAATTATATCCCCTGAACCTGAAGCTTTAAGTAACAAATATCAGTAACCATAAAAAAAATCATCATTCTCTGCCAAAAAAATAATACCTTATCTTATGGGTGGCTATTGGGGAATATGTGGTCTACATACAAACCCAACCAGCAATCCTGACATCAAAATCAACACCCAGCTCCATGGATGCAACACGTATGGGCACCAAAAATAAAAAAAAAACAATGTCATATAGGTGTTAACTTAATATGCCACTCTCCTTTAACAACAATAAACAATCAAATTCATATAGGTGCTACCCACTAGGATATCTGCATTTCAAAAGTGACAACCATCCTTGAATCTGAAAAACATTGTAACAATTCCTGTGACACCAAGGGCAAATGCCGGGTCACACACATAATAAAACAACCACTTCTTCCCTATTCGCAAGGACACTTCAGCCTGAAGCTGCAATCTTCACAATCACCGCCGATGTACACAAAAACAAATCAGCCTCTACTGTAAGTACACAATACAGAGTGGCTATAGAAACAAACCGATCACCTCTTGACCAAACAAAAAATGTGCGCCCGTTCCTTGGACATCATGCTCTATTGCCTTGGCGCTGAAATAACTCTAAACAAATTGTATGCCCAGTTCTCGGACACCCTGGCGCTAACATGTATTCTTCGCCCTGCCGCTTCACAGAAAAAACATGTACCCGCATTAACATCTACTCGGGCAAACTAAGATTATAAACGGTCTCATTGGCTTCCTGGCCGGCCATTGATCTATGTCTTGTCACTATGACACCAAATACTGCAATTGTGTCCGCCCTCGAACACAACGGAGAGAGGCACACATAAAAAAACACATTCACAACAGGCATTAAACCCGACTTGACAACTTCCGTTATGAAAACAACAAGGGAGCTAACTACTCCACAACAGTTGATCCCCTCAAGTAGTCATATTCATTTAAACAACAAAATAACATGTTTCTAACTAAATTCATCAACCTGTAAAACAAACAAAGTATGGCTAAACGTGACTACACATATGGCCCTCCAACAAAAATGTCATTAAATTATGAACCAACACTACAGCACGAAAGTTTACCTAATTATGTAACTAGCTGTTCCTTGTATGACGCTGAATTTAACAGTTACCATGTCTCTGTCCTATCGTGTTCATTTATATTCTGCTTCCTCCTGGCGGATTTCCATTTCCTTTCACTAAACTTCTAATATCGTCTTTTATAAGTGTATATTTTATATGCACGGGTGGAAATATAGGAAGTCACTGGTCATTCACTGCCTAACACCGTTAACATGTCTAATTCTGCTTTCATGAAACTTGAACACGCTGGTACGATGAATTCCACCCGTGTTACCGCATCTAAGGAAGGAATTTTCTAACTACCACGAGTGACACTGTCATCTGTCTCTTCACAACAGTCATAATGAACAGTCACAATAACTGCGTAAAACAAAGGGGAACTCTTGGTGATCTAATTGTTCATGCGTGCCTTTCTGGTACGCCACGTGTGCCATAGCCCTACCCATCAGATGTTAATTGCATATCTCCAACAATATCAATATTTAAAAAAAATGTGGTTCAGCGCTACATAACTATCACCGTCAAAAAATAAAGCCAACCTATACATTGTCAGGTATCAATGACATAAAAACATAATAACAAATGTTTACACTATAAAACCAATTAGATTTAGAGAGGAAGAGAAAATCCTTTGTCACCCAAATCTTAATAGTGCCCGTACTTTATAAAAGCACGTAGGTATCAACATGAAAAGACGATTCATGTCGAAATGCAAATAAACATTATTAATAGAGACAAACCTCACTAACATCATTGAATAATTCTCAATAAACAAAAACAAAAGGACACCATCTCCTACAACCAACAATTAATGTAGAAAGTTTCAGTTACACGACAAACAGGTTAATAATTTCAACACCACATTATTTTGCATTCAAACACTGCCTCTTCCGCCTCGCCTGTCTCTCCTGAGACGTATTCTCTCTGAACGCCTGACATTAAGACCTCCTGGTACAAACATGTACCAGTCATTTCTTGGTAACTTAGTTTGTGCTTCTTCCTCCCCCGCCACAACAGGCACTTCTGGTAATCTAATTATCTCTTCTGGTGCTTTTATTACTGCACCTTCCTTGCATAGTTTTAGTTCACGCCCTGCCACTATAATGGCTGGCTCATTATCTCCAACCTTTCTGACAACATATGGCCCCCCTGATGCCCCTGGAATTTGTATACTTGTCTACTGACCACTGATCTTTGATTTTGCACCTCTCTGTATAATGGATACTTTTCCTAACTATTTCTCCCACAGCTAACTACCTGGGAGATGATGACTTGTCCAATCTCTCCTTTCTCGCAGCAGCCAGCTGCTTCAATCTTTCTCCTGCCCTAACATGTGCATTACACAGACAAGAAAGATGTCCTGTCACCCAATTCTCCTTTCCACCTCTTCATTTTCATCATCCTGTTTGTCCACACCCAGCATAAAGTCAACTGGCAGTTTGGGTTCTATCCCAAACACAAAGTAATATGGTGAGTATCTTGTGGACGAATGTGGAGTTGTAAACCAGCAAGATTTCTGCCAGATGTTCGGACCATTTTCGCTTCTGGCTTGCTTCTAATGGTCTCAGAAGATCGTTTAGAGTCCTACCAAATCTCTCTGCTATGCCGTTTCCTTTTGGGTTCCAGCTTGTTGTTCGGCTCTTTTGAATCCCATATACTCTGCAGAGCTCTGCTATCACTGCTGATTCAAAGTTTCTGCTCTGATCTGAATGGAGTCTATGGGGTACTCCCAAATATAAAAACCATTTCTCTACCAATGCTTTAGCAACTGTAGAGGCCTTCTGGTCTCTTGTGGGAATGGCAATTGTAAACTTGGTGAACACATCTGTGACAATCAGTACAATCTCATAACCATGACTATCTTTTTCCAACAAAGTAAAGTCCATAGTCACGCCTTCAAAAGGCTTAGACGCCAATAAATTACCAGATGGACCCTGATATTTAATATGAGGGGGTTTTGCAATATTTCACCTGCTACACCTCTTACCAAACAATTAAACATCTTTTGTGATGCCGACCCAATAACAACGATATCTCAAAGTTTGCACCACCCTATCTCTACCTTGATGGCCAGTGTTCTGTACTGATTCTAACACTCTCTGTTTCAGTGCCTCAGGCACTACCAACTGAAAAATGTGGCCCCTACCTGGCTTCTTTATCTTTCTGTATAAAAGCCCATTAATGACATTCAATCTGTTTCGCTGCCTTAAGAATGTTCTGGTTTCAGGAGGTAAACTCCTCATTTCTGACTTACTCAGTCTAACTCTCTCACCCACACAAGTTAACACTTTATGCACATGCACATCTTCTTCCTGTAGTTTCCTAAACTTTCTGGTAAATATGATGGTAATGTCAACAATGGCACATTAACCTCAGCATTATCTTGTCCATCTTCAGTTACTTCTTCTTCTCTGATGGTTCTTACTTCTGGATGGACTGGTTTAGAAGTTATGTGGCTGATTGGGATGTCATCCTCTTCATCTGATTTTCCTGGTTCTTTAAAAGATTACCTAGATACGTAATCAGCATTTCCATTGGCACGACCTGGTTTGTGTTTGACAGTATAGTCAAACATGGACATCTGTGCTATCCACCTCTGTTCAATGGCACCTAGTTTTGCTTTTTGCCAGAAAGCTAAATTCCTACTATCTGTATAGTCTTCTACTCCAGCACCTATAAGATAACTTTGGAATTTCTCTGTCATCGCCCATTTCATTGCAAGTAACTCAAGTTTAGAGCTGCTTTTGGCATTGCGTTCTGAAGGGCGTAGTGTGCGACTGGCATTAGCCAGGACTCTCTTTTTACCATCCTGAATCTGAAAGAGTATGGCTCCCAGGCCTGAGTACGAGGCATCCACCTCTAATATATAGGGTAAGGAGAAGTCTGGGAAGCCTAACAAAGGTGTTGAAGTTAGTGCTTTTTTAAAATTATCAAATGCCTCCTGGCATTCCCGAGTCCACAGTTTTCCTATGGGTACTTCCTTCTTCTTAGTATCACCTGCCTGCTGCTGGCTGAGTTGGCCAACTAACTCATGTAGTCGTTTTGCAATACTGGCACACTTTGGTATTAATCTTCTATAGTAGCTAGCTAACCCTAGGAACGAGATAAGTTCTGTCTTAGTTCTGGGCACAGGTGCTTCTTTTATGGCTGCTACCTTATAGCCCATGGTGCCAATGCCTTCTTCTGAAATGGTGTGCCCTAAAAATTCCACCTTTTTCTGGCAGAATTTACATTTCTCAGGATTTAGTTTTAGTCCAATGGACCGCAGTCTCTCAAACACGTTCTCAAGCCTACTCAGATGCTCTGAAAAATCCCCAGAATATACCAAAATGTCATCAAGGTATACCAACAACATCTAGAAAAAATAGCCCTTCAGAGAGCATTGCATTAACCTCTGAAAGCCGAATTCGAAAGTCCCATTGGCATTGTCGTGTATTCGAATAAACTAAACGGGTGTCTCGAAGTGCCTGTCCTCTAAATCCAACGGGACCGTACACTCAAAGCAACTCAAATTGAACTCGTCAAAAACAGATCAGAACAACAAAACATGTTCTATCTTACCAACCGGATCATGAACATATGGCAGACTCAAGTCGAGCAAACGATTTTCAGACGTACGTTTATTCCTCCGCAGGACAAAGGATATAACTCTTGTAGAAACGTGAGCTGATCCCTATACGCAGGATCGGCGCTCACTTAACTAACATCTACCTACGAGCTCCGAGTCCAGCTCGCCCTTGAGGCCTAATTATCCAAATCCTCAGTTCAACTGATTAAATAAAAGTCTAGGTATCCGCACCCGGTCTTTCTACTGTTGTGTTGTCTTTAATACATTCCTCTCCGGACTCCCAGCTGCTTCATCACGAAATTACCGCCTCCAGGTGTCACCTTCACACGGAGCTGTCAACAACTCAACTGACAGGCATTATCGGATACTTCTCCCACACCAAACAAGAAAACTCGCAAGTCGTGTGCGAGGAAAATACATGGTACATTTTATTGCCGTTGGCTCGCTACACGCAAGTAACAGTCGCTAGTAAACACACAACATAAAGCCACAGAAATTATCTATCACTAGTTGCTAATGCATATGCTAACTCTCTATCTATTTAGTTAAACACAAAACCCCTATCGCTACTCTAACGAGGTGCACACTACAAGTCCTGTCCTCCCGTCTGACGTTCTTTCATCCCGTCGTCACACACCACGCGGATCGACCTTGACCTTGGTGCGTGTTGCCTCACATGGCACGCTGATCGCAGAGGTGGTATGTTGAGTGGATACTCAACTTCTCCGTGGCTACCACGAGGCGTGATGCTATCGTGATTAGAGTGCTAACTCTCTGAACAACGCCTGCGTGTCTCCTGAGGGAATGGATAACCATCTCCCATTACCTCATCTCCCCTGCCCTTACCTCGGGCACCGTATCCCCTCCTGGCCTCTTCAAGATTGACTGCTCTTCCTGGCGGAGGGGATGCGGTCGAGTCTTTGACACACACCCACCCCTCCTGTGTTGCGTCATCAACTTTCACTCATTGGTTGTGACGCAAGAGTTTTCTAAAAAAAATTTAATGTCTCTAATTTTTTTTTGTCAAAGACTCTAGATAACCTGGCTTTGGGCACTCTAATAGACTTCTACTGACTATTGTCACAATGTAGCAAAACTTTACTTGGCTACTTGCAATCGCCACAAACTTGACTGGTTGGCGTGAGCCCTCTTCTCACATGCTATATTATATTTATTAGAGGTATGTCTGAACCGGACCGTTGTCTTATAAGACCTGCCCTCACATAGTAAATTAACTTACTACCCATACAAAGTTGACTTTTTTAGGGTCAACAAATGAATTGCTTCATGTCCCCCCATATAATATTTAACAACCATTATACAAGAGTGTGTGCGACAGGCTTTACCTACTTCGCTTCCGCGTGTAAAGTCCTATTTCACTGTTAAGTTAGTTTTTCGTTGTCTATTATGTCCCCTGACGCAAAGTTATCTCCCTTTGATCTAGAAAAAGTGTATGTAATTTATCTGTTTGTTTTTCTGGTTGTTTGTGTGTTTGGATGTAATTAATCTACTAATCTAACTTCTAACCTATGTTTCTACCTCCTATGTGTATGTATGTTAGTTTTTTAAGTGTCATAATTTGGTTAAATGTGGCCACAAACGGGTGTATAACACTAATTCGTGACTACATTCCCTTGTTATGAAACTCCAAAATACTGTAATCTAAGTTCTAAACTATCTTACAGACACACATTCACACTAACACATTCTCAATAACGAAAACCAACACTAACACAGACAAACATCAAAAGTCGTGCCAGGCAGCAGAAGAATTTGCTGACTGATCTCACTCTCTCCCGTCTATTTTCCATTCGTTCTCACTTTCACACTTCTGTCACACTTCTTTCATCCTTAATTCTGTCACACATCTTTTATCCTTCTACACTAATCCTTCCGATTATTTAAAAACCTTGGAGTGACACTGTACAGGTTTGGCTCAGTTTGAGATAGTTGAGCCCAATGACTGTGCGACAGTCGCTGCACGAGTCATGTATTTACACTATATTTACATGGACGAGAAAGGGTTGATGGTTTATCCCCTTGGTCTCATCATCTATTACATTATACTAAACTACAACTCTAAATCCTAACATAATAATATTAATTCTATAAATATGTATTTAATGTGTTAACTAATTTACTAAATTTTGTCATGTTAATTATATGATATGCTTATATTAAACCTTATGTTTATCTAATCTAAGGGATGTAATCTAACTATTTAAATGTAATTAATGTGACGTGAGTTATGTACCTTAATTACATGGATAATGTGAACTCAAATTATGTAATTTTCTAACACTCTACTAACTAATGTTTTTAAATGCACAAAGGAATTATATGAGTGATATTCTTAATCTAAATGGTGTAAATGATGTATGTTCACTTATCTAATCTTTTTATCCTATTCTGATGTAAAATGATGATATTACTAAATGGTAATATTTGATAGGTGGTATGGTTTCATTAAGATGGAATGAACTGAACCGAAATGAAGCTAAGTGAAATATAACAACCTAACTGGTATTATTCCTATCAAACTTTTAATTTAGCTTGTAATTAACTATTTTTACGTCTAAATTAATATTCTAATTTAATTCTAATGGGTTAATTACTGTACTAACTACACTATTAAAATAAATGAGAACTATTATATTTCCTAACCTACATCTAATTTATCACTATCTTAAAATATTATATTACATATCACAATAAGTTTATATACATGATATTCAGCTACCTCAGGTTAGTTGTTGCCTTCATGTTTGTACATTGGTTGTATAGGCATAATATATCTACACACTTTGCCTGGGTATCTGAAATACATTGCACAGTCATAATAGTGTTCTATCGGTAGTGCACGTGTAAAGTTCGCTGGTGTCGTAGCTCAGTCTTTTCGTGTCTGTAATTAAGCATTGTTCTGACACTGTTTTCTGCGCTTCACACAAATGATACACCGGAATGGAGCTTAGTTGGTAATGAGCTGTCCTATTTCACACGGTGATATCTACGTTTTGCAGCACAGTTCTTACTTGATGTCTACGGACACATGATAGTTCACTGTTCTTGGTACATGATTAAACACATAATGTCGATGTATATGTAACCTATTTTGCATAGAATAATATAATATATTCATGTACTAACTATCACTCTACATTTATATGTGGGATTTCAGGTATTTCTACCTCAGATGGTAAAATTAGTGACCACCTGTATATCCGTCATTTCGATGAACACCACTCTGTATGACCGTGATTGGGGAGTTGTCGGTCTGGACAATGCAGTGAACATCCGTCAGAATTAGATGGAGCTTTCTCACCGCATAGATGACGCTTAGGGTTGCAACTGTGATATGGAATCTCTGGACTCAGCAGGTGTGATCTTACGGCTCACGTAGGAACTCGGGTGGAAGATGCCCTCAAAAAATTGGCCTAGTACTGCTGGCATCTATCCTAGAATAATAAACGAGCCTAGGATTAGGCAAACGGAGGATTGGAATATTACAAAAAAGGATTTTCATTTTTGACAATGCAGAAATTAATAATGCATCTTTGACATTTCATTTTACAAATGCTTTTAAAACATTGGAATATAGAATTATAATTTCTGAGTAATTTACTAATCCCAAAAGGCTTCTGACCTGCTTCTTTCTAGTAGGCATGGTCAGATTCATAATTTTGGTACTAATTTTCTGGTCAGTCTTTAGTTGATCTTGAGAAATGACATGACCCAAAAATGAATTTCTTTTAGGCCTAATTTGACTTTGCTCGGTTTGACAGTGAGACCGAAGAGTCGCACTCTGTCGAAGACATGTCTTCGTTTCAGTCAGTGTGTTGTCCAGTCATCCGTATGGAAACATATATCATGCGTATCCTGTAAGCTCACTAAATGTATGCATCTTGTCGGATTTGCCAGTCCCGCTAACTAGTGTAGTTGCGCTATGTATGTCTGTCGTCTTATTATTAGGTGTGGGTGCACTGTGTTTGTCTGTCTCTACTCCTGTTTCTTGTCGTGAAAAGTAAGGTTTCAACCTGTTGACATGGAATATCTTTAAGTGTCAGTTTATCGACATTTCATAGTCAGCATTTGAAAATTCACGTGCCACAATGAATGGTCCTTGCCATTTCGTTTGTTTGGAAGTAACGGAAGTATGTCTTGATCTGGTTTGTTCTTGTACCCCTGTTTGTGTATTGGTGGTAGATTTGACCCTCCCTCTCAACGGCTTAGAAGCCAGTGTCGAATGTTGTACCTCAGCTGTATGATGTTTACCCTTAAATTTATGTACTAATTGTTGACAGACATTACAAGAAAATACATTACGACAAAATAATTTTATATCATTCCAAAACTCTGGCCAATGAACATGAGCCTGGAATCTAGGCCTGGTTTTGTCTTTTGCCAGGTGACCAGCACGCGGTGACTCATGTGCAGGTTTTTGCACCGTTAAGCGGTGTTGTACAGGTTGCACCGTTTGCTGATTCTCATGGTTCTCAGATGTAAAATATCTCGTAAGAAAGCCATTATTAGGTTTAAGGAACCATGAGGCATTTTTGGTCACTTTAGATCTTTCTTTCATTAATTTTAAATATGGAAACACCCTAGGATCAGCTTTCTGCTGTTCTATAAATTTCTGTCTGTTGGTATCATCTGTGCCAGTTGGAGAAAGCACCAGTAGTCTCTCATCTTGTAGTGTGTCTTGATGTTTTACAGTGTCTGCTCTAGTAGTTGCATTAGCTGCATTTAATTTCTCCCATGCAACTATTTCATCACTAGTACAATGTTTCAGTTGGGGTAAGGACCCCAAAATTAAATCAGTACAAGGGTTGTCAAGTATTGCACAAGTAAAGGTACCCGAAAGGAAAGGAGTGTTAATACGGGCTTTGGCCAAAGGGTAAATTTCAATGTTACCCGAAAAGGTTCGGCATTTGACAGAGTCGCCTGTATAATCACCTGGACTCACTAGATCCTTTGTAAGACCAATAAGGGTACTGCCGCTGTCCAGCAAACATTGGCATGGTTTGTCGTTGACTATTGCCTTGTGGAACACTAACTTGCCTCTGGAGGCTAATGCTGCATTCCCATTCTCGGATGAGAATGGTACTGTATGTCCACATTCCAGTCTTCCGTCTGCATGAAATTGCTGACAATGTCCACAATTGTCAAAGCTTAACATATCGTTCACACAACAGACATCTTCAGACTCCTTGAAAGGTAGTACATTTTCAACTTCACACTCAGTCTCACTACCACTATCAGAAGAAGTATCAATCAAAATAGCATTGTTGGCTTTCATACGTTGGCGGCCAAGGCACTTATTTGAATAATGGCCATAGCTGGAACAAAAAAAACATTTGATTGCACGCCTGTATGCAGATCTTTTACTTTGTTGCTTCTTGATAACATTTTCAAGATGCGCCGGATAATTTGGCGATTTGTCACACATAGAATAAGTGTCATGCAAAAGTTGACAGTAAATACACTTTGACACTTGTCTATCTTTGTTGTCGTGTTTCTGAAAGGGTTTTCTGTTACTCTGATAGTTTTTTGGTTGGTCTTTCACAAAGGACACTATTTCAGAGTCATTTGAAGTCTTAAAAATATCTCTGTTGGAAGAAAAATATGCCGAGCCTTTTTTCTCAAACTGCTCGATGTTCTCAATGTCTGACTGCTGCAAAAATTTTGCAAAAGGAGAAGGTATAGTGGATATAACCTTATCCATAGCTATTAAGTTTTTTAATCTATGAAAGTCTTTACCTATGTTAGCTGCTTTAAGCCACCTGTTTAGTACACTCTGCACATTTGAAACATAATCAATAAAAGTTTCACTAGGTTTAGGTTTTAGATTTGAGAACTGAACCTGATACCCAGGGGCATCAAGTAAAAAGTGCTGCATAATCCTATCATGGATGTATTGATAGTTAGATCTAAGCTCAGTTGGTATAGATTCTATCACTTTAAGGGGCTCACCACTCAGATTCTTCATAAAAATCGGAGCCCACATCTCTAATGGAACTTGGTGATACTTAAATTGATACTCTACATTCTCTGTCCAGGCTGATATGGAATCCTCTTTACAATATGGTTTGATAATATTTTTGTATTTATTGAACTTATTTTCCTCTTGTTGACTTTTTAATTTAGTGGCAGAGATCTCTGCGTGTGAGTCTACATCCATACCTTTCATCTTTAACTGTGTCTCTGATTCTACCTGTATTTGTTTTTCCTTTAGCTCTAATTCTCTTTGTTTTAATTCTTTCTCCTGATCTAATTGCTTTAGCTTAATCTCCTTATCATGTTCTAACTGTTTTAGCTTGATGTCCAATTCTTTTTGTTTTGTTATCTCAGCTTGTTGTGCAATCTCCTTTTGATGTTGTCTATCCCGTGCGCGTTCATCTCTCTCCGCATTTTCTTTTCTTGTCTCAGCCTCTTTAAATTTCTTATCAGCATATTCTTCTAAGTGCTTTCCTGTATATTGTAATTCTTTACCTGCTTTTATAAAATCTGATAAAGTAGCCATGCTGTTAAGTAATTAGCTAGCGTTGACTTACAATGATTTGTTTATTCAAATATTTATCTATGATGTTCTATATTCGTTCCTCGTTGAGGACTATGACTTTTATTTTCAGTTTCTCTGCTGAACAAAATTTCTATGTTGGAAAATCAGAGCACAAAAATATGCTAGTGTATCACAAGCTGAAAAAGAGATGCACTATTAATCACAATGCATGCCAAAAATATAGGTATACTCAACTTAATGTTCCCGAGAATCAGGGAACGGAACTCCGTTGACACAGGTCACCTTGTTTGGTACTTTGGGATAGAGGTACGCTTCGTAATCAGGACACTTTATTTGGTACACCGGTATATGTACTCAGCTGTTGTTCGCCCTCTGATATGCAGGGCAGCAGTACTTACTACTACTGCACGATATGATTTACCCGACAACTAAGGACAATGACTTTGACAATGACAGACTCACGAACAACTAGAATATGTATTAATTAAATTTAATGTCAATGTCCTGTCTTCGTTCTAACAGTATTTGCTTTTTGTTACTAACCTAGTTAATTTCTGTAAGTGTTGTGCAGCCAAGTCTCATCTGCTTGGCCAAAAATAGTTCCATCGTGACGGTAAACAAAGAGAAAGTAGGACCAAAACTATGAATAACTGTTTTTAACTAAATAAAAATAACATCATAATGTTTAAATAAATAACTATATTCATTTAATAACTCAAATAAACAAATAATAAATAATATAAAGCACAGATTCAGGCGAGCCGCCGCTTGGCGATTTTGTAAACACTCGATTGCTGTATGCAAATGACCTAGGACAACTGTTTGTCAATCATTCTACGTCAGAGGCGCAGCGCTATTTTTAGTTTTCAAAAATCGATATTGTCGGCTGACTGTGTATCGCTCCGCCATGAATCATGTTTGGTGCTTATTCATAAATAAATTGGTAAATACATAAATAAATATGAGAAAATAAGAATATTACTACTTACAGCTTTGAAGAATACATGATTTCATTAAATAAACATTTCATAAGCACAATTAACCAATCTGTTTCGTCACGATAGGCACATTTTCTAGCCCGCAAATTGCTCTCGTCTGCACAGATTACCGTCACTGACAAAAATTAGATCCTAGTCCAGAGCCGTGGCTGAGTGGATTTGCTTGAACTTTCGTCCAAGCACCACTTCTGACACCACAATTATCCTTGCCTGTCAACAACTCAACTGACAGGCATTATCGGATACTTCTCCCACACCAAACAAGAAAACTCGCAAGTCGTGTGCGAGGAAAATACATGGTACATTTTATTGCCGTTGGCTCGCTACACGCAGGTAACAGTCGCTAGTAAACACACAACATAAAGCCACAGAAATTATCTATCACTAGTTGCTAATGCCTATGCTAACTCTCTATCTATTTAGTTAAACACAAAACCCCTATCGCTACTCTAACGAGGTGCACACTACAAGTCCTGTCCTCCCGTCTGACGTTCTTTCATCCCGTCGTCACACACCACGCGGATCGACCTTGACCTTGGTGCGTGTTGCCTCACATGGCACGCTGATCGCAGACGTGGTATGTTGAGTGGATACTCAACTTCTCCGTGGCTACCACGAGGCGTGATGCTATCGTGATTAGAGTGCTAACTCTCTGAACAACGCCTGCGTGTCTCCTGAGGGAATGGATAACCATCTCCCATTACCTCATCTCCCCTGCCCTTACCTCGGGCACCGTATCACCTCCTGGCCTCTTCAAGATTGACTGCTCTTCCTGGCGGAGGGGATGCGAATTCACGGCGTCCCCCGTTGCCGTCTAGTGACGTTGTATTCCTTTCCTTGGTTTCTCATATTTGTCGTCCAGTTTTGTGACTGTCTGGAAAAATCCAGTACGGCCTCTTCTTTATATTCGGTGGCGCGTGTTCCGTTATGTGGCATAATGCCCCCTCCCAGATAAAAAAAATTATTTATAATTTTTTTCTTTATATCTGTATATCTGTACGACTATCACAACAATTTTAACTACAACTGAATAGCACTTGGTTTTACCCCCTTATCTACCCTTAAAAAAATAAAGCTACATAACGGGCACGCCCACCTGTCCAAACCCTCCGTTGGACGTCGTGTGGCTGATCATGGGCAATCAGAGCAACTAATAAACATATTAGTCCCTACCTTGTCATAATAGACAAGTGTGTCCTAACTCTAGGTATTACCATGAGTTAAGGACGAGGGTAATAATGAGGTTTTCCATGTAACCATTTTTGTTGTAGTTGATCCTTGTTGTCCTTGTTTGGTACCATACATCTATTTCTTTTCCTGAAATTTTTCTCCATGGGTAGGGTGACTTATACACTTTCCGCCTTGAGAATCTATTGATCCTTTTCCTGTGGATATTTTAAGAATGTCGCTTGATTGTATCTATTCTTTTGCTCCTTCTGTGCAGCTTAATCGATCTAATACAATATTAATTAATCTAACAATAATTTTAATGCAAGTAAATAATTAATATCATAGAATTAAATATTTATACTAATACCAATACTATATTAATATTATACCAATTTACAATTACTTCTTAATAATTCTAATTATTTGAATTCAACAATCAATTAATGAATAACCATTATTAACACAATCATATACTGTTCAAAGTTAGTGTGACAATACAAAACAAAATACTTGGCTTGGCCATTGAATGCACAATGAATGTTTCAATCACGCATCTCTTGTGAAGTTCTTATTCCGAGTATTGCCTTCACTCACGCTGTCAATGGAAAATCGGTAACATATGTACCTAATTGACTAAATTCTATTTGTAATAATAATCTATTAATATTTAGTTGATTCTTATAACATTGCTCCCTCAATTCGGCGCTATCTGAATATATCTTTATCAAATTTCTTAATAACTTATGAAAGAACAGAACATTAATATATATAACTAATTAACTTATAACAAAGATCTGCCTTTCTATTAATTATAATCGGCTGAGAATGTCTCACAGAATGTGATTGACCAAATAAAATCTTGTAGATCTTCAATACAGATATAGACTTGTGAAGAATGAGACATTGCAACTATTCAGGACTTCTAAGAAACTAAATCAGCAATATAATATAATATTCTGATTCAACAAAAATAAATATTTAAACTAAATAATTTATTAAGTTCTCTAATAACTATATAGTTACGAACAATTATCCGAAGAATAGCGAACCGAAATATTAACCAACTGAGTGTAGAGACATTAGATAGTATGAACATCTCTAAAAAGTATATATTTATATCAGTGCCACATGCCATAATTAAGTAATAAGACCTAAGACCCTAATGTGTCTGTAATGTATTCTGTGTTAATATGAACCTAACACTTTCATCCCATTTTATTTTTCTTTTATTCTTCCTTTCATTCTATTTCGTTCTCTCTTTCTTTGTTTCAAACCTGTAAAATCTCTCATCTGCACTCATGCCAATATTTGTACATTGTAAATTTGTTGATTGGAACAATGTTATTGTTTTCAGTCTTGTATGTCTTCTGTAATGCATACGCTGCAATGTCGTATGTTTGGTAAATGTGTACCAGAAGTACGACAAGTAACCATCAGTGCGTGTAACTTTTGGTCTCATTTTTGAATGTTTCAACAATATGTCATTTACAGAAAACAATCTCGTTTGTTTTGTTTCTGATCAACATTTATGTTCTCGGACGTAGAATCATTTGATGAAGAATGTTTGTTTATTTCTTGTTTATCGATGTGAACACCACTCCTTTCTGTTGCGTTATCACACATTTGTGTTATATCGTTTTCGTTAACAGTTGGTGTAACCTGTTCTATTTGTGTGTTATCTTCTTCTTTATCTTTTTCTTCTTGTGTCACTTCACTTTGGGTACTTATACTTGTGAGTGTCTCATCAGGTTTGCGAATGACGGTTACTTTTTGAATTAACTCTTTGGTATTCGTTTCATAAATGTTTTGTAGTTGTTTCCTTCTTTTCTCTTCTATCAACATTTCTAATCGTTCAACTCTTTCCCTTGCCAAATTCCTAAGGTTTGTCTCAGTCACACCAAACTTCTTACCCATGTCTTTCCAAAACATCTCCTTCTCAATTGCCAATTGTTTCTCTTTAAATTGCATTTCCATAATTAACTTCTCTTTTTCCGCTGCAATCTTTTCGCGTTGCACATTTAATTCTCTTTCTCTAGCCTCCATTCGTTCGCGTTCCAACACCATCTCTTTTTCCTTTAGTTCTCTCTCAAGTTGTTTATCTTGCTTTTCTGATGCCAGTCTTTCCTGTCGTTCCTCCTTCTCACGTGAAGCTTGCAGTTGTTTAGCTTCCTTCTCTGCTGCAATTTGAAGTTGTCGATCCTCCTTGTTACGCTTCTGTTGCTCACTTGCCCAATTTCGAAGTTCGGCACCGGTTAAACCAGTCTTCTCACCCAACTCGATGTAATGTTACAGTGTCGACATCTTGTCCTAATGTCCTACCTGTAAACTGAGCTATCTGGGTGAAATAAATATGGTCGTAGGTAAGAGAAGAAAAGAATCGACAATATTACAATTTTGTCTCAGATCACTATCACTCGGATAGTAAAGTAAATGTTGTATCACAATTGAGCAAATATAACTCAAATAAATATGTAGTGTCAACTCGAACACCACAAAAAAATCAGTCAATCAAATATCTCTATAATAATCTAAATAAATATACTAGAGAATTAAATATGAAGAAATATATTCAATATATAATATATGTGTAACGCAAGACAACTAACAATCATCAAAGACGAATGACGAGTGACGCGAATACATATTACTGTTTACAAACAATAACAAATTTTTGTATCCACATTTTTAACGGGTAATGCACATACTATACTACTACAGTTATGACAAGACAATAGTATTGTGGTGACGCCCACAAGATCAAAACAAACAAAAATGATAAATAGTGCCTTATTACTAGGATCAATGCTATAATACATCAACAATACAATTGCTACTGGCCTTTAGTGCATCTCCCGAACGTAGAGTAATACTTGAATCGCTCGAGAATTGATATAATTTGAGACTCTCAATTACGTGTTGTGTAACAAATCGAACTCATACAAGATGACTTGACTCAATTGGTTCTTTATAAATATGGTTTATTCGTCTTGATGACAGCTGGACCTAACATGGCGTCCTCACAGTTCTGTCCTTGGATGTTCACTCCCTGACAACCCACTACGTCACGACTTGAGCATCTCTCCTCTCATTCCACCCCGATGCTCAATCGTGCTGTAGCCGTTTCCCACCTAAATACTACTAATACCCCCACTTCTGTTACACCTCAGTATGTTTTTCTAAAGAATTTTTCCTGTAAAGGAAAAATTCTTTACTCCCAACTCTCTTACTCTATTCCCTCTTTTTCCTTACCTCACACATTTCCTCTAATCTTCTCTATACTAACTCAATTTTGAGTAAATAATATATCTTTTAACCCTTCTCTCTGTTATATAGTAACCCACTATATACTTCTTCTTCGATTCTACTTTGTACAACACATCATACCACGTTTGGTAACTCTTTTAAACTAAACACTCCTTCTTCCCTTTCTTTAGTTCTTACAGTTCCCTAATCTCCCTAAACCACTTTATGTTAAGCAACCCAATCCACTTCCCCAAACTATATAGCCATCTACTATATATTTCTGGTCCTTTCTTGGCTCCTCAAGTTCCTGTATCAAATATACATATCATAAGAAGAATATCTCGTATAATCGTTATTGTACACATGGCATTATGAAATCCCTCGCTCTTTCATAACACAAGACAACCAGAACAACGTAGAAACAACGTATTTAGAAAAAGTAAAGAAGGGGTGCGCACCCAGTGAAAAGAATAAATAGTCAAGATGACCACATTTACATAAAGTAATGCATATTCCACACAACCACATTTACCTCCCTTGCCAATAAAAAAAATTTGTACAACAATTTTTTAAAATACGTCTTATGAAAATAGATCTTTGTTCTCTATAAATCAAGTTGACATAAGTTTTCTCAACATTTATATATATAACATTTATATTGCCATCCACAATCTTATCTATATTTCCGTCACCTCACCTTTTACTGCGAGCCAATGTTCATATTCTATGAACATTATCAATTTAATTAACGCTGGTTTTTCACAGCACCTATTTCTTGCCCCCTCACATCCCATTATTTGTTTCTTTATCCAACCATATAATTATACTCACTTATATGCTGCCATCCACAGTTTTCTCTTCCTTTTTCTTCATATAATGCTGCCTTTACGCAGTTCCTATTTTATTTTCTAAGATTTTATATCCCTAAGAACCTCTTCATGCCGACCAACCATATGTCTCTCTATTAGCCCTCAGTATGTGTCCCTCTATTAGCCCTCATCTATTTTCCTTATTCCAGCCAACACCATAACTATTCAAAAAAATTAAATTTTCTTAATTAATTATATAACGAGGTAATCTAATACACAAAACCACTTAATTAAACAAAATCAAAACCAAATATTATACCCCCCCCCCCCACCCCAACTCAATCAAAGAAACATACATTTTAAAACAATATAACATGTATCTTATTAAATCAAAAGGAAATATTCTAGTCTACCTAACACCACTGGTCTCTTTTATGGACCAATAGTTTGTATTTTATGAACACAACAACCCTAAAATTCCAAAATCAAATTATAACAATCATTTCATAGGATTAAATCAAACAAAAAAAAAATATTATATATGAGGTATTTCAACCTCAGACTCAATAAAACAAGTGTCTTCTCGCTAAAGAGAAGGTCTTCAAAAAAATTATAATTCACATAGAATTAGCTACTTAAAGTAACCAAGCAATATTTTCCTCCTGTACGAATTAACGTAAGTCATATCTATTCACTCAAGTCACTCCATTGCCAGGTCTATATATATCTATATCTGTTATTTACAGAACACATTCTAACTTACAACAATATCTGTTCTTTTCATGAAAGTCTTTAACTAACAATGACCATATTATATACCCCCCATGTACTACTTAATTATTTTCACACACCACGATTTTCTTAGCATCTATCTACCTGCTGTACCATTGGCTAACTTATCTATCCAATAAGAAGCCAAAACATAATATCCTCTAGCAATTCCGTCAGCGAGAGAAAAAATAAAAATACATATATTCCTCAATCAAACCTATCTCCATTGCTTCACTACTCCTCCATATCCTTTATAAAAATACTAAGAGAAGCCTTTTCCATTTCCACCATCTCACACACTTCATCAAGTATCACTTTCCCTAAAGCCTGCAACTTTTATCTTGCTATCTGCAATATTCTCCATCAATTTATCTCTTCCGTTTCCACTTCTTCAACAACTCCAAGTTTCTCTGTATCAATGCTATCTCTACATCAATATCCTCCTCTCCGTATAATCTATCGTCTTCCTCCATACTACTAATTGACTCTGACTTCTCATCCATTTCTTCTTCTTCATCTGTTTGTCTCTCGTTAGCAGCCGCTAATCTCTTCCGTTCAATATCCCATCTAATCTGTCTATCATTATTTCTTAAGGATCTTTCTAGTTGACATAAGCCTGGGTCATTGACATTGAGTTGAGTGGCCGGGCATGAGAAAGAATGGAGATGAAAGTGGGAGACAGTAAAGTGACTGACCTGGCTATGAGTAAACAGCCAGTCCTTAGAGATAATGGGGCGGATAGGAGGGGAAGGCCCCAAGGGGGATGGGTCGAAAGAGAGTTGTGTGTTGTGTGAAGTCAAGAGACTGAAAGGTCAGTGAGAGAGGAGACCGACTGCGGGTCACGTCGTTTAAGAGAGAGCTCCGTGTTGTGTGGTTCTTGTAGTTGGGAAGACAGGCCGGAACCCAGAGTGGGTTCTGTATTGAGTGTAGGCCAAAACCCAGAGTGGGTTCTATAGTTGAGCAGTGGCTCCAACCCAATGTGTGGGTTGTATTGTGTGAGATCCAGCCGAGGATTGTAGCTGGATTACCTGTCTTATGGATTGAGATTAGAAGCAGGCCGTGAGAAGGAATTGATGTGTGCTGGTTAAATTGTGAGGAGGATATTTATATTCTATGGATTACATTATGTTTCTGGATGTATAAACATGTTCCGTTTGTCCGTCTTATTTCTGTAATAAAGGATTATGTGCGCCAACGGAATCTTGTTTAATGCCTGGTGAATATGCACTGCGGGGGTGAGTTACATTGCAAGACAGATATCTCCATTGACACACCATGAGTATCGTTACCTAGACAACGACCATCACACAATAATATCATGAGCATATCATCGTAAGAACTTCGTGATACTATCATCAAGAAGAAGTGTGACATCTGAGGGCTACGTCCAATTAAGAACATTATAGACAGTGTTGTCATTCTGAGATGTTTGTGGGCTCTTCGCTGAAAGAGAGGAGTTATTATCGGTGTCTTCGTGCCATCAATTTAGACAGTACTGCGTCACGAGATTAACAGCAATTCTTTTGTGTGTGTAAGACGCCACATCGAAAAAAAATAACTGTCAGCGCGCGGGGAGGGTACGCGGCGGAAATCACAAGCTAGCAGACAGTTCAAGTGAAGTCCACTACAGGTGATTTGGAACCAACCATATCGCTAAAGCGAGTGGGGGTGCAGCGGCAGCACAAAAGTCGGTGATAAAGACACGCCATACAGACTAACCGGGAGAGTCCATTACGGTGACAGGTAAATTTGATACCAGGCAGCAGTGCTGAAATTAAAGACGAGTGTTGAATCCAGAGTGGCGAGGGCAGCGTGTGTGTGTGTGTGTAGGACGTCGCTGTCGGTGATAATGACAGGATTGGGAACCAAAGATAATTGACAGGTGTGTGTGTGTGCTGGAGGCAAG
Source organism: Cepaea hortensis (assembly GCA_963921405.1). Lineage (NCBI taxonomy): Eukaryota > Metazoa > Mollusca > Gastropoda > Stylommatophora > Helicidae > Cepaea > Cepaea hortensis. The sequence goes on along the minus strand of OY992876.1, from coordinate 318,511,297 downwards.
CGCACTGTGTTGTTGCAAGTTGACTGGTCAAGATTCTTCGACGCAGTAAATAGGACGGGTGGGTACACCAGCGTCCAGGTACTGGGGAAGTACATGTTTGGAAAACAGAGAAAAATTGGCAGTCGCTGATTTGACGGACAGTTGACTGAAGGGGATAGTAACGGTACCCCTACCGCAGCCGGGTGGGGCTGTCAGGTTGTGTGGAAACTGTGTGTACGGAGGAAAGTTACTCAGGTGAATTTCCACGGCTTATTGTGGTCAAGATGACTCATCGTGACTGAACAAAACAAGGCGTTTTGTGTGAAACCAGACTTGATTATTCGTCTTTGTTAAAAGCCCTTTGCGTTCATTACTTTATAATCAGCAAACATTTTGACAACGAATGATGACGTGTCGGCTCCGCGAACATAGTTGCATACAGTTGCCAAAAAGAACTGACTGTACAGAGTGAAAGCGTTGAACATTTATTGCCATTATTTTGATCTTTTCTTTTGGTGAATCTATAACATATATGATACAGCAAAGCGCCATCTCCGCAACGAGAGTAACAACATATCGAAAGAACACTTTGGATAATTATTATTACCGTCAACGTTTCCGACAGTTGGAACTTTTGATCACCACGTGAATTCAGGAACCACTCAACAAACAACAAGTCGCTTTGAAATCCAGCGTCGTAGACATTTCCAGCCGAGGGCGAATAACTATTAAAACGAACAAAAACTTTGGTGACTGAATAAATAAGAACTTTTGGCGACGGATTAGTGGGCACATATTTATCGGCCAACGAGTTGGACAGTCTGTTTGCTGCTCATTGTCTTATAAATATTGTTTTCGGTTGTTAAGCTGTTACTTGTATGTGGTCCAGTGTTTGTCAAGAGTAGGGCATTTTTGTGTTGCTTCTCGAAGGCCGGGAGGCGGGGCGAAAATTTATTTTCTTACTGTGCACCATGTGTTTTCTGGGAAGAAAATCGTAAGGTCGGTTTGTTTGATTCTGCAGTGAAGCAGGGTGGTCCTAGACTATACACCGTGCCTTTTGGGTCTAACGTAAGATCTGTGTATATTTTCAGTATATATTCCTGTTCTTTCTCTCTTTCTTTTCGTTATATTTACATATAATATTTGCTGTGGTCGGATATATGTTATTATTGTGATCTTTCGTCTTTTCTGCTGTCTAGTGGTCTTGGTCAATTTATGTTTATATTTTACGCGCACTGTGGATGTCCCTACACAAGCTTGTATTTGTTACTGTGGTTTATTTCTGTGTCATCATCGTCTCCGTGTACTCAGCTTGTGAAGTCTAGCGTTGGATAGTCATCACTTAGTGTTATCATCCATTTGTTGGTATATGTATTTATATGTATGTTTAACAATATTTCCAGGGACTTTATGTACTTTTGGTCATAGATATATAGATATAAGGGAGTATAGGTGATACTTCCCCCCTCACTACCTAGTGCTTATAGAGTGACTGGGTGAGTACAGAGTGATATTTTAGCACTACGAATTGACGTACACAGGGAGTGTGAGTGTACTTAGGGAAGTGACACAAAGACTAACAGCAGAATCGTCACATTTATAGTTGGCTGACAGACAGCAACGTGTCCACAAGTACAAGATGCCTACTTTAATGGAATATATTGAAGCAGGTGAACGAATAGGCCTGAAGGGTAAAGAGTTACAAGAGTATGCCGAAGCAAAAGAGCAACAACAGATTGAAAGAGACCAGAGACAAGCCGAAAGAGAACAGAGACAGGCAGAACTCGAGGCCAAGCGTCTACAGGAAGAAAAGTTAGCTGAGAGAGAACAAAGACAGGCTGAAATGGAAAACAAGCGTCTACAGGAAGAGAAAGAGACACAAGTAAAACTAGCTGAAATGGAAAACAAGCGTCTACAGGAAGTAAAGCTAGCTGAAATGGAAAACAAGCGTCTACAGGAAGAGAGAGAGACACACATGAGAATGGAAATTGAGAAAGAGAAGATTAAGATGGAAGCGGAAATTGCTATTAAAAAGTTAGAATGTGCATCGAAGGGTCAAAGTGAGGAAAGTAGAAAACCGTCGCAGTCGTCACAGAGATTAAAACTGCCATATTTTACGGACCGGGATTGCCTTGAGGCCTACCTTTCGAGATTCGAAGCATCAGTGAAGGTATTAGGCATCCCAGAAAGTGAGTACGCAATTAGACTGGGCGAGTATTTAACGGGTAAGGCCCTAGAAACAATGTTTAATTTACCTGTAGAAGAAAGGAACAACTACACTATCTTACGTCAACGTTTGCTGACAAAGTTCCAATTAACTGAGCATGGATATAGAACAAAGTTTAGACAGTTAGGGCCAGAGACAAATCAAGATTTCACAGATTTTGTTAACACAGTAAAGAATACATTTAATAAGTGGATGGAGCTTGCAGAAGTAGGGAAAGATTTTAATAAATTAGTAGATCTAATGTTAAGAGACAAGGTTGTATCTGCATGCAATTCTAATTTAGTGGCGTTCTTTGAGGAACGGAAGCCAAAGGACATAGACACAATGTCTCAGTTAGGGCAAAACTACATGACTGCACATCCTAACGTATCTATTGGGAAACTAATGAGTGAGGAAATAGTCTGTGCAGCGTACACTAAACAGAACCAGAATCCAGTTATCAGACCAAGGGCGAAAAGTGTGGATTCAGCACAGAAAGGTGAGCAGCAAGAACTTCAAGATAATGGTTTCCGAGGAAACAATGTTGGTAGAGTAGGACGGTACCCATATAGAAGAGGGAACTTCCAGAGACGTCCAAATTATGCCGGATGTTGGAATTGTGGGAGCTGGAGACACAAGGCAGCAGAGTGTGATGCACAACCATCAGATGGACCAACGAACAACACTAAAAGGGAGATGACTTGTTTCAAATGTGGAAAGAATGGGCATATCAGCCATCAATGTAGGATGAGAGAAACAGAGCACTCAAATGCAGCGCAAGTAATTGAGACGCTGAACAATGAAGATTGTAGTGGGTGCAAACCTCTTTTTGAAAAAGACAGTCAGCCAGTCCTAATATGTGGTCATACAGTAAAAGCAGGATCAGCAGTGCATGAAGGAGGAAGGCTGAAGCTGCATCAGGGATTTGTCAATGATAGACCAGCGTTAACAATTAGGGATTCCGGATGTACGTCTATCGGAGTGAGGAGAAGTTTAATAGATCCCTCGGATTATACAGGGAAAAAGATTAGATGCATAACATTCAACGGCACAGTAGAGTTCTACCCAGTAGCCATAATAACAGTAAAAACACCATATATCACTGGAAGAGTGACAGCGTGTGTTTTGGACTCACCAGTGGCTGATTTGATCATAGGAAATGTTATAGGAGTTAAAGATTGTACAGAAGAGGAAGTAGTTTATTGGGACCGAAAATATAGTGTAAGCAGTAGCGAGGTAGTTACCACAAGAGAACCTAAATTAGAGAGTATAGATGAGGTAGAAGAGGCACTTGAAGTAGACACAGGAACTCAGGACAAGGATAGTACAGCTGAGCAGATGAGAATGGATCCCAAATATAGTGCTAGTGACTCCCAGAGACAAGATACTACTCTGAACAAATGTTCCCAAGGGTGTAGGAGAGTAGAACATAGACAGTCAAAGAAAGGTAGATGGTGCTTCGAGAGGAAGAACAATGTTCTCACTCGCAGGTTTTCAGATAGCAGAACTGCACGTGGGCAAGGAGCAGTACCTTTAGCACATAGAGACCGATATACTAGAACAGCTCAGGATAGTGCATGTGCAGGGCACATAGGCATTAGGCGTATGCAGCAGAAAGCAAGGTGCCAGGTATATGGGCCAAGATTGAATAAAGAGCTCAGACTAAACAGAGACGCAAGTGTAACGGTGCAATATGCAGATAGGAAAGTTGAGTCAGGTCAAAAGAGTTTTCGCGACATTACTGACCCAGGGCTAGGGATAGCAAACAGATGTTGTAATTGTAGAGGTACCATGAGTCATGGGTACATGAAAGGTAGATACAGCATCGACAGGAATCAGAGGTGGGTTAATGCAAGAACAGAACCACCTGATATAGGGTCGGTACACAGATAGTATTGTGTGGTCGTAAAGTAGTAAGAGACCTGTGGGTACATAAGTATAATGCTTTTCTATGATGTATTATTATTATGATGTGATGTATTAGTTCATGCATTGATACACAAGATAGATGGTTGTAGTTATGTGTGATGAATATAGGAGTGTACTATGAGCATTTGATGTATTATGTAGTGTGGTAGCTGGAGTAAGGTGCAGCCATACTTAGGGCTACCCAGGCTATATGTCTGGGTCACATGTTTAGTAAGTTTTAGTCTCCCAATGTTTGAAAACGAAGTTTTCTTTTAAGAGGGGGGTGATGACATAAGTCTGGGTCATTGATATTGAGTTGAGTGGCCGGGCATGAGAAAGAATGGAGATGAAAGTGGGAGACAGTAAAGTGACTGACCTGGCTATGAGTAAACAGCCAGTCCTTAGAGATAATGGGGCGGATAGGAGGGGAAGGCCCCAAGGGGGATGGGTCGAAAGAGAGTTGTGTGTTGTGTGAAGTCAAGAGACTGAAAGGTCAGTGAGAGAGGAGACCGACTGCGGGTCACGTCGTTTAAGAGAGAGCTCCGTGTTGTGTGGTTCTTGTAGTTGGGAAGACAGGCCGGAACCCAGAGTGGGTTCTGTATTGAGTGTAGGCCAAAACCCAGAGTGGGTTCTATAGTTGAGCAGTGGCTCCAACCCAATGTGTGGGTTGTATTGTGTGAGATCCAGCCGAGGATTGTAGCTGGATTACCTGTCTTATGGATTGAGATTAGAAGCAGGCCGTGAGAAGGAATTGATGTGTGCTGGTTAAATTGTGAGGAGGATATTTATATTCTATGGATTACATTATGTTTCTGGATGTATAAACATGTTCCGTTTGTCCGTCTTATTTCTGTAATAAAGGATTATGTGCGCCAACGGAATCTTGTTTAATGCCTGGTGAATATGCACTGCGGGGGTGAGTTACATTGCAAGACAGATATCTCCATTGACACACCATGAGTATCGTTACCTAGACAACGACCATCACACAATAATATCATGAGCATATCATCGTAAGAACTTCGTGATACTATCATCAAGAAGAAGTGTGACACTAGTAAAGGCATCTCTTCACCGCTTGTTGAATACTCTCTAATTCTCCTCTGTCTTTTCACTTCTCTTTCTCTTTGTTTATCCATTCTTCTTTTTGTTGCTTGTCTAGTATTTTTAAATGGAGCACCTATTTCTTCTTCCATAGATTCTATATTATCATAATGACTCTCATTCACCTTTTCTTCTAGCATCGTTTTCGGTATTGTCTGTTCTTGCGTATCATCTTCACCTGGAGTTGTTACTAACTGATTTTGTGCTGGAGCTTTTCTCAAACCTGTGATTCCCCTGGCGACCTGTTCATCTAAGTATCCTGTGTCTGAATAATAATTATTATTATAATTATCATTTATCTTCTCATCCTCATCTCTTCTTAAGTGCTCTACGTGTGCCCTTGCCATATGTCCCGTGACCTGGTTCTTGATACTATACGACACATTTCCTAGCCTTTCCAAAACGTAATAACCTGGAACCCAACGAGAATCAAACTTAGAGTTCCTTCTATGCTTCTTGTAATAAACTCTATCACCTACTTTAAACTCCTGTAATTTTGTATTTACATTTTTGTACTTTTTCTGTCTTTCCCTAGCTTTAATTATATTATTCTTTAATCTTAAGTGTGCTTTATGCATTTCTTGTATTATTGTCTCTTGAAAGTCTTCCCCCATATATTTCCGTCTTTGATTTAATAGATTATCTATAGGTAGTATTGGTTCTCTCCCGTGTATTAAATAGAATGGCGAAAACCCCGTGCTCTCATTTTGATTTGTGCGAATAGCGCAAAGGGCAGGTCCTAAGAACAGATCCCAATCTTTTTCATGTTCATCAACAATCTTTGCTATGATATCATACAATATCCTATGTTGACGCTCGTTCCTAGCATTTGAAGAAGGTCTATAATATGAGGTCTTTATATGTTTTATATTCAAATCTTTTAATAACTTTTCGAATTTTTTATTTACAAATTCCCTACCATTATCCGTAAGTATACTTTGTGGGCAACTAAATCTTGGTACGAACTCTTGTAAAAAAATATTAATGACAGTATCTGCGCTCTTATCTGGGATTGCATAAACTTCCGGCCAAAGACTGTAGACGTCTACTATATGAATTAAATACACGTTTCCTGACAATGTTCTAGGGTAAGGACCCGATATATCTAAACTAATCTTTTGCATTGGGAACTGAGGAATATCTGTATCTTGTAAGGGACACTTAATTGTTTTCATATTCCTTAACCTGCATTTTTCACACGTATCTACATATTTGCAAGCAGACTTAAATAAATTCGGCCAATAATATTTACTCGTAAGTGCTTTCACCAATTTATCCCGACCGAGATGACCATTCTCATCGTGATATGCTTTTAAAACTTCACTTTCCAAATGTTTTGGAATATATTTCCTTAGCTGTTCATTCCTTTCACACATATAGTATAACTGTCCATCCTCTTGTAAAACCAAATAATTCTTCTTATATTTGTTATCTTCCGTTTCTATTAATTTTTGTTTTATTTGTAAGACTTTTGGATCCAATTCTTGCTCTTCTTTCATATTAAACTGTGCTAAATGTGGGTCTTCTTCCACTCTATGTTCAGCCTCCTGATCCGATGGTAAACTCTCAAAGTCTTCTCCATTTATTATGGCAGAATCTAAAATATTTACTTGCCAGTTTCGATCGTCAATCTCTGGTTCTCCTTCATCTTCTGTGTCACCTGACGACTGTGGGTAGGGATTCTAGATAATAAGTCAGCACACGTGTTAATCCTACCTGGAATATATTCAACTCTGGCATTGTACCCTTGTAGATTCAACGCCCAGGTTTGTATTTTCCTGTTCTGCACTGGAGCTTCTAAAAGAGACTTTAAAGGCATATGGTCAGTTCTAATAACAAAATTTGCGTTATGTAAGTAGTAATTTAGTTTCTGAAGAGCATAATGAATAGCATAAGCTTCTTTTTCAATAGTCGTCCATTTGCGTTGAGATTTGCTAAGTTTATGAGATAAGAAGTAAATTGGCCTTTCATTTTTAACTCCTGGTATTCCAGACTCTTTTCCTTCATATGGTTGAACCAAACATGCTCCTATTGCATTGTCTGAAGCATCTGTGTACAGTATTAACTGTTTATTCAAGTATGGATGCGTCAATAGTAGTACCAGTGTTAAGCTGTTTTTTAAATACTCGAACGCTTTTTGACACTCATCATCCCACTTAAATCTAGCGTATTTGCCTGTTAAATTTGTAATAGGTTCTGCTATCTTTGAAAACGCTGGGACAAACCGCCTATAATACGCACAAGTTCCTATAAACGCACGCACTTCCTTAACATTAGTTGGAGGAGGTAACTCTTTAATAACCTTTATCTTGTCCTGGTCTGGTGTAATTCCGTCTCTATTTATAATATAACCCAAATATTTTGTTTCTGTCTTTAAAATCTGGCACTTACTAAGCTTCAATTTAACGTCATGTACTCTTAATCTATCGAATACTAATCTAATATGTTTTAAATGATCATCCACATCTCCTGTTGTAAAAATCAGAATATCGTCTATATAGGCTAGTGCAAACCTTTGCATAACTTCTAATACTTCATTTATTAAGAGCATGTAGTGAGACGGCGCAGTTTTGACCCCAAAAGGCATTCGTAAAAATTCGTAAGAGCCCATATGGGTACAGAAAGCACTCTTATTTTGAGCGTCCTTCGACATAGGTATACACCAGAATCCTGATCTTGCGTCTAACGTCGTGAAGAATGTAGAACCATTAAGCAGCCCCAAGATATCATCAATTACTGGCAGTGGGTACGCTACATTCTTAGTGATTTTGTTCAACGCCCTGTAGTCGCAGCAGAAGCGACTCGAACCATCAGGTTTGGCTACGATGACGACCGGAGATGACCATTCTGACTTCGATCTTCTTATTATTCCTGCTTTCAACATATCTTCTATTGCCTTTTCCACAATTTCTCTATTTCTTAATGGAGTTCTATATGGTTTTAAACCAATTGGTGGATGGTCTCCCGTATCTATTTCCATTGTAACTGTTTGTGTCTTTCCCAATTCCAAATCATTAATTGCAAATACATCTTGATTTTGCTTTATAAGTTGTTCTAACACTTCCTTATTTTCTGGCGGAGTTTTTAACTGTGCCAACAATTCTTGTTCCCTTGTCATTTTGTCTAGTGAATGTATTTGGGCTGTATTTCTTCTGGATGGATGGATCAATTCATCCATTTGTACGTTCCCTCTTCTTCCGCGTCCGCGTCTGTTATTAAGTCTTTCACTAGAAGTTTCTGAATAACTTGTTCTCGACATTTCTCCTCTATCCGTTGCCAATATGTCACTAATGTTATGTTCTAATTTGGCTATTACACATCCTCTGTATAACTTGATTTCTCTACCTGTGTTGTTGATAATCATCACTGGAAAGGTTAAGTGTTTATCCAACGCTATTATTCCATCTGGAACTTCCAAACCCGGCTCATCAATTACTTCCTCTTGCAACTCAGTGATTCTGACTGTGTTTCCTGCCACATAATACGGGTTTCTCTTCAGCTTTGCTTGTATCAAATTAACCGACTGTGGTTTTAACGTCGTGGACATTTTAACTCTAACTAGTGCTGATATATGCATGTCTTCTTCCATATCTACATAGACGTCCCTGAATTTTAATTTATGTAAATCAAAGAAAAGTCTTACTCCATTTTTTATTAAAAAATCTCTTCCTATCAGCATGTTTCTATTTAAATCTTTCACTACATGAAAAAGATGTCTTACGTTGATCCCACCTAGCTTAAAATTTATCATTGTTTGTCCAATTACTTGTAAATTCTGTCCCGTAACAGAGTGTAGATTATTATGACTCTTAAATATTCTACAATTTCTCACTATTTTGTGTAGAAAACTTTCTTTTACCACACTAACCTGAGCTCCCGAATCAATTAATGTACGAATTCTATACTTTCCTATTTCTACTATACAAGAGCTATAATCTGTTTTATTTTCCGTAAACTGTTTGACTTCATCTAGTTGAAAGTATTCTCTGTTCGTTCTACTATACCTGTCATTAACATATTCTTTAAACCTTGAGACCTTATTATTTTCCCTCCTACCATAGGTCTTATTTAGTAGGTAGGGCGTCCGTTTCCCTGCGTTCTTGTACCTGTAAAATTTCTGTGTCTATCTTCAACATTCCTATTTAACCTATTGCCACTTCCACTTTGTGTATTCGACTGGACATGCCTGTTACCGCAAAAACGAAAAACGTGTCCGCGTTGACCACAACCCCAGCAGACTACATTTGTGTTATTTGTTTTTCGCCCTGTCTCACTGGTAGGATACCTCATTTGTCTTCCTTCATTGTATTCATTTCTATTACTGCCTTGTACACCTCCTCTCCTATTCCACCCGAACCTTGTTTGTCCTATCTCCATAGGTTCCTCTATTCTATCTTCTCGACCAGTTCCTATTTCCCGTCCTGTTCTCAATCTAAATCTACGTCTCAGGTTCTCCTCTTGTACTGCAATATCTACAGCTTGTGACAACCTCTCGGGGTTTTCTCTCATCAGCTTAAACTTCAAACCATCGGATTTTATGCCATCTACAAAAATGCCGACTAACATCCTCTCCACCTCTTCTCCTTGTATATTCTGTCCCAAGAATGCCTCTTCAGCCAGGTTAATCAACCTATCGCTGAACAACTGTACCGTCTCTCCACTATTTTGTTTAGACTGTCTCAATACCGAAAACGCATGTTGTGGATCCGTTATTTCTGCGTACTTGTGTGCCAGGTCGGTTTTGAACTGCTCCCATGTTTCATCTACTCTAGCCTCTAACTTTCTTCTAATATGCTGTGAAACCGGTTCTGTGGCTGCCTGGTATGCAAGTCTCATTTTCTCTTCATCTGATGCAGATACTAAATACGCATATTTTTCTATGGAAGTTATCCATTTCTTAAACTCCCTGGCCTGTCCACTAAACTTAACAATTTCAGTTGTCATTCCCTGTTGTTTTATGACCGTTTGAAGTCTATCTACCGCTGTTCCCACTCCCGACAAAACTTGTGCTACTGAATCCTGTTCTGTCATGTTAAAATAGTTATACTTGTACAAGCAAACAAACAATCAATTCTTATTAATATCTAAATTAATTAACTAAAGGATGTTATCGTCCTCCTGAAATTCAATTATTTTCTATCTAATATCAAATATGTTACCCTTCTTCTTGTTGAGGTTATCTTTCCAATCGAAAATGAAGTCCCTGGCGTCTATGTCTCTGTCTACTGAGTTTGAGAAACCCGGTATTCGAGTACTTGAACCAAGATCGACAAAGCGGCTTCAGTAAGGACCAAAAATGCTCAACTGGGCTCGATAGGCACGACTGTACTCCACAGGCCTCGATAGGGCACGACAAAACTTCACAGGCCTCGATAGGGCACGACAAAACTTCACAGGCCTCGATAGGGCACGACAAAACTTCACAGGTCTCGATAGGGCACGACAAAACTTCACAGGCCTCGATAGGGCACGACAAAACTTCACAGGCCTCGATAGGGCACGACAAATCTTCACAGGCCTCGATAGGGCACGACAAAACTTCACAGGCCTCGATAGGGCACGACAAAACTTCACAGGCCTCGATAGGGCACGACAAAACTTCACAGGCCTCGATAGGGCACGACAAAACTTCATAGGCCTCGATAGGGCACGACAAAACTTCCCAGACCTCGATAGGGCACGACAAAACTTCACAGGCCTCGATAGGGCACGACAAAACTTCACAGGCCTCGATAGGGCACGACAAAATGATCAGCCAGCGGCTCTCATATGCAGTGGAGCCCAAAGATAGTCTGACTGCGTCCAAAAAATTATAAGTCAATTAATGAAAGAACGAGGTATTTATCTACTGTCCTGATTGTTAATGGTTATTTCCATTATTTTGACTTGATGATATAAGTTATCCGAACTCAACATGGAAAATTTTGAATTGTAGTTACGTATGTCTTAAAGTTTTTGTTTCTTTTGAGTAACCTCTGAAATTTTGGTTGGAGGCGAGTAAGTCTTAAAGTCTTTAATTAACCTTTGCAAATTTTGATTGAAGGCAAGGGCTCAACTTGATGGAGTTATTTGAAAACTCTTGCTCACCTGAAAAATTGTAGTAGCATGATGACCCAGGACCGACCTTCAGCAAAATTTTTGTTCGTTGTATCAAACTGGCTCGACTTTCAGCAAAATGATGACACTCGCAGGCACCGCACTCCTTATATCAAACTAGTGTTCATGCCTTTCTTGACAAGTACCGCCTGTACAGTTAAAATTTTGATAGGAGGTCTGTACTTCTCACCTACAATATTGGCCATCTTTCCAAGTTCTTTGGTTTACGTTCAACTTGCGTGTAGAATAGTGCTGTAATAACTCTGTCTCCGGACAATTGGTTTGAGCAGAACAAGGACCTTTTACATTTTGAAGCGGCCTCTTCGAGTTTCTTCAAGGTGTCGACGTAGATAGTGGTTTGTTATGACTCCCGCCGCGACAATCTCCAATTAAGCATCCTGGTTCTTTGGCGCCATTTCGCTATTGTAACAAAGCGAACTCATACAAGATGACTTGACTCAATTGGTTCTTTATAAATATGGTTTATTCGTCTTGATGACAGCTGGACCTAACATGGCGTCCTCACAGTTCTGTCCTTGGATGTTCACTCCCTGACAACCCACTACGTCACGACTTGAGCATCTCTCCTCTCATTCCACCCCGATGCTCAATCGTGCTGTAGCCGTTTCCCACCTAAATACTACTAATACCCCGACTTCTGTTACAGTTGATAAGTTCCAAACTATACTGATCCGTAATCGGCAATCGATCAGTGGTATCCTGGTTGCATGAAAATATGTGAGGAGTTGTGTAACGATTGTTGCTCCTGCCTTGAGATTATAGTACAATTAACTTGTACTCGTACCCTGGACCGACGTGGTCCGTCACCGACTCATAAGAACACGTAGTCGGCTGTGGTATATCGACGAAACTTGAGTTTATTTCAGCCTTAGTATTGATACTTTAGGCTGAATGTGCGCTGTAGGTATTTGAATGAATGATGCCCACAGTAAAATCAGTAGATCTGCTTGCATCCAGTTCTGGTACATAAAGTCCAGTGCGTGAACAAGCTGACTGTGTCTGGTGTCACGATGAAAAATGGTAGTTGTCAATCCGTGTGATAGTGTACGTCTGTCCTGGCGTCAGAGTCTTGAGGAACATGTAACGTCTCGATGCGTTTCAGTTGCAGTGTAGTGTCCAGTAGTATCTTGATAGGTATAATGTCCTTTAATGTCCCGATATAATAAATATAACTGTCCCAATGTGAATCGTTATCGATTAAATACCTTGAACAATTGGGTACTATGTGACATTAAAGTCTATCTGTATGCTTCGACTTCAAATCAAATGAGTGTACACGTGTTAGATTTCCTGCATGCTGAGATGTAACGATAACGTGTCTCTATGTATTCTGTCAGATATCCCGTTGTAACTCGTAAATATATATTGAAGTTTCCCGTGAAGAGTAAAGTTCAAAGTAATGAAGTGGTACTGTGTAAAGTTTGTAACGTTCAATGTTCGTATGTGACAGTAGTGAAGTTTCAGTGACGGTCGTTGTTGAACATTATTTGCATCATGGCGTACTGTGTCAACTTAATTTTCATAATGTTGTATATCATCTTTCAGCATCCGACGTCAGCAAGTTTTCAGACATGTACAATAAATAATGTCTATAGACGTATCAAATGTCCTTTGCGCCGATAGTGAATTTATGACAGAGTGTCGGCAGCAAATATAATCGTGTGTGGTGTCATTATCTTTGTTGACGTTTGCGTGTCAGTGTGTCGTGTCAACTGTGTAGTTTGCATTGTCCCACGCAGTCTGATATGTTAGTAATAATTATATACTTCAATGTTTACAGTCTGCAATGTTTGTATCGTCGTTTCTTTCTTAATATAGCGTCGTGGACAGTATGTTTCAAATGGTGCGCGTATAATGTGTAGTCTTGACGATAAAGAATGCGATATTCTGTGCAGAAACTTCGTGTCCGTTGATTCTATGCCAGTGAGGTGTCAGTCTAATATACTGAACTGGCACCGTGAGACAACCTAAATGCTGCTTCGACAACTATAACGCGCGTGTAAATGTCTCACACTTGTAGGTGGCAAAATCTTTTGGCGTTTTAAACAACCAAGTCAAAACTGTTAGTAATGTTCGTAAAATAACGAATGTCTTTCTGATAGAGTAAACTATACTTGCAGATCGTTAGTACACTCCATCCTATGTGGAACAGTCCAACGATAAATGTGATAATAATCTTGAATCATGACGAACTTCATAAATTCCGCAGATTGTTTAGCATAAAGTCACTTTTGAGCAGTTGCAATCAAATTCGTGAGCAAACCATCAATTCTCGAATGTACAGTGTCTATCGTTGTGTTATCGTACGATATTGTGGTGTAGACTTGTGGCAGCGCAGTGTTTCTTTAGATCTTACGGCCTACTCACATCAACATAGTTACTTTCCATATCGACTATATAGTCAAATTACTCATATGGCCTGTATCTGCTGTCTATCTTCTTTTCCAAGGTAACAGCAAAGCTATAAGTGTCACACATTCGTTCTAAATATAATGTTCTTAAATAAGTTACACTATTACTAAATGTTCGTTGTTTCTAATATTTCATAGCGCTGTGGTGTGTTCAATAAGGTGGAATGTTTTTGCGCATCTGATGCAAACTTGATATGATTAATAGATCGCACTTCTTGAACATGATTGAGTTATTATGTATTAATTTTGTACGTACTTACAGTTTTTATGATGTTTTAATTTCACCTGTTGTTATTACTTTATCACAAAATGCTTTTTCACTTCATTTATTCTGGCTGTTCTTCCGGCATTTTGGTGACGCGGGTTTTCATGTGCTCCTTCTTTCTTTCTGTGTAGCACGGTGTGGAATGTGCCGCTGGCGCGTAATTTCTTTTATGTTCAGCTATGGAAACTGGCGGGGAATCTGTGTTGACAAACAAACAGTCCAGAGACGACCCCCACGTGTCTCGAAGTGCCTGTTCTCTAAATCCAACGGGACCGTACACTCAAAGCAACTCAAATTGAACTCGTCAAAAACAGATCAGAACAACAAAACATGTTCTATCTTACCAACCGGATCATGAACATATGGCAGACTCAAGTCGAGCAAACGATTTTCAGACGTACGTTTATTCCGCCGCAGGACAAAGGATATAACTCTTGTAGAAACGTGAGCTGATCCCTATACGCAGGATCGGCGCTCACTTAAATAACATCTACCTACGAGCTCCGAGTCCAGCTCGCTGCCCTTGAGGCCTAATTATCCAAATCCTCAGTTCAACTGATTAAATACAAGTCTAGGTATCCGCACCCGGTCTTTCTACTGTTGTGTTGTCTTTAATACATTCCTCTCCGGACTCCCAGCTGCTTCATCACGAAATTACCGCCTCCAGGTGTCACCTTCACACGGAGCCTTTCATAAACACATCCTTTCGAATCCACGAATTCACGGCGTCCCCCGTTGCCGTATAGTGACGTTGTTTTCCTTTCCTTGGTTTCTCATATTTGTCGTCCAGTTTTGTGACTGTCTGGGAAAATCCAGTACGGCCTCTTCTTTATATTCGGTGGCGCGTGTTCCGTTATGTGGCAACGGGGTAGTGAAGGCAGTCTTCTCTTGGTCTTCTGATTTCATGGCCACCTGATAATACCCACTGGCTAGATCTAAGGTTGAAAACAACTTGGCACCACCCAGGGCATCTAAATATTCATCTATCCTGGGGAGGGGGTATGCATCCTTCTTAGTCCTAACGTTAACCACCCTGTAATCCACACACATCCTGAGACTACCATCTTTTTTCCTTCCAAGGACGATCGGAGAAGCCCAGGGACAGGAGCTTTCCTTACTGATCTCATGGTCTAATAAGCTCTGGAGATGCTTTCGTACTTCGTTGTAAAATATGGGTGGGGGGGGGGGAGTCTTCTGAAAGGTTGTTTGATTGGGGGTATCATCTGTAAGCTGGATGCCACGGGTCACCTTGTCTGTGTATCTTATATCCATGTCCCCCCCCCCCTGGTAAAAACATTATTATATTTAAATAATAACTCTTCTAACTTCTTCTCTTCATTACTACCTTCAAATTACTTAGATCTACAGGGCACCTGATAGTTTCTGCTTCTATATAGGGTTGAGTCGATACCTCAACCTCTTATGCACCAACTACCTTAATGTGATTTGTTAGGTCTACAGTGGCATCTGAGATATCTCCAACTTGGGTACCCTTTGCCAAAAATATGTCCTCATCCCCCAGATTGATCGCTTGAACTAGGCAGATGCCCTGTGTGAGACAAAAACAGCCCTTGTGTTCCAGGTCTCGAGTCGGGCTAAAAACAACATTTCTATTTTCAGAAATAAATTTCACACATTTTAATCTAACTGTTGTCATGGAGCGTGCAGGCACCCGCACATTGTAGCCGACAACAGACACCTTGACTTGGTCCAGATCCACCTTGGGAATTAGGTCAACCGAGTTGCCCCAGTTAAAAAATTGGCACATATTTGGGACAGACTGTAAAACATTCGTACCAATAATGCACGGCACTCTGGCTTTCCCACTGTCTATGTCATTGGTTACGAAAACTCCACATTTATTAATTAGAGTTTCAGCTACGACAATGTCACAGATAAAATATCACACGTATGGGATTGTTGCACCGTTGGCAGCTGTCAGTTTGATGAATTTTTCTTCTTTTAATGCACAGTCTTTAAATAGGCTTTTAAAACAGGTCTCGGTTATTGTGGATACCTGGGAACCCGTATCTATAAAACACAGCACTTCCCTACCAGCTATCGTCACTGCCTCTTCTGGTTTTCCGCCTACGAGTTTCACATTGGAGCCAACACGCTCCCCATCCAACAACTGACTCCCAGTCCTGGAGGGATATAGTTTGGTGCCTGTCTACACCGATAACATGGATGCACTGGTTCATTGCAGCGCCAACAGCGTGGCACTTGAAGCTGCTGGTTACTGGACAGTCTATCAAGTCTTGCACCCATCTTGGCCATCTCTCTCCGCAAGGATGCCACCTAATTAAATCTGGGATTTAAATTCCCTCGGTACTTTTGGCCTGGTCTAGCCTTTTCAGGTTGGCTTGTGCTGGTTGTCTGACAGGATGTTCCGGGGCCCTCTCCCTCTGTTGACTGTCCTGCCAGGCTGGTGGAGGCACATGCACTTGAATTCTCTCGAAATTATCAGCTGAACTGTCTCTCACCTCTACCTCTTTTACCACTACACTATGTGTTGGTTTAACACTCTCCCAACTCTGAGCACAGTCTCTGACCTCCAGAAAGGTTACAGCGGGGTTCTGCAGGACTTTCTCCTTTAAGCTTGTCTGGGTAAAGCTGTCTCTGACCCACACCACCAGCTGATCTCTTAGGGCGTCCCCATCTAGCAGCGGGACCCCTTGTGCTGCTTGGCCCTTGGTGACCCCCTTGTATTCCGCATTTACACGGTAGGAGAAGTCATGGATTGACTCTCCAGCTCACTGACGCATTGAAAGAAATGATGCCAAGAGTTCACGTAAGCTTTTATTCTCACCGTAAACGTTCTGCAGGGCTTGCAACATAGCCTTCGGGTCATCATCTGATGCATGAAGTTCTAACTCCCTGCGCACAGGGCTGGTGATACTGTCTAAGATTGTATCCACCTGGTCGGCTACCTCCAACATACCGGCTCGACATGCAGACCTCACCTCTCTCACATATTCTTCTACAGTTGGCCCACCTTTCTCACCGAAGCAACGAACTGCCCTTCTCGATGGCACGACAATGTATCTAATGGCCTCAGTGAGCTCTTTTGGTCGAGCGTCCACTGGCCGGGTATCTTCGGTCCCTACTGAAGACGTTGCTGCAGAATCGTCTGTTCCCACCCTTGAGGCGGAACGGGTGCCACGAGCTGCCATGATGAAAGTGGCACTCAAGATCGCTGTTCCTCTGCTCCTGAGCCTTCCTCCAGTATCACTTGTCTATCTGGGTTCCACAACCCCCACTTAACGCTAAAAAAAAAAAAACCGCTACAAATCTAACAAAAAAAAAAAAGGAACAATCGCTGAATGTAAGAACAATTCCAGTGGGATAATTCAAAGGCTGTCATTACCTGGCTCAGGAACGCCACTTGAAAACGAAATTAATGCTAAAGTAGTGGAAGACCGGGTTTCCCTATACTAGGGTGCTAGGGAGAAAGAAATGCAACGTCGACTGCGTTAGGGCCACAGTTAAGAAGAGAAAAATGAAGAGTTTAAGCACGTCATACATTCCTCTTGCCGCTCAAGAAAGAGATAGGATAAGAAGAAGATGATTACCAGGTTCGGGTTGACAGAGAATCAAAATATCTCACTTTTTTTATTCCAAGCAATGAATCACCACACAGGCAGTTCCAACCACAGCGATTATTCAACTCAAATAACAAACCAAGTAACATACTGGTATCAATTTTATTGCTGTAAAAAAATGAACCCTTTCAAAACCGAGATAATGTCGAACAAATCAAAAACCCATAATTCTATCCGTAATTAGGAACCCAAATAGACTCCTGATACGACCATACTAACTCATAGCAGTCACAGCGATCACTACATTTGTAACATTGGTGATCTTATCACTCAAAGTGGCATTTGCGCCATTTCTCAGTGGCTTTGGCTAATTTCAAGTTTCGGGCTTAGGCACCCTCTGGCTTCCAAATTTGGTTTGAAGAGGCCCCTTTTCTCCTGATGCTGGCCCTGCTTCGCGACCTAAGGCACGCGGACTTTTCCATGCATCCCACGAGGGACTTATCCAATAAGCATTCCCTACTCTGCATATTCAATTAGTCTCTATCAATCCATTTTAGCTCGCCACGTCCTAATCTAAGGTTAATGCTCGGTTTCTTAGTTCATGCATTTCCCATAACTATAAACCTGCCAGCCTACGGTACCTACTCTTGTTCCTTGACAGCCCAAAATTAATCCTGACCTGTTTGTAACTATAAATTCTACTGCCTCCAAGGTTCATCTTTGTCAACCTGACAGCTCGAACCCAAAGTATATGTTACTTCTGGCATTCCTTACCCTGAGAAAGCTAACGAACAACGAAAGTTGAGATAGGGTTTATGGGGTCGAAACAAATCGGGTTCAGAGCTTGAACTTTCAAGCTGTTTTAAAAATATCCTGGTGATGAACTTAGGTACTTCCAAATTCTCTTATTATCACTATCTAGTATCGCATCAGGCGATCACACACACTCACACTCACACACCTACACATCCACACACACACATACACACACACACACTATATATATATATATATATATATATATATATATATATATATATATATATATATATATATATATATATATATATATATATATCTTGGCACCTTTCCGTCTTGACAGACGATAGTTTGGTACATTGAGCTTTAAAAAGGCTTAATAACTACGACCCATGGCGGTGGCGAGTTTGGCTGATAAGGCCAATTTGTGCTGCAAATTTTCGCCCACAGTGGATCCATGTGAAAACATGGCCATCTCCACCAACATGCACCATCCTACGTTTCTCACGCTCTGTGTGTGCTTTATCTTAAATCATTTTCTCCTTTGTCTCCATTCCATTTCTCTCTCACACACACACACACACACACACACACACACACACACACACACACACACACACACACACGACAATTATTAACTATTATTATAGCGGCGCAGTGAGTGGCCATTGCTATGTTAATAACATGGTGCTTCTAAACTCGACAACATCCAAAAATTTGAATGCCCTTTCACCTTCGCGAATCTTGCTAATTCGCTTTGGCGACGACTCGTCGTGCATTTCGTGGTTCAAGATCCACGACCGTCATGTATTTAAGCGTGACTATATTTTACCATGCCACGAGAGGTAAACTGGATCATTGCAGTCAATAGCTCTAGGGGTTTATGTAGTGGGTTCAGACAGGCAGATGATGCGAGTACAGATTAGGCACGAAAACACGAGTACATCGTTTAAGATTTTAATATGCGTACATCATCACAATAATATTTACACAATTCAATTCACAAACTCGCACAGTTCTCGCAATACTTTTAAAGAAGAACGTAATCGTGCTTCAGCACCCTCACTAACACACGGCTAGTAACGGCCACATTCACTCACATAAGCGAATATTAGGTCTAAGCAAATAGTCTATTATCCCTCTCAAACACAGTCAGGCATCATCTCTCATCCACAGTCCGAGTCCCGTCCGAGGCTTTCTACTCAGTTCGGTGGTCACGAGGTTCTTGACCCTCGTGAAGTCCGTGGAGGTCATGCTAGTCGGGTCTGTCGACCTGTTCTTCACTCGTCTGTTGATGCAGGCGTACTGAATTATCCCGTCCAAGGTGAACCTGTCCTGTCATTCATGGGCACAGTCCTGTCCGCAACCCTCTGTCATGGGCGTAGGGACCTGTCTACTATACCCGCACTATTTCTATGTCCAGTGTCTGTCCTCTGTCCTCTCCGTCATGTCCTTTGGAGACCTAGTTTTGCTTCCCTTCCCCCCCCCCCCCCTTGTGGCTCTTTTAAGTGACACAATGTCGTGTTAATCTAATTAGTTTGGACTAATTTGTCAAGGCCCAAAATAAATTAATAGGTTTGTCACGATATCTGTGGGTAAAGTGTGGTAACCGTAGGTAGTGAACCGTGTGATATACTTCGAGGCACAAGCTAGCTAATGCTATTTTGTGGTTTTATCTTGGCTAGTTAAGAAAGAGTCTCTTCTCTCGCTAATCTTACTATTCAGGGACTAATCCGGACCGAAGTAACTGATGACTCATATTGTAGAAATTACCCCACAATAGCATCCTTCTCATACATCCAAAATGATGCCATGGACTATGGGCTATTATTACAGAAGCTCATCAGGGGAAATTTTCCCCTGGTCCCAATAAGGTTGCCTTGAACCCATTGTCCAAGATATGTACATTTACCAGTCTAACACTTTAACTCTCGTTCGTTAGCAGTGTATCTAAGAAATATCACTTTTTTATATCTAGGATTTACTTGTTTCCCTTGTTATTATGTTGTGTAGACTAATCTCCCATTGCCCTTCTATAATAGTGACTGTATTTTATTTGTTTTTGTGGCGTATGTGAGTAATCTATTCACACTAATGTGTGTAATAATTGCACTATCTGCGTGTGTTTATAACGTGTGTTGTATTATTCCTCTAAGTGTCATTAACTTAAATCTCACACATCTCGAATTATTGTATATTTATAATTCATGAGATGGATTTTCGAGCACTGATTCTTAGATTCATACCTAATTGTGTTGTGTAATGGCTACATTCAAACATTTAAAATGGGACAAATCACATGTGTTGTATAAGACGCCTACAATATACAAGAATAACTCTTAGTGCGTAAAATTGGCACCCTATCTGTCATTCCATCCTTTTAATACATGTACGCTGTCTCTTACACATCTTTCGCTGACGGATTTATTCTGCATTCTCATTAAAAATGTAAATGAAGATAAGTATTGAGTTTCTAATATTTGGAAAAACAAAGACAAAAATTTGAATTCCTTATTCACGAAAAATTTACCAAAATGGCTTGCTCTTTAAGCTGTAGCCATAGTTTGGATTTTTAGCTCATCAAATATATAGACATTATATTTTACGTAACATCAAAAGTTCAAAAATTTACAATATTATTAAAGTATATACGAAATTCCCTCGTCGAGTAATGATGAATTAAGCACAATGTTTTGTTGCGTATTTTCTGTTGAAAAATTAATGTCTTACATCTTTGTAGGTCTAGAAGGAAATTATTAACACTGTTCTGCTGGTTTAGAACTGTCACTATAGATCCTGGTGCAACAAGTACAACATATTATCACAATTTATAAAATGTGTTGGAGAGGTCTGTTGGTGAGTTGACTGATGTTTCTGGCATCCTCGACAGGAGGTCGGCAAGAATGTTATTTGCTCCTTTTATGTGTTCTATAGTGTAGGAGTAGTTCTGCAGCAATAGGGCCCAACGGGCAATTCTGTTGTTTTGGGGTTTCCCTTGTGGATAACCAGTAGAGGTGAGTTATCAGTCTGTATGAGGAAGTGGGTGTCTGTGAAGTACTTTGAAAGTTTTGAGACACAATAAACCACGCTTAGGCAGTCTAGCTCTGCTATACTGTACCGTTGTTCTGTCGGTGTTATCTTCCTGCTAATGTAGATTACTGGATGGTGTACTCCATCATAACGTTGCAGAAGTACGCCGGCGATGTTAGTGGTGCAAGTATCTGTTTTTAAGATAAAGGGAACATTTGTATCTGGAAGGCGAAGGATTGGTAGAATTTGAAAAAAAGTAATTTTAACCTTTTGATTGATTCATCTAAATAGACACTCTTAAAAATAACATTGGGTTGTTTTTTCGTAAGCAAATTGAAAAAAAAAATACTTATCAACTCAGCCAAATTTGGAATGAACTTGCTATAATAGCTGACAAGTCCCAGCAATCTTCTGACTATATTCTTTGTTGTTGGAACAGTCAGTTTTAATATGTTTGAAATAATTTTGTCTTCCGTAGTGAGTTTTCCATTATATTATATGACTCAAAAAATCAATTTCATGGAAGGCGATTTCGACCTTCGTCCGTCTTACTGTAAGACCAAAGAGTTTAATTCTGTCAAAGACATGTCGAAGTGTGAGTATATGGGATGTCATGTCACTGGTACGTTCGCAGATGTCGTCAATATAGGTTTGAACATTTGTGACACTGTGAAGTAATAGTCTGGTTAATCTTACAAAGGTGGCAGGTGCGTTTTTTAAACCGAAAGGAAGATAGACCCATTCGACAGTCCCAATGGCGTTGAAAATGTGGATAGAATCTGTGTGCATTGGTATCTGCAAATACCCTTTTGTCAAATCTAGTTTAGAAAAAAATAGTTCATTTTGCCATGTTCAGAATAAAGTCGTCACAATTTGGGTGGAGTTCTGCGTTAACTTTTGTTATAGCATCTAGTTTTCTATAGTCAATGCAGAGACGTATCATTTGATCCTTCTTCTTGACAAAGACAATAGGGGAGCGAATATTCACATTGAGATTTTTGTATTATTCCATGCTTTTCTAAGTCTAGTATTTCTTTGTCTAGATTGTCTTTAAAGTGGAGAGGGATGGAATAAGGTCTACATTTAATAGATGTTTTGTCTGTCAGAATAATGCGGTGGTGCATTCTGTCTGTTTTCACAGGTGTATTGGAAAAACATAGTCTTGTATTCCTGCAATAGGATTGACATGTCTTGTCTTTGGGTGTCAGTTAGAGTAGAAGAAATCTTTATGTTCTGTGTTGTTTCTACGTTATGAACCGTCGGGACAGGAATTCCATTTCGTCTGTGTCCGTTTGATTAATATCTATCATTGCTGCTGTTTCGTCAGTCGGATCGTCTTCTGCCCAGCAGTAGTAGGGTTTAAGCATATTAACATGAAAAATCTTGTACTTTCCATTCATGCAAATTTCATAATCAACAATCGAAACTTTTCTTACAATTTTGAAAGGCCCTTGCCAAGACGTAGACAAAATATATTTTTTGTATGGTAACAACAAAAGTACGTCTTGTTCTGGTTTCAGTAACAAAGTTCTAACACCCTTATTTATATATTGTATATACATAAAACCTTTTTCTTGCAAAGATGCTTTAGCGATGGTACATGCCCTCATTATTTTATCTCGGGTATTTGTAACCATATCATAGTGGATGTAGGTAATTGGTTATCAACAGTGTTTGTCATTACTTCCTTATAGATTGTAAGTGGGCCTGTTGGATTTGCACCGTAGACCATCTCATAGGGAGAGAAGCCCGTGCTAGCTTGCGGTACTTCTCTATAGGCAAACAGCACAGCAGGAAGTAAAGCATCCCAGTCTGCTTATTTTCGGCTGCAACCTTTTCGAGCATGTGTTTCAAATCCCCGTTATTCTTTTCTACAATCCCGTTCATGGAAGGTCGGTAGGGGGTCGTGAAACACTGCTTTATCCCTAGTAATTTAGTTACTGCTTGGGTTAGGATGCTATGAATTGCGTGCCTCTGTCTGACAAAATTGTTTCCTGAAAGCCAAAACGTTACAATATTTGCAAAAATACGCCTGTCACATCTTTGGAAGAAATAGACTTTAGTGGGATCGCCTCCGGTCAGCGAGTGTAAGAATCTGCCATTTTTAAAATAAATCCGTTACCTCTGTTTGAGATGTGGCAGTGTGGTTCATCCAAGTCAACAGCAACACTTTGGAATGGTTGTGAGGCTAATTTTGTTGCTTGGACCTCTGCTGTTGCATTTTTCCATTTTTAACTAAGTTTCGACAAATACGGCAAGATTGACAATATCATTTTATGTCTGCGCAAAATTTTGGCCACTAGAATTGAGTGAGAACTCTGGCTCTTGATTTCTCATAGCCCATGTGCCCAGCGAATGGAGAATCATGAGCAGTATGTAGTACCGTTAAGTGGTACTTTTTGGGTAGTACGGTGTGTTGTAATGTACTATTATTTCTGACATAGGATCTTGTTAAGATCTTATTTTTCAATTTAAAGCACCATGAAGCGTTCTTCGCTTGTTGTGGTTTTTGATCTATTAGCTTAAAATAGTTAGAAAGAGCTGGGTCTTGGCGTTGCTCTTGAATAAAATCGTCTGTGGTTTTGTCGTTAATCAAACCATTAGGGGAGATGATTTGTAGCGACTTTTTATGGTTATCTTGCTGTTTCGCAGTGGTAGATCTGGTAACTGCGTTAACATTCAAATGACTTTGTTCCCAGGCTTTAATATCTTGAATGGAACAGTTTTTATCTTCTGGTAGATTTCCCACTATCAAATTGGCGCAGGGGTTATCTAAAACTGCACAAGCAACTTTCCCTAGCGAAAACAGTGTGTGGATTTGTGCAACTGCTAAAGGGTACTTTTTAACCTTCCCTGAAAACGTGCGACAGGTGATAAATTTCCCTGTATAGTCAGTCTTATTTACACATGTTTTTCTTCAACCAATAAGAGTCGAACCGCTATCGCGCAGGATTAGGCAGGGCTGGTTGTTAACCAACCCATTTTGGAATTCGAGCTTGCCTCTAGAAGACACAACGGCATTAATATTTTCATGTGCAACAGGAATGGCATGGCCGCATTCCAAAATCCCATCTGTTTGAAATTTATTACAAGTTGTACAATCATCGTAATTAAATATAGCAATAGCTTCTAATGCATTCGCATCGTCATGCTCTCTCTCTCTCTCTCTCTCTCTCTCTCTCTCTCTCTCTCTCTCTCTCTCTCTCTCTCTCTCTCTCACTTTCATTGTCTGAACTTCATGTAACGATCAGAGCAGCGTTTATATTCTTTAACATACGGCAACTTTCACATTGGGCTGAGTAGTGGTCCCAGGAAAGACCCAAAAAAATCACATTTAACTGCTCTGTTGTATTCGCTACGTTTAGCCTTTTGCTTCTAACCATCATTTCATGGTGAGATTGATAATACGGATGTTTATCACACATATCATATTGGTCATGTGACAGTTTGCAATATGTGCATAGTGTAAATTTTGCTTTTGGTCTACTCTTGTAGTTAAATGGTTTTGATTGTTTTACATTTACAGCAGCTGCTATTTCATTCTGACTAGAATTTAATGTAAAAGTATATCTGTCAGCTGTAAAAAAAAACGCAGCCCCTTTTTGTTCCATTTGCTCAATACTTTGACAATCACTCTGTTGTAAAAACTTTGCACAGGATGTAGGTGCTGATGTTACGATCTTATTCATCACCATTAGATCTTTTAGTTTATCAAAACTCTTGTCGACTTTGGCTGCATTTATCCGTTTACTGAAGCTATTCTGGACAACTGATACATAATCAATGAAAGTTTTGTTGGATTGTGGGCATAATTTTGAGAACTGCACTTGATACCCAGCGGCATTACCTTATGTTTGATATAGTCGTAGTTTGTTCTTAATTCCTGGGGTATAGTGTCTATAACTTTATACTGGCCCAGTTTACTTTGGAAATTTCATAGTACTTCATTGAGGCCTCAAAGTTTTCCTGTCCAAGCTTAGATGCTGTCTCCGGAGCAAAAGGATTTAACAATTCCGTGAAACTTTTTGAACTTTTGTTCTTCCTCTTTGCTTTTTAACTTATTGCTTTAAATCTGTATCTGAGAGTCCATTTCTAATTGCTTTACATTCATTTGGGTTTCAGTCTCAATATTCTTAGTTTCTACCTCTAATTCTTTCTGTCTGGTAGCTGCTTCCATTTCTAACTTTTTGTTAGCAGCTTCCATTTCTAATTTTTTGTTAGTTGCTGCTAATTCCATTTCTTTCAATTTAGTAGCTTCTGCTAACTCCATTTCTTTCAATTTAGTAGCTTCTGCTAACTCTAACTGGATCTTGGCACTGGGGTTGATTGTGACGTCCGTAGAGGACACGCAACTAACAATGGCGTGTGTGATGCTTGACACCCAGAACAATGTAAACAGGCTTTTGTCGGAGTTCTTATGTTGCCACATCTAATAACCTTATCTCCCCGGCCAGGTGGCCTTGTAAAATACCTTGACCTTGTCTCCCCAGCCACCTGGCCTTCGACAACAAGCTGTTCAATATCAAGGATGTGGAGGCCGAAATCATGGACCCACAACAAAGGTATGTGCTGGAGTGTTGTCACCGTGCCATGGAGGACGCCGGGCTCACCAGGGATCAACTCAGGGGCTCCAACACATCAGTGTTCATCGGTATGTGTTCATTCTTCATATCTAGCTAGTTAACATATAAGTAAGTGGAAATGTTCTTACAAATGTCAATCGGTACAATTATCTCGGAAGAGTAATACGATTTGATTGGAGGTACCCTGAAGAGTTTAGAACTCGAATCGCTATGGCAAGGGTAAACGTTTACACGATTAAAACACACTGGCCAATAAACATATGTCGAAGGGCTAAATAGAAGATGTACTTGTTATTTGATATGAAACGCGGACTATGATCAAACAAGCTAGAAAACATCTAATGGCTTTGGCACATTTGCTTTGGAAAATGCAAAGAATACCACGGACAGAAACACCAAAGAGGAAGACTTACAAGAAGCAAATAAGAAACGCAAACTAGCTAGAGAAATTAGACCTAGACAGTCAATATGTTTGGGCACTGTATGAGAATAAGGAAGCTAGTTACCTATCGACCTAGTTACCC
This sequence comes from Cepaea hortensis, assembly GCA_963921405.1. NCBI lineage: Eukaryota > Metazoa > Mollusca > Gastropoda > Stylommatophora > Helicidae > Cepaea > Cepaea hortensis. Next base: position 318,484,869 of record OY992876.1, on the reverse strand, counting down.
GCCGACCTACCTATCTATTAACGTTTTTCTCTAAATGATATAACATCTGCTGATGTCATATCCACTCACGGTTAATTCTGTAATAGCTAGCTCATGTCATATCTGCTCATGGGTTGATGCTATAATATTCTGCTGATGTCATGTCCACTTATAATTTTATGCTCTAAGAAAGCAGTGGCAAACTACTGAGCGTAAATCTTGCCAAGAAATCAACAACAGCGGTAAAATGCTGGTGGTGACAGCGATGTCCTGTAAAGGATATGCGAGAAAAAAAATAGCCTGCTGATGTCATATCCTCTCACGGGTTGATGCTATAAGCGGACGTCTCCGCGCCTCCTGGTGTCTCCTTCACGGAGCTCTTGTCTCCCCTGTTCATTGAGTCACCGTCTGTGGGACACTTTAGTAACATTTTCTAAATTGCTTTTTAATTATATAACCTACATAGTTGGATACCTCTATAAAATAAAAAACAAATCCAACGATACCTTATTCAAGTCTGTACGTAAATTGTAAGTTGATATATTAATGTTTGTATGTAAGTTTATTATTTAACATAGGCATATTGAGAAATGGTCAAAATCCCACTCTGGAAAGTGTGACCACAAAACACATAAGCTAAGGGCAGATAACTACTCTTGGTTTTTTTTTCTCGCTAAGGGGGATAACTCAGGTTTTTATTTTGAGGGCCACCGCAAACGCAAAATTCAAATGAAAACCTCAAACTCCCTCTTCCTTCTGCCTCTTCCTCCACTACAACCCCCTCATTCGCCTACTCCTTCTCATTCTTTCTCCTCCTCCTTCCTCCTAAAGCCATTTTAATAATATGGCACATTTTCCCAAATGCAAAAATAGGTCAGAATGACAGTCATGTGATAATAAATATTGTGAATGATGTAATAAACCCAGTAGTCAGCTGGATAAGCGCATTCGGCATTGGTTATGCTGACGTCATGCGTTCGAATCTCGATGAAGAATTTTTGTGTCCTCAGTAGCATATTGGTAAGTGTCTCTGCCTGTCATGCAAGAGCTCGAAGTTCGAATCCCCTCGGGGAGGCAATATTTTAAGGCTCAGTTGGTTAGAGCGTCGTGCTAATAACGCGAATGCCGATGCCGTGGGTTCGATCCCCATACTGCCTAGCGAAATGTATTGTCCATTACCCCATGTGCACAACAATCACCTTCAGGTTGATAGGACTGTGAGGGTAAAACCATATTCGGCTGCTTTGGTGGCTGTCTAGTCACGGGACTATCATTCTGAGCCGGTGATGATCCCTACTATAACTTCTCCTTGAGGTTGAATGGGGTAGGGGAAATGGTGAAATCGAATCGAATCGAATAAAGATTGGTGTGGCTTTCAATTTTTATAAAATGCCAAATCATGCAGTTTAGAAAAAGTAAATAACCAAACCATGAGTTATTAGTTTGCATTACAAAATTATGATTCTGAGTTATGTTAGTTGAGAAACTGTTATTAATCAACTACATTATTAAAGCCAGCTCCTTGGTGAAGAGGTTATATTTCTTTTGTTCGGGCTAATAAACCGAACGTAAAGGTCATGCCACCGATGTAATCTACCTGTCATCTTTTTTTTTTTAAATATTTCATTACGTAATTTAGAGGGACGCAGTGGTGTTTCCAAGGCACCAGGGCCATGTTCAATACTGGCCAAGACCTACTAACACGTCCTAGTCGTGCGTCCTGGGCAACAGGTCCCTTCGGGGTCCTGGCTAACGTAGAAGAATCGCTGATCCTTCCGAAGCCGGAGAGTATTTGCCTGCTCGGTGAGGAACCACCAGTCTGCACACCAATAAGCCAAACATGGGACAAAGGATACTCACGCAAACCTCAGTCCGGTATGATATCACAATGATGATAGACAACAGGATGTTTTCATCTGACATACAGGACTTCACGCTGGAGTTCACAGCCATTGAACACAAGCAAGCAAGTAATTTAGAGGAATAACTAATAACATGAAAAGCAAAATGTAAATAACAGAACTTACTATTGTGAGGTAATCAATTCAATTTAACAGTCGCTGTATATTTTGCATGACTTCTTTTTCACACAACTTCAGACTTGAAGACCTGAAAATATTTTTAAAAGCAGCAGTCAATTTGAGACAATATATTTCTATACCACCGACTAAAATCAGACTTAAAATAATGTAATAAACCCTGATATTTATGGTCTCTTTTATGTTTTATAAAATTCCAAATCATGCACTTATAGTAATTCAGTAACTGTTATTAATCAATTAAATTATTAAATCTTTCACTGATTCAAATCATGTGATATTAATAAAATAGTGACACCATTTGTTCTGTTTTCTTGTCCCATATGTATCAATATGTATGGTTTCTATAGGCTTTATTAATAGAGTGTATTATGTGATTTACTTTAGAAGATAGCTGCTGGATTTATTATGAGGCCATTCAAATTATTTCCATTAGGTCAGATCTTGCAATAATAATTACACTTACACCATTCTATTTGTTTTGCTTTGCCATCCCACAATAAAATTATAGTGTCAGTGTCTATAATAAGCATGCCAAAAACTGTTGCATACATTTACATTGAAAGCTGCATATTTTGCTACCCATTAAAAATTTTTAATTAGGTCAGAGCATGTGTCAAAGAATAATAATGACATATACATATTTCTCACTTTTAATAAGAGAAACAACAGTATATGGTAGACAGTTCATTTAATAACATGTATAGCCATGCTGTTTGTTTTTTGCGTATCCTTTTACAGTACTTAGCTGTCAACAGCAGCATCTTTCAGCTGTCTGTTGATCTCTTGGCAAGATTACGCTCAGTAGTTTGCCATTGCTTTCTGAGCGGCCGGCTCAGTATCCCGCAAGTCACAAGCGGGGGTCGAACCACCTCAGCTCTCGCTCCGCTGCGAGACTCTGCGTGATAAACGGGATTACAGAGAGAAAGTGTTGTAACCCCACAGCCAGAGAGACCGGCATAGCCATGCTGCTGGCATGTTTAATGAGTGTTCAGGATTATAGCTGTGCAATTTTTCGTATACATTACTTCGACGAACTTACAGCACAATAAATCTGTCTCAATATTACACACCACTGTGAACTATATAGGTGTCATTAAGGTATACTTTACATTTATATACTTTCATAGTCTATAGAGTATACTTTTTCATTTAGTACTGGTGACATTTATTGCAGACAGCTGGTGATATTTAGTGAATAGTGGTGGTGACAATCATCTAAACATTACTATTGTTCGGAACGACTTATGGCATAATTTTACTGTAAATTCCATTGAAATGAACTGCAAGAGCCATTTTTCTGTTTCAATATGATTTATTTTGACCTTGTAAAAAATGTACAATGGGTGCCAACACATTTTAGAAGTGTTACGTTACTTAACAATCAAAGGTTTTTATGCTGAACCATGTAAATTACATGTATTACTGTGGACTGACAAAACAAGCATAAAGCAAAATACATGTCAAATTACACGTTCTGAGATAACGAAGTAACCAATATGGCCAACAGATTTGTTTTATAATGAATACATCTCTTACATGACATGATTGAAGAAAGCCCTACATATGCTTGTAGACAGGTCAAGAGTACCTAATGTAATACTATTTCTTTTTATATTGAACATTTTGAAGTTCAAATTCAGTGATATTACCCAGCAATTAATTTTATGTGAAATCTGTAAATTATTTAGAAAAAACAGACAACTGAAATGAACCACGGAAACCCTACACATATTTGTGTGTGCGCGTATATATATATATATATATATATATATATATATATATATATATATATATATATATATATATATATATATATATATATATACACACACACACACACATTTTGTACATTAAAAACACAAACTGAAAGGCATAATGCCAGTTCTGATTGACATATTTGCAGTCAATGAAACATTTAAGCAAACTTTAGTGCTTTTTGCACTGACTAAATAACTGAAATATTAAGATCAATTAATAAATTATAAAAACAATAACATATTTCAGTGTGCGGAAATAAAGTTACATTGAAAGCCACTTTTATTGTACTATTATTGTGCATGGTCTGTGTCGTGTATCCGTTTAAAGTGTCGTCCCTGGAGTGAGAGGAATCAACACCCACATTATATTTTAACCCCTTATCATTATCCTTGAGAAACCACTAGAATCCGTCTACCAAACTCCGTCAGTTTATGGACACCTCTTTCTCTCTCTCGTCACTGCTGTATGATGCCCCATGTCATTCTTCCCCAACGCGACATACTCAACAAGTCACGCTAGCTTCTAAAAATTAATAACAATTAATTGATTAAAAGAAAAGTGAAAGTGTAATGTATGTGAGAAGCGTATGCGAAGAATGTGTGACGTGTTCTATAATGTGTGTAGAATCGGACCCTCAGATCAATAGACCAGTCAGTTCATCCTTGCAAGGACACACCACAGCACGTTAGGTCAGCACAAGACAACCTCACCCAGTGATGTATCTCTCCTGCCAGACACTGACTTCCTTCTGTAGCTACCTGGTAATCCATCTACATGATCATCCGAAATAGATACAGTCTATAGTTTACCACTGATCATGGACCGGTTGCACACTGTACATTATGAGTTCCTATAGTTCCTAAAAATGTACAAATCCCTGTACTGTGAAAATAAGTATCACTGTTGTTGGTAATAGACTTGATCCTATCTATTGTCTAAATTGTCTCAATTACAATGTCCCTTGTAATATTTCACTGAAATCTACCACACCATGTGAATGTTACATTTAAAGTTCTCGTTTAGTTACTATTGTTCGTATGATATGTGGTGTATCAACAAACATCACCCATCCTAGGTGAACCTTATCACACAGGAATCGTTATATGATTTTGCTACCTGAGCCCTGTTCCGGTAGACCCTCCTGATCATAGGCCCAGCGTAAACACTATTGTCCAGACTTTCTTCTCTGACGTTATTCATTTCCGTAAAAAAACAACATTGACTGTTCAACTGGTGTTCTTCCGAATCGGAGTAAAACTTCTTCAAAACGAGTGTAGAGCTTCCTCGTAACTGGCAGGAAACCTGTTAGAGAAATAACACAACTGGTGAGAGCACTAGTCACTGATCCTACAAGCTGAGTGTAGGCCTACGGCCTCGCTCAGATATTTATCAGCGAACTAAACTCTGTCATAGAGCAGATGAGCTCATCACCTAGGTCCGAATCAGGCTATGACAAGGAAAGACCAATAAACAGAGTGCAGAATCCCAGTGGGAACCCCACTGAGAGATCCCACCATTGGACACTTCCCCCATCTCCCAACCCATCCTTAATCTCTACCAATATCACCCCACCACACTATTATCACTAGCAGAACTAATCATCACTTCACTACACTATTCTCAAATAGCAGAGCTAATTATTCCCTCATCCTAGTTAGTTTTAACAAGGCTACTGCCTATATTAATTAGGCATAAAACCACTATATGTAATACCTTATGCAACACCGCATCACTCCTGGATGGCCTCTACAATTTGCCATAAAGACACATGTTATTTAATCTTTAATTATATCTAACACTGTAGATGCTCTCCGAATTCCTAACAGCGGTACAGAAACACGTCAGCTCAAGTCAACTTTCTTGTCTACACTAACTGTAAACAAGTCATGGTTTTGTCAAAGAGCCTTGGAGTGTTCTAGTGAAGTTCTTTGATGTCAACACATCAGAGGGTTCCAGGGGCTGACTATCCATTTCAGAATTCTTCTCTCCACTTTTTTTAATCAATGCAAAAGTGGTCTCTCTTGTTTCAACAACCAAAACAAGCTAGCGAGTTCCTGAATTTTCGCAATCAGGTCACAATAACAAGCCTACAATTTTCTGTCTTGTGAGGAATTTTCAAAGACTACTGTATTGTTTGATCTCACCGACTCCCAGTAGTAAACAACTTGTAGTTGCGAATCAAACTGTCTTTGGTATTTTTATCATCTGCTTGTTAAATTACAGTGATCTTACGACATAGGCCCCCTCTTAAGAGAGTAGTCCATCTCACTCTTTTCCACTGTAAATTCGATCCAGATGATTTATTTGTCCTCCTCAGGAGCTGGGTGTCTTGAGAGAAAAACCGCTCCCACATTTTCCTTCCCAGGTGAAATCCACTGTGAAATTGTTGGGTTTGAGTAACAAGACCACCGCATCAAACGGGCGTTGAGCTTCTGAGAAGTAGCCAGGAACATCAGGGGCTGATGATCCGACTGGACCCGAAACTGAACTCCATACAAATAGGGCTGGAATTTTTGCACGGCCCATACGAGAGACAAGCATTCTCTATCGACGGTCGAATAATTCCTCTCAGACTGGAGAAGATTCTTGCTTGCGTATGCCACAGGTTTTAAAACCGAAGCATTGTCTTTCCCTTCCTGCAACAAGGCTGACCCAATTCCAATCCCACTCGCATCCGTTCTCAAAACAAATAGTTTGGAAAGGTCAGGGAGCTGTAAAACAGGTTTGCTGACCAAGGCCTCTTTTACCTGACTATAGGCAGTCTCACATTCTGGTGTCCAAATGATTTGGTCCGGGAATGCCTTTTTCAAGGTTTCCGTCAATGGAGCTCCCATTTCAGTAAAATGTGGGATACATTTTTTGGTAAAACCCACATAACGAGAGAAAGGATCTCACATCCTTCTTCGATTTTGGCCTTGGTGCATTTCTGATTTTTTCGTGGTTCTTCTGCTCTGGGACAATTTGTCCTAGAGTAATGGTGTGACCCAGAAATTCCAGAGTCTGGTAACCAATCATGCACTTGGTTGGACGAGCTGTAAGCCCTGCTTCCTTGAGTCTATTAAAAACTGTCTCCAAGGATTGCAAATGGTCATCCAAGCTGTCACTGGAAATCAGAATATAATCCATGAATGATACAATGGACTGAACCTGTAAGGGATCTAGTAAAGTCCTCATCAAGGCGCGTAAACATACTAGGTGCATTGCTGAGTCCAAAGGGCATGACCTTGAATTGAATATGTAGTGTCCACTGGGTGTACTGACAGCCAGCAGTGGTCGAATCTCCGGTTTGACTGGTATCTGATAGTACCTCCGACTCAGGTCCACCTTTGAAAAGTAGTGATCCTCATGGAGCTTAGCGAATAACTGCGTTGGATTCGGCAAAGGTTCCACCTGAAACTGCGTATGACTGTTCATAAGTCGGTAGTCTATACACAACCGATGTCCTCCACTTGGTTTGCGTAACAAAACTACCCCCGCATTGTATGGGGATGTGGATGGCGCAATCACGTCATCCTTCAGCAGTTTCTGTATTTCCTCCTCCAGGGCCTTTTCTTTAGAGAATGGCACTGGGTAAACCTTTTGGCGAACAGGCTTCTGTGTGGTCAAAGTCATCTCGAACTCCACCAACCTCGTTCGCCCTGGTTTATCAGTCAGTATCTCCTTATGAGACTCGAGAACCTGAGTAATCTTTTCCCTCTCCTGGGAAGTCAGATCAGGGTTCACTTGCACATCCCTATAGGTTGCCTGGTGTACCAAGGGATATTATCTGCCCTCGTTGGTTCCCACCTCTGTCTCCACTGCAACTACCATTGCCATGAGGTGAGCTGCTTTGTCTCCGGGTCTCTCCTCGTATTTCCGCAAGAGATTGATGTGGAAAATCTTCGACTTTCCCCGGATCCGGATCTGATAGTTGGTTCTGGATATCACCCTTTCCACGGGAAATGGTCCTTGCCAACCTATCTCCAATTTGTTGTTTCCCGTTGGGAGTAGCAACAAAACTTTGTCTCCCACCTCCAGAGATCTGTCTTTAGACCTAGGGTTGTAGTAAGCCGCATGTCTTTTTCTGGCCTTTTTCAAGTTGTGATTCGCTAGAGTCCATCCCTTGTGGAGTTTTTCTTTCCGTTCCTCCACATATTTGTAAGAAGAGATCACTTTTTCTGAAGTCCCCTCTTCAGTCCAACTCCTCAACATGGCCTCCAACGGTCCTTTGATTGGACGAACAAACAGCACCGTAGCGGGTGGTCGTCCTGTTGAGCCATGAGGAACTTCCCGATAGGCAAAGAGTGCTGCTGGGATATATTCATCCCACCTATCAGGTATTCCCTGTGCCAGTTTCCTGAGCATAGTCATTAACGTGCCATTGAAACGCTCTACTTGTCCATTGGATTGAGCGTGGTAAGGGCTTGTATGTATGTGGTTAGAGTGGAACACCCTAAATACTTCCTCCATGAGTTTTCCACAAAACTGGGACCCATTGTCCGTCATAATGTGATCCGGAAAGCCTAATCTGGTAAAGGCCTCCATCAGTGCGTCCGCCACTCGTTTCGAGTCAATCGTGGTCAGCGGTATGGCTTCACCCCACATTGTACAGCAATCCACCATTGTGAGAATATACATGTACCTCTTTCTAGTCCTAGGAAGTGGACCCACGATATCGATGGCTACTCTCTCGAAAGGAGAGTTTATGATGGGCATCTCACCCAAGACCACCGGTGCTGTCCAGTGTTTCGGTGCCACCCTCTGGCGCTCAGGGCATCATTTCACATACCGACGCACATCATCTGTCATTCCCGGCCAATAGTAATGGCAGGAAATTCGCTGCATGGTGGCGGCAATACCCATGTGCCACTAAAGGATATGGTATGCCCCATATGAAGAATCTGGGACCGGTGAGCTTTCGGGACCACCAACTGACAGTATAGGTTGTCTCCCCTTCCGGCTCTCCTGTAGAGTATCCTATTCTTCACGTAGTACTGCCCCCGTTTGGGTGGATCAGCACTTTTCTGCAGCTTTTTGTAGCAAGGACATAGAGTAGCATCCTCATCTGGGCAGTTCGTAGCTCCCCCGGCAGTAGGTTAGTCACAATTGTTTCTGCCTCATCCGTTCTCGTCTGAGAGCGAGTCTGTATTGCTCCCATGTGGATTGGCTCCCTGGGCATTCCCAGAAAGACATACTGGCAACCGAGGATTACGGGGAAAATGAGATCGGTCAATACAGCGGCCTTGATTGTGCCGGTGACATATCTTGCCCGAATCTACACGTTAGCAATGGGTATCTTCATGGCCACAGCACTCTTCTGTGCAGGCTGTATCTCCATGGTCTCAACTGTGAATTGTTCTGGATTTACCAGATCCGCAGAAATCACGGCCTCCCCGTCCAGTCCTGTGTCGTACAAACACTCCACTTGACGACCATTAACCTCTACCAATTCCACTACAGGTTGTTTTTCCTGGGCTGGAGTCTCTTCCTCGGCCTCTACCTGTTTGGTGGGCTCCACCTTAGGTTTCCCGAGGCACCCGACGAACTGAGAATCTCCTGACTTTCCCCTGCTGTCAATAGCATTGTGCGTGTTTGACTTGCAGTTATTGCACCATTTCCCTGTCCTAGATTTTCCAGTGCCGGACTTGAGTGAGCTCTCCTTGTGGCGAGCTTCCTTGTTGACCTTTGCATTTTCAGTGACAACCTCCTTGGACGTCACTTGACATGCTGCGAAGTGAGGGCTCTTAGCCTTCGATTTGCAGTCCCTCGTATTGTGAGAGGGTACCTTACAAATTAAACACCACTTCTCCGACCACGGTCGTTTTGGGGTAGATCTCGAAGTGCTCTTGCTTCCCTCCTTCGTCTTGTCCAAACTATCCTCTGAAGATTTTACATAAGGTTCCCTCTTTGTGGTTCCTGAGTTTTTGGCTTTCTTCCTGTCTTGTTTCTCCTGACTTTTGGGGTTGATGGAAAGATTTTCCCCTGCCTCCCCATGTACCTCGACGAACAGTTCTGCTAATTTTGTCACGAGGTCAATACGTTCCGCTCCTTGTTCTCCCAGGAATGTCCTGAGAGGTTTCGACATTTGCTTCTTCAGCTGTTCGACCATCATGAGCTCTCCCAGACTCTCATAGTCATGTGCGAACCCAGCCAAATCCATCCACTTATGGAGATAGGATTGCAGACGCAAACTGTAAGCGGCAAACAACTCCCCCGGTTCTCGTTGTGCTGATCGAAATTTTTTCCGGTAGGTATGTGACGTAACCTCGAGTCGTTTCAGCAGAGCCGTCTTCAACTCGTCGTAATTGTTCTCATGTCCTGGTGGCAGGCGAGAATAAACCTCGTAGCCGGTCCCGCGTAATCCGTGGGATAGCTTAAGACACCATTTGTCACTATCCAGACCCATAGCAACAAACAAGGCCTCGAAGCGTTGAAGGTACTGGTCAGTCTTCTCTTTGTCCTCCTCGTAGATAGCTAGAGGGAACTTCATAGCATGATAACTATGCCCACCTACTGGTGTTGAGCCAGGGAGAGAGGAACCTCCCATTGCTCCCTCAGTTTCCCCACTATATTGCATGTTAAGCTCGAGTTTTCTGAGCTTCCTGATCAGCTTCCCGTTGCTTAGCAGCTTGCTCAACCTCAAGTATCTTAGCTGCTTGCTAAGCTTCCAGTTTCTTAGCTGCCTGCTCAGCTTCAATTTCCAGCCTTCTCATGGCTTGCTTTGCTTCCAATTTCTTAGCAGCCTTTTCTGCTTCCAATTGCCTAGCAGTTTGTTCTGCTTCCATCCTCTTGGTTTCTAACTCCAATTGTCTCAATTCCATCTCGGCATTCCGATTTTCTTTTTCTGCTTGGCGAAAATCCCTCTCCACCTCCTGTATGTAATCTGTTAGGGCAGACCCCGACAATCCTATTGCTTCCCCCGTTGCCTTTAGTTCTGCCAGATCTAGTTTAGGAGTGGCCATTTTTCAGAGAGGTAAGTCAGCATGTAAAGTGTAATTTAACTGCAAACTAATATATAGATATATGAACAAGTACAATAAATCTATATATTTAATAACACACAGCACAACACAACACAATCACTCAGTGACAAGAGTAGAATCAGGACCACCGACCTATGCAGACGTGTGAAGAGTGAACAGGTAAGATAAGTGTCTTAACCCCTATCCACATTCACTCTAGCTGGATCCTCACTAATATGATATCTCCGTCCTATAACTAAAGATTCCGTGCCAAGAAATCCCGTGCCAAAAGATCCCCCTGTCGAGAGATTCCGCTGTCCAAAGATCCCGTTTACGAGAGATCCCGCTGTCTAAAGATCCCCTTTACAAGAGATTCCGCTGTCTAAAGATCCCGTTTACGAGATATCCCGCTGTCTAAAGATCCCGTTTACGAGCCCCCAATAATGTCGTGTATACGTTTAAAGTGTCGTCCCTGGAGTGAGAGGAATCAACACCCACATTATATTTTAACCCCTTATCATTATCCTTGAGAAACCACTAGAATCTGTCTACAAAACTCCTTCAGTTTATGGACACCTCTTTCTCTCTCCCTATCACTGCTGTATGATGCCCCCTATCATTCTTCCCCAATGCAACATACTCAACAACTCTAGCTTCTAAAAATTAGTAACAATTAATTTATTAAAAGAAAAGTGTAATGTATGTGAGAAGCGTATGCGAAGAATGTGTGACGTGTTCTATAATGTGTGTAGAATCGGACCCTCAGATCAATAGCCCAGTCAGTTCATCCTTGCAAGGACACACCACAGCACGGTAGGTCAGCACAATACAACCTCACCCAGTGATGTATCTCTCCTGCCAGACACTGACTTTCTTCTGTAGCTACCTGGTAATCCATCTACCATGATCATCCGAAATAGATACAGTCTATAGTTTACCACTGATCATGGACCGGTTGCACACTGCACATTATAAGTTCCTATAGTTCCTAAAGCCGGTCTCTCTGGCTGTGGGGTTACAACACTATCTCTCTGTAATCCCTTTATCACGCAGAGTCTCGTAGCGGAGCGAGAACTGAGGCGGTTCGACGCCCGCTCGTGACTTGCGGGATACTGAGCCGGCCGCTCAGAAAGCAATGGCAACCTACTGAGGGTAATCTTGCCAAGAGATCAACATACAGCTGAAAGATGCTGGTGTTGACAGCTAAGTCCTGTAAAGGATATGATAAAAAAAAAAAAAAAAAGTTCCTAAAAATGTACAAATCCCTGTACTGTGAAAATAAGTATCACTGTTGTTGGTAATAGACTTGATCCTATCTATTGTCTATATTGTCTCAATTACAATGCCCCTTGTAATATTTCATTGGAATCTACCACACCATGTGTTTGTTTCATTTAAAGTTCTTGTTTAGTTACTATTGTTCGTATGATATGTGGTGTATCAACAAACATCACCCATCCCAGGTGAACCTTATCACACAGGAATCGTTATATGATTTTGCTCATCTGAGCCCTGTTTCGGTAGACCCTCCTGATCATAAGCCCAGCGTAAACACTATTGTCCAGACTTTCTTCACGGACATTATTCATTTCCGTAAAAAAAAAACATTGTCTGTTCAACTGGTGTTCTTCCCAATCGGAGTAAAACTTCTTCAAAACGAGTGTAGAGCTTCCTCGTAACTGACAGGGAACCTGTTAGAGAAATAACACACCTGGTGAGAGCACTAGTCACTGATCCTACCAGCTGAGTGTAGGCTTACGGCCTCGCTCAGATAATAAACTCTGTCATAGAGCAGGTGAGCTCATCACCTAGGTCCGAATCAGGCTATGACCAGGAAAGACCAATAAACAGAGTGCAGTACACCAGTGGGCACCTCACTGAGAGATCCCACCATTGGACACTTCCCCCATCTCCCAACCCATCCTTAATCTCTACCAATATCACCTCACTACACTATTCTCACTAGCAGAGCTAATTCTCACTTCACTACTCTATTCTCAACTAGCAGAGCTAATTATTTCCTCACCCTAGCTAGTTTTAACAAAGCTACTGCCTATATTAATTAGGCCTAAACACACTATATGTAATACCTTATGCAACACCGCATCACTCCTGGATGGCCTCTACAATTTGCCATAATGACACATGTTATTTAATCTTTAATTAAATTTAACACTGTAGATGCTCTCCGAATTCCTAACAGCGGTACAGAAACACGTCAGCTCAAGTCAACTTTCTTGTCTACACTAACTGTAAACAAGTCATGATTTTGTCAAAGATCCTTGGAGTGTTCTTGTGAAGTTCTTTGATGTCAACACATCAGAGGGTTCCAGGGGCAGACTATCCATTTCAGAATTCTTCTCTCCCCTTTTTTTAATCAATGCAAAAGTGGTTTCTCTTGTTTCAACAACCAAAACAAGCTAGCCAGTTCATGCATTTTCCCAATCAGGTCACAATAACAAGCCTACAATTTTCTGTCTTGTGGGGAATTTTCAAAGACTACTGTATTGTTTGATCTCACCGACTCCCCGTAGTAAACATTTTGTAGTTGCGAATCATACTGTCTTTGGTATTTTTATCATCTGATTGTTAAATTACAGTGATTTCACGTCAGTCTGAAGAAATTAATAGCTCAAATATCTCACCAATTATATTTTGAAAAGTAAAATATTTAAAGTCATTAGTCTATTATTATTTGAGATTAACAATGGAGATCCAGCTATGTAATGTATGTGAGTGTTTGTGCTGCCATACCAGCACGTATATATATATATATATATATATATATATATATATATATATATATATATATATATATATATATATTCACAGACATATGCACATACCTCATCATGATGTGAAGACGTCAGTCTGCTTGACCTGTCTACAGCCTACCAGCGCGCGTATATATGAGATAAGTCCTGATGAAAAGTTACCCAGAAATGAACTATCCCGGCCGTGTAGCGTGATGGAAAATTAAACAAAATTACTAAAATGGATGTAAAACTGCTTTCATTGACATTAAGATCGCCGTGAATGTTCCATAAGAATATTAAATCGTCATCGCTGGAGTATGACAAGAAAGCGGCTATTTCCCGCCATTGATATATCACATCATTGTTGATCACAGCATGTGATTTCATCATTTTAGTTTGGCACGTGCCCTCCGACTTTAATAGTCCAAAATAACACAATTTATATAAATATGGACGGTTGATTTAATTATATATCTAAGAACAAACACAGACATCTACATAAAACATGATTTGTGGGCCTACTTACGTCTGAAAATGTCACTCTGTAATTTCTGTCTCGGAAGCGAATTTCAGAAACACGAGACGTACACACGTGAACCGGTGTTGGAGAAATTTTATAAAGTATTAGATCCCTTTTTTTACGCGATCTTGAAATAATCGGGGAATTTAACATAACGAGTACTCTATATATCCTTAATATCGGGGAACAATAACAAGCAAGCGAAAATCGCCGTAAGAATCATCTCCGGCAACGTTCGGTAACAGATAAACCTAGTAGCTACTAGGGGTGGCCAATCGGGCAGACAGCGTGTGAAATCAACAGCAGAAGATTTGACAGCAAATCGTCTTGTGTTCCATTTTAAAAATAATATGATCATCAGTCGTTCAGAAAGCAAAGGCAAACTACTGGAAGTAAACAATGCCTATAAAATATCTGACAGCAAATAAATGTTAGGGGCTGACTGCGATGTCCTGTAAGGGACTCACACATTACTGATTGTTGAAGGTGACTACTTTCTACCGTTATGTTTTGCAAGTCCGTCTGCCTGTCTGCCCGCCTGACTGCATGTCTGTTTGTCTATCTACCTACGCGGTCACCCGCCTGCCTTTATGCCAGCCTGCCTGTATGCCCGACTACCTGTTTGTCTACTTTTTTTTGCATGCTTGTCAATAGGTTGGTCTACATACTTACCTACCTACCAATCTACCCACCTACCAATCTATCTACTACCTACCTATTTGATAAAGTTCGTTTTTTTGTTCTACATTTTAACTTATCTACCAGTCAACCTACTACGTGCTTTCCAACCTACAACCAACCAACCAATCTACATACTACCTTTTCCACTCACCAAACAACCTGAATACGTACCCACCAACCTAACTGCCTGTCTAGCAGCATCCCTGCCTCCCTACCTCCCTACCTATATAACTTTCTGCCAACTCACACACGTACCTACCAGCTTGCCTACCTACGTATATACCAGTCTACCTACCTGCATACCTACCTTCATACCTACCTACCTACCTACCAAACTACCTACCTACTTATCTACCTATCTACCTTCTTAATTCATATCTACCTATCTAACTTCTTACCTACCTACCTATTTACCTACCTACCTACCTACCTACCTACTAAGCTACCTACCTACCAACCTATCTACCTACCTACCAAATATCTACCTACCTACCAACCTACATACCTACCAACCTATATACCTACCTACATACCTTCCTACGTACCAGCCTACCAACCTATCTACCTATCTACCTACCAACCTAACTAACAAATTTTATTATTGTCAAAAAGTAAGATAGAAGGACTAAAGGACAGCCTTAATTACGATTGGGATACCTCCATCCATCCATCATGTGCCATGCCGATAAGTGTGGGCGGGGGGTCATGTTTTGCCATCTCACTCGATCACCGGAGTCGTGGATCAGTTCCGAGTTACTGTCTCGATCATGTTACTTGGCCAAGCCATCCAGGTATTTACTTCTCGGTCTTCCCCTTGGTCTCTTCCCTTCGATCTTGCCAGTTGTCACAAAGTTCTCCTAGTCATTTCTTCTCATAACACGCCCAAAATATTTGACTGTCTACGTCTGATTTTTCTAATCAGTTTACGATCTTCATTTGTTTCTTGAAGGACCTGTTCATTGGTTTTTCTGTCTGTCCATGGTATTCTCTGCATTTTCCTCAGAAGTCACATTTCCACAGCCATCAGATGTTTTTCAGCTTGACTGCTCATTGTCCACTCTTCATATCCATACAAAAGTACAGGTTCTATGTAGCACCTCAACACTCTTTTTCTCGTTTCAATTGATATCTTGTTATTGGTCAGTATAGTTTTCAACTTACAAAAGGCTACGTTCGCAATGGCAATTCTTGTTCTAATCTCTTCAAGGAATCTCCCATCAGATGGCATGACTGTTCGGAGATAACTGTACTGATTAACTTGCTTAAGAATATGCCTATTTATTCGTATATCACATTGTGATATTTCCTTCTTCCAAGTGACGACCATAATCTGTGTCTTCTTACTATTCAATTCTAACTCCAGTTGCTCACTGTGTGCAACAACCGCATCTACTAAATGTTGCAGGTCCTGTTCATTGTCTGCAATCAAGGCTGTATCATCTGCATATCTAATGTTATTGGTGCATCTTCCCCCAATGTTGAGTCCTTCCATATCTTCTATATTTCTGAAAATATTTTCACCGTATAGGAAAAAAAAAAGATCTGGAGACATTACATATCCCTGTCTCACACCTCTTTTAATAGACTGATATTGACCTACTTCATTATCAATTCTGATGGCAGCTTGTTGATTCTGAATGCTCTCCGAGAAGTAAGACTTTTGCAAGAACCAAGTGATGACTGTGAATCTACAACCATGGCCAGACTGCGAGAACAGCAAATTAAAAGAGGGGTGGCCAAACAAGAACACTACGCAGGAAGCCAAAGACGATTGATAAACCAACATAGAACTGGCGTCGTTAGCCGCTACACACTACGGGATTCGCTGAGGAGGGGATCCGAGCACTTATGGAATTATTGGTTCGATGTGCAATGAGAATGATCTGTCGACTAACTAACTAACTAACTAACTAACTAACTAACTAACTAACTAGCTAGCTAGCTAGCTAGCTAGCTAACTAACTATATGTTTTTTACAAGTCTAAGGTGTTTTCCATCAATTTGTATTGGAAACATATAGGTATATTAAGCTCCTGCGAGAAGAAACGTACTAAACATCAACACGTTGCACATACCTTACAAGGAGATCCATCGTATCACGAAGTACAGGTGAAAATCCGAAATTAGAAGCACTCAATAAATATATAAAATGAATAATAAAATAAAATATAATAAAATAAAATACACACAAACGCGTACAATACGTAACACAAGGACGGCCGACGTTTCGATTCTCAGAATCTTTGTCAAGAACAGGACGCCACAGATAGTTAACACAACGAAATACAGCAAACAATGGGGGGAAAAAACACAACTACTCCGATGCCATGTGGGGCAGACAAATTGGCTTTGCCAGCTGCGAAGGCGCTCGTTGGCTGCAGAGTTTAAGTTAAGTATAATGGGTTGCCAGGTAGGATTTAAGTAGCCAAGAATATGCGAACAGTCTGCTATGAAAATATACGGCTATTGGGACAGTTAGGTATAAATATATGAAAAAGGGGGGGGGGGGAGCATATTAATAGATAGTGTAATCAATTAGCGAAGATGGCACAGTTATACCGTAGCATCCACAAAAGTATTGATACCTGCTGGATGGATGCATACCAGATTGTTGATTAGCTGGCATTCAATTTTGAGCCTAACGGAGCTGTTGGAGTAGCAGGGTTTTAATGCATGACACATACATCGTCGACTTCATTATGGTTGGAGGAACTGAAATGGTTGGGGATAGGTTTGTCAGCGCCCTGATTGATGTCTCTGAGGTGTTCTTTAAAACAGTCAGCAAGACGTCTGCCCTTTTGGCCAATGTATTTCATGTCATATCGTTTGCAGATGATGACATAAATCAGATTGCGGGATGTACAAGAGAAAGAATCTTTCAAGGTGAAGGTGCCTAGGGGAAATGCAATCTCTGGTGTCTGAACAACGTATGGGCATGTCAGACAGTTCTTACGATGGCATTCGAATGTGCCCACAGATGAAGTAACCGTGGGGAGGCGACTAAGCACCTCTCTGAGGCTCTGATTACGGCGGAAAATTACCCTAGGGCCATTGGAGAATACCTCACGAGTGGTTAGATCGGATTCCAAGATAGACAAGTGTCTCAGGAAAATGTGTTTGATGGCATAGGCATGTGGATGGAAGGTGACGATGAGCTTGGGTTCATTGTTTGGAGGTCGCGTTTGTTTGATGAGGGACATTTCCCGCGAGACTTGGGTTATGTGACAGAAAACTGTGGACAAGACGTCCTCTGGTTAGGACCGTCTGCGGAAAAAGTCAAGCATTCCACGGCTCTCTCGAGGAAGTCATTATCATCCTGACAGATACGACGAAGGCGGAGTAGCTGGGAATATGGGATGGAATCTTTGCAGCTTTTGGGGTGGGATGAGCTGTACAGGAGGAAACCGTGAGCATCAGTAGGTTTGTAGTACACGGAGGTCGTGATGCCTGTAGGGTTTAATTTAATAGTGGTGTCAAGGAAATTAAAAGAGGTGTATTGCAGAGTGACGAGACTCAAAGTAACGGTAGATATGAAGTCAAGTCAGCGATGACTATAAAATTCAGTTTATTAGAAGAATCTTCAGCAATATAAAAATGCGTACAACAACTACAAAAGTCAAAGCATCTTGCTGGCTGGGCGGCAAAGTCACAACTGAAACCTTGTTTACCCCCTACGTCAGTACGTGAGCGTCCCTAACTACCTAGCTACGGTGCTCAGCCGTGTATCATCTAGTTATTTCTTTTCTCCTTGCACGCCGTGCCAGCTAAGTAAACTCCATATAACAGCCTACACTGTTATATTACCTTCCTATCCTAACAAGACTTTTCCCGCGAAAAGTCTTAATTCCACAACTCATTTACCCCAAATCCATGACCCCAGACACTTAACCCAATAATCCCACAAAATTAAAGTTACTTCTTCTTCGTTTCTATAAATCATAAGCAATCCGCTTACCTATCTTGTACTAAACAATCTGAACCTATCTCGACTACCACTACAAAATTCACATACCTTCAACCTGGAACTCTTATTCATTACACCTCTCTCTATCCCCACAATTTATCTTATAGCCAGCAGCCACGACTCCTACTCTACACTTCTACATACTTTATTTACATATCGTAAATCTATATCTCAAAAACTCATCTTATAATATTCTTCACAAAGCAACCAGCTTCATTTCATTGGTACAAAGTCGATCGAAATTATTATTAACAAAAATTGAAGATTCTTATGTATTTCTACAAGCTATCATACTCTCACTAACAATACAGCATAGACAGGAAATACAGACAGGAAAGTGGTTGGTGCGCACCGAAGAGTAGTAAGAAGTAGTCACACTTATCACATTTATCCTCCCATGCACTATCAAAACTTTATAAAATAAAGTTTTCAAAAACCCAAATCACATAATTCGCTAATCTTCATTTTTGTTAATAATAAATGCTCTTGTCAAAAATTACATCGATCTAAAACTCCAGCCTTCTACACTCAGTAGAAATATTATTGAATTAATAACCTGTATTATTTGCGCTGCCAACAACAGCCAGCAATATATGACTGCACTTTCTATCTGTAACACACCTTCCCAACCTCCTATATTTTAATTTCTACTTCTTCTTTCATGCTGTAAGCACAGAATCCCCCAATTACTATTGTCCATGAATATACTTATGTTTATTTTATGCTGATAAGCACAGTCGCCCCCTTTTTGAGTTAAACCAGTCTCTTCCCATGGCATTCAATCTATGTATTAACGCTGTTCCATACAGCTCCTATTTTAGCCCCCACATCCATGTATTTCTATTAACGCTGTCTAATGCAGCTCCTATTTCATCCCCCACATCTATGTGTTTCTATTAACTCATAGCGAGCAGCTGGTAACTGTTTTTCTAACAACTTAAAAATGTATGTACTTAATATTCAACAATGCCAAACGATTGAACATGATAAACAATCGTAAATTATAACAAAACACTTTTCTCCCATGTTATGGACTTGCCTACTTAATCCACCCCTCATGGCTCTCAGTCCACGTTTATTCCAATCGTTGCTGACAACCGCAGCCATTTCCAATGCCAACTATATCTCTCCATGGCTCTCAATCCATGTGATTCTCTGTACCCCATGAAGATCATTTCTTAAAGTTGCCTCATATTTTCTGAACGTAACTCTGCATCCAGAACTCCCAAGGACCCTATTAACAAGTCTCTTTAATATGGACCAGTTCATATTTTATAATTCCCCACAACTGAACGCCAAAAGAAAAACTATTTTAAACATGATCAGGGCAACTCAAGAAGCAAAATCATTATAAGTTTTGCAAGTGAAAATAAATAACCCAAGTAACATACTAGCTAAATAAAACCACAATTCATAAATAACTGAAGACAAGACAAATCAAAATACAACAATATCACCCCCCCCCCCCCGGTGGTTTTCAAATATGTTTTCATATATCCCCACATTTTTCAAAATAAATATACATAATGAAATAATAATCAAGTTCAAATAAAATCAACTACTTATTGTAACCAAACATCATTAGTCTCTTGTACGGACTAATGAGTAATATATATCTATTCACTATAAAGAACACAAGTCATGCCTATTCTACTACTCTACAACAATTTTAACATTTATCTGTACTGTGAACTACAGGTATTGTTTTATACCAATTACGATACTATAAAAATCTTAATACAATCAGCTATATGCCAAACCATCATTAACTCAACAACAATAAAAAAACAACTCAATGCTAGGACTAATATTAACCTGCATTAACCCCCAAAATATATCTGTTACCGACAGATTGTATTTTCATCATACGCAGAACAATATTTATTCGCCCAAGAAAAGTCATAAATCAAAAATTAGCATACTTTTTCTGGAAGTCGCCATTTATTTTCTCACATCATTCCACTAAATAGTGTCAGTCTCTTAAATAGTCTCTAGTACCCCATTGGTCTTACTTCTAATTGTACTAGGTCTGGGGAGCAAATCCTACAGTCGACGTCTCAAGCTCTACATTCTTCCGTAACATTAGTCTCCCATTCATAACGTTTACTGATGACTGCTTTCGAACACCTGACGTAAGAACCGCTGCATTCTCCCGTATTATTAATTCCTCAAGCTCTTAATAAGCCCTACATTCTAACATGATTCTAACGATTCACATGCTTCTTCACATAATACTTTCTCAGAATTACTCACTTCTGCCTCTCCCACCCTTACTCCTCAGGTTTCCTTATTGTCTTCACCAACCACCATCAACTTTCAAACTCTTCCCTTCACAATTTAACTCAGACAAGCAATTCTTCACATATTCGCACGGCACTCGTATTGTGTGCTTCTCATATGCACTGACCACTCGCTGTGTACAGACAACCTCGTTCTCGTCATTATTCTCGTATCACGACAACCTGACGTACATATACTGTTACTTCCAAGAAAACAATTTAGACACCAATTCGACATTCTACCAATTACTCAACGCACCCTAAGCATATAGATCACTTTTTCTTCCAGCACGCGTTAGTATTTTATTCTTCCACAGACAGTGACACAATCTCCCTTCACACCGGAGTCTAAGACATACCAAGCGCCTCGTACATCTATGCGCTACTACCAACCACCTGACATCGTTCTATCCGTGCACTCCACCCCAAACGACTTTTCAAAACTTCCCTCTTCAACGCTACGAACACATGTTTGTCTACACTTTTACACACGCAAGGACAACGCATAACTAGACGAATCACTCCAATACTCAACAGGACTTTCACAATTCAACTGCTTTCTTATTTCCACTTATTATAGATAAGCTTAACCCAGCCTGTTTTCTCACTTGCAACTAGTCTTCTCTGGACTATCACAACTTACATCTCATTCTCCCGCATTACTATATTCAATCTCCTTAACAACATTCCATTCTGACAAACGAATATCCGCATAATTACCCATCTTCTTGCACAATCTTTTATTCCTAACCGTCTCACACTTAACTGGTTATTTACACAGACTTCTCTATTCTTCCAATCAATCGCCATCAACTTCTCATCTCTCGTCTGACACATCAACTCCCTCTTAACTTCGTTCAAGCATACAACGTTGGCGGCTATATTTCTCATATCTCTCGGACTACGTTCGAATCATCCAACAACCAGAAACACATCCGGCCAAGAATCATTTCAGCACACATAATCTAGCAAACTATATCTCTTTTACACACTAACCATAACTATCAACAATTTCTCACAACAAACCTCATTCCGATGAGCCACTAACCTCGTAACCCTCATTCCATACCTCTCCACACAGCAACTTTCTCAGCTTTAGTCGCCTCTTCTTTCTCCGCAGCCATCACGTAATTACTTCATCCCTCTCCTCAAGAACTCGCATTCTTCAAGCATCAGCTTCCACAGTCTTCTACTCTTAATACTCTCCCACGCTCAGCTGGCTATTTTACACAGGATACTCAATTCCTCCTCAATCTGCATCTCCTCATCAGACACGCTCGGTTCATATCTTACCTCTGCCAATGCTACTATATCTGCTTCTCAAACCAACAAGCGAAACTTTAATTCTATCTCAGACATCACGTCATAGCATTTTCATACTCCAGTTACTCTTCTAAAAGCTCTGAGTCAAGCTATCTCAAACAACACGTCAACTCTAGTACGAGCATTCATAATTAGTTTATCTCTCTCCGTGCAAATTCTGTGCTGTGTCTACCCTACTTTAATCACACCAGTTATACATCACTCGACGTGATCAGCCCACTCCATCCGGCCATTCCGGACAAGCAAGGGATATTTCAATTTCCACATTGTCTATTCTCCCCGCACCACAACCAAACACAAGATATTCTTTATAGCGTATTCACGTAGAATATTCCACCACTCACCAGCTTTAAAATCATCTATCACTTGCTGTGACTCTCTACCCAAAATAACACTATTTTCTGCACCCTATATTGTGATACTACACCAAAAAACAACTCATCTGCCTATTTTAGACAGAAACATATGTATATGCTCAAACCGCAATTCATGTCGTAAGCTAAAACAATGCAATATGCTATTCATCATCCTGAGAATTCTAACAGCTATAGAGCGTATTTAACCCAAATAGTTCATTGTCTCCTACTATTAGTGTGTGTGTCTCTTCATCTATCTCATCTTCAGTATCTATAACTGTCATACTGTCATTAAAGTATTCAGGTCTTATGGTCATATATTCTCTGATCTGAAACCACAAGTAGCCTGACCATGGAAGTCATGGCAGTAAGTAAAGCAATAACATGGCTCGAGACACAGACATTCACTAGGGCTTGTTTCCTTAGCGACTCAATGAACATGATCAAGAGGATAGAGGAGGGGTCGATCCGAAGAGAATGGTTGCTGCCTCTGGAGCGGTCTCGGCTGGCAAATATTAGTTTCATCTTCGTGCCAGGGCATGCGGGAGTACAAGGAAATGAGCGGGCTGACAAGCTCGCAGGTGAGGCTACTGTGAAGGGCGGGCGCGCCATGGACCAGGCTGAGATTATGAATGCTCTACGAGAAGTAAGACTGTTGCGAGAACCAAGTGGTGCCTGTGAATCTACAACAATGGCCAGACTGCGAGAGCAGCAAATTAAAAGAGGGGTGGCCAAACAAGAACACTACGCAGGAAGCCAAAGAAGATTGATAAACCAACACAGAACTGGTGCCGTTAGCCGCTACACGCTGCGGGATTTGCTGAGGAGGGGATCCGAGCACCTATGGACTGAATGGTTCGATGTGCAACGAGGATGATCTGTCGACTAACTAACTAACATTCTCTGATCTTTCTTATGTCATCTTCCGTAGTCGAGTAAATTTCTGCCATCTGTCTATTAATATTCTTCTTCTTAAGTGCTTTCTTTCTATTTCCTTTATTTACTATTCCTGTTTTTACCGCGTCGGTCTGCTCACTATTTTCAGTATACGTCCGATATATTTTATACCTTCCTCCCTCGTCTTCAGAGTAATCACTGTATATGGTCGTTCCCCCAACCTGTTGATTATATGTTGTAGAAGAGGAAGCAACATCTCTGTAGTCGGAACTCCTACAACCAATATTCTTTTTATTTATACCGCTATCTTTCATGTCACAGTCAGGGAGAAACTCAATGTCTCCATCTGAGGCATGTGCTACTACGCCAGTCGTACCTACGTTTACTAGCAAACCTGCAGATCTGGCTTTGACACTTTTTCTAACTTTCTGTCTGGTGTTTCTTGGTTTTAACGGCTTACATATATTCTCTTTAATTTTGACTGGCGGCACCTTTTCAATTTTTACTTGTGCTGGTTCTGTAAGTTCTACCGTCTTAATAGTTTGTGTTCCACTTCCTATCATTTTGCTGGCTGGTTGTACCTGGGTTTTCTTTTCCACTGTATCAATTTGTGTCTGTGTGTTATTATCTACCACTTCCATCATCTGCGTCTGTGTCTCTCTTTCCTGTCTACTTCTAACAACTGAAAACACCTGTCGATCAACAGTTTCGTCATAAAATGGTGTTGTTATTTTTTTTTTTGTAACAGTTCTTTTCCAAAATCCGGGGGTATCGCATATTTAACTTGTCTGACTAGTTGTCCATCTGAGTATAACCCTTCCGAATAATTGTTATTATTATCATCTCCCTTATCCTCATTATCTCGTCTTAAATGTTCCACATGTGAACGTGCCACATGTCCTGTAATTTGGTTCTTGAGCCTGGTCACGATTACACTCGGAGATGACCATTCTGACTTGGATCTTGTTATGATTCCTGCTTTTAGCATATCTTCTATTGCTTTTTCTACAATTTCTGAATTCCTTAGAGGAGTTCTATATGGTTTCAAACTGATTGGTGGATGATTTCCTGTGTCTATTTCCATAGTAACTGTATTGGTCTTACCCAACTCCATGTCATTAATGGCAAAAACATCCTGGTTTTCTCTCACTAACTTTTCTAATACTTCCTTATACTCTTGCGGAGCTTTCAATTGTGATAATAACTCTTGTTCTCTCTTCAAGAATGACGTTGTTTTGTCTACTGAATGTACCTGAGATGGATCTTTTCTGAATGCATGGATCAATTCATCATTCCGTCTTTTCCAACTTCCTCTACTTCTATTTCTGGTATTAATAGGGACTTCTGGATACTCATTTATTGTCAATTCTTCTTTAACTGTTTTTACTATGCTGTTAAGATCATGTGCTATTTTTGCAATCACACACCCTCTATACAATTTAATCTCCTTCCCTGTGTTGTTAAAAATCATTACTGGAAAACTGAAGTGTCTGTCTAACGTCATTATTCCATCCGTGACCTCTAAGCCTGGTTCATATATTATCTCTCTCTCTCTCTCTCTCTCTCTCTCTCTCTCTCTCTCTCTCTCTCTCTCTCTCTCTCTCTCTAACTCTGTTACTGTAACTGTTTGTCCTATCGAAAAATAAAGATGTTTTTTTATTTTTGCGTGTATCAGATTGACCGTATGTGGTTTTAAAGTCATGGATGTTTTTACTCTGACCAGCGCTGATACGTGCATGTCTTCCTCTAAATCAACATATACATCTTGGAACCTCAATTTATGTAAATCAAAATAAAGCCTTACACCATTTTTCAGTAAGAAATCTCTACCTAGGATCATGTTCCTACTTAAATCTTTGACCACATGAAAAAGATGTCTCACGTTTATTCCTCCCAACCTAAAGTTGATCATTGTTTGTCCAATCACTTCCAAATTTTGTCCAGTAACCGAGTGAATGGTATCCTGATTCCTAAATATTCTGGAATTCTTTAATATGCGATGTAAGAATTGTTCCTTGATCACACTGACTTGCGCTCCCGAATCAATCAATGTTCTAATTCTAAATTTTCCTATTTCTATAATGCATGAACTGGGATCAATCATATTCACTGAAAACTGTTTTATCTCTCCAAGTTGAGGCCATTTTCTATATTCTCTATTTCTACTTGTCCTCTTATACTTGTCATTTGGGTAATTGATATATTCACTCATTCTTGGGACCTTTTTGTTTTCCCTCCTAACGCAGGTCCTACTCAGTAAGTGGGACGCCAGTTTCCCTGACTTCCTGATCTTGCAACATTTCTCTGCATTTCTCCATAATTCCTATTTGGTCTACTATTCACACTTCTATTCTGTGCACTAACCTGAGCACGTCTGTTGGCACAAAATCTAAAAGTGTGTCCCCTCTGTCCACAATTCCAACAGACAATATTTGTATTAGCTATTGTCTCTCTTATAGGATTTCTCATTTGTCTTCCTCCGTCATGATTACTTTCGTTATTATTTCCCTGCAGTGTCTGTATTTCTCCCCGTCTTTTCCATCCATACCTTGCTTGTTCTATCTCCATAGGTTCCTCAATTCTCTCTTCTCTATTGCTTCCTATTTCTCGTCCAAGCCTTAATCTAAATCTCCTTCTCAAACTTTCTTCCTGTACAACTATATCCACAGCCTGTGATAATCTTGCAGGATTTTCCCTCATAAGCTTGAATTTAAGTCCCTCCGACTTTATCCCGTCAACAAATATTCCAACTAACATCCTTTCCACCTCTTCACCCTTTACGTTCTATCCTAGAAACGCCTCCTCAGCTAAATTAATTAACCTGTCGCTGTATAGTTGAACACTTTCTCCATTGTTCTGCTTAGATTGTCTTAACATTGAGAAAGCGTGTTGTGGATCTGTGATCTCCGCATACTTGTGAGCTAAATCATCTTTAAAACGTTCCCAAGTCTCATTTGCCCCAGCTTCTAATTTCCTCCTTATATGATCCGAGACCGGTGATACAGTAGCCTGGTAAGCAATTTTTTCTTTTCTTCGTCCGTGGCTCCTACTAGGAAAGAGTGTTTTTCTACCGCTGTCATCCATTTCTTAAAATCTCTGGCTTGTCCACTGAATTTTTCAATGTCTGTACTTACTCCTTGTTGTTTTATTGCTGTGTTAAGTCTGCCTATTGCTCTACCTACTCCACCTAATATTTGTGTCAACGACGCCTCATCCTGTGCCATTTTAGTTTCTTTGTTAATTACTCAAATAAGGTCAATCAATGAAAAACAAATATTGCACAATTACAATTAAAATCAGATATAATCAATACAGTTTTTTATGTAAGGATACACTTGAGGCTGTAACTTTCCAAGCGAGTAGTGTCCTTCAAAATACTTCCAATTGACGAGAGCTTGATATTTACTTCTGTTCTGTTAGTTTCGATCCTGGAAAACCTTTGGGTTCAGTTATCTGGCTGCGCTAGTGTGATGAGCAACTTCACCCGTGGTTGGGCACGTCTGACTTCACCCGTGAAAGGGCACTTCTGACTTCACCCGTGAAAGGGCACTTCTGACTTACTTGGTTCTTCTGTATCGTTTTGGTCCGGAAACGCTTCAAGCTCAACTTCGGTCAGAGGAACAAGGCGATTGAAATAGGCTCTCCTCTTTAGCAGGGCCGGCAACCATTATGCCCACCCGCCTCAGAGGAGCCCAATGCAGCTGAATCGCACTTTATGATAAACATCTTCATGAGCTGGACATTTTCCTCTCAAACTTGAGTAAGCTTCAGCGTTGTTGGGGCTGCCCAATTAGACCAGTTTTCAAATCAGCAAAACGATTTTACGACTGCAGATAGACCCTTGGTAGCAATTCAGGTTCGCAACATTGAGATACTCGGTTAGATGATGTGTCCAGTATCCAACAGCAGCGTATGGGAGTGACCCAACAGAGCCTGGAGCTGACTTGACAACGAGCTCTTATAGCCCTTTGCAAATGACGATGTGGAGCAGCAGCAGCCTCTTGAGAACGACCGTTTCAGGCCAAGGCTATGGTAATGGAAGATGCCATCTTTTCCAACTGCATTCAGCAATAGTTTAGAACCGTAGCATGGCTTTCTTTGAGCGCACTTCGGAAAATTCCTGCCGCGGTCAGTACTTTGCGTTTTCTTCAACAACCCATGATTCGGGATCCTGGTTTATACGGCACCAATATTGAGTCTATTGCAGAGTGACGAGACTCAAAGTAACGGTAGATATGAAGTCAAGCCAGCGATGACTATAAAATTCAGTTTATTAGAAGAATCTTCAGCAATATAAAAATGCGTACAGCAACTACAAAAGTCAAAGCATATTGCTGGCTGGGCGGCAAAGTCACAACTGAAACCTTGTTTACCCCCTACGTCAGTACGTGAGCGTCCCTAACTACCTAGCTACGGTGCTCAGCCGTGCATCATCTAGTTATTTCTTTTCTCCTTGCACGCCGTGCCAACTAAGTAAACCCCATATAACAGCCTACACTGTTACAGGTGGTGGAAATTTATGTGGTGAATTTTATCGATGGATGGAAGTCAATGACATAATTAATGAAGCGGTTCAGTTCCGCCTCTGGCATGTCAGTGAGACCTATGCCGTCATCGATGTAGCGTCGGTAAAAAGAAGGGAGAAGACCATCATAGCTGAGTTCAATCTGGTGTTCCAGATGTCCCATAAATAAACATGCGTAGCTGGGTCCCATTTTAGTGCCCATGGCGACACCGCTGATTTGTTCACAGTAGTGGCCATTGAACTCATAGGAATTATTAATTAGGACCAATTCAGCGAGTCTCACAAGTGTTCGAGTAGGGATGGCTTGATCTGTGCGTTGATCCAGAAAGAACTGTAGCGCACTGACGCCATCAGCGTGAGGAATGGAGGTATAGAGGGAACATACATCCATTAGGAATAGTCTGTATGTGTTCCCAGGAGTCAGTTGGAGAGAGTTGAATGAAAGTAACGCATGCGTTGTATCCTTGATGTATGACGGGAGATTCGCAACTAGAGGTTGGAAAATCCTGTCGAGAAACGCTGAGATAAGTTCAGTCGGGCATGAGCAGGCGGAAACTATCAGACGTCCAGGATTTTTGAGTTTATGTATTTTGGGCAGCATGTAGAGGGTGGGTTTGCCCAAGTCAGAGTCATGGATGTAAACTGAAGAGGCACTGGGTGGTAAGGCATCCTCACGTATGAGCTGCTTGATGGTATTTTGAATCTTCCGGTTATAGGAGAGAGTTGGGTCTTGGGCTCAGAGGGAATAATTATCAGGTTTATTAAGTTGGGACATGACTTACTCAACATACAGATCTTTCCGCCAAACAACCACCGCACCCCCTTTTATCCGCCGGTTTGATGACTATATCCTGTCTGCGCTGTAGTTGGGATAGGGCACACCATTCGGGAGGGGATAGGTTGGAGCGTTTCAAGCGAGGTAAAGAAAGTTGCTTAATCTCATGGAGTGTGTTAGCTATGTAGAGGTCAAGCGTGTTGGAAACTCCGGAAAGTGGGGTCCATGAGGAACGGGATTTGGTTGAAGATGGAAAAATGTCAGGAGTTTGTGGGGTGGGACTGTGGAAAGGCTTGTCTCTGTGGTGGTACTTGAGGCGGAGTCGTTTTTGGAAGTTGGAAACGTCTTCCAAAATAGCGCGACTGTCCATACGGGGGCGTAGAGGGACAAAACTAAGACCTTTCCCTAAAACATCATGTTCTTCAGGAGACAGTGGTAGGTCAGGCGGTATGCATACCACTTTGGTATGGCTGATGGGTGTCGAAATGGGGGAAGGGACATGGGGACGTAGATGGCTAATTTTGTCTTTCTTACGTGCAGATAGCCATTTATATAGCTCTCTATTGTAATGTTGAATGATGGAGGTGATCAAATGGAAAGCAAGCTGGTTGTTGAACGTCAGTAGTTGCAGAGTCCGGTACAGGTTGTGCTTGGTGTCCTTAAGTTTGGAGATATGTCGTTGATGCACAGTCACTGCCAGCTTCATGTACTTGACTGACTGCTCTTGTGCCAGGCGATTTAAGAGCCGTGTCTCAGCAGGAACCAGTTTGCCTAACAAGAGATGAATATTGCTCCGGAAGCCTTTGGGTGTAATTTTGAGCCGGAGACAGTTGTTCAGGAAATTCAAATGGCAAGAAAAGCGAGTGATGTTAAACATAGTACGTGCGAGGCTAATAGCTGCACGGGACATGTCCTGGGGTATGATAGCAAATATGTCGGAGACGGTGTGGTGGAGAGATGACATAGTCCGTCTGTCAGCAGGCATGATCGGCTATAGGTCAGTAAACATAAACTAATGGATATATACACTAAAAAAAAATAAAAACCGGACAACAGAAAAATGGACGACGAAAAGGGGTAGCAGCCAGGGAATTAAATGACACGAACAGAATGAAAAAGCAGCGGCTGCAGCGGGATATAACAATATGAATTGGAAACAAATAGGTATATTAAGCTCCTGCGAGAAGAAACATACTAAACATCAACACGTTGCACATACCTTACAAGGAGAACCATCGTATCACGAAATACAGGTGAACATCCGAAATCAGAAG
This sequence comes from Cepaea hortensis, assembly GCA_963921405.1. Classification (NCBI taxonomy): domain Eukaryota; kingdom Metazoa; phylum Mollusca; class Gastropoda; order Stylommatophora; family Helicidae; genus Cepaea; species Cepaea hortensis. The sequence continues at coordinate 318,454,799 of OY992876.1, read as the reverse complement.
CACTCAATAAATATATAAAATGAATAATAAAATAAAATATAATAAAATAAAGTACACACAAACTCGTACAATACGTAACACAGGACGGTCGACGTTTCGATTCTCAGAATCTTTGTCAAGGACAGGACACCACAGATAGTTAACACAACGAAATACAGCAAACAATGAAAAAAAAAACACAACTACTCCGATGCCATGTGGGGCAGAAAAAGCGGCTTTGCCAGCTGCGAAGTTGGCTGCAGTGTTTAAGTTACGTATAGTGGGTTGCCAGGTAGGATTTAAGAAGCCAAAAATATGCCAACAGTCTGCTATGAAAATATAGGGGTGTTGGGACAGTTAGGTATAAATATAGGAAGGGGGGGGGGAGGACAGCATAGTAATAGATAGTATAAACAATTGGGGAAGATAGCACATTTAAACCGTAGCATCCACAACAGTATTGATACCTGCTGGATGGATGCATCCCAGATTTTTGATTAGCTGTCATTCAATTTTGAGCCTAACGGAGCTGTCGGAGTAGCAGGGTTTTAATGCGGTGACACATACATCGTCGACTCCATTATGGTTAGAGGAATTGAAATGGTTGGGGACAGGTTTGTCAACTTCCTGATTGATGTCTCTGAGGTGTTCTCTAAACAGGTCAGCAAGACATCTGCCGATTTGGCCAATGAATTTCATGTCACATCGTTTGCAGATGATGACATAAATCAGATTGCGGGATGTACAAGTGAAAGAATCTTTCACATTTGTAGATCTTCAAGCATCCTTATCATGTCGACATGTCTCACTTTATCGAAAGCCTTTGTGTAGTCAATAAAGCAAAGATATAGATCTTTGTTTACTTCTATAGAACGTTCAATTACTGTTCTAAGTATATACACAGCATTTACTGTACCCTTTCCTTCTACAAACCCACACTGTTATTCTCCTATTTCGGGTTGTAGTTTCTTCCTAAATCTTGGCATGATAATTCTCAGCAACATCTTCGTGATGTAGCTCATTGTAATAATTGTTCAATGTTGATCACATTCCAAGGCTCCTGATTTCTTCGGGATTGCAAGAAATATAGAATTACATAATTCGAGAGGTATATCTCCAGTATCATATAATGCGTTCAGCAGGCTTGTGACCTGGTCTATTCATATTCTTCTAAGGTATTGATGATTTCTATTGTGATGATGTCTGTAACAGGGGTTTTGCCAGTTTTTATATTGTTAAGAGCATTCTGATCTTCCACATTCAAAATTGATGGTCCTTAATTACTATTCCGATGATCACATTGTTCTTCTCTTGTATCATCATAAAGGTCTTTCTCAAAATCTGACCACAAATGTAAGATCTGATCATTTTTCTATTATGATTTTGCCATCTTTGGTTTTTAAGCGACACGTTGATGTGTGTGTTCTTCTGTTAGTGATGCCATTAATTCTTTTGTGCATTAATTTGGGATCCAAAAAATTCCGAGTGTTCCGTTGGTTTTAAGTTTCCTGGCAATTTTCCCCATACCATATTTCTTTTGCCTCTTTGCATAGCCTCCTAATTTTCCTGTGAATTTCTTTATATTTTTCCTTGTTATTGTTTTATTTCTTTCTATTTCCATAAGTTTTAAGATGTCTTCAGTCATCCATTTCTTGCGTCCTATTATCTTTATTTTGGGGATGATTGTTTCTACAGCTTGGTTGACTAATTTCTTTAATATTTCCCATTGGTCGATGACATCTCGATATAATATTTCCATATCGGACAATGCATCATTTCTGTTATTTACCTCTACGTTGAATTTATCTTTTATCTCCTCACTCTTCAGTGTCCTTAGATCACATTCTGTGCTTCTTGGTGTACTTGACTTCTTGACTTTCAAGGCATTTCGACATCTTCAATTGATGAGAATGTAATCAATCTGATTTTTGATCTTATGATCAGGACTCCTCCATGTCCATAATCTCCTTGGGTGTAAGTCTGCAACCTCTTTCATTCTGTTCCCCTAGCCCATACCTGCCTATTATGCAACCGTCCTGTTGATTTCCAACTTTGGCATTCCAGTCACCCATTATGATATTTACTTCAGAGTTCTTAGATTTCTTGAAGGCATTCTCTTAATCATTATAAAATTCATCAATGCCGTCATCACTACTATCTGCTGTTGCTGCATAAACTTGTATGACGTTGACATCTAAAGGTCTTCCATTCAACTTCACCAGTAACACTCTGTCTGATACAGTCCAATATCCTTTGATCATTTTGCTCTCTCTGTATCCATTATAATTGCTACTCCTCGCTGTTGTTTCTCTCCACCATAATATATTATTCTATATTCTTCAGATGTTATAATGCCCATTCCTGTTCATCTGGTCTCACATATACCTAACTAGTTTATATCTAGTCTTCTCATTTCATTCTTAATGTTATCAAATTTTCCATCCCCACTGATAGTTCTTAGATTCCAAGCTCCTACTTTCAATGTTGATACTCTTTTGCACTCAGTAGCCTGCTGAAGGGCTGGAGTTACGTGGTGCACATGACTACCGGGTGAGTCCGCTCCCCTGGGGCACCCATTTACGCCATTTCTCTGATTATCGATGAGTCTGCAATACATGATATTCTTGGCATCTGTAAAGAAGGTAGTTTTCCATTGCTTTCCTTCCTAGCAGTGACCATACTGGTCGATGACTGAAGCCATTGTCTCCCCCCCCCTCCAATAAAAAGAGATCTTCTGCCTACCGTCGTGAAGCGGAGACCATAACCTACAACTATCTGTTGGCTGCTCTTCAGCTGCATCCACCACCTGCACCTAAGGCTTCACGTAACCCTGATCCGGGGGGGGGGCTAAACGGGTACTCCACCTTGCCCAAGGAATCTAGTAGGCTAGCGGAGTGAAGTAGGCGCCTTACTTCTCCTTTGATAGGGAATACCCCTATCCCGCCAGCATAAAGGGATATCTACGCAATCCAATAATTTTACCATTAATTCAATTATTACGGAAAGTATGTTTAGAAATGTCTACAACCAACTTCACATTCAATCTTGATTCATGTTAAGTTACTCTCTTGTTAGACGAAAGGGACACACACGACTTTTGTTTTTTGAAGTTCAGTGCCAATATATGATTAGATACCGCACATTGTATTAAATATATTGTCATGCATTATGGTTACAGGTGCCATGAACACAGACTACCGCGGCCAGTTCAACTTCACCTCCTTTGTGACTAACAACTACGCCATCACCGGAGTGACCAACAGCATCATTGCCAACAGAGTGTCCTACATATATGACCTGCGGGGGTCATCTGTCACCATAGATACCGCTTGTTCTTCCTCTCTGGTTGCCATAGACATGGGACTTCACTACCTACGGGCTGGTAACTGCTGTGTTAGTTTAATGACACTGAAGGATGTAACCGCCCTTCCAGCGTTCTGGTTGTCTAATTGTGAACATGTTTATGTGTTGACCATCACTGTCCAACAGACCCATCCTGTCATCTGTCAGTCCTAGTATATCTATTTAGTTCTCCATGGTCCAGTCCTGTCTCAAACTTGGCTTCACTCTGTCCATGAATATGATTATATCTTGCCTGTGTGACGGGACAGCCCCGGCAGCATCAGAATTACACAAGTTTGAAAGGAATTAAAGAGCCCACAAGAATTATTCTATCATTCTCTAAGTAAAAGAATAATTGTCCACCAGAAAATAATCTAGTCCCCAACCAAGGAATAAGGAAAAACTAACAGAGATTGAAAACAAGAGAAAATTACATTTTGACCACGCACGCCCCATCATTTCTGTAATGCTAGGTCTTAGAAAGCTTTGATGTCCAGATCAAACGTAAAACCCAGACACCACGGCACCAGTCGGCGGGCGCTATCAAAGGTTGAAAACTCACTGTTTTCAGTTGATACATCGCAGAGCCAGTCAGTGGAGATTGACGTGTTAGTTTAGAATCCTGCGGTTGGAATAGGGACTGACACCTAACACCTTACGGTTAACATGACCTAACGTGTAAACCAGCCACGGCAGAATGGGAGATAAGAGGGTCAGCCAGACCCGTCTGAAATAATACATGGCAGTGCTACTCAGGGGAAAACCCCGTGTGATCCAAAGACGGCAATATAATGCAGGCTTAACACCTACCCGCAATACGGGGCAAAGTAGGAACACATGGCTGACACATTATTGCCAGCAACCCAGGAAGGCTGGTGTTAATAGCCTATTGGAATGTAATGACGCAACTGCATTGCCGCCAAAGCATGTTTCATTGTTTCAGGCGTGGCGGGTCCTCGGTCAATTTGATTGACAAATGAAACTACCGTCCACAGGAATGTAGGAGGGGTAAAAAGAACTTGGGACTTAATCCATCTCGGTAACTCATCCTACATGAAATAGGATAGGCGGAGTTAATTAATAGGGGATATATTAATTAGCCAGCGTGGATAAACTAGCCAGGAACGGAGATAATAAAACTACGAGCAGTTGTCAGCAAGACTTCAGACGCATTCATAATAGCGTACCAGGGAAGCCGGAATTTTAATTTTTGGTGAGAGATTACCCTCTCGTTTTGTTACTTCGATACAACGTCGTATGACAGGATTTCCTAGCTATAACCCAGGTAATACCATTACTCTGATTAGTTTGTCTGCTAGTCTGAAGGCTTGTGTAGTTTCCTGTTTTTACATATTCTCCAAAACTTTACACTCGTGGATTTTCTTTGTACTTAATGTTCCAGTTCTAGCTTTACGATTTCACTGAGAACTAGCTTCTTCTTTCATTCACCACTTGGTTGTCTGATTTGCTGTATGTGATAATTTGGAGAAATCCATTATCCAAGCTACATGAGCGTGTGGCTTATTCATGTACAGGAGATATATTTAGATTCATCCTGTATGATGTTAAACATTGGGGAGACTGACTACTTAGGAGAAATTCCTGAGAGCTACCAGTCTCTTGATAGCGTCCAATTTAACATTGATTATTTGGACCAACACTTTGAGTGCCTACCAAGATTATGGTGAAACCACTTGGTTTGAGGAATGGCACCAGTTCACCTTGTCTGCATGATGTCTGCATGAGGACAGACATGACTTAGGACTTTCAATACCCCAGACAGATTCAGGGAAGGCATTTAATGTTCGACAGGTACTGTGCGACCAGTCCTTCCGACAAGACGGAATGAATGAATCAGAAAGGGAGAAAGTGAGGTGAACTTATATGGGAAACACTGCATTACATAAATGTATGTGAATATGTCTGTTTTAAGCTATAGATGTCCTAAATAGTTTTATGAATATATGCATATATATTTATTTATTTAGAACTGATATATGTTTATGTAACATGCCATCATATATCATCATGCCATCATATATTATGACTTGAATGTATGTTTATATGAATGTATAGACATATGTGTTTGAGATGTGTAGACGTAGATACTACCCATCTCCGTTTGTTTCATTCCAGATCTCTTAGGAGCAATGGACAGTCAACAACCCATATCAGGAAGTGACTTAGCCTTGTGAGGGACCAATTTGGACTCCTTCAATATGACAGTGAACTGCGTCTCACTGGGGGGAAGCATGACCTATGTGACCTCTTAAGTTACGTATACCATAATATAATCATCATCATCATATGATCATCAAGACTAGAAATAATAAACATAGTTGTTGTATTTTCAACTCAGTTGTCTGTATACATTCTAAATGTTGATAAATGTTTGTGTAGTTTAAATAGGTACACACATTTGGAGAACATTTAGTGGGGGTTCACACATATTGTCCAGAAGTAGGAAGTTATGTCAGGGAGGGAACTTGCCTATGCAGTCATAAGTAACCAGATCACGTTACATAGCTTAACCCCTCCTTTCTCACTTCTGGTGATACCAAGTACAGCCAAATTTATATAGATATATTATATCTTCAACGAGCCACTTCTTGGCTGTTTTCTTGAGTATCGGGGACAGTGTCTTAAATCAGCATAACAGACATTTGTTCCACGTTTTCTCTCTGGGATTAGTCAGTGGTAATTAGTCCCTTCTGACAGAGTTAGGGGATCTCAAACTGCATCCAGAACTAACCACCAGTAGAAGAAAATGATTTTGGCTGAGTGGTTGCCCATCTGGGATCTAACCCCAGCCAGTTGGTGAGACGAGCCCCAGTTGTCACCGGCCGTTAGGGTATTTCTATTGAAATAGACAGAAATCCCTATCCAAGAGTTTGCCGACAGTCTCTAGAAATTATGGCTCGTTATAAGAACGTCTAAAGGGATGGTCCCGATAGAAGAGACTGGGATTCACTTGGTAGACAAAGGCAGAAGGTGAAGAACACTCGTGTATGTAGGAAGACCTAACACGAATGTCTAGTTTATTTGTCGGTGATCCTTCGTCATTTAATGATAATCCCCCTGTTTTAAATACTTGCACGCACTCACGCACACGCCTTGCGTTCAAATGATCACGAGGGGAGTACGTTGGTACAAGTATAAAACAATAATACTCTTTAATAGTAAAAGAGATAATGAAAATTGTCGTTCACGTGGTGAACTATGACAGTTATATTTATGTTACAGGTACAAAAATAAAACAGTTTTCTGATGCTTAGCTAGATCGCATATCATCATTCACACCATCCAGACAGTGACACACTCAGAACACATGTAGACACAGAGTCACCTGAGACAATCTGATCTCGGTTAGGAGTAGTGCTGGCTTTCGTTTGTATTATGTCTTGGGAGTCGACCCTGGCATTCGACAGGTGTACGATGCTCCTCCGGATTCCAGGTTCCGTCTCCAATAGTTGGTGGCTCAAAGTTTCGGTAACCTGACCAGTTAGGTGTCAGCAGTATCAGCAGCGAGGCTCCTTAAATCAAACAAACAGTTGCAGACTCCTTAGTGTCTTGACAATAGCAATGTGTCTGAGTGCTGGTGTTGTGTGTCTGTTGTGTATGTGTCAGATGCAGAATAGGAACAAAACATAGTTCCTCTCTGCTATTCTGTATCAAAAACAAAAGGCCAATAGCTCTTATCAGCTTGGCTATACATTGTATGACATGATACAAAGTGACAAAGGGTCCAGAAGTGGACATATCCTAAGACCACATGGTCCTTGGGGTAAAACCAGTAGACAAATATTTGTTTGAAAAAGGCATTACAAAATGTACATGGTTGTAAAACTTGAAGTGACTCATATGTAAGAATTACTGGTGCATTCCTTAACACCATTGTGAGGAAGTCCTGGGCAGCCAGGATGGTTCCCTAGATAGCTAAGGAAGGGCCAACAATAATTCAACCCAATCCCACATCAGTCATTAGGCATAAAGCAAGTGTCGCCATGAAGTCGTGAGGTATACCCCACAGAATATACGAGCTAAAAGATAAGAAGAAGGCCAGCAGGCAAGCAAGGGGGCTGAGATATTCCAGGCATTGGGCTTTAGGATGTCTCAGTTATCCCTTGTTGAGTTATTTACTCCCCGAATTCTGATTCCTCACCACATGGTATTTGCTTTGAACTTATGACCGTCAGTGTCGTGTAGTTCGGCATGGCGGTGAATCAGGGGTAAGCAAATTTATGTTTGAATATAAATCGCCTAGTAATATTGCTGGCATGTGAGAATCATGTTCCACATGTCTCTTCTACTTCTTCCCACATGGCAAAATCATGTTATCATAGTTTCAACAAAATATACACGTAAATACATTCACAAAATGCATATGAAAATAATCAGTAAGGTTTATACATTATATATATATATATATTTTTTATCTATAAATATATCTAGGCCTCACATGTTTTCTCTCAATGTCTCCCCTTTCAAATACCCCATTTCATAAATATACATGGTCGGGAAAGTTTTGTGTTTTCCTAATATCAGAATATAAATGTGTACACACTCCTGACTATAATCGTAACTATTGTGTTATTACACTCACCCCCAGTCTTATTGCAGCAATAAAGATCTATTTTGGTATAATCTATAAAAGATGGAGTTGGATTTGGCAGCCCACTTCATGTAAGGTCTGCTTGGCACAGCAGCTATGGTCGTTGTGAACCGGACGGAAGTTGTTAGTCACAATTTCCGGTTCCGCAGTACTAATAGCATATCGCCGTATTCCCGTTGCTAGGGAGTGACGACCTATATCCCCAGTCCGTAGACTTGGTATTAATAAGGATTGAAGGCAGGGGATTTCCCTTGTGACATCATTTGAATAGATGACGTGAAAATACACGCTGACCTCAATGCACTGTGTAGTTTTAGTGCAGAAAATGTCTGCGTAGTCATTCTGACGTCATTATTAGTAATTTTAGCTGCTGTACTGAATCCAGAATGTAAATTAGGAATTCCACTAACGTAGTAGTGGTGGTGTTTGCATAGTGATCTAGACTCATCCCGTCACAGCCTGGAGCAAGATTTCATTCTTAATGTTATCAAATTTGTCCATCCGCACACATAGTTCTTAGGTTCCAAGTTCCTACTTTCAATGTTGATACTCTTTTCCACTCAGTCGCCTGCTGAAGGTCTGGAGTTCCCTGGTGCACATGACCACCCCTACCGGGTGAGGCTGCCCCTTTGAAGCACCCATTTTCGCCGTTTCTCTGATTATCGATGAGTCTGCAATGCATGATATTCTTGGCATCTGTAAAGAAGGTAGTTTGCCATTGCTTTCCTTCCCAGCCCAGCTAGACCGAAAAGATAAGAGAGCTCGCTCTTAAACTTCCGGTACACTAATGGCGTGGTATCGGGTTCAATCTCTACACCGGACTACACTCTACAGTTGGACTAAGATGTTGTTTCCTCGTCCTTGACTTGAGGATGTATATTACAATTACCGATGAAGTCAGAATGGGTTCGCCTGATGACAGAGACACTGGTAGTAGGGAATGATAATCCACACGCAAAGATCAGACTAGTGCACTTCCGTTTAGTAACAACTACTAGTTGCAGTAGCACGTGTCTGGACTATACTCGAGTTCAAAGCCAGCAAACGCAAATATATATATATATGTGTGTGTGTGTGTGTGTGGGTGTGTGGGTGTGTGTGTGGGTGGGTGGGTGCGTGGGTGTGTGTGTGTGTGTGTGGGTGTGTGTGGGTGTGTGTGGGTGGGTGCGTGGGTGGGTGTGTGGGTGCGTGGGTGGGTGTGTGGGTGTGTGTGTGTGGGTGGGTGCGTGGGTGGGTGTGTGGGTGTGTGGGGGGGTGTGTATGTGGGTGGGTGCGTGGGTGAGTGGGTGGGTGGGTGTGGGTGGGTGGGTGCGTGGGTGCGTGGGTGCGTGGGTGGGTGTGTGTGTGTGTGTGTGGGTGTGTGGGTGTGTGGGTGTGGGTGTGTGTGTGGGTGGGTGGGTGTGTGGGTGTGTGTGTGGGTGGGTGTGTGTGAGTGTGGGTGGGTGTGTGTGTGTGGGTGTGTGTGTGTGTGTGTGGGTGGGTGTGTGTGGACTACACTCGAGTTCAAAGCGAGCAAACGCAAATATATATATATGCGTGCGTGCGTGAGTGCGTGCGAGCGAGTGAGTGAGTGAGTGAGTGAGTGAGTGAGTGAGTGAGTGAGTGAGGAGTGAGTGAGACAGACACAGAAGGTAAGAAACAGCAAAGGGAGAGAAGACGTAGTTTCCTCTACTATGATTCTGAAAGGAGAAACGCTATGCTGACTTCGTTCAGACAACATAAAAGGAAGAAGAATAACGAAAGGAAGAGAGAAAAATCACCTCGGTTAACAAGAACAGAAGAGGGGCACAGATACTACATTTACAAGATCTGGGCTGACAGGGAATCAGAATATTAATATATATATATTTTATATATATAGGGGGGTGACTCAATAAAGGCCATTATTATATTGATTGTATTACAGTTCTTTTGACTATCGTATTCTTATTGGTTCAGAGAAACAGTATCCAGTTACGCGTGGGTTCAACCCATTGTTGATAGTGATTAATGGTATATGGCAGTTGCCTTCACTGCTGTATGTTGATGCTAGATATTGATTTTTCCGGTAATTCACGGTAATTGGTCATTAAATTGTCCAGTTTGTTGATCTTAATTTGTTATGTTTTGTCTTTTTTGTTTTGTATATATTTCGTTGTGTAAACTCATTGATTCTTTCACAAATCAACTTAGTAATCTATTGTCTGGGATGTACAGCAGTATAGCACACCGCCACAGAAAGTTGTAATTTTCTGCCTAAATCTATTTTCTTGTTAAAGCGGGGAATGTATAAGGTGCTCTTTTACTATTCTTGTTTTATATTCATCTTCCTTTTCTGTGGCGCGAACATGGTTAGCATTGCGATTCTCCTTTTAGCACCATAGCAGAAGAAACTATTTCTTTGGTGTTTTTCCCCTCTGTTGCAGATATATATATATATATATAATTATTTCAAGGTGATCAGTCTCTCACCAATGACATGTATGTGCCACTAACAACTAGCATGGTGTCTATCTGGCAGGAGCCTGTGACATGGTGGTCTGTGGTGGGGTCAACTCTATCCTCACCCCGGATATCTTCATCCACCTCAGCAAGGCCCGGATGGTTTCTGCCAAAGGTCAATGTTTCGCATTCTCCGACCAGGTGGACGGGTACACGCGAGGCGAGGGGTGCGGGGTCGTCATCCTCAAGCGGCTTCAAGATGTAGGTGCTCTGTTATATCATCATCATTGTCATCATCATATATGGAAGTATATGGAAGATCTCACATAGAATGACAGACATAAAACAGTATCTCACATAGAATGACAGACATAAATCAGTATCTCACATAGAATTACAGACATAAATCACTATCTCACATAGAATGACAGACATAAATCAGTATATGCAAGATCACAGATAAAATTCACAGATTTGGCACTTTCCGTCTTGACAGGCGATAGTTTGGACATTGTGCTTCAAAAAGGCTTAATATCTACGACCCATGGCGGTGGCGAGTGTGGCTGATAAGGCCAATTCGTGCTGTAAATGTTCTTCCACAGTGGATGCATGTGAAAACATGGTCATCTCCACCATCATGCACCATCTTACGTCTCTCACGCTCCTTGTGTGCTTTATTGCAATCATTTTCTCCGTTGTCTTTATTCCATTTCTGATAGTTGCCCTCCATGCAACACGTTTAGCAGCGACTTGCTCCCAATGTGCATTATCAATGCCTGTATCAATCATGTCCCGCTTACACACATCTTTATATCGTAGTAGAGGCCGACCCTGAGATCTCCTACCCATCTATAATTCACCAACAAGATGTCCTTTGGTATTCTACCATGATCCATCCTCCTAACGTGTCCTAGCCATCTAAGTATACGAAGACTGAGCATGGAACACACCGTCACACAACCTGATCTTTCCAATACTTCAGTATTTGTGATTTTGTCTTGCCACTTAATACCATGTATTCTTCGCACACACCGCAAATAAAGCTCTTTAAACGTTTCTCTTGGTGTGAATACGTTGTCCAGGTTTCACTGCGAAAAAAAAAAAATGAGTAGTAAGAACACAAACGAGGACTTTTGCTTTGGCAGTAAGCTTCCTGTTCTCCCAGACTCTGTTTGCTAACATGTTCATTGTTCTTGCTGCCTTACCAATCCTGATGTTGATTTCCTAATCTAGGGTTAATTTGCTATTTACCCCTGATCCTAGATATGTAAAATGGCCTACTATCTCCAGTTGGGCGTCGTCAATAAAGATTGATGGCACCCCATGTGCACCTTGTGACGTAATCTGTGTCTTCTTTTTGTTAATTGTTAAACCAAATTCAGAACAAGCATTGGAGAATGCAGATAGTAGATGTTGTAATTCTTCCTCAGAGTGGGTCGTAATTGCAGCATCATCCGCAAAAAGCAACTCTCTTATTATTACCCTTCTAATTTTGGTCTTGGTCTTCAATCTCTGAGCATTACATAGGCCGCCATCTGAGCGTGAGTGAATGTATATATCGGCATCCTGAACACGAAAGGCATATTTCAGTAGAAGTAAAAAGTATATTCCACAGAGAGTAGGGGGTAGTACATAACCTTGCTTAACTCCACTCTTGATTTCAAACTCTTCTGAAGTTGCACCATCAAATTTCATTATACCATTTATGCCTGTGTGGAACGATTTCACAATGATCAGAAGAGTTGGTGAGCAGCCAATCTTCTTTAGTGCTGTCGTAAGTATTCCTTTCTTACTTTAGTGTCGTCCCTGGAGTGAGGGGAATCAACACCCACATTTTTATTACCCCAATATTATTGTCCTAGAGAAACCACCAGACACCGTCTATAAAACTCCGTCAGTCTGTCGACACCTCTTTCTTACTCTCACTCACCCCTAGATCATGCCCCCTCTCACTATTCCCCAACACCACATACTCAACAACTCTAGCTTTAACAAATAAATACAAAATAGTTTATTAAAGCAAAGAGTATGTGTGTGTGTGTGTGTGTGTGTGTGTGTGTGTGTGTGTGTAATGTGTATAATGCATGTAGAATATTCTAGTGTGTGCAGACTCAGACCAAGCAGCTGAAGAGCCCAGCCCTATCATCCCGGAAAGGATCACACCACATCTTCATTCAGTCCACATTAACCTCACCAAGGTATGTGTTCCTCCTGCTAGATGTAGACTACCACCGGTGGCTGTTTGATCACTCATATACCTAGTCACAGTCTGACACTGATCCTGCCTGGATCACAAACCGTTATTACACGTCCCTATTGTTCTGAGACTCATAACATCCTTGTCTAGTGAGGACACGAAAATACTGTTCCTTGAAATAAATGAAATTTCTGTCTAAAGTTTCTACTGTTCACAAGACCACTGTTATAATAACTTCCTAATCAATTTATACTGTTCTATTCCCAAGTGATGTGGAAAAACAGTACCTATTAGTCTTTTCACCTGTCGTGTGAAAACATAATACCCACTGGACTTTTCCCATGTGGTGTAAAAAAAAAAAAAAAATTCTATTGTTATGTTCACATGTGATGTTTGAAAACATTAATCTCACGATTGTTCCTTCTCTAAAATGATGCGGAAAAAACGATCTCTAGTATTCTGCTAACGTGTGACGTTTGATAAATACTCTCACAATTGTTCCTTTAAACCCCTTTCATCATGGGCCCAGTGCAAAAGTTGCTGAATAACTGCCTGCACTAAGGTTCTCATTCTCAGTGACTTGAGTGACCTAAGGGAACCTGTAAAAGAGAGAACAATACACTTGGTGAGAGCACCTGTCCCTGACCTCCATTAGATGGGGGTGGGCTGACAGCCTCACTCAGATACATGACAGTGAACCAACTCTGTCACGGGCTGAGGAGCTCTTCACTCCGGTCTGAGGTGGGTTAAGACCAGGACAGAGCAAAATTCAAAGTGTAGACCCCCAGCAGACCTCACTGGAAGATCCCACCATTGGACATTCTCCCCATCCCCAATCTCCCCAAATATCATCCCATTTCACTATTCCCCATCAGCGGAGCCACATGCCTTCTTACACTAGTTAATCTTAACAATGCGACTGCCTATTGTCGCTGATATTCCTTGACTACCTAACCACAATGCAACAACACTATGATATAGTTCTAAACTATATCTATCACTAAGCTATTCCACATTATTTAAAGCTACATGCAATCCCTAAAATACCTTATGCCTGACTCAACCTCTGAATCGAATACACAATTTGCCATAAAAGACACATGTTAAGCAAAACCGAACACATGCGATTCTATTCAACACGGATCGAGCCAGCTATCACTCCTGCCCACTTCAACTGTCTGAGCTACACTAGCTATAAACAAATCATGTTTTTTGTCAAGAGCCTTGAGTTATTCCAGTGACGTTCCTTTGATGTCAAAACATCAGATGGTTCCAGGGGCACTAACCATTTCCAGAAATCTTATTTCCCTTTGGTTTAATCAATGTCCCCAGTTGTCTCCCCCTGTCTTGACAACCAACACAGCTAGCGTCTGTCTTGGATTCCGCTGGTCGGCAAAATAACCTTGACATATTTTCTGTCTACCCAAGACTTATCAAGGTCAGCGGTGCCGTTTGATCTACCTGCCACTTGTTGTAAACAACTGCAGCTGCAAATCATACTGTCCTTGGTATCTGTATTATCTGATTGTGACTCCACAGTGATTTCATGACGAGTGCATTGAACAGACCCTCACGACTGACAAAATCAAATGGCTTTGTGAGGTCGATGAAGGCAATAAACAGTGATTGATGTTGTTCCCGGCATTTTTCTTAAATTTGTCGCATTAAGAATATCATATCAATGGTAGACCGGTTTTGTCGAAAGCCGCACTCGGTTTGGGGGTAGACTTGATCTCACATTGGACAAAAGACATAAATCGGTATATGGAAGTTCACTCATAGAATGACAGACAAATCAGTATCTCACATAAAATTACAGATATAAATCAGTATATGTAAGATCACACAGAATGATAGACATAAATCAGTATATGGCATATCTCATATGGAATAGCAGACATAAATCAGTATCTTACATAGAATGATAGACATAAATCGGTAAATCGAAGAGAACACATGGAATGACAGACACAAATCAGTATATGGTAGAGCACATATAGAATGACAGTCATAAATCAGCATATGGAGAATCCCACCTAGAATGACAGACATAAATCAGCATATGGAGAATCCAACATAGAATGACAGGCATAAATCAGAATATTGAAGATCTCACACAGAATGGCAGACAGACATCAGTACATGGAATATCTCATATAGAATAACAGGCATAAAGTAGTATATGGAAGAGTTGAGTTGAGTTGAGTTAAGAACCGACATCACTCAGGGCATTCCCATTCGTGCTCCGTCCCCTCGTTCAACAGCCAGCGAAGAGACATACTATTAATCGTACCCACCGCTCTCTGATTAAAAGTCCTCCTGGTCTTCCCTCTCAGTTTTGAGATTCTTCCAGAACCCCTGCGGATCCCACGCAATCTCATTCTTTCCACATATGGGTTCTCAATATGTTCCTCCGCCTTCTCCGCCTGGTCCCACAAGCGAACGACCACGTCCCCCTTGTCCATAGGAAAAATACCACAAAGAGGTGCATTCCCTGCTAGCCTATCAGCCTGTTAATTCCCCGTACTCCCGCATGGTCATGGCATAATATCCATACAATTCTCACAATCTGTGACCTCTGAAGCGACGAGAGCCATTCAACACGAAACATTCCTTTCTCCACCTTACTAAGCATACTCTTTGAATCCGTAATGAATACAATGTGTGTTGCAGTGGTTTCATCTAGCCACTGGAATTCCGCTGTTACTGCCTCCACCTCTATTCTCATGCTGGAGGTCGTAGTCTCATATGCCAGACTCTCCTTATTCAAGACTCGTCCATTAGCCTTTGCAATAAAGCCCCAGCCACTACGTCTGTTTCTCACTACTGAACCATCGATGTAGATGACTATGTCACCTTGATGTGCGTTGCTCTGGATCAGATGTTGCCCTTCAAACTCAGTGCCGCCCGCTGCCCATTCTCTGCACTCATGACCCAGTGTTATTATTACATTGTGCCAGTCCGTCATGTCTTTCGGACCTTCAACCCACTCTCTTTCACGATTGGTGGTCTGTAGATCACTCACCTGACGTATAGAAAGTTCCGTCTGTGCCATCCAGGACCTGCCTCGTCTTATTCTATGACCCTTGACCACATCCATTGCAGCATACAGTGGGTGATCCCTATCTGCTGCTACTCTCAGGTACCATTTGGCCTGAAGGAACCTATGCCTATCCGTCATTGTTGGTATATGGAAGATCTCACATACAGTGACAGGCATAAATTAGTATATGGAAAAGCACACATAGAATGACAGACATTCATCATTATCTTACAAAGAATGGCAGATATAAATCAGTATAAAGAGGACTTCATATGAAATGGCAAACATTACATCAGTATATGGAAGATCTCACATCGAATGACAGACATAAACCAGTATATGGGAGATCTCGCATGGAATGCCAGACATAAATCAGTATATGCAAGAGCTCACGTAGAATGACAGACATAAATCAGTATATGCAAGAGCTCACGTAGAATGACAGACATAAATCAGTACATGCAAGAGTTCATGTAGAATGACAGACATAAATCAGTATATGCAAGAGCTCACGTAGAATGCCGGACATAAAACAGCATGTATCATTCTGCAGCAATTATTAAGCGCACAATTTTGTTGTTAAATGAACCTCGTAAAGATGCACATGGAATGCCGGATAAGTTCCATTGTTATGTTAAATGAACGTCACGAAGAGCACATACAATATAGTGGTTGTTGTCTTTGGAAGGGTCACGGCTGGCAAAGATTAGTTTCATTTTAGTGCCAGGGAATGCGGGTGGTCATGGAAATGAGCAGGCTGACAGGCGTGCAGGTAAGACTACTGTGGAGGGAGGACGAGCCATGGATCAGGTTGATATTCTAATTGCTCTACGAGAAGTAAGTTGTTTGCGAGAAGCAAGTGAGGACCGTGAATCTACACCCATGGTCATGATGTAAGAACATAAATTTAAAAAAAAGGTGTGGCCAGAGTAGAACGCCATGCAGGAAGCCAAAGAAGATCAATAAACCAACACAGAACTGGTGTCGTGAGAAGCTCCATGCTTTTGGATTTGCTGAGAAAGGGATCTGAGCAGTCATGGACTGAATAGTCCGATGTGCAATGAGGATAATCTGTCGACTAACTAACTAACTAACTAACTAAGTAACTAACTAACTAACTAACTAATTAACTAACTAACTAACTAACTAATTAATTAATTAACTAACCAACTAACTATCTAACTAACTAACTAACTACTTAACTAACTAACTAACTAACTACCTACCTACCTAATAAATATACAGTGTCATGTATGTTCCCCTGTTATGTTAAATGAATCATGTATAGAGCACATACAATACTATGCATGTCCCCCTGTTATGTTAAATTAACTACGTAAAGAGCACATACAATACCATGTATGATTCTCTGTTATGTTAAATGAACCACGTATAGATGCACACAGGAAACCATATATGTTCCTCTATTATGTTAAATGAAACACTTATGTGTTGTTTTTCCATCAAGAATAAGGATGACCATTCACTTCATCCAGTGGGGTTGAAAGTATGGAGCCGTGAGTTCTAAGATGGCTGATAAGGCCTATTTTGGCTCGAAATGTTCTTTGAAAATGTGGACAAAGAATGTTTGACGTTTCTGGAGGATTTCCTGCAGTGGTTTTTCTGTCCTGCATTTTCTTCACAGCTCTTGCAGTCCTGGTTGCCTCACACGTGACTTCACCCTTGCGTAATGATGCACGCCACCAATTTCGGTCTCAGGCTGCAGTCTCCCAGGTGTCATGATGAATTCCAAAAGCATTCAGTGAGATTTTCAGGGTGTCTTTAAAGCGTTTCCTCTGGCCGCCTTGGGAGCGTTTACCATGACGCAACTCGCCGTAAAAAATTCGTTTAGGGAGCCTGTGATCTGGCATGCGAGTCAAGTGACCAGCCCAGCGAATCTGATTCTTCATTAGTAGAGTGTGGATACTGGGCATGGACGCTCTTTCTAGGACTTCGGTGTCTGGGATCTTGTCTTGCCATTTAATCTTCAGTAGCTTCCTAAGGCAGAGTGTGTGGACGTGGTTTAATTTCCTAGCGTGTCGCTGATAAACAGTCCACGTTTCACAAGCATATAGCAGTGTGGATAATACAACTGCTTTGTAGACTTTCAGCTTTGTTTGCAGGCTTATTCCATTTCTGCCCCATACATTCTTGTACAGTCTGCCAAAGGCCGCGCTGGCCTTGGAGATCCTTGCATTCACTTCATCATCAATTGTGGCAGCTTGTGACACAGTGCTGCCAAGATAGGTGAATTTGTGCAGAACACTTAGACGATGACCATTCACTTTGATATTCGGCACAGTGTGATTATTCCCTGGAGCTTGCTGGTGCATAACTACAAGCAACATAATGTTTCAGCTTTCTCACATGTCTGTGCCAACTTTGGGTTCAATATCAACTTGGAGAAACACTTATAGATGCACACAGAAAGCTAGATATGCTCCTCTGTTATGTTAAATAAACCACGTATAGATACACATAGATAACCAGATATCTTTCTATTTTATGTTAAATGAACCATATATAGATGCACATACAAAACCAGATATGTTCCTCTGTTATGTAGGCCAAACGGGACAAGAATAAAATATGGGCTACAATTGAAACCGGCTGTAACCAGGACGGAGGAACTGTGGCGCCTATTTCAAAACCTTCAGAGGAGCAACAGATCAAACTTCTGCAGGCAGTCTGGGACCGATCCAGGACTGACCCTGTCGACCTGATCTATATTGAAGCTCACGGTAAGTCCTGTCAACTGGGTCTGTTTGTCTGTATGTCATGTCAACTGTTTCTGTTTATGTGTATGTCCTGTCTACTGGGCCTGTTTAGCTGTGTGTGAACATGCCCTGTCAACTGAGTTTGTTTATTTGTATGTCCTGTTAACTGGGTCTGTTTATCTGTATCCCAAATAGTTGATGCCGACTACTAACTGAAAACCAGAAATGACTCGTCGAGGTAAGGTTTCCTAATAGAGAGCCAGGAGAGCACAAGAAAGTCACCGTATTCAGCTGAGGAGAAATCTCACGCTTGCGTGCCACACGCTGCTCTCCATATATTTTGTAAAATGATTAAGTATTATTACCTTTAACTCACAAAGTAAGACAAATGTCCAAAGGAAAATTAAATAACACCTTGTTATAACTTATAATATTGTAATGGGAAAAACATGATAGGGAAGGAGCACCCTCAATAGACATCACAATTATAAACAACAAAGTTCACATACAATAAATAAGTAGTTATACTAGTCATCACCGGACTTCCGGTCAACAATGTGGCGGATAGACATTGAACCGTTAAGGCCTCTGATGTGTTTATGCTTGTGACTACAGTTTGCATTTGCATTTTCCTCATGATGGACTGGTGGTGCATTGTTCCATCGCCTACTACTGAATGAGTGTGGCGCGACACTGTGAGCTGTGAATTTCATGTGGAATGCTTTTACAATTGTCCGGGGTGTTTGTAGCGTTAACTGCATGTTTGGAACAATGGCGGCGGCTGTCACTTAATCGACTGATTTGTCTTTTTGTTTCACGAGTGCGTGTTTTCAGGAAACTCCTTGGAGTAATCGCTTGATCTACGAATTTAGTGCTTCTGTCCGGTCGTCTCGCGGAAAGAGACCGAGCCATATGTGATAAAACCAGGGTCAATAAAGTATTTCTGGTGACTACCGATTCCATCGACGATGAACTGTATTTTTTGTGGAGGACTTTGGTGTTGGCATTCTGGCATCGGTATTATGCACAATGCACCTGTGCGGACTGTTGGCATGCCGTGAATGCTGTCTTTTCCACTTTTCACATTGGGCAGTGAGGAGCATTTTATGTGATATTTACTGGCACAGGAACGGAACATAATGAGGACAACCTGTTGCAGTGAAGTTGAAACCGTGACTAACTAACTAACTAACTAACTAACTAACTAATATTATGTCACACACACACACACACACACACACACACACACATATATATATATATATATATATATATATATATATATATGTGTGTGTGTGTGTTTGTGTATGAAACAGAGGTGAAAACAGGAGCAATAACCACTTACTTCTGCTACTGTGATGTGAGGAGAAAAGCGCAACTTTGACTGCCTAGGGTCAAAGAAGAAAATTAATAAAGAGAGAACCTCTTACCGTCCTCGGTTAATCATCGGTTAACCACCAATCGGTTAACAAGAGTAGTAATCAGTTTAAGAAGATCCTGGAATGGGCCGATAGGGAATTAGAACAGTTTTCTCCAATTCCAGACAAAGAATTACTCCGAGGGTTGTTTTAACACCAATGATTATATAATTAGAGTCTATCAACTAAACGACAAAATAAGAATAACACAAGTATGATTTGTTTATTAAACTTCTAAAAGCAACAATAATATGCAGACATGTGGCATCAACAAAGGAGTTAGAATCTAGCAAAACCAAACAACAAAAGTTCTAATCCAGCAAACAGAACTCCTAAGTATAGCGAAAACGTCTAATTACAGCAAAATCTTCTAATCCAGCAAAAACTTCTAGACTACCAAAATCTTCTAATCTACCAAAAACTAATTTACCAAACACTCATAGTCTACTAAAAACCCAGGAAAATCTAAAATCTAAATCTAGAATTCTAGATTTTCCTGTAGATAAAATAAAAGCAAACACAAAACTATTAGGCAAAGACAAGTCAAACATTTCAACATTATTACCCTAAGAGACAACACCAACACCGTGCCTTTCTACGTAAGACAGACAACACTCTTGTACTTGTGACGAATAGAGGCAGCAAGATACAACATCTTGACACTTATTGGTTAGATTCACTTACACCAGACATCACAAGCAAACGCAACATCTCAACACTGATTCAGTTAACATGTATCAGACATTGCAAGCAAACAACATCTCAACACTGAATTGGCTAACATACATCAGAATGGCATCTTTGTGCTGATAAATTAGGCTACCATCCCTGCATTCCAAAGTGGCTACATTTCTAATTAGTAAATGCAACAATTAATGTTGTATCATCAGATCGCCTACTCTATTGTCTTCTCCAGTTGTGCCACTGCTGACATGGGATTACACTTGATATTGCTAGGATGGAACATTTTCTAAGGCAACAATCTCAGCCTGCTCCACCTTCCCGTCCAGCCCAGCGTTCACGTACAGAATGCCTTTAATTCAATGTAACTAACTCACACAGATCCTACGCACACCAGCAGTGGAAGATTGGATCTCATTTGCCCAGCTGTAAACACATAGCGATGAAAATTAGGGTACATACATGAACTTATATCTGTAACCCTGCAGAGCAGTATAGTGCATATACACCTCCATCTTTTGCAGTTAA
The DNA here is from genome assembly GCA_963921405.1 of Cepaea hortensis. Classification (NCBI taxonomy): domain Eukaryota; kingdom Metazoa; phylum Mollusca; class Gastropoda; order Stylommatophora; family Helicidae; genus Cepaea; species Cepaea hortensis. The sequence continues at coordinate 318,433,861 of OY992876.1, read as the reverse complement.
ATTACCTCAAATTATGTGGGATGCTAAATGACATAGGCAAACTACTCCTGCAATGTCCAAGTTTGCATGAAGAATACCAGCACTAATATGATACCATACAAGTTATAGCATTTGATTAGCATTACAAACTTACAACCAACAAGTAAAAATGTCTAACTGTGAAAAGCAATGGGCACATATACCCAGTGGAATTACCATATTTGTAGAATGTGAAAATGCAACACTTGCACATAGGTGGATCACAACATTCACAGAAAGTTAAAGATAAACATGTATTACACAGGAACTCAATTGAGGAAACCTCTGAGGCCACTAAGACAGCTCATAAATAGTAGCAAGTGAAACCACATGAATAGTGGTAAGAGTGCATCATTCATTTGAGACTGGATCAAAGCACAACAATGTCCATGGCTAGATACAGAATATCAGTACTAATACAACAACCAGTGTACTATATATTATGCCATAATTACACACTAATGACCAACAAGTGTTGTTTTAGGCCAGACACAATCAGTGTAATATATTTTGTTACTAGACAACAGATGTACAGTTTCTCCATTCTTCCTATGATACACCGTTATAAATTTTGCTGTCTTACGCTTCATGTCACGTAGCAAATACATGTTAACATCTTTGCGAATAGTAGTAGACACCTTGCAGTCTTGACAGACCAAAGTATGTGAGTGGAATGTGGCCAATATTCCATCACAATGTCTGGGCAGAGCTTCAGAGATCATGTGATGCCCAAACGACATGATCCCTCCCTCGGCCTAGTCTTGTGTATTCCAGAGGAATGGGTAACCAATACGTCTGGCACAAGGTAGGCTGCAGACGCTGGCGGCTCAGCGTCAATCCACCGAGACCTCACCACCACGAGCCGGTGGCGAGCTATGGCCAGACCCTGACACCCAAGGGACCCGGCTTAGAGGCGTTCAGCCATGTCCCACAGGTGAGGGCCTTGTACGAGCCTTGTATGTTATTGCGAATAGTGGTACATAGCATAATCCTACACCTCCCATGGTACAATAAGCACCATGTTTTACTGCACATAAAACTTCAGCCATATGATTCCACTCCCAGTCTGATACACAGGTACAAACATTACTACATTCTGGTAATAGATGTGATACCATGCTTCAAAGCTAAATTATGATAATCTTCTTTACTAATACCAGTTCCAGATACACCTGACTGTCCTTCCTCATTAAAACCGCACTTCATTCACAGTTATCATTATTACCTATGATTGCTGATACGCACTCCGCGTGTTAAAGATGCATCATTTCCTTCGCTCCGTAGCTGTCAGTCCATTGAGTCCCTCCGTAACATTCCTTCCTTCACCTATAGTGTTACCCACATGTCCTAACTACATAGCTTAATCATTAACACATCACTGCCACATATAACATGTACGCACTCTTCTCTGTTTTACACATGTTATAACTATTCACTATTACTTAGCAGTGTTCATATTAACAATTAACCACACAAACATTCAATTTCATGCCTATCATTGTCTTAGGATAACCCTGCAAACATGTCTTGCTGCATACATATTACACGCCTGTGATCCTCACCACTCTCTGTTGTCAAGAAGCATCCATTCCCAGTAATCTCACAAACATTCCCTGCTATGACAACATGGCCAGCATGGCACCATGTGGCATTATTTCAGTCTTTACTTTAAACTATAATTTATGACCCCATACATTGTATATCCCACATTACTGCTAGCTTGGGCTGCCTATAAGGAAAACCGCAAAATCAATCTCACTACCTATTTGATTTTGTTATTGAAATCTCTTAAAACATAGTAATTTAACCTATGCAAATAAACACAATTAGTCCTGCATTATTACAAAGTATTCTTTAGTCCCTAGGTGCACAATTATCTCCTAACCTGTTAAACAATATCTTCTCCATTATCATTAGCCATTATTCCAAATTTACCTTTTACGTTGTTTTAAGAACAAAGCCTGGATGTTACTTGTTGAGCTGGCTCTCACACGTGTCGATTTTCCGAGCGGTGTTCCTCAATTTTCTACTTTTCTATCGCCCGCATAGTCTCATAAAACTTATTTCGAGTCCTCCGTTATCTTTCCATCTCTTTTGTAAATATTATCAACTTGTCGAAGTTCAGATAAGTCTGCGCCATTTTCCACGCAAAGGTAACTCTTGCCATTAACCGGGGAGAATTCCGAACTCCGTTATCTGCAACCGGGCTCAAGAATTTCTTTAGTTAATTTTAGTTACTGCTAGAGAAATTATTAACTTAAGGATTAATGCTAGGAATTGGTACAAGAGTAGCTATATTTTAAATCTGATTAGTTTGATAATCACTCCGTTATTATTATACTTTCATAGCTTTACCGAACTATAAATTTAAATAAACAAACAACTATATGCTATACATGGCTTATAACAAAATTAATTATGGTTACATACCACTGCATACAACCAATCATTATACACACATTCGCAACCTGTTTGAACACTACCTCAGTACAGTCTACATTCCCCCATAACCCCCCCCCCAACCCCCCCCCCCCCCCCCTCAACAAAAAAAAAAGACAATAATAATGGTAAATTATCTCAAACGACAACTAGCCAAAAAACATTCCCATATGTATGGCACGTTCCAATTCCAATTACAATTTTCCACAAAAAGAAATTCCAAATTCGGTCTCGTCTAACCTGCTTCCTCAGCGGTGGTTATTGTTGAGAGCCGTGGTTGTGTGGATTGTTAGTCCTAATTCCTACTGGTTTTATTGATTCCACTCTGTTTGTCGGATAGATTTGTTTTGTACTATCTGTTTGTTTTCTTTGTCTTGTGTTGGTCCTGATAAAGACCGGTCCTTGGTCGGGCCTACTGGGGCCCGTGTTCTTTCGTTTGCTGGCTTCTTTTCTCTATTAGTACTGGTACGTGCTTGTCGCTTCTTGTGTTATTCTCATCGGGGCTGGTCCCGGTCATGTCCAGTCTTCATAAGGATTCGATGTAGGCAAAGGCAGAGCATTCAAATGCAAGTCTTAAGTTGTACCCCCGGTCAGTGGCCCGAACTCCGTTACGATTGTTGTTTGACGTTTTTCATCATCACTTGTGGGTTTGGTGTAGCAACAAGATGACCAGGTCTCCCTGTCAGCCTAGTTCTGGTGCCCTACAGGAAGAGCCAACTCACCTTCCTGCCATTCATACGCCATACTCAGCTGTCCCCCTCAGGACAACCGATTTTTTTTTTTTTTTTTTTTTTTTAAAAATTATTATTAATCTTTTTTTTTTTTAAATAATAAATTAGAAATGACATACAGACATACATACGTACATATATACACAAATATATACAATGTAGAAAGGTTATATTGTGGTCTTCCCTGTTCTGCATATGAACTGTCTGACCAGTCGCTGCATTTCTGGGTTGCTGTTTGTGTGCAGGCACCACGTCATTGTCATTGGGGTCCCAGTTTTGACGAAGTAGTCTCTTAGATCCCTTCGCTCTCTATTGTACTTGTCGCATACGAGTAAGTAGTGTTCAGTTGTGTTGTTTTCTCGGCAAGCTCTGCAGAATGGGTTTTCTCTTGTGTCTTTCCAGTTACCTTGTCTGTTTGCCGGTGCTTTCATGTTGGTCTTGACTTGTGGCTTGTATCTGGGTTCACCCAGTAATTGGTATGCATGACGACCTTTAGCGCTGTCACGCCACTGTTTCCTCCATTCCTGGAGAATGTAGTTTTTAACTATATTCTTCCCTTCTACTTTACCAAGTCCTGTGCTGATTTTACTATTGCTGGTTAGTCCTCGTTTCGCCGCTCTGTCTGCTTGTTCGTTTCCCGGGATACCTCTGTGAGCTGGCATCCATCCGATTGTGACTTGCATCCCATGTACCTGAGGTTGGTGGCTGTCGCTAATATCTCCTCTTTTATGTCGGGTCTGTTGCCTCTATTGAAGTTCCCGAGCGTTTGTACTGATGACAGGGAGTCTGTTAGTATACACAGTCTCATTGGTGGTTTTTCGGCTGCGATCTCCAGACCTTTCATTATGGCTACCAGTTCGGCCGTGCATACCGTTGTCTGGTCTGTTAGTTTGAACTATTTCTTCAGTTTCCAGTCTGGGACCATTACTCCTGCTCCTACCTCACCCTGTTCGTTCATGGACCCGTCTGTGTATATTATGAGGTTGTCCTTACTGATTTATTGTATGTACGCCTCGGCCGCGTCTCTTGCCTCTGTGTCCTCCGTGTCCTTGGTGATGGTCTTTGCCAGATTACAGTCGGTGAATGGGACTGTTAGTTCCCGTGGTGAGACTGTTGGTTTGAACCGCCTTGTCTGTTTCAGGGTTTCTGCTAGCTCGATTTCTTCCTTCATTTTCTCTGCTGCTTCCCATCCTGCCGGTATTTGCAGTTTTACTATGGGGATGCCTCCTCATTTGCTGTGGTTGTCACTGAACGTTTGGTATCCAGGGTGGTCTTTGTCTTGTGCTACCTTTACCCAGTAGTTATACGTCAGCTGTTTACGCCTCAGACTCATTGGTAGTACACCCAGTCTCTGTGGCGAAGTGGTCAAGCCGTTTGACTCGTGCTCCGAAGGTTTGGGTTCGATTCCGGGCCGCGTCCTTCGGTTTACGAGTTAAATGTTTCGGAGACTTATGTGGGTCGTCGCTAAAAGCTACGGAGTTCGTGCTTTGTGCGACGCTTTCCGTGCTGCGGAAAGAGACCGAGCCATATGGGATAAAACCCGGTGCAATGAAATCGACCCTGTCGACTTTTAAGCGACTTTTAAGCGACACCCATTGCTTCTTTAGATGTCCCTTTTCCAGCTCCCAGGATGGTGTTTAGCGCTTGGGTCTGTATGGTGTCTAGCCTCCTATTGTTGGCTTCTGATGCTGAGTCGTAAACAACGCTGCCATATTCTAGCTTGCCTCTGATAAATGCTTTATAGAACATCAGCATTGTTTTGGTGTGGGCACCCCAACCGTTACCTTTTATCACCCGCAGTAGGTTGCTTGCTGTCTTGCATTTTTCAAATGTCTGACATATATGTTTTGATCAGTTCATCTGTTCGTCCAGGGTCATTCCTAGGAAGACTGTGCTGTTTGTTCTATTAATGGTTGCCTCTTTTATCTCTATTTTCCAGTCCGTGTTAGGGTTTATCTTCTTCTTGCTGCTAAATACCATGCTGACTGTTTTATTGGTGTTGACATTGAAATCCCAGTTGTCCATCCATGCGATTAGCTTGTTTATCTGTTTTTGGAGGAGTCCTCGTGTAGTCTTTACTGCCTTACCACTCCTCCATATGGCACAGTCGTCCGCGAATTGAGATATTCCTGTTTTCTGGTCTTGTATCTCCTCTGTCAGGTTATTCACCAGTATTGAAAAGATTGTTAGTAAGATGACCGAACCCTGAGGGATGCCGTTCTCTTGCGCATATGATTCGGATATCTTATAACCTATCCTCACTGAGAAGCTACTATCTTTTAGGAAGTTTTCTGTGTATTTGTAGGTTCTTCCCACTATGCCTACTTTCTTTATCTTGATTAGTGCGGCTTCTCTCCAGCATTGAACGTACGCCTGGGCTAGGTCCAGGAATACAGCCAACGTCTTTTCCCCTCTCTTGAATCCTTTCTTTACGTGGTTTTTCCAATTTGATTATCTGGTCCATCGTGCACCTGTTGTCTCTAAACCCGGATTGAGTATGGCTTTACAGTTCATTCTTCTCCAGGTAGAATGTTATTCTTTTATTTATCACAGTCTCCATAACTTTGCCCAGGTGCGATGTCAGCGAGATGGGGTGCTATGATTCTACCCTTGTTGGCTCTTTGGCTTGTTTCTTGATTGAGATCACCGTGGCTGTTTTCCAATGTTTGGGGATCTTTCCAGTCTACCATATTACATTATACAGCTTAGTAATTGTTTTATGGTGTTATTTGGGAGCTTTCTGATGATGGTATAGTTTAGAATGTCCGCCCCAGCCGCGGTTTCGGATTTTTCGTTTAGAGCTGTCATCACTTCATCTGTTGTGATGTCTGCATCCATAAAGTGTTCTTCGATGTTCTCGTCTGCTGTGTCTTTTAACTCTTGTCTCAGCTCCTCCCTTCTTTGTCTTTCCTTGCTTCCTAGTCTTTTGTCAGAGCAGACTTCATGGAAGTAATCTCCGAACACTTTGGCTTTGTCCTGGTCTGTTACTGCTAGTGTCGTACTTTTGATGGTTGGGATTTTGCTGATCTTTTTATTTCCTTGAATTGCTTTTATTTGTTTCCACACTTTTGTGGTCGGCGTATCTGGACTGAGTGTTTGACAGAACCTTTTCCACTCTTTTTCTTTTGCATGTTTTACTGCTCTGTTTTCTTCGTTTCTGAATTTCTTGTATTCTTCGAAATTCTCTTCTGTCCTTGCCTTTTGGTATTTCTGCAGAGCTCTTTTCCTATTTTGTTGTGCCGCTGTGCACTTGTCATTCCACTAGGCCACTGGGTTGTGACATCGTTTTTTTGTGTGTGTGTGGGTGTTTGGGGCTCTTTCTTACCCGGTCTTAGGTTCTCTGGCATATTTTTGTTAGGTATATGTTTGATTGCTATCTGCAGTATGCTTCTGGTCAGTCTCTCCGTATATTTATCAATGTCTTCCCCTTCCTCCTGCTCCAGGTCTGTGTTGGTCGTCTCTTCTCTGAACTGCTCCCACTTTGCTTTCTTGAAGTTAAAGGTTAGCCTGTTGTTGTTGGCGCTTAGCTGGGACTTTGTTCTGGTGTTGATTATTATGGGTAGGTGGTCTGTGTTCGTGTCCTCTGTCATTTCCCATTGGCTGCTTGCTAGTCCTATAGTGGCTATTGTCAGGTCAATAGCTGTGTCTTGGCAGTTTGGTCTGGGATCTATCCTAGTTATCGTCCCATCGTTGAGCACTGCCAGCTGGTTGTACTCGATGAACTCCATGAGTTTTGTACCAGCCCTTTTGTTCTGTATCACTCCCCATGTGGTGTGGTGGCAGTTGAAATCTACCACTATTAGGGTTTCTGATGTCAGTCTGGCTTGAAGGGATTGGGTGTCTTCGTCCTCAATAATTCCTTTGGGACAATATGTATTAATTATTGTTAGGTTTTTAGGGTTCCCTGTGATGACACATTCCAAGTTCTTGGTGAGGAATGCTTCCTGTGTCACAATCTGGAACTGTTCATGTACTAACAGGGCCACCCCGCCCCCTTTTGCTTCTACTCTGTCCTTTCTAATTACAGTGAACCCAAGGCACCTATACTGTATACCTATATGGCACGTTATATCTTCCTTGGTTATTTATAATGCCCATGTTAAGCATTGCCTCCGTGAGTCATTTTTTATTGATTATTTTTCATGCTTTTTAATGCTTATTGTTCTTTTCTTGTCAAAAATGTGCTTTATAAGTGATGTTGAATGTAAGAATGTATGAGAGGAAATAGAGAAGAAGAGCAGAATATCAGACGGGCTTGCATGCCCAATTCTTAACCCTTGCAAATAAAGATTTTCATTCGTTCGTTCATTCGTTCGTTCGGTCGTTCGTTCGTTCACATGAAAAGTATAATTATGTAAAACTGTCTGTCACATGAGTCTAGTTATATTAATATATGAAGACATGAAGATATTAAGAGATGAAGACATGAAGATATGAAGAAACAAAGACACGAAATTATGAAGATATTAAGATATGAAAAAATGAAGACATGAAGACATTAAAACAAGAAGACATGAAGGTGTGATGACATAAAGATATTAAGGCATAAATGCATGAAGATATGAAGACATGGATATAATAAGACTTGATTACCTGAAGATATGAAGTCATGAAGACATGAAGATATGAAGAAATAAAGATATGTAAGATCACACATAGAATACATGAAGATATAAAAACATGAATTTATGAAGGTATGAATACGTGAAGACATGAACATTACAACGTAGAAACACAGGGCAGAAAGAATACAGAGAATTACAACATAGAAACACAGGACAGAACGAATACAGCGAAATCAACATGAGGAGACTGGACAGAAAATAATCATAAAAATGGGAACATAGACAGATTGGCAGGCAATGACAAGGTGTTGTCTTTCTCCAATATTCTTCACGTTTGTTTTGAACATTTTACATGATTCATAAGTTTCATATCAGCATCATTATCATCATCATTGTCTGCCATGTAGACATGTTATTACCAACGTATCGTCATGTTTTGCCCCTCGATCATTTTTCCTGTCTTCTTTTCATCCAACTATAGGAACTGGGACTCCCGTTGGTGACGTAGTGGAAATCAACGCCCTAGGGAATTTTCTTCAAGGCACACACACGGGGAATACCCGTTATATTGGCTCTGTGAAGACAAACATTGGACATTTGGAGTCGGCTGCTGGGGTTGCGGGCCTCATCAAGGTTCTCCTGATGATGAAACATTCCAAGATTGTACCTTCTCTGCACTTCCAGAGAGCTAATCCAAACATCGATTTCCATGGATTCCACCTGAAAGTTGCTACAGAAGTAACCAGCTGGCCAGAGCTACACAAAGTTGCCAGTGTCACTTCTTGCGGATTTGGAGGTACGAACTCCTATGCCATTATCGAAAGTCAAGGACAGCCTGGAAGAGCCAAATCTGACATGACGTCAGACAATATCATCTGCTTCTCTGCCATGGATTTGGAGTCACTTAAGGGCAGCATGAAAGACTTTGTGAACTACCCAGATGTGTTGTCCATGAATATTGATGACCTGGCGTTGACATCCACCATACACCGTGACCACTTCCCGGTCCGCCAGGCGTTTGTGGCCAACACCACAGAAAGTTTACTGAGCCAGGTCGTGGTCGAAATGGCAAGAATCAAGTATGATTCCAGTGATGCCAAGAAGCCAAAGATCGTATTTGTGTTCAGTGGAATGGGAACAGACTGGCCTGGCATGGGCAGGGCTTATATGTCCACTAGCCAGGTTTTCAGAGACAAGATCAGGGACATTGATACCTGTCTTAAAGAGTATGTTCTTTGGTCATTGGAAGACCGCCTGGGCACATTATTTAAAAGAAATGACCAGATGTTCTGGCCAATAGCAATATTTGCTTGTCAGGTAGCCACAGCTCACCTGTGGGTCAGTCTGGGTGTCACCCCAGATTGCGTCATTGGTTACTCTGTGGGCGAGGTAGCCGCTGCCCATGTTGCCGGACGCCTGTCATTGCCCGAGGCTGTCAAAGTCATCTATCACAGAACGAGACTCTTGGCACGACTGGCTGGGGTTGGCAGGATGATTCTGTTCAAAGACGTGGACATCGAGACAGTGGAGAAGATTGTAAACAACTGGCAAGGGAAGGCAAATGTTTCCACCAAGATAAGCCCTAAGGCCTGTGCGGTCAGCGGTGAGACAGACGCCATTTCTGAAATACAGAAACAAGTAAAGGACATGGCAAAGAGTCAAGACATAACCATTCAAACGATTGACCTGAAACTGCCTGTAGCCTACCATAGTCATTGTGTGGACGGATGTAAGGAGGAGCTCCGGCAGATGATCAATGGCACGGGGCTATGTCCACTGGACACTCTTACCGAGATGATCTCAACGGTGACCGGTGACGTGGTGGACGGCCCCTTGTCTGCCGAGTATTGGGTGAATAATGTGCGCGAGCCAGTCCTCTTCTTGGATGCTGTGAGGACATCGTTTAAAGAAGGTGCCAACACCGTGTACATAGAAGTGGGGACCAAACCGGTGATGGCAGCCCACAAGGACGACATATTCCCTGGCCAGAATGCCAAGGTTATTGTTTCTACGCGCTCAAAAGCTGACTGGAAAACATTTCTGGAAGCTCTAGGTCAAGCCTACAGACACGGATGCAGTATCAACTGGAAGAATCTGCCCCAAGCTGGACAAGTCATCACAGCAGTTCCTCGCTACAGCTTCACCCCCAGGAGAGTTCTGCTGAGTTCAGAAACAGCATCTATGGCAATGGCTGGGATCGACTACATAAGACGGCAGCATCCGTTTGTGTGTAACATCGAGTCCACAGACAAGTTCAGGGTCTTCCTGTCAGCAGCGTCCTTCAAATCAGTCTTTGACCACAAGGTCTCAGGTAGTCTCATTATTCCAGGAGCCCTGTATGCCGAGATTGCATTTGCTATAGGCAGAATGATGCAGTTCAAACAAGCTGCTCTGTACTCAGTCTCTGCAGCCTTTGAGCAGCCATGTCGCTTCTCAGATAAACAGCCTGTGATATTTAACTTAGACATAAGTAAGCCACAGGCTGGCCCTTCAGGATGCCCTCTCAAGAGTTTCACTGTAGCTGTTATGCAGCACGAGACCCTCTACGCAACACTGCAACTACATCCCTTCCTTGCTCCACGAGACCACTCAGCCGTCAACATCGAACAAGTCAAACTGAGATGTCCGCAAACCTTCGCCAGACGAGACATCTACAAGAAACTGGCCAGCTTTGGCTTCAACTTTGGCCCACTTTACATGCTTTTACAAAAGGCAAGACGAAATCCCTGTGAATGCATTGCGTATATGATAGTTCCCCCCACGCTATTCCATGAAATGCCTGGAACTACAGTACACCCATCCGTCCTTGATGCTATGATGCAAACATATGTGGTACTAACTGGGGATGACGGCGAGAAGAAAGAAGTACTTCCCATCTCCATTGGAAAGTTGACTTCTTTCAGGGCTCTGGAAAAACAAATGTACGTCTACACAATAGTCAAGGATACCTATGGGAAAATGGTCATATGTAACAGCAAACTGACGACGCTGGACGGAGAGATCATTGTGGAAATGGAAGATTTCACACTGAAACTACTGTCTGCAGAGTCTAACACGAATGGAGACAACACAGAGCACATCTACAGGGGCCACTGGGTCATGAAAGTACTAGACTACCCATACATTAAGCAAACAGATCCACAGATTCTGTACATGAGCAACGAACCAACACCGCCTGATGTGACCAGTATTGAATACAGCATTGATGAAGACTGCAGTGATACAATAACACAAAACCTGGACATTCTAAAGCGAAACCACGTTCTAGAGACGTTTGGCTGCATTGTTTTCAACATAAACTTCATGTTTGATGCATATCTGGAAGCGTCGATCCTCCAGTCAAAGATTGTCAACCTGTGCATGATCCTGAAAAGTGTCTTCTGCTTTCCTCTAAAAATACCTGTCTATGTCTTCACAAGGTGGGCAGTCCCTACTGAATGGTCATCCTCAAACAAGGACAACGTCAACCCAATCATGAGTGCTGTCTGGGGAATGGTTAGAAGTGCTCTTCAGGAGCACACTGCGGACATCTGCGTGCTGGATCTGCATCTAGCACAGGAACAGTGTTCCCTGGATCGTCTCACTTCCTTGGCCAACTTTGTCCACAAAAATTATGACCTGAAACGCTTTCCGGAGTGGATGGTCACAGAGAACAAGATGTCCGTGAATGAGATCACCCCCCTCACAAACAACATAGTTCCCGTCTTCAGGCACATCTCTGCAGACAGACACCAGCACGTGCTCCAGGTCTTTAACGGACCACTGGATTCCACTGACACATTCTGTGTCTACGACGAAAGCCACAAACTGGACGACGAGGCAGATCACTTGCAGATCGATGCCACTGAGTCAATTGTGTTTCACCCACAACTGTTTAGCCAGTGTGTTCCGTACAGCACCATGGTACCGCACAAAGGTCATCTGGGGAGTGGCAACGTCATCTTCGCTCTAGAGACAACAGGGACACAAGCCCACACCAGTATGCAGGGATATCGGCGGGAGGTCATCGCATGTTATCCATCTCCCATAGGATACCAGATATCTGTGCCGGCTGAGGCCACTCTACCAATGGACCTGTTCGACTGCTACTCACACGGTGACGTCACGAGACTGTCCATGCTGTTGGCCTTGTCTGGTTACATTCATGGCAGCTCTATCACTATCCTGACGTCTGCATCTACTAGAAAACTCGGCCAGATACTATGTAAGATGGTGGCATCTAGCGACGGCTCGTCGCCTACAAGAAATATAACATGCATCTCCCCTGTAGAGTTACAGAATGGTCAGCGCTTAAACCGGACGGTGGTGTCTCTGGTCCTGTTGGACAGCAGCCTGATCTCTGTGCTGATGAACCACTGGCCCCAGGCTGGGTGTCTGGTCACAGTGGCACCTCTGGTCAGTTCGGGTGTCAAGTCTCTTGTGAACTTTTACTTGCCCATGGTGGAGTTTATCGTCATGGACCCATCTGAGGTTTTACAGCCCAGGAAGCTCATGAGGTTAGTTCCTCAAGTGAAAGAGTTTGCGTCCTCTCACAGATGCCTAGTGTCCAAATGTCTGGCTGGACAGAACACACTGACTGACAGATTCCCTGAAGTAACGGCAAACCTCAGTGACCTTCTGAAAATTAAAACTGTCAAATTTAATAGGTCAAGAGTCAGGGTTGACCACCATTCACTGTTTAAAAAAGATGCCGTGTACGTCGTTGTGGGTGGACTGACTGGGCTGGGCTGGATCACTGTCAGATTCCTCTCCTCGCATGGTGCGGGCAATATCGCCATTTTAAATAGAAGAGAACCCGGCGAAGACAGAACAAGGCAGATAAACGAGTTGAGTCAGTCAACAGCATGCAACATTCAATGGTTCGGCTGTGATGTGTGTGACAAAGATTCCTTCTCAAACTTTCTGAACGTTATAGCGGCCACTGCATTTCCCAACAAGCCTCTGAAGGGGATCTTCTTTGGAGCAGCTGTTAAAGGCGATGCAATTCTGAGCAATGTAACTAGAGAACATCTGGAACATGTGATGTCTCCCAAAGTCTTGGGTGCATGGAACGCGCACATACTGACTGAAGACCGAGATCTAGACTACTTTGTCTTGCAGTCTTCGGTGACCTCAGTGATTGGCAACTTTGGACAGACCAGCTATGGAGCTGCAAATGGGTTCCTGGATGGCCTAGCCTGCTACCGAAGACACGGGAATCTGCCAGGTCAGAGCATCAACTGGGGCCCTTTAACTGTTGGCATGATGGCAGACAATGAAAAGGCCAAACAGGGTTTGATGCAGAAAGGAATGCATCTGCTCACAGAGACAGAGATTCAAGCAGTCATGAATCCGATTCTTCTTTTGGACTTTGGTCAGGTAATCGCATGTGATTTTGACAGGGAGAAGTGGCGAAAGAATCCGTTAATTACTACGCATGGGTCTATTTCGTACGAGATTCCATTGACTGAAGACCTGCGACGAGCCCTGCAAACAGCCCCCCAAAAACCACGGGAGGAGAGAATTCAAGTCTACGTCGAACTGATTATTGTGCTGGCAGCCAAGATCATTGGCATTGATAGATCGTTGTTGCAGCCCGACTCCGCCTTGCTGGCTCTGGGCATGGACTCCCTCTTGGCCATGACGGTCAGGAACGAGGTGTTCAAGGTCACACAGTGCCGTCTGCCAGCTGTTGTTCTGGTCAGTGGTGACGTCACAGCAAGAATCTTAGCGGAAACTCTCGATGCCGAGATACAACGAGAGGTTCAAGGTCGGTTAATGTAAACATGAGGTCATGACCATTTGTTGGCAGCGAGAAATGTGGATAAGCCCTCATGGTCGACTGCTTATTTCACCCTGATGGAGGAGAACCATGTGTGTACGTCTAATATTCCCCAACCATATTGCCCTAGAGTAGACAAGTGTGTGGGTCTTTGGAACTAACCCAGTTAAAATTAGCAGATAACCATGGCTCATTCAACCCATTTATAACGTTCAGCTCCGGAGCAGAACATATTTATGTCAACACAAGCAACAACAACAAAACCAACATTCTAATAACTCATCACGACTAGCCCGGGAACAGAATATGTTTATGTCAACAAAAACAACATTCTACCTACAGATCACATCGCGAAGGCTAGATTCGAAATGATAGATATGTTATGTCACTATCTCATCGTGTTATATCAAATAACCAGAATTTCCCAATCTGAAACTGTTTGGATCTATTAATATAATTAAACAAATGTGTTTCCTCAAGCGTAAAACCCTCGTGCAGCCTCCATGTAACGACAGATTGAACTACCCCATCAGATATGCTCGCAAAGTCCAGTCAATGACCCGTCCCCACACGGTACAAAGCACGTGATTCACGTGTATAACTTGACCAGATCTGCACACACTTCTCATATCTTGAAACCCACTCCAGTAAGGACGGTAAACCTCTCACATCTTCTAGCCCACTCCAGTCAGGACGGTAAACCTCTCACATCTTCTAGCCCACTCCAATCAGGACGGTAAACCTCTCACATCTTCTAGCCCACTCCAGTCACGACGGTAAACCTCTCACATCTCCCAGCCCACTCCAGTCAGGACGGTAAACCTGTCACATCTTCCAGCCCACTCCAGTCAGGACGGTAAACCTCTCACATCTTCTAGCCCACTCCAGTCAGGACTGTAAACCTCTCACATCTTCTAGCCCACTCCAGTCAGGACGGTAAACCTCTCACATCTTCCAGCCCACTCCAGTCGAGACAGTAAACCTCTCACATCTTCCAGCCCACTCCAGTCAGGACGGTAAACCTCTCACATCTTCTAGCCCACTCCAGTCAGGACGGTAAACCTCTCACATCTTCTAGCCCACTCCAATCAGGACGGTAAACCTCTCACATATTCTAGCCCACTCCAGTCAGGACGGTAAACATCTCACATCTTCTAGCCCACTCCAGTCAGGACGGTAAACTTCTCACATCTTCCAGCCCACTCCAGTCAGGACGGTAAACCTCTCACATCTTCTAGCCCACTCCAGTCAGGACGGTACATCTCTCACACCTTCTAGCCCACTCCAGTAAGGACGGTAAACCTCTCACATCTTCCAGCTCACTCCAGTCAGGACGATAAACCTCTCACATCTTCCAGCCCACTCCAGTCAGGACGGTAAACCTCTCACAACTTCTAGCCCACTCCAGTCAGGACGGTAAACGTCTCACATCTTCCAGCCCACTCCAATCAGAACGGTAAACCTCTCACATCTTCTAGCCCACTCCAGTCAGGACGGTAAACCTCTCACATCTTCCAGCCCACTCCAGTCAGAACGGTAAACCTCCCACATCTTCTATCCCACTCCAGTCAGGACGGTAAACCTCTCACATCTTCTAGCCCACTCCAGTCAGGACGGTAAACCTCTCACATCTTCTAGCCCACTCCAGTCATAACGGTAAACCTCTCACATCTCCCAGCCCACTCCAGTCAGGACGGTAAACCTCTCACATCTTCTAGCCCACTCCAGTCAGGACGGTAAACCTCTCACATCTTCCAGCACACTCCAGTCAGGACGGTAAACCTCTCACATCTTCTAGCCCACTCCAGTCAGGACGGTAAACCTCTCACATCTTCTAGCCCACTCCAGTCAGGACGGTACATCTCTCACACCTTCTAGCCCACTCCAGTAAGGACGGTAAACCTCTCACATCTTCCAGCTCACTCCAGTCAGGACGATAAACCTCTCACATCTTCCAGCCCACTCCAGTCAGGACGGTAAACCTCTCACATCTTCTAGCCCACTCCAGTCAGGACGGTAAACCTCTCACATCTTCCAGCCCACTCCAGTCAGAACGGTAAACCTCTCACATCTTCTAGCCCACTCCAGTCAGGACGGTAAACCTCTCACATCTTCCAGCCCACTCCAGTCAGAACGGTAAACCTCCCACATCTTCTATCCCACTCCAGTCAGGACGGTAAACCTCTCACATCTTCTAGCCCACTCCAGTCAGGACGGTAAACCTCTCACATCTTCTAGCCCACTCCAGTCAGAACGGTAAACCTCTCACATCTTCTAGCCCACTCCAGTCAGAACGGTAAACCTCTCACATCTTCTAGCCCACTCCAGTCAGGACGGTAAACCTCTCACATCTTCTAGCCCACTCCAGTCAGGACGGTAAACCTCTCACATCTTCTAGCCCACTCCAGTCAGAACGGTAAACCTCTCACATCTTCTAGCCCACTCCAGTCAGAACGGTAAACCTCTCACATCTTCTAGCCCACTCCAGTCAGAACGGTAAACCTCTCACATCTTCTAGCCCACTCCAGTCAGGACGGTAAACCTCTCACATCTTCTAGCCCACTCCAGTCAGAACGGTAAACCTCTCACATCTTCTAGCCCACTACAGTCAGGACGGTAAACCTCTCACATCTTCTAGCCCACTCCAGTCAGGACGGTAAACCTCTCACATCTTCTATCCCACTCCAGTCAGAACGGTAAACCTCTCACAGAATCTGAGCCGTGGAAATTCCTCGGCTTTTTCTTAAGTGACACCAAGAGGTCCAATGACCACTTATGACAGTGACAATAACCTCTTATTGTCATCGACACAAACCTCTTGATGTCAGTGACAATAACCACTTGATGTCAGTGACAACAGCCACATGATGTCAGTGACACTTACCACTTGATGTCAGTGACAATAAACTCTTGATGTCAGCGACAATAATCTGTTCATGTCATCTACAATAACCGCTTGATGTCAGTAATAATAAACACTTGATATCAGTGACAATAACGGTGACAAAGTAATAATTAAGATTATATTTTTGACATGTATTAGTGTGTTCTCGTCGTAACAGTGATAGACAGTTTTGGAGTGTTGGCTCTCTTCACAGCCAACTCTGAAGTGTTAGAGATCTTCACAATCAATTCTGGAGTGTTGGTTCTCTTCAAAACCAACTCTGCAAGTTTGGCTCTCTTCACAGCCAACTATGGAGTATTGGATATCTTCACAACCAACTCTGGAGTGTTGGATCTCTTCACAACCAATTCTAGGGTATTGGATATCTTCATAACCAACTATGGAGTGTTGGCTCTCTTCACAACCAACTCTGGAGTGTTGGCTCTCTTCATAGCCAACTCTGGAGTATTGGATATCTTCACAACCAACTCTGGAGTGTTGGCTCTCTTCACAGCCAACTCTGGAGTATTGGATATCTTCACAACCAACTCTGGAGTGTTGGATCTCTTCACAACCAATTCTAGGGTATTGGATATCTTCATAACCAACTATGGAGTGTTGGCTCTCTTCACAACCAACTCTGGAGTGTTGGCTCTCATCACAGCCAACTCTGGAGTATTGGATATCTTCACAACCAACTCTGGAGTGTTGGATCTCTTTACAACCATCTCTGGAGTGTTGACTCTCTGCACAGTCAACTCCGGTATGTTGGGTCTCTTCACAACCAACTCTGGAATGTTGGATATCTTCACAACCAATTCAGTAATGTTGGATATCTTCACAACTAATTCTGGAGTGTTGGCTCTCTTCACAACCATCTCTGGAGTGTTGGATCTCTTCGCAGCCAACTCGGGAGTGATGGATTTCTTCACAACCAACTTTAGCATGTGGATCATACCTCCTCTAGCAACTAACGTGACGGACGGAGGATACGTGCAATGTTCATAACAACAATCATTCATGTCTTTTAACTTGTCTGGCTGTACGCTGGTTGGTGGTCTTGCAGCATTGTTTTCCGTCCAATGTGAAATAAACAGCTCAAACAACAATCAGACATCTGGAAACACATGATCTGTCTGTATTTTCACAGATTTTATTATTGAACATGATTCTGCAACCATCTTTTTGTTGTTGTAAACAATATCTTCTGTCAATGTATCATATCAGTGTATAAATATATAGTATATATTACGTAATGATGTACATATACACATAGATATATAACCTGAGACATCTAGGGCATCCTCAGATCAGGTCATTAACCTATGATCATTTGCATCCACTGATCTCGCGCAACCCATGGTTGCGTTCCGCTGTCCATGACCCACTTTCCCTTGGGGTCGATTCGGTGTCTGAAACAATTGTCACTAGATAATCAGAGAATAATATCGTTCCACTTCAGCGCAAGACTGGCTGTCTCTGTGGTCAGGCATCAAGTTGTCTGGCTCTCACAATAGCACAATAACAACGCGACACCAGCAAACCCAAAAGCACATTAATACCGCGACACATACAAACGCAACAGCACAAAAACAACGCTACACAAACAAACACATTATCACAGTAGCAACTTGACATAAACAAACACGACAGCACAATAACAACTTGACACAACCAAACGCGACAGCACATTAACAACTCAACACAAATAAACACAACAGCACAAAAACAACGCTACACAAACATACCCAGCAGCACAATAACAACTCGACATAAACACAACAGCACAATAACAACTTGACATAAACACAACAGCACATTAACAACTCAAAACAAACAAACACAACAGCACAATAGCAAATCGACACTAACACAACAGTACAATAACAAATCGAAACAAACAAACACAACAGCAGATCAGATAATTTGTTACGAAGGGCTTAATTAGTCTACATCATTATGATTCTGCTATTGCTTTTTTAATCTGGTATACCTTTATGATTTTAATGTTTCCAGAGCTAAATAACCTGTACACATTCATGATGTACATTAATGTTTCCTGAGCTACATAACTGTTTTACTTCATGATTTATATTAATGTTTCCTGAGCTACATAACTTTTTTACCTTCATGGTGTACATTAATGTTTCCTGAGCTACATAACTTTTTTACCTTCATGATGTATATTAATGTTTCCTGAGCTACATAACTTTTTTACCTTCATGATGTATATTAATGTTTCCTGAGCTACATAACTTTTTTACCTTCATGATGTATATTAATGTTTCCTGAGCTACATAACTTTTTTACCTTCATGATGTATATTAATGTTTCCTGAGCTACATAACTTTTTTACCTTCATGATGTATATTAATGTTTCCTGAGCTACATAACTTTTTTACCTTCATGATGTATATTAATGTTTCCTGAGCTACATAAATTTTTTACCTTCATGATGTATATTAATGTTTCCTGAGCTACATAAATTTTTTACCTTCATGATGTATATTAATGTTTCCTGAGCTACATAAATTTTTTACCTTCATGATGTATATTAATGTTTCCTGAGCTACATAAATTTTTTACCTTCATGATGTATATTAATGTTTCCTGAGCTACATAAATTTTTTACCTTCATGATGTATATTAATGTTTCCTGAGCTACATAAATTTTTTACCTTCATGGTGTATATTAATGTTTCCTGAGCTACATAAATTTTTTACCTTCATGATGTATATTAATGTTTCCTGAGCTACATAAATTTTTTACCTTCATGATGTATATTAATGTTTCCTGAGCTACATAAATTTTTTACCTTCATGATGTATATTAATGTTTCCTGAGCTACATACATTTTTTACCTTCATGATGTATATTAATGTTTCCTGAGCTACATAAATTTTTTACCTTCATGATGTATATTAATGTTTCCTGAGCTACATAATTTAACTTTCTATTAATTTTTCAGTGGTTCTTTTAACTGAGGATTGATTTATCTATCGCACTGTGTTGAGTGAAGTATTAGCTCTCGTATCCGTCAGCAATATTGTATCCATTGTTTATATCCAATGTATTCATTAAATAATCCACATCTCGCCAGCTGTCCATGATACCTGTACATGTCTGTACTTATTTTACATATCAATGATACACATACTGAGGCGATATTCATCATCCATAGATATCAATGATCAATTTGTTGTGAAATACCGGGTGTTTGTAAAGTTTCACCACACTTTGTACGATGGGACGTCAATAAATAAGTCACAAATGGATGTAGAAAAATAACTAAATATGATAACAACTTGAAACTAGTTTATTTTTATACATACATTGTCCATTTATTTCTCAACATAATTTCCACCAACATTGATGCACATATCCTATCGTGTTATTAGTCCTCCCAAACCAGTTGCATAGAACTGCGTGCTCTGCTTCTGTTGCAATCTCAACAGGACGACCAGATCGGATTTCATCAACAATTTTAGAGCGCCCTTGAGAAAATTTTTCTACCCAGCTATGCGCCGCTTTAGGGGACAAACATCTGTCAGCATAAACATGAAGTATTTTCTAATGAATGTCCTTTGCAGGTAGTCCTTTTCCCCACAAAAAGACGCACAACAGCACGTTGCTGCTTGGTTGTACACGCCGTAAGTACAGTCGCCATTTTGTTTATGTGCTGCGCATGCGCATGAGACACCCAGCGCCACCTGACGAACGGGAATATAAAGTTTGATGTTGCTGTCACCTTATGACATCTGTAGAAAACACCAACTACATTTACCTGCCATCCCACAGAACTGTGTGACTTACTTATTAACTCGCCCTCGTATGTAGAACAAATATGAAAAATGAAATACATGATGTGAGCACACAATGTGCTCCACAGTCCATCCATAAGTGATATGCAGCGAATGGCTGTCGTCTGCTGGAGTAATTCTTTGCACTCCAAACACAATAGTGTTATCAACATGAGAAAGAATTTTTCATAAATTTACTGCATGAAAAGTGTAGTGAGACTTTACAAACACCCCTGTGTGCGTACAAGAGATACAGCATGCAGGGCGATCCGATACCTTCTTGATTGTCCAACCATGGGGCACATAATAGAAATTTGTCGAGTATGTGCCTACCTCAGCGTCAACGTAATCACACGAGATCCACTGCATAAGGAAGTTAAGAAGGTAAAGGGCAGCAGGCTAAACAGAAGAAAGACGTGGACTGGCCAGTCAGGCCTAATACATTCTTGAACAGGTGTTTTTACTTGAGGTCTTAGATCTTGGCGATGAGTGGGTAGAAAGTGCCAACATAGTTCCACGTAATAAGGGAGGTGCAAATTGGGTCATAAATCAGGCTCCGAGACTGCGAGAGTCTGGTTATTTAGCTACACTAATGCATGGTTTTGACGTCACTTGCAGGAGTCTCAATTTTAAAAGGAGATAATTCTTGAAGAACCAATCGACTAGTTGTTTGAAATGTTACCGCACTTCTTAAATATTTTCTTATGAT
This sequence comes from Cepaea hortensis, assembly GCA_963921405.1. Classification (NCBI taxonomy): domain Eukaryota; kingdom Metazoa; phylum Mollusca; class Gastropoda; order Stylommatophora; family Helicidae; genus Cepaea; species Cepaea hortensis. Next base: position 318,412,953 of record OY992876.1, on the reverse strand, counting down.
TTTACACTATGAATGCCACTTTTTTTTTTTTTTTTTTTAAACTTTTCAAACCAGCCTCTGCTGACTTTAAAATCGTCAGTCTCTGCACTTGTACCAAGCAAATCTGGCAATAAATCACTGTGAAACAGCTTCGCCTTTTCACATTTTATTGCCTCACTAACACTGTCTCCTGAAAATTGCTTTTCGTTGAACCAGATCAAGAGAAGATGTTCAACTTTCTCTAAAATTTGAGACCTTTGCCTCTGCAGCTTAGTTACTCCTTTAGCCACATCGACTGATTTGAGTTCTTTATGATGGCGGAGATAGTCGATTTTGCCATGCTGTACTCATTAGCGATGTCACACACATGAACGCCATTTTCATGTTTCATAATTATTTCCATCTTTACCTCCACTGTTATACGTTTCTGCTTCCTAGCAACACCACTACCGTTCTTCGAACTCATAGTTGATGGGGTTTAAAAGGAAAATAATGAAAGTGATAAACTTAACACAGTGCGACTGCTAAGAAATCTTTTACAGCTGTGTAGTAAGGCCAGTGAAAGCGAAGCTGCGCTCGTGTACAAAACTAGGCTGCTAAGCTAGCTCTAAGTGATGTTAGTACTGCGGTGCCTTCGTTTGTACTGTACGCGATCGTTTGTCTCCAACGTTAAACCTCTCTCTCTCTCTCTCTCTCTCTCTCTCTCTCTCTCTCTCACTCTCTCTCTCTTTCTCACTCTCTCTTTTCTCTCTCTCTCTATCTCTCTCTCTCTCTCTCTCTCTCTCTCTCTCTCTCTCTCTCTCTCTCGCCTTCGTTCGTAACTCGAGGCACTGTTCATTACCCGAGACAAAATATTTTTGATGTTGTTGTTCGTAACTCGAATTGTTCGTGATCTGAGGCGTTCGGAACTCGAGGTACCACTGTACTTGTATATTATATTGTGATATTTCCTTCTTCTTAGTGGCGATCATAATCTGTCTTCTTCTTCTTTCAAGTTAATTATATTTCTAATTGTTCACTGTCTCAATCACTTGTACCTTGATGGCAATCACCAGGTAAGCGTGAATATCTAGCTTTTACTTAAACCAAACATGAAACGAGTAGACGTGTCAAGTTGCTTGGGAGAATGGGGTGGGGGTGGTGGGGGGGGGGGGGTCGCTCGTCTTATAGCCGTCTCCGGGTGTATTGAATAAACGATATCATTATACTTCTACTAAAGACAACAAGAAATTTTCAAAATTTTCGAAAATTCAAATTCATTAGAATTACATAGAACCAAGTCAGATTTAGCGAGGCCAAGCATGGACGTCAAGAAGAATAAGTCCGTTTAAGTTGATCAGAGGAGAGAGCCTAGGAGAGTGATAGTGTAATGCCCGCTCTGTCTGTATAGTATTATCAGGTGTCTTTGTTGTAGCGAAGGGCCCGCTGTAGCGTGACTGTAACCCATCGGCACAGCACCGGCTGACATATGTAATGATCAATCTTCTCCGTATAAGCACAACTCAGTCTTCAAAAAAGGTGTGTGAATAATCTACCCCGTATAAGCATAACGCGGTCTCCAAAACACGTCGTGTGAATCGATCTCGCTATGTTTGGTTTGTAAGCCCATTATCACAGCTCCGGTTAATGTCTTTTTCGGAGTTGGAGAGTTGATGGGAGACTGATGATTTTAGTGTATAATGCTGGTGGGTGATCGCCTAGGCCAGGCCATAAAATACAAAATAGTGTGTGCGCAATGAAAAGGTTTTGTCGAGAGACGGGGATTGTAATGTGATCTGTGTAAGCTGGTCTGTTATCACCCCACGACCAGGTTATAACAAATTGTGAAGATATCAAGTTACTATGAACCAATAAACAGCTGTTGATTAATTTTGTAATGTAAGGTCTGCTACACACAAGAAGAAAGTGCGGCATGTCTCCTTTCGGCAAGTGTCTGATATGACTATCACCAAAACTGCGGGCATTAGAGGAATGTCTCCTGTCGGCAAGTCTGACAGATGACTATCAGCCAAACTGTGGACCTGAGAAGCAGTCAGATTAAGAAAAAAATATTAAACAAATGAGGCAAACTATTAACCAAATTAAGAAAATTATTAGCCAAACAAAGAAAAAGATAGACCAAACTAAGACAAAAGAAATATTATTCAGAGTAAGACAATGATAGGTTAACTTGAGAAAAATATAAAATTTAAGAAAAATGTTAGCCAAAGTAAGAAAAAGGCAGAATAAATTTAGACAAATTATTTGTCAAATTAAGAAACAATATTAGCCAAATTAAGAAAACATATTAATTAACAAACATAAGAATATTATTAGACAAAGTAAGAAAAAAGATATGCCAAATTGAGAAACATATTTACCAAATTAAAACAAATATGAACCAAAGTATGAAAAAAAGGATATTATATCACTCGTATACGGCATACGTTGTAAATAGTAATCACAGATGCCCAATTCGATTTGGCATAACCACCTTGTCTTGCTTCATGATCAGCGTCCATCAACTGAACTGTTTTCAAAATCCCCTCATCAAATGTAACTGACACGCCTTCTGTTCGGTTATCTGTACTATTACCTATGTCTGTATTTTGTTCTTCTATGGTAACACCCATGGCAAACTACTGAGCGTAATCTTGCCAAGAAATCAACAGACAGCTGAAAGATGCTGCTGTTGACAGCGATGTAAAAGGATATGCGAATTTTTTTTAAAAATGGTAACACCCACTTACACGTGCGCTCTTTGTTAGCTATCATCATGTCATCAAGACACTATATTTTCGGACAGATATGCCACGAAAATCCACCACGACATCTTCATCACTCAATCAATCAATCAATCTCCTCAATGCAGTTTGGCTGCAATGGAACTCCAACACTGTATGTCTCTCCCTTTGACTGAACATTCTATCAGACTGATGTTCGTCCATCTCTTGATGTTATCTCCCCACTTGTATCGTTGTCTACCTCTTGTCTGCATGCCTTCAACCTTACCCTCTAGTATGGTTTTATAAGAGTGTTATGTCTTTTAACGAGGCCGAAATATTTCACTTGCCTCTTTTTTAATTTCTTTCATCAATTCTCTTTTCATTCCCAGCTTTTCTAAAATCTCTATATTTGATTTTTACTATTTCGATGAAATACGACATTTTCTTCTGTATATCCACATCTCCAGGGCATCTATTCAACTTTATAGTTGATTATTCAATATCCAGACTTCCACGCCCTGCAATAGTATGGAATATACGCATTATTTGACAATTCTCATTGTTAATGCGTTGTTAATCTCTCTAGATGTCAATACTGATTTCATGCTGTTGAAAGCATTTTAGCCACTCCTATTCTCATTTTAATTTCAATTTTACTTTATCAATCATCTGTTATTACATGTCCAAGATAGGAGAAACTTGTTATTTGTTTTAGTGTGATGTTTATTAATTGCATTTTCTTTCCGTTGCCAATTATCATAGTTTTGGTTTTTTTAAATGTTAATATCTAAGCCGCATTCTGTATTATATCTGTTTACTTGTTCCATTAGGTTTTGTAACTCTTGCTCGCTTTCTACTGTTAACACGGTATCGTCAGCATATCTAAGATTGTTTATGATTCTTCCATTGATGTTAAGTCCTTGCATTTCAACCTGTTTAAAAATTATTTCTGTGTATAGGTGTAAGAGGCTTGAGGACAACACGCATCCCTGTCGTACTCCTCTTTTTATCTCTATGGGAAACAAATGATTAATGCCGCAACTAATTGACGCCACTTGTTCCCTGTACAAGTTACTGATAAGTCTGATGTCCTTTCCATCTACTTCTATGTCTTGAAGGCATGTAATTAGTCGCTTATGTTGTACTCTATCAAAAGATTTCTTATAGTCTATAAAACAGACATATATATTTTTTCTGAACTTGTATGTATTTTTCAATTAACATCCTCAAACATATTATCACTTCTCTGGTGCGGCTGTTTTCGCGGAACCCAAATTGTTCCTCTGCTACTTCCTCATCTATTTTATTTTGAATTGTTTCTTGAATGACCTTTAGTAGTATCTTAGTTATATGGCTGATTATGCTAATAGTTCTGTAATCCTTACATCAACAGCTCTTGGATTCTTGGGTAGTGTTATGAAAATGCATGTTTTCAAATCCTTGAAATATATCTCGTATTATATATACCATTATATAATTATATGATAGTATCAGTGCCAAAGCTGGATAAGGATTTTATCATCTCTGTTATTATCTTGTCAGGACCTGCAGCCTTTCCTTATTTCATCGTTTTAATGGCCTTCTCTACTGTAACAAGACCCCCGGTGCTTGGACAGGTATTTTACTATAGTTAATATCCCCAGCCGTTGTTCCGACTACCCCAATAGGACTTTACATCTATAAGGCCCCGCACAAGCCGGGACAGCTGACCTTCCCCTCCCCACTTATGGATTCCTATCCACAGGGGGCTCGGACAAGACAAAATTCATACTATTACTCAAAGCCATGGCTAACAAAGCAACATTTAATTTCTGAATGCGTCAACTGAACTAAGAGAGGGATGCTGAAAAGCCTGGATAGAAGATAATATATACACGGGCTGCTCGAGAACAGCAAGAAGATCTACTGATGATCAGTCTTCATCACGGAGCATGTGACTTCAGTTCGTGCTGTCGTCCCGTCGTGGCTAACGACTCACCCGAGGAACCTCCAGTGCAAAGAAACTCCAAGGCGTAGACCCTTCTGAATTTATCTCCTTCCACTGTTGAGTAATCTCTTGTACTGGTCAGGCGTATGACTAATACGTGACTGTCTCTTCACTGACGTTTATTGGTCATCCCTCGATGACGTACCAACTCACAAGTTCCACTCCGCTGATGACGTCTGGGCCGACCCTAGAATTCTAGATGTACCCAACTGAAGAAAAGTACTATAGCACAATACACTCGTATCTAAGAGCCTGGTTGCCCTTCGGCTTCTCAGGTTAATGGGAATATTGTCTGCAACCTATCACTGGAGCGCTGGCTCCACATAACAACATTGGCACAATTGAATGCTCCAACAGTTGAATGTAAGAACTCAACTTCACATGTCTATGTTCTACACAGTTCTGTAAGTATCTACTACCTTCACACTGATACTATTATACACAGTTCTGTAGGTAACTATTACCTTCACACGGACAATATCATTGTCCCCCAACACCTCGGAATGGGGTAGATCCCTATCCGAACACGAATGTCACTCCGGTGTTCACAAGACTGGCAAAATACTGTTCTATGTCACTTGACCAAGTTTTGGCTTCAGTACGGTTCACAACTGTAGATTCACACAATAGTTAGCATGAGTTTATACAATGTGTTCCATGATGACCCAGCCGGGCCGGAAACATAATAAACTGGCCATTGGCGTGACTGGTAAACAGCATTCAGTCTCATCCACACAACTTGAATTCATTTCATTGAGAGTTCACAATTCATCTCAGTATTCGTAGAATTGCACCAGTATCTTACCGGTGCGACTCCAAAGACTCTTCAGTCCTGGACCCTACCTGGATCGCTTGAATAAATATACGTCGGACTCGTAGCGGTGGTCTTCGCTTAGACTCACCGTATCATTCTACGCGCAGCTTCTCTCAAGTGTTGACTCTGGCAGATTAAGATGACCGCTCCCAGTAATGCCTCAAACATCCGATGACTGGCACTGGAGTGAGCTGGTCCCATTGAGTTTATGGTTTAACTCATGAATCTCCATTAGATATATATATATATATATATATATATATATATATATATATATATATATATATATATATATATATATATATATATATAAAACAGATCCTGAAACATGGAGGTCGGTGTGAGTACCTGGCTAAAACTTAAGACTAACATCCATCTCAACATTCACTCATGCATCAGAGGTATACACATATATCATATATGTTATATGAGATCATCAACATCATAGATCAACTCTTAATTACAAGGTACAGGCATGAGAGTGCAAGAGAAAGCAATAGAACACAATTATATAGTCAAGTAACTCGTCTGGACCCTGCTGGCCCTATAGCACCAGAGTAGACTGTTTGACTCTGTCATGTATCCTCTACCTGGCGCTATATCATTTCACCACTTCAACTAACCAACTACAATCACTTAACCCATTGATCAATTAATTAAACATAACTCGTTAATTACTATTTTATATTAATAAATTATCTATATCATAATTCATTAACATAGTACTGCCAAATTATAAATCAGAACTGTTAATACCTAATTAACAAACTCAAACAAAAACCACAGCTTTCTCGTCCTGGGATCTCTGTCCAGAACAGGTTTGACCTTTATTAATTGACCTTCACCTATGACGGTCAAGTCTGTGCAGGTCTATCACAGATATGATGGCCATCCACCGAGTAATCTTCCCCACATGTGCTGAGGCAGAAGACAACCTTGTTCCGTGGCGAGTTAGGCCACGTCGTCCAGTGTAGAGTGCATCCAGCCTCTCATCCCTTAAATCTCCAGTCCCCCCTCAAGGGCGGCTTAAATGGCATGGGTATGACTACCACGTCCTAGTGGTTAAGTTATTCCACCCACAGAGTCAGGGATATAGAAAGAAAAGAACCGTAGAGACAGACAAGGTCCTGTTTGAAGTTCAGATCATCAGTAGCGCAATGGCCTCGATTACAGAGCGTCGCATCGCTCTCGGTCGGGTATGTAAATTCAACCATCGATTACGCATAATCACTTTATTCGAATAGGCAAATCAATCGTCGGCCGTACCGGCCGCACATTATAACCACGATTGGGCACACAGATTCACTCATCCGTACAGCCAAATAACCAGTCGGTCAGACAGACCTAATAAGCACGATCAGGCATGCCTATTCACTTATGCCGGCAGCATATAAACTAGTAATGATATAAGAAACCCACCGGTAATTCCTATCTACCTCTATCAAATAACCATAAGACATTTCTACATAAAGGTGGAATAGCACTGGTTGCCTAACTTAGCAAATACTTACCTTCATCTCCCAATGGAAATACAACCACCTTGATTCCAGGAATTAAGAAACACCACTTACTTAAGGCATTATTCGCATAACACAATCTAACTAGTGGCAAAATTCCTCACCATCCTAAGAATGTATTCACTACACAAGATAGTTAACACACTGGCTTTAAAGCTGTTAAAATAACTCAACTCTACTTACACATAGCAGTGATAACATCATCGTACCTTTTACTAACAATGCATATAATGGTAATCTAACATCTTTACTTCTATCAGCTAAATTACATCAATTTTACCCCGCCAAGCAGATGTGACATTAAACACGCCTGATGTTTACAAACACAAAACAGGTGTTCTCTTACGGACGACTGACCTAAATATTTCCTAGCTGATCGATAGCTGCTACTTAGAAATGCAGATACGCGGAGGAAAATTTACTCGCGTCGCGGAGACTATTTTATTTGCGGCGCTTAAAAGTATTTCGACTGCCTGCGTTTTATTTACACACATCAGCTAACTAATAGGGTAGGAGGAAAATACCTTAGAGATTCGATCACCACATTCCTTGACTGCAGATGTCCCGCTTGGCTGACGGATGTAAAGACATCAATGTCTAGCAGCCAGTGAGTCGCGGCTGTCGTTGACAAGATCTGAAAGGCGACTAACCTCGGACAGCTCAGTGCGCATTCACAATTACATCCCAAGCCTGGAGAATCCCATGGATCACGGAGAAATCCTAAATCCCGTGTTTCCTGATGCAATTGTGTGTCCAGCGTGACAGCAATCACGTACGCACATTGCCCAGTCCTTTCGCGAAGCTTCGAGATGTTTCTCGAACTCTCCGGACTTCTGACGTCATGGACTATTTTTACCGGGGATTTCCCTAGTTATAGTCACAATTTCAAGGGAGACCAACCCGTCGTATTCCGACCAAAGGGAAATAATGCAGAGGACAGGCTGAATCTAGTCCGTTTCGTCACATACCTTTAATATGTTTGGTCCATCGTGAGTATTATACAATGTTGGTTTATTGATCCTTCTGTCCCAGAATAACTCTTCTGTGTATTCTGTCCATCTTTATAATATTTTGGTATTATCAATTATAATTTCTCCACCTTTTCCTCTGATACAACCATTTCCTGTTATACTGTTTTTCCTCTTTTTAAAAACATTTTATATTTTTATGCAATTATTTCGAATTGTGTTTTATTTCCAGACCATCTATTTCTTTGATTTTTTTTTTTCTGCAACCATTCTTCTTTGGCACGAGGGCAGACTGCGGAATCATATATATAATAATCTGAGTTAAACATGCAGCAGATAAAATGAGTATAAATACAGCCAAAACCAAAGTAATGCAAATTAGCAGATATCCTGGTCCTCTAAGTATAAAGATAAATAGCAAATCTCTTAAACAAGTTAAAGAATTAAAGTATCTTGGAAGTATGATCACAGAACATGGCAGATAGGACAGAGAAATCGAAATCAGATGTCAAAATGCAAGTGCACTTACATATCAACTATCACCCGCACTGAAAAAATCCAAATATACCATGTCCGCAAAACACAGATTAGAAACAGCATATTCACATCAACCTTATGCTACCAATAACAAACTTGGACATTATTCAAATCACACTTTCGCAAAATCAACACCTGTGGGATGAGATGCCTGAGGAGAACTGCCAACTTAACAATCCGAGACCGAGTAAGAAATGCTGTTATCAGACAGACAGTGGAATCAACAACTTATACCACATTTACAGACAGACAGAAGATCAAGTGGTTTGGCCATCCCGTTAGAATGCAACACCGTCAACTACCATCACTGGCTTAGATCAAAGATCATCTGCGACGGTACCAAGAGGACGCCCATAAAGAAAATGGTTTGATGACATCAAAGACATTGTACAATGACACGGAATGACACTATCCAGTGCCATCCACCGGGCGCTGGTGCGCCAATTATTCCTCCCCACGATTCTTGACGGCAAAAGTGGAAGATCTTCTTCTTACATTCGCCTGAAATATGTCTATAACTGCAATGTTTTCTCTTGTATGAATCTAACAGTCTTTTTAGTTCACTCAGTGGACCGTAGAGTTTATCTTCCACTGTTGTCTCTCTAGGCCAGAAGGTTCGCCTGGATATGTTGTAGTTTTTGTAGTCCTGGAGTATGTGCTCTGCTGGCTGCGACGCCAAACAACATGTGTACATGGCCCAGTCACCAATCATGAATTTTGTTTACATGTGGTTGCGTAATCTATTGTGTCCTGTACTGAGGCGCAGAATAATGACCTGTTCTGGTCTGTCCATAACGTGATAGTCGTCTTGAGTAGGGTTGGTGGCCTTCTGACTGATTTGATGAGTACATCAGGTTGTTCTTCTTTTGCTCCTTCCTTAGCCAATCGATCAGCTCTGTCGTTTCCGGGTACTCCTCAGTGGGATGGTATCCACTGTAAAGTGACCTTATGCTGACTGCTAAATTCAGAAAGTAGCGTCCTTAGAACTGGCAATTTCCCAGACAGGAGCGCCTCTATTACTGATTTTGCATCTGTCAATATCATCACAGGGTGTGTACCATGGCTGGCATTTTGTAATTTCTCTATTTCTATCTTGATTGCCTCAGTTTCAGCATCATGGTTGTGGCAATACTTTCCTGTTGGAACTCTGGCCGTGTCCCTAGTATTATTTTGGTATTCTATGTACACTCCCGCTCCTCCATTTCGAACAGCATTTTGTGCTGACCCATCTGTGTAGACTCGGATCCAGAGATCCTGTGGGTATTCGTCATCAATGGAGCCGAGAGTGGCTGTTCTGCGCTGTACACTGTTCTGTTCTACCTTGTCAAATATTCATTTCACTTTTGTCTGGATTTGGAGAGATAGTCTATGTTCATCTTTCCATGGGGTTCGCTCTGGAATAGTTGTCAGGGGGATACCAACTGTGAGAAGATCAGTGGTTTCTCTGCAGAGTCGTTTGGCCGAGTGGATAAAACTACTTCTTTTCAACCGCCCCACAGCTAAGTTTTCAAATCGATTCTTCATGGGGTGGCCTGGCAAGCTGAGGAACTTTTCTGCTTGTATTAGTGTTTTTGTATCTCTGCGCTCTCTCAATGATCGCTTGATCTCACCCCTCCTGTGATGACTCTAAGAGCTTGATTTTGCACTTTGTCCAGCTCTTGTAGTGTGGTTTTTTATGCTGAACACCACGCAGTTGACCATATTCCATGTGTGGTCGTATGCTCTGTTGATAAACCTTGTTTAGTATTTTCCCACTGGCTCAACATGTGGTTCCACTTAGCTTTCTAATGATGGCTATTTTCCTTCAGGCATTTGTACTGCTTTTTTGATTTGTTTTCTCCATATCAGCCTGTCGCCGAATTTTACACCAAGGTACGTAGGTTCTTTATCTTCTCATAGAGGTGTTCCGTTTATCTGGATGATCCCTGCCTTTTGTTTCGGATAGAGGGTAAATAGAGTGGTGCTGCACTTGTCAATGTTTATGCTGACACACCATCTATCCGCTCATGTTACAAATGTATCTACAGCTCTCTGTACCAATATGGTGGCCACTGATGCATGTTCATTTGTGTTCCACAAAACTAGGTCATCAGCTTACAATGCTAATCCGGTAGATTAGCGGTCGTTGTTGAAGATTAGAAAAAGTGTGGGGGACAAGACTCCACCCTGGGGAACACCGTGACGCAATAGTACTTTCTTGCTCTTGAGACCCTCTATCTGTAATCAAGGTCTTCTGTTGTGCAAGTAATGCTTTCACCCATTTGTACATTCTGCCATTGACTTTACAGTTTCTCAGTTTCCTCATCAGACCTTCTTTCCAGACTTTGTCAAAGGCTTTCTTCAGATCTATCCATGCCGCAAGCACCAGCTTCTTCTCTTGGAATGCATCCTCAACTTCTTGAAAGAGATAGGTTGTCTGATCTTCTGTAGAGTAGCACTGCCTAACGCCAGCCTGTTGTGGCACAAGGATGTTTTCACTTTCAATGTACCACTACAGTCTGTGATTGATGACGCGTTCCATTGTTTTGCAGAGGCAGCTGGTGTGGCTAATTGGCCTGTAACTGGAGGCAATGGAACTGTCTTTTCCTGATTTTAGGAGGGGTATCATGATTGCTTCTCTCCAGGCTTGTGGAACACTGCCTAAGGTCCAGCTGTTATTGAAGATCTGCAACAGCTTTGCTTTGGCCTTTGTTCTTAAGTTCCTGATCATTTCATTTGAGATACCATCAGCTCCTGGTGACTTTCTCATTTTAAGTTTTGATATGGCTAGCTCCAGTTCACTCATTGTAATGGGTGCCTCAAGAACCTCATGTACTATATCCTTCTGTCCTGTATGTTGTCGTTTCTCTCGAATCTCTTGTTGTTTCTCATGACTAATTTCGATATTGTTATCTTGTGTGAATGAGTCCGCAAAATGGTCAGCTGCTTGCTTTCCTGTTAAGATGTTTCTGTCTTTATGTAGTGCAATTTTTGAGCTTCTCCCTGTGCCCTCACCGTTAAGCTTCCACAACTTCCTTGTGTCTCTTTCAAAGTTCAGTGACTCTGTTTTCTCCCGCCAGCTTTTCAGTCTAACGTGCAGCTGGGCCCTTTGAAATTTGGCTTTTGTGTGCTGGTATTTATTGTGGTGCTCTTGGCTGGGGTTGACCTCTGCTTGCCTTCTACACACTTCCACATCATTATACAACTGTTCCAGTTCACTACTCCAGTAGGGTTTATAATATTTACGGGCTCCTCTTGGTACTGTTTCTCGTGCTGCCAGTAGTATGCATTTCTGTCGTAAGTAAAGAATGTAGTGGTAGTTATTTGTTCTTCTTTACTATTTTAGTGTCGTCCCTGGAGTGAGGGGAATCAACACCCACATTTATTTTTATTCAATATCACTATCTTGGAGATATCCAACAGACTCCGTCCACAACACTCCCTCAATCTGAAGACACCTTCTTCTCACTCTTACTCACCCCTGGATCATCCCCCGTCTCATTCTTTCCCAACATAACATACTTGACAACTCTAGCTTCAACAAATAAAACCAAGAAATTTATTAAAGCAAAGAGCATATGTAGGAGAAGGGTGTGTGTGTATAATGTGTAGAATGTGTGACGTATATTCTAAGGTGTATAGAGACTCAGATCAGTGTTCAGGAGTACAGTCATTCTCATCACTGTGCTGAGAATACACCAGCACCATGTATTCCAGACAAACAGCCTCACCGAGGTGATGCTTCTCCGGTCACGTGAAGAGTTTCTCCGCTATCTCTCGAGGCATCCCGATTTTTGGACTTCCATGACAAACACTGTCTAATGAGAGTCTTCAATCTAATTCACACTATGAATTTCCTCTGTTATTAACTGTTTGTTACTCAGAGAATTCTAACACTATTGTCACTGTTACTGGGGAAATCTTAATTGATCTAGTGTCACTGGTTGTAAAGATTCCCCATATTAACACCACAATCTGAATGTTCCAGGTATTTCTATAAATTTATATGAATTTTCCTATTTTCAGTGTTTTATATATATATATATATATATATATATATATATATATATATATATATATATATATATATATATATATATATATATATATATATATATATATATATATTGTCACGAAGTGATGTCGACGACTCGTCTAAGGGCATGAGGACTAATACATTCCCATCCATTCAAACATTTCATCGCTCCTTATACTTGAAATATAAAACGACAACCAAGAAACGGCCACTGTAACAAACCTTTACAAGACGATATGGTTTTATATCTTGCAGACTCTAATCTGACGACTCCTGTCACATGTCGACAAACTCAATCGCTCCACAACGAAACACTTGAGAACACACACACTGATGAACACAAAGAGCGGCGTAACGACTGTTAGCCATGCTCCAAGAGACATGCTGCGTCCGAGCTGGACGGCAGCCCAAGTCTAACTGATCTCTCAGTGACGTTTTCTGTGACGCTTTCACGCTTGCACCAAAACGTCCTGCACTCTTATCATTCTTTTGAACTAATGCCGTGCAAAGTGTGTCTTATAATCCATATCCTGATCCAGGTATATGGCAAATATATATATATATATATATATATATATATATATATATATATATATATATATATATATATTGTTCTGACTGTCCAGTGATACAACTATCACTTGCTAAACATAAGTATCATCAACATGTCCTGCTCAGCAGAAGCCAGGTTCCCGCAGACCAACTGGGGTGTCAGCCCAATGTAGAGGTCTCTCAGCAACTTCTGTCTTCAAATCCTGAGCCATCATTTTCTAAACTGTGTTCTATCTTCACTGTTGAATATCATAGCACACATACGTGGAACCTGTTGAGTAGAGAATACTATGGTGAGAGCAACTCAATCCTGGCCGGAATTAGGTGAGTTTAGGCCAATAGCAGCACTCAGATCTATAACAGAGATCCGATCTCTGTCATACGGCCAAATAGCTCCTCACATTGTCTGAGACATGGCAACACCAGGAAAGAATAAAGGAACAGGTAGAAACCCAGCAGATGCCCTACTGGAACATCCTACCATTTCACATTCCCCTCCTCCCTCCCAACCATCCTCAATCTCTCTAATTATTATCCCACTACATTGTCCTCAACTCCTTGATTAAAATGATATATCACACAAGCTAGTTAAAGCCACACAATAGGATACTAGTGCCGACGCTCCTATGATACTTTCTAGCACCACACTTATAGAACATTATATCACCACACCTATAATACATTATATCACCTCACAGTACTGTACTCTATTCCTAATCATACTCAAAATTAGATATTAATAGAATACCATATGCCTATTTCCGGTTGCAGATTGAGACTATGCAATCCCTGATTGGATCTATGTCTGCCGATAATTATCAACACTTGGACACTATAGTCTCTTTCTAAAACACAACTCGGAAACTGCACCGATCCTTCAAACTTCAGAAATCTTGGTCGACTAACTCCACTTGTTTACCGCAACGGATTTTAAGTCGGGCTTGAGTGACGTCACCAAAAAGTCTAGACGCTGATCAGTCCAGAGTCTGGTTTTCTCCTCTTGTTTTAGACTAACTGGAGTCAATCCGCCGTCAAGTTTGCTTGCATCTGGGGAAATAGTTTGTCTCGTACAACAATAGTTCTGTCTGTCTGTGAACCAGAGAATTCCCCACATCACAGAATCCTCTCCGCCGTCTGTCCAGACATTCTGTCTACACTTCAAAGGCTAACTACCGCCTTGGCAGACGTCTGGCGTTATTATTCGTTTCTCGAACAACCCACATCATAAAGAATCGCCGACTGTGTATAGACATTTTGACGCGACGTATTTTTGTTCCTCCGTCTATACACATCAAAGGGTTGCCTGTTTGTGCAGACGAATGTCTCCTTTTGTCATCGATCGAAACTAGAAAGTTTATTTTTCATGACAATTTCCCAAACTCTTCAACTACTTTATTTATGTCCATCTCAGTGTTCAGGTTTCTAACCAGTATGCTGGTGCGATGCTTGTTCATTGTCCAGTCTGCTTTCTTGTAGTTCCACCATGAGATAGTGCTGCTTTCACTTACAAACTCATTTTCTACAGTTAAAAAGACTGTCCGATGGTCACTGCCACCTGGCTGTTTCCCAACAATTCGTTTAATGTTCTACTCCAGGTCTGGTGAATGAAAAGCCAGGTCAGGTGTAGTTGTAGTGTGCCATGATCTCGCGTAGAAGGTATGTGGGACAGACGGCTTGTTAATCAGGATGAATCAATTCTCAACCCTACAGTCTTCCAGTCTCTCTCCTCTCTGGTCCATGTGATCATAGCCCCAGCTCTGCGAGTGGCTATTGAAATCGCCACACACAATCATTTTTCCTTTTAATGGTAGTGTATCCGGTGCTTGTGGGCGGTCATTTGGACAATAGTAATTGATCAGGTGAAGGTCTTTATTGTCTGTCTTAAGTTTAAGTGCCTGATACTCAGCCCCCTCCATGTAAACTTCAGTTTGGGAAGCAGGAATGTTATTTTTGACAAGGGTCAGTATCCCACCCTTTCACCTGTCCTTTCCGTCAGATTGGTAACGTTGGTAGCCTCTGATTTTAAAGGCTATATTTTCGTTGAGGTGAGTTTCTTGCAAGCAACATACGTTTACATTTTCTTGGGTCAAGATGTTTTCTAGTTCTATTCTTCTTTTTTTTTTTTTTTTTTTTTTGACACCCTCTGCATTCCAGTGCATTATTTTAAATCTTTGTTTGGTACTGCCAGACGCTCTATTGTCAGGCTCCCTGGCTCCGCAGGTCATCAGAGAAGGACCTCCGGTAGTTGTGGTTAGAACCTTACGAGGCATAGGGCCCGGTACTGCTCCTGCCTGAGGGTCCAGAGCAGGGCGAGCACCATAACATGTAGCAGTTGTCGACAAAGTTCATGGCGTTATTGCGTGGCAGCCTGATTTCTGTGGTGGGCCTCTTCGCTGGCTGTCTCCGTCTTCAGCACCTATCTGTTGCAAGAGCAGACTATGGTCTTACTCGACACACGAACACATAATGCTGTCCTTCCGGTGGTTGTTATTTATAAACACAACTAAAATAATGATGTCATCGACAGTGCACAAAAGCTTTAGTCACTGAGGTAGAGAGTACTCTAGAAGTAAAGTTCATTATACATAATGACGTATTTACAAGAACCGTTGGTATGAAAATCCAAAATATTCAACGAAGAAGCACAGGATTGAAATAATTGCCTCCACGATTCTGTTCTTCTGTACTGCTGAATGAAAACTCTTTAATCCCGAATACATAAATATTGTGGACAGATGCTTTTTAGTACTTCTGAATTTCTTCATGCGACTCTGTTAGACTCCTTGACCTTAAACAACAGAATGTTTATTGTGCAAATAGAAGCATTTTACATTATATTGCATTTAATTTTCGAACCAAACATTCAGGCCAGTAGTTTGTTGATGAAATCACTTGATAATGTCAGAAATGAGGAAATACACGTAATTAAACCTTCTCTAGAAGTAAAATCAAATGCAGACCTTGTGTTGTTTGTCCATCAAGAATGATGATGACCATTCATTTCATCCAGTGGGGTTGAAGGTGTGGAGCCGTGGGTTCTAAGATGGCTGATAAGGCCTATTTTGGCTCGAAATGTTCTTTGACAATGTGGGCAAAGAATGCTTGACGTTTCTGGAGGAGGATTTTCTGCAGTGGTTTTTCTGTCCTGCCATTTCTTCACAGCTCTTGCAGTCCTGGTTGCCTCACATATGACTGCACCTTTGCGCAATGATGCACGCCACGAATTTCGGTCTCTGGCTGCAGCCTCCCAGGTGTCATGATGAATTCCAAAAGCATTCAGTGAAATTTTCAGAGTGTCTTTAAAACGTTTCCTCTGGCCACCTTGGGAGCGTTTACCACAACGCAGTTCGCTGTAAAAAATTCGTTTAGGGAGCCTGTGATCTGGCATGCGAGTCAAGTGACCAGCCCAGCGAATCTGATTCTTCATCAGTAGAGTGTGGATACTGGGCATGGATGCTCTTTCTAGGACTTCAGTGTCTGGAATCTTGTCTTGCCATTTAATCTTCAGTAGCTTCCTTAGGCAGACTGTGTGGAAGTGGTTTAATTTCCTAGCGTGTCGCTGATAAACAGTCCAGGTTTCACAAGAATATAGCAGTGTGGATAATACAACTGCTTTGTAGACTTTTAGCTTTGTTTGCAGGCTTATTCCAGTTGTGTCCCATACATTCTTGTACAGTCTGCCAAAGGCTGCACTGGCCTTGAAGATTCTTGCATTCACTTCGTCATCGATTGTGGCAGCTTGTGACACGGTGCTGCCAAGATAGGTGAATTTGTCCACAACACTTAGTCTATGATCATTCACTTTGATATTCGGAACAGTGTGATTATTCCCTGGAGCTGGCTGGTACATAACTACAGTCTTCTCCAAGTTGATATTGAGCCCAAAGTTGGCACAGGCATGTGAGAAAGCTGAAACATTATGTTGCATGTCTGCCTCTGAGTTGGCGTATAGAGCGCAATCATCAGCAAACAGGAGCTCTCTGACGGTGCCGTTGTTAATTTTGGTTTTAGCTTTCAGCCTTCTGAGATTGAATAACTTTCCATCCATACGGTAGTTGATGTCTATTCCAATGTCGTCGTTCTCGAAGGCATTCACCAACATGGCTGAAAACATGAGGCTGAACAGTGTTGGTGCCAGGACACATCCTTGCTTCACTCCATTGGTGACAGGAAAGGGTTCAGACAGTTCACCATTTTCCTGTACTCTTGCGTGCATGCCGTCATGAAATAGCCGCACTATTTGGACAAAATTTCGTGGACAGCCATATTTTGCCATAATCTTCCACAGTCCTTCTCTGCTGACTGTATCAAAAGTCTTGGTAAGGTCAATGAAAGTGGAGAACATTTCGCAGTTCTGTTCCTGACATTTCTCTTGCAGCTGCCTTGCAGCGAAAATCATGTCAACAGTTCCACGTTCTTTTCTGAAGCCACATTGACTCTCAGGAAGAAGACCTTGATCGAGATGGGCTGTGAGGCGATTGAGAAGAATTCTGGCGATTATCTTTCCTGCAATTGAAAGCAAGGAGATGCCTCGGTGACTGTCACAGGATTGGCGGTATCCTTTACGTTTGTAAAGGTGGACTATTGACGCGTCCTCAAAATCTTGTGACATGGTCTCGTTCATCCATATGTTTGTGAAGACTTGGTGAAGCTGCTCTGTTAGGACCGGCCCACCTGCCTTGTATATCTCTGCTGGGATGGAGTCAGGACCAGGTGCCTTGCCGCTGGAGAGTTGCTGGATGGCTTTGTTTATTTCCACTATGGTTGGCAGGTCATCAAGTGTCTCATTGGTGGTAACTTGAGGAAGGCAGTTGATGGTTTCATCATCGAAGAAGGAAGTTGCATTTAAGATTTTGCTGAAATGCTCTGCCCAGCGTTGGAGGATTTCTTTCTTATCGGTGACCAATAATATTCCCCCGTCTGCACTGAGGAGGGGAACTATGCCTGGTGATGAAGGACCATAGACCGCTTTCAGTGAGTCGTAGAAGTTTTTCATATCATGTCTGTCAGCAAAGCCCTGAATTTCATCAGCTTTGCTGCTCAGCCAGGAGTCCCGCATGTGCCGAAGTTTCTGCTGCACTACTCTCTGAATGTTCTTGAAAGCATCTTTTTTTGATGTTGACTTTGGGTCATTCAAATGGCCTTGAGGAGAAGATGTTTCTCGGCCAGCAATTGGTTGATGTCTTCGGAATTTTCATCAAACCAGTCGTTATGCTTTCGGGGGGCTGGACCCAGGATTTCCATAGCAATGTTGTAAATTGTGTCCTTTAGGGCTCTCCTTTCTGTTTCTGTATCCTGTTTAGCTTCAGCATTGGGCTTGAGGCGGTCTTCCAGCATATTTTTAAACGACTGCTGCATTTTCTTGCTGTTTAGGCGGGTGACATTTAACTTTGTTTGCATTTTCGCCCCTTGAGGACGCCGTGGTGGCCTGATGTGGATGTTCATTTTCGAGAAAATGAGACGATGGTCTGTCCAACATTCGGCACCACACATGGATTTTGTCACTCGAACGTCTTGTCTGTCACTCCTCCTGACGATGACATAGTCAATGAGGTGCCAGTGTTTCGAGCGAGGGTGCATCCATGATGTCCTATTTCTCATGGGGAGACGGAAAATTGTGTTCGTAATCAGGAGATCATGTTCGGCACATGTCTGAAGGAGGCGGAGTCCATTGCTGTTACAATTTCCGACTCCATGCTTTCCAATAATGCCACTCCAAGAGGTGGTGTCCATGCCTACTCTGGCATTTAAATCCCCAAGGAGTATAAGTTTGTCTCCTTTGGGAACAGATGTTAATACATTGTGCAGGTCCTCATAGAACTTGTTCTTGATATCATCTTCGTTGGTCATAGTTGGTGCGTAGACACTCACAATGGTTGCGTGCTTCCTTCCATTCAGCAGAGGCAACTTCATGGTCATAAGCCTGTCGTTTATAGCCTTTGGAAATCCAGCTAATTTGCCGACCAGCGCCGACTTAATGGCAAATCCCACACCGGATTGGCGTCTTTCCTCGCTTTTCCTTCCACTCCAGAAAAATGTGTAGCCGGCACCAATTTCACAGATTTGGCCTTCTTCTGCAAGTCGTGTCTCGCTCAAGGCTGCAATGTCGATGTTGTACCTGCCCAGCTCTCTCCCAATCAGTGCTGTTCGTCTCTCTGGACCCGACGCGCCGTCTCTGTCAAGTAGGGTGCGTACATTCCAAGTTCCAATTGTTAAGGGAATATGGTTTACTCTTTTAGCTTTGCTTGTTTTATCTTTCTTTGTATGTCGACCGCAGTTAGGGTACCCACCAACCGCGGCTAGCTGGTTAGGTAGTGATGAAGCAGACAATGTTTAGGGCCCTTTTCTAGCCCCTTCCTCATGCTATGGAGGTGAGCAGTGTGTTCCTATAGAGGGCTGCTCAGTCGCTCAGGGGGCTGCCGAATCCCACTGCTGCTCCGGTCAGTAGAAGACGACCATATGGCCTGTGCCACCTGTGTGCAGGTCTGCGACTACGGCTGCCAGCGTACCTACGCCTGCCGCTTTGCCGCTCGCCCATCGCCACATGGCTTGAAGGTGATATGTGACATTGGATGAAGAATGACTTGCGAGATGACTTGGATTAAAGTGAGGAAGAGTTGCGCAATTCGTCGACCTCACTCTCTCGCCTGAGTCCATCTGAGTCCAGTGGCAAGACAAGTCGAGACGATTGGAGACGAATACAGGTGCAGTGGATGACCAGGGCGCTCTACGTGCCTTGCCGTGCTCATTACGTTCCACAACGCTTTGCAGGTAAACGCCGTCTTGCCCGTTGAATCAGGAATGATTTCTTCCGCGCAGTCTGCCGAATCCTGTCTTCACATGCTGGGTAGGCATACCCTAGTTTACCTCTTGGTTTGACACCAAATCGGATACCCATGCCTGGTTTAGCCAGTCTCTCACAGCTGTTGCCCGGGGGTGGCCGCTGTCGCATGCTGACAGCTACTAGGAGCCACAGGCACGAGCTGGGTGTCAGACTTGGACCAGTGAGGGATGGGTCCTGAAAGGACATAAGAGCCATCCTTACCAAAGGTGCTACCAATGCCTGACACCCCGTAACCCCCAAACACAGACCTTAACGTATCTCAGGCCTATCAGCCATATTGGACCGGAAGTGGAAGATAATGATGAGTCTTCTTTGGCAACTCTGCACATGTGACATATTTCTCTGTCTATTACTGTATACTCTGGAGTGTTCTTTGTTTTCTTTCTTTGAGTCATTTTGCTCAAGATTTCATCGGTTATTCATAATTGCTTTTTCTTAATTACCTACACTGGTAAGGTATTAGTTGCAATCTGTATACTAATTTTCACACATTCCCACTTTGTATTACTTTTATCTTCGGGATTTTCACATGCATATTGTTCCATGCGTTAAACGATTGGCCTGTTATATTTATTTTGTACTTCAACCAAGTATAGTTGACTTAAGTCGGGTTGTTTCAATGCTGATATATTTATTTGAGGTATCTTCGATGTCCTTATTCCTGTGTTTTTAAGCTTTATTTGTAATTTTAAGACTACATTTTTGTGGTCAGAGATTATATCAGCACCAGGATATGTTTTGGCATTGTTAACATTGTTTTTAAATCTATTTCTAATTACGATGTAGTCAGTTTGGTTTCTCGTTCTAGCTCCTTGGCTTTTCTAAGTATACGGTTTTCTAGGGTTATGTTGGAAAAATGTGTTACACATATACGATTATTTTCTTCGCAAAACTGTATCAGCCGGTCTCCTCTGCCGTTTTGTTTCCCATATCATGTTGCCCTACTGTCTGCTTACATTTAGTTTTTCCAAACTTTACGTTCATGTCTCCCGTGACAATTAGGACCTCTTATGATTTTACAACCTTCGGTGTGTGCTGTAGGTCTTCATAATATTCTTCTAGCTGTTCATCACTATAATCAGTCGTTGGAGCATACGTATGAAGAATTATTATGTCGAAAGGTCTTGCCTTAATTTTGTGTAGTATCATTCTATCTTTATGAGCTCAGAACCCACTAATATTTCTTTTCTAAACTTCTTTTCACTAAAATTCCTACTCCTCTCTCGTGATGATCTCCTTCCGAGTTAATGAATATGTTGTCGTCTCTCCTTATATAATTTGCATCTGTCCATCTTGTTTCAGACACACCTACAATATCGAAATCCATATTTTTGAATTCCGAAATGACGTTGTCAAATTTCTCTGCTTGATCCAGGGTGCGTACGTTCCACGTACCAATTCTTAGACTTCTCCTTCTACTTTTCAGGTAGGTATTGTCAGAATGCACCCCTTCAAGAGAATTTGAGATGAATTCGTCATTATGCACTTCCTTACGCATTATAGGAGTTCTCTCTTCCCAGAGCATATTTACAATAGGCTCATCTCCATGAGGCTAAAATTACCCTCATTGCCGTTTTATTTCTGTTGTGAACGCATTGCTGTCTGTGGGATACTACATGGTGAGGGCCCAATCTCTTCCACGATGACCAGCCATGTTCACTAATGTATCCTGAACACGCCTCATGTGTGCATGGTTCATCTACTACTGGGTGTGTTTGGAGCTTAGGGACAAAATCATGACACATGGACCGCAAAATATACGCCTGGAAACAAGAAACAAATAAAACAACCGGCCCTAAGGTTGGGAACTTGGAACGTGAGAACCATGGCCTCTGGTATTTCAGACGATCTAAGTAAGATTGTCGATACCCGTAAAACAGCAGTGATAAACAACGAACTACTCAAACTTGGGATAGACATTGTCGCCCTGCAAGAGACCAGACTCTCAGATTATGGAAACATCAAGTAATGGCTCTAAAAGAATAATGATGCTCCAGCTCCAGATAGAGGCAGGCCAAGTTAGTATTACAAGCGTTTAAGCCCCAACACTAACTGCAGCATCAGAATCTAAAGATAAGTTTTATGACGACCTTAGCAAAGAGCTCAATGAAACACCAGAGAAGCAAAAAAATTTTTATCCTGGAGGATTTCAAAGCCAGAATTGGCCACGGCCACAAATATTGGCCTTTATGTCTAGAACAGTGTGGCGTTGGGACGATCAATGACAACGGAAAATATCTCTTTGAATTCTGCAGCCATCATAATCTGTGCGTGACCAACACCTTCTTCGACACAAAACCACACCACAGGGTGTCATGGAGGCATCTCAGATAAAAGAACTGGCACTAACTCGACCTGGTGCTCACTAAATGCAGCAATCTCCGCAACGTATGGCTGACTCGCAGCTGTTATGATGCTTACTGTGACACCGATCATTCACTCGTTTCCAGCAAGGTGAAGACAAAGCCTAAGAGAATCTACAGAAATAGAACAGAAGGAAGACCACGCATCGACATTAGCGGCACCCAAAAACAAAGAGGTGGTGAATAAATTCACCAAGGCTCTAGTGAAGGATCTGCCTGGCCCCACAAATAGAACTGCCACCGAGAGATGGAGTCATGTGAGCGACACCGTCTACAATACAGTGTTATCAACATTTCGCAAGAAGCAAACAAAGTCAGCCGACTGGTTTGAAGCTCTGAAGAGATGCTCCCAGTCCTAGAGATAAAAAGAGACATGCATTCTCAGTGTATAAAACATCACCATCAGAGAAAACAGCATGCACTGCGAGCGGACAGAAATAGAGTACAAAAGACCGCAAGAAAATGGGCGAACAGGTACTGGCTACAGCTCTCTGCACAAATTCAAACTTGTGCAGACACTGGAAATATAAGAGGAACGTACGAGGGCATCAAGCAAGCTATCGGTCCATCATCATCATCATCAAGTGCCGTGCCGGCTGGCGTAGGCGTTCATGGCTCTCCATAGATCTCGGTCTTTGGTTTTCTGGATCAACTCTGGTGCTGATATTCCTCCATGCCACCGTCTCAATCCATCCAGCATCACTTCTCTTGGTCTACCTCTGCCGCTCTTCCCCTCGATCTTTCCAGTTGTTACGATGTTCTCCAATGCCTCTCTTCTCATCACGTGACCGAAGAAAGATGTTTGTCTCTGTCTTATTGTTGTATATAATGTTCTAGTTTCATTAGCCTGTTTCAGGCACTCGTCGTTAGTTACTCTGGCAGTCCAAGGAATTCGCACCATTCGTCTCAGGAACCACATCTCTGTTGCTTCTAATTTCTTCTTAATTTGTTCATTTACGTTCCAAGATTCACTGCCATACAGCAAAACTGGTTCTACATAGCATTTCAGCACTCTCTTTCTTACATTCAGTGATAGTGACTTATTGCATAAGATACTCTTCATTTTCTGAAAAGCGGCTTTTGCCTGCCCTATTCTACTCCTAATCTCTGTTGTACATCTTCCATCTGATGTTATAAATGCCCCTAGGTATCTAAAATTATCAACTTGGTTAAGAATTTTCCCTTCTATTTCTATGTCACATTTTGGTGTCACCATTTTCTTTGATATTACCATTGTTACTGTTTTCTTGATATTCAAGGAGAGTCCTTTCCTTGCACTCTCTGTTACTACAACGTCTAATAATTGTTGTAGGTCTGTTGAATTATCCGCCACCAATACTGTGTCATCTGCATAGCGTATATTATTTATATTATAACCTCCAACTAGTATTCCTGGCATCTCTTTGATCTCTCTCTTTATTACTTCGCTATACAGGGAGAAAAGATCTGGTGACAAGACACACCCTTGTCGTACTCCTAGCTTTATCTGTTCGTAACTACCCTCTTTATTTCCCATTTTAATTGCTGCTACTTAGTTCCAGTAAACATTCTTTATTATTCTTAAATCTTTTCCATCAATGTTGATATCTTCCAACATTTTAATCAGTTCATCATGTTTTACTTTATCAAATGCCTTAGTATAATCTATGAAGCACAAATATATGTCTCTCTGTTTCTCTATTGACCTTTCTATTAGTGTCCGTAATGAATAAATTGCATTGTTTGTGCCCTTTCCTTCTACAAATCCATACTGTTCTTCACTAATTTCCATTTTTATTTTCTTTTTGATTCTTCTCATTATGATTCTGAGTAGAAGCTTAGTGATATGGTTTATAAGGTTCATTGTACGAAAATCTTTACAATCAATTGCTCCTGGTCTTTTTGGTATAGCTATAAATAAAGATTTCAGCATATCACTGGGTAAATATCCACTGCTGTAAATATCATTCAACATTTTAGTTAATATATCTACTCCAAATTCTCCCAATACTTCTAATTCTTCTATTGTGATTTCATCTGGCCCAGCTGTTTTTCCTTTCTTCATACGTTTCATAGCGTCAGCTACTTCTTCTTTCAGAATAGGTGGACCTTCTAAGTTACTATCTTCTGTTAATTCTCCCCTTTCTCCTTCATATAATTCTCTTATATACTCATTCCACCTCTTCATTATAGCATCTTCCTCTAATATTATCTTTCCTGTTTTTGATTTCAAACACCCTGTATTTATTCTTATTTTTCTTCCTGTAAGCTCACTGATTTGTCTGTGCATATTTTTTGTATCTTTAATGGAATTTAATTCAATTTTTTTGCATTGCTCGTTTAACCAACTTTCTTTAGCCTTCCCACATTTATCTTTTATTTCTTTATTTATCTTAGCGTATTCTTGTTTGTCATTTTTACTTTGTCTTCTTTTGTCCATCAGTTTTAAGATATCTTCATTCATCCATTTTTTCTTAGCTATTTTGCCTCTCTCCGGTAATACTTCTTTGCTAGTTTGATGAAGGGAGTCCCTTAACATTTCCCATTGTTCATCTATACTCTGTATTTCAGTTATTGCATTGTACCTATTTTTCACAGTCACTCTGTATTGTTCTTGAATTTCTTTATCTATTTTCAGAACCTCTTTATTAAGTCTCATGTTCTTAACCATTTTTTCCCCTCTCTTTAATCTTACTTTTATTTGTCCACATAGTGGTACATGATCACTATTACAGTCAGCACCAGGCATTGTCTTTACATTAATTAAAGCGTTTCTAAATCTTTTATTAATTAGTATGTAGTCAATTTGGTTGCGTATTTTCTTATCAGGGCTTATCCATGTGTACAGTCGTCTTTTATGGTGTTTAAACCATGTGTTTCCAATTATCATCTCATTGATATTTGCCCATTCTATTAGCATTTCCCCTCTTTCATTTCTTGTACCTAAACCATAATTCCCCACTACATCCTCCATTTTTCCCTTTCCTACTTTTGCATTAAAATCACCAAGTATTATTTTTATTTCTTGTGATCCAATTTGAGCCATCGCCATTTCTATTTCGTCGTAAAAGTGTTGTATTTCTTCATCACTACTGCTTGCTGTTGGTGCATATACTTGTATAATATTTATGTCTATTGGTTTGCCTTTGATTTTTACCACAATAACTCTATCTGAGATACACCAGTATCCATTAATTGACTTGGCTGTTTTTTCGTCTAATATTATTCCTACACCTTTTTCATGTGTATCCCCTCCAGAATAAATTATTGTGTGATTGTCAGCTATAATTTTGCCCGATCCCTTCCATCTCATCTCACTAACACCTAGTATATTCATTTTCATGCTATCCATCTCTCCTAGAACATTGGTCAACTTTCCTAGCTCATTTAATGTCCTAACATTCCATGTTCCTACTCTAAATTTATTTATTTTAGTTATGATTTTGCCATCAGTAGCTGGATGACGGTCTGGTGTCACCTGTGGCTCATGACTGTCCCTACCGGACGAGGATGCCCTAAGACAGCCATTAACGTCCTTCACTAACTTTGATTTATGTTTTGCCATGAAGTCTTGGGAAGATAATGTGGTGGTTTCCCCTTGCCTTCCACATCCACATGGTGGTCTTTTACCTCTGCCTTTGACAGCCATTTCCGACTGTAAGGACAAGTGAGTGCCCTGCTCTGCTCAGCTGCAGAGTTGTCCACTTATTCCGGTGGATACTCGGTCCCCAGAGCTGTGTTAGCCACACCGCAGTGTGTTTCCATCCTCTACCGCGGGGAGGGGCAGTTGGGATTTTCCCTTCATAAAGTTATGGTCTCTGACCAAAACTCTCCAGTACTTTTAGAGGACCTATCGGTCCATCAAAAAATAATATGCCACCTTTACGATCAACAGAGGGGGTATTCATAAAAGATCGAGCAAAACAAATGGATTGCTGGGTAGAACACTACTCAGAGCTATACTCAGTGGAGAACACTGTCGGAGAAGAAGCTCTGGAAGCCATTGAACAACAGTCCACCGTGCATGCCCTGGATAACGAACTGTGCCTCACATAAATCAGTGAAGCACTAAACACGCAAATCCGGCAAGGCACGAAAAGAAGATTATATTCCACCTGAAATTTTAAAATGTGGCAAAGAAATAATCACCCCAGAACTGTATGCAATACTTCAGCTCTGCTAGAAAGAAAACTCAATACCTCAAGATATGAGGGACGCAAACAGTGTTACCATTTATGAAAAACAAAGGTAACAGAAGCGACTGCAACAATTATCGCAACATTTCCTTCCTCAGCATTATAGGCAAGATTCTCGCTCGAGTAATCCTGAAAAGATTACACATTCTTGCTAAAAGAACCTACCCTGAATCACAGTGCGGATTTAGACGCAACAGGTCCACCATCGATATGATTTTCTGAGTCAGACAACTCCAAGAGAAGTGCAGAGAACAGAGGAAGCCATTATATATTGCCTTCATGGACTTCACAGAAGCATTTGACCTCGTGAGCAGAGACGGCCTTTTAAAGATCCTTGAGAAGATAGGATGTTCACCCACCCTGCTAGTCTCGTGAAATCATTCCACGAAAACATGCAGGGGATCATTTTATTTGATGGTTCAACATGCCAGTCATTCAGCATCAGCAGTGGAATAAAGCAGGGCTGCGTGCTTACTCCTACATATTTTGGGTATCATCTTCGTCCTTCTCTTAAGGCAGGCATTTGGGGCTGCCACTGAAGGCATATACCTCCATACAAGATCTGATGTCAATCTATTTACCCCATCAAGTCTCAAGGCAAAGACCAAAATAAAATCAAGATGCATAAGAGAACTACTTTTTGCAGATGATGCAGCACTGACTACTCATGCAGCAGAAGACCTACAACGGCTCATAGATCGTTTTGCAGCCGCCTGCAAAGACTAGGGGCTCACCATCAGCCTAAATAAAACACACTGAAAGAGATAGTGGTGCACCTCGATCAATCAAAATTTCTAACTACGAATTGAAGGTTGTCTATGAGTTTGTGTATTTGGGGTCGATAATATCAGATAATCTTTCCTTAGAGACTGAAGTTGACAGACGCATTAGGAAGGCAGCCACAATGCCTTCCGGGCTAAGAGAGTTTGGGAGAACAATAGACTAACAGAGCGTACACAAGTTCAAGAATATAAAGCATGTGTTGCTAGCACACTACTCTATGGGTCTAAGTCCCGGACCTTGTACTCGCGACAGAAAAGAAAGTTGAATTCCTTCCACGTGAGATGTTTGAGACGTACCCTGGGCATATCGTGGAAAGACCATATAACAAACAGCACGTGCTTGAAAGAGCGAATATTACCACAGTGCACTCTCTCCTCAAGCAGAGACGCCTCACAGAAACACACTTTATTGTGTGACTGTAATAACAATGTAACGTATGTATTCACTAATCATCAATAATTATAATAATCAGATAATGTATAAAGCTGTGTGGCAGAGAAAATGTGACTATAAGGTTGGATTACATGCAGACAGGATGTCTGTGTTGCCGTGAGGCAGAAAACAGGATGTGATATTCTGACGACTTATGATTTACCTTAGCCTCTCGACCTCTATAACACAAAATCCGGTTCAATCGCATTGTTGGTATCATACACGCGGATCTCACGACACACGTGTCCAATTTAGCATTGTCTAGTGACGACCTTGGCTATGTAATTCACAGATATGAAGAATGCGGACAATATCGATTTGTTTCGCTTGTATCAGACGGACCCGGGGTCTCGTCAACCATTTAAAAGTTGTGGGCTTTTCAAATGTTAAACAGAAAGTGAGACAAACTATATTTTTAGAGGACATATAATTAAACAGATTGTATGGTATCATCATAGATATCATCATGTTTAAATATGTCTTCAGTAGTCAGACACTGTGCTGTAAGAGTTTTAATTGCAGGCGTCAGAAAACAGGTCAAACGAGAGAGACGCCATACATACATGCTATAGCTAAGACAAAGAGAACAAGACATATGGTATAGCTGAGACGTAGAGTATACGACATATGTAATAGCTGAAAAACATAGAACAATATACATGTTATAGCCGAGACACAGAGTGCACGACATATGTTAAAGCTGAGAGATAGTGTACACGACATATGTTATAGCTGAGAGATAGTGTACAAGACATATGTTATAGCTGAGAGATAGTGTACAAGACATATGTTATAGCTGAGAGATAAAGTACAAGACATATGTTATAGCTGAAAGATAGTGTACACGACATATGTTATAGCTGAGAGATAGTGTACAAGACATATGTTATAGGTGAGAGATAGAGTACAAGACATATGTTATAGCTGAGAGATAGTGTACACGACATATGTTATAGCTTAGAGATAGTGTACACGACATATGTTATAGCTGAGAGATAGAGTACAAGACATATGTTATAGCTGAGAGATAGTGTACACGACATATGTTATAGCTGAGAGATAGTGTACAAGACATATGTTATAGCTGAGAGATAGTGTACAAGACATATGTTGTAGCTGACAGATAGAGTACAAGACATATGTTATAGCTGAGAGATAGTGTACAAGACATATGTTATAGCTGAGAGATAGAGTACAAGACATATGTTATAGCTGAGAGATAGTGTACATGACATATGTTATAGCTGAGAGATAGTGTACAAGACATATGTTATAGCTGAGAGATAGTGTACAAGACATATGTTATAGCTGAGAGATAGTGTACAAGACATATGTTATAGCAAGAGATATTGTACAAGACATATGTTATAGCTGAGAGATAGTGTACAAGACATATGTTACAGCTGACAGATAGAGTACAAGACATATGTTATAGCTGAGAGATAGTGTACACGACATATGTTATAGCTGAGAGATAGTGTACAAGACATATGTTACAGCTGACAGATAGAGTACACGACACACCTTTGAAAACAAAGTCTTAAGTCTTAAAACGCATCTTTGGGCCCATTAGGGATACACAAAGTGGAGAGTGGAAAAGAAGAAGCAACAAAGACATTTATGATCTGTTTAAGTCCCCGCTAATTACTGGTATCATGAAGGCTAATACTAATAGACTACAATGGTTGGGGCATATAGAAAGAATGGAAGATAATAGGGAAACAAAACTCGCTTACACTCAAGAAATAAATGACCGTAGACACCGAGGTAGACTAAGAAGACGGTGGAGAGATAATATACATACAGACCTACAAGCACTTGGAATCAACGAATGGCAAGAAAAGGTCAACCAGAGAGACGAATGGAGACGGATTGTATCTGCAGCAAAGAACCTCAATGGCTCGGAAAGCTGAAGAAGAAGAAGAAGAAGACGAAGAAGAAGAAGAAGAAGAAGAAGAAGAAGAAGAAGAAGAAGAAGAAGAAGAAGAAGAAGAAGAAGAAGAAGAAGAAGAAGAAGAAGAAGAAGAAGAAGAAGAAGAAGAAGAAGAAGAAGAAGAAGAAGAAGACATAGAGCGCACGACATTTATTATAATTGAGACATAGAGTACAAGACAGGTGGTATAGCTGACACACAGAGAACAAAACAGATGGTATTGCTGAGACATAGAATACAAGACTGCAGCTCTCCACATTAGAGTGTTTCGAACCCTCACCTGGAACAAACCCGTCCTTGTTCTGGTTCGTCGGTGGATAGATAAATCAAAATATGCATTCTCAAGTTAACGCCAAATCATACATTTTAACACTAAGCTCACCCACACATGTTTTAAACGATACATCAGTTTTTAACTCAAGATAAACCATATGTTATCACGTTAGTCTAAACCAGTTATATTGAATGTACTCAAATCATTGATTTTCAAATTCGCCTAAATAAAAAACTGTCATTTACTGCCAATATAGTACCTTGCGGTGTATGGCAGAGGGGTCTTTGAGCCTGAGGAATTAGGGCCTCCTGGCTAGTGCAGTCGCCGCGAACTGTGTAGGTTAGGATTTTCTTTTTGCCCCCGACAGAAAAAAATCCCACACCTTACTCGAACCCGGGTCTCTGTAAGCATAAATAACACTGTTAAAGTTAACCTGCATAATATGATTTCAAGCTAAGCTAAATCAAACATTTTCAAGTTAAACTACGTCATGCATATTTAAGTTTAGTGTGGTCACTTACTTTCGAAAGCTAAATCACGCATTTATTTTCTGGTTAACTTAAATCAGGCATTTTCCCCTAAACCTAAACCACAGTTTCTACTTAACTAAAATCCCACATTTTCTACTTAACCTAAAGCACACAATTTCTACTTATCTAATATCACACATTTTCTATTTAAACTAAATCATACATATGTTTTTTTTTTAAATTGAAGTTGCATATCTCTTACATGACGTTGCAGTCAACGCCGGCATTTTTCAGTTACTGTTGATGTACTAGGCAAGTTTTACGTTCATTGGTTTGCATTTGCTTTCTGAACGACCGGCTCGCATATCCCCATAAGTTACCAGAGCGGCGCGAACCACTGCCGATTCTCGCAGCTATTTTCCCAACGTGGATATACGGTATTATGAACAATGTCGTTAACCACTTGGCCAGGGAGGTCGATACATTTTCTACTTAACCTAAATTGCACATTTTCTATTTAACCCCAATCACACATTTTCAAACTAAATCACACATTTCCTTGAGCGTGGAGAAGTTCAAACAAGATCCAGTTACTTTAATAAGAAACATACAAGATACATATATTTATAAGTAAAATATGATCTTAATAATTCTTCATGACTTCACACGTATATTCTATGCCCAGTTAACAACTGTTTGCTCTACCTATCTCCAGTCAACAACTTTATGTTCTACAAATACTCAGTTCTGTGTGTTCTACGTATGATGGTAAGTTAATAAGTAAGTCACAAATCGCTGTAGAAAAATAACTAAATATAATAACTTGGAACCAGTTTACTTTTATACATACATTGTCTCTTTATTTCTCAACATAATTTTCACCAACATTGATGCACTTATCCCATCCTTTTGACAGGTCTTCCAAACCCGCTGCATAGAACTGCGTGCTCTGTTTTCTAAACCACGTTTTCACTTCACATTCAACTTCGGCGTCATTCGCGAAATGTGTCCCGCCAAGGTGGGTTTTCAGTGTTTATGCTGACAATTGCTTATCCCGTAAAGCAGTGCATTGCTGGGTAGAAAAAGTTACGAGGGTGAGTCAATAAGTAAGTCACACAGGTCTGTGGGATGACAGGTAAATGAAAACAAAGCACGCAGTTCTATGCAGCCGGTTTGGGATGACTGATAAAACGATGAGATAAGTGCATCAATGTTAGTGAAAATTATGTTGAAAAATAAAGGGACAATGCATGTATCAAAATAAACTGGTTTCAAGTTGTTATCATATTAAGATATTTTTCTACTGCCATTTGTGACTTGCTTATTAACTTACCCTCGTATATCCAGTCAACTCATGTATGTTCTACATATATACAGTCAACTGTATGTTCTACCTATACCCAGTCAACAACTGTATGTTCTACCTATACCCAGTCAACAACTGTATGTTCTATCTATATCCAGTCACATATTATGTCCTACCAATTTCCAGACAATAATTATATTTTCTATATCCAGTCAACAACTGTATGTTCTACCTACATCCAGCCAACAACAGTATGCTCTATCTATATCCAGTCAACAACTGTATGTTCTACCAATATCCAGTCACCAACTGTATGTTCTACCAATATCTAGTCACCAACTGTAAGTGACGAAATTGCCTTACAGTTCTCTCCCCTTAATTGACCCAGACAGGGTTTCGCAGAAATTTATGAGTGAATTCGTTCATATAATATACAAATAAGAGAACCTTTTGTTTATCATCTTAGAGAACTTTCTACCTGATTCAGGGAAAAGGATTTTCTTGTGACAAACGGAATATATGAATTGAGAAAGAATATCATTACTCGTGGATGAATTACACTAGATTCATGGAATTGCGTCAATTCCGAGATTTGAAATATCTCGAATCCCACGATACTTGACCATGCGGAAGTCCCGCTTTCTTATCTAGAAAAGTCCTTAGTTGTGTGAAGACGGCATTGAGAAAGCATTGCTTCTCTGCTGGGAGACTGAATCTGTAATTCGTCGTATCTGTAACTGACATTGGGCAAGTCTCTTTCCGCAGCGAACTGCCGAAAGCGTTGCAAAGAGCACGAGCTCCGTTGCTCCAGCGACGTCCCCTAGGAGTCTCCGATAAAATGCACTCGTGAACTGAAGGACGCGACCCGGAATCGAACCCATAACCTTCAGAGCCCGAGCTAGACGGCTTGACCACTTCGCCAAGGAGAATCCCTGAAAGCTAAATACGACCAAATAATGGGATGTGTGTTCTGAATTTGAAGGTATTTGTCATTTACTTATTTTATTATAAATTAAATGAATCATAAACACAAAATTCCTGACAGTCACATGAAGGCGAAAACCGGCAAAGCTAATTCGAGGCCTTAATACTTAGATCAGCACTGAGTTGTAAGCCATTTAGATAAACACTAAATCCTTTTTATTTTGTTGCATATCCCTTACAGGACGTTGCAGTCAACACCATCATTTTGTCAGCTGCTGTTGATGTACTAGGAAAGTGTTACGTTCAGTAGTATGCCATTGATTTCTGAACGACCGGCTCCCTACCAGCACGTTATAACACAACGCGACACGGTCTGCTGCACAAATCGGTCGCAGCTGAGTTTCGAACGCCTGATACCCGGCTCAAGAACCGCGTTACTAAATCCTACACTCACTAAAAGAAAACAGCTATAATTCCATAGGATAAAAGGTAAGAATGCTGTAATTGATGGACTATTCTTATAAGGAAAGATAGTCTATACACTTCGTGATGAAGAGGGGTTTATTTAAATCTAAACTCGGCATAGTTTGCTACATTCGGATAAAAAGCATCCAGTGCCATAATGTTCTGCGTAATTACACGCTCACCACATGAAAACTATCTATCTAAATGACGCCACGTCAACATGTAAAAGGAATAAGTCTTAGAGAACTTCTTCTACATAGTAGCTCTACTATAGTCACCACAGGAGGGATGAGATCAACCCATATAGTAGCAATGGAGAAAATGGGGAGGATCCTAGCACTGAGAGAGCGCAGAGATACGACAACACTAATACAAGCAGAAAAGTTCCTCAGCTTGCCAGGCCACCCTATGAAGAACCGATTTGAAAACTTAGCTATGGGCCGATTGAAAAGAAGTAGTTTTATCCACCAGGCGAAACGACACTGCAGAGAAACCACCGATCTGCCCACAGTTGGTATCCCCCAGACAACTATTCCAGAGCGAATTCCATGGAAAGATGCACATAGACTATCACTACAAATCCAGACTAACGTGCGAGGAATATTTGACGAGAAAGAACAGAACAGTGTACAGCGCAGAACAGCCACTCTCGGCTTCCTTGATGACGAATACCCACAGGACCGCTGGATCCGAGTCTACACAGATAGGTCAGCACAAAATGCTATCTGAAATGGAGGAGCGGGAGTGTACACAGAACACCCAAATAATACTAGGGACACAGTCAGAGTTCCAACAGGAAAGTACTGCCATAACTATGATGCTGAAATTGAGGCAATCAAAATAGCAACAGAGAAATTACTAAACACCAACCATGGTACACTATCTGTGGTGTTATTGACAGATGCAAAATCAGTACTCGAGGCGCACCTGTCCCGGAAATTGCCAGTAATAAGGACACTACTCTCTGAACTTAGCAGTCAACATAAGGTCACCATGCAGTGGATACCATCCCACTGTGGAGTACCCGGAAACGAAAGAGCTGATCAATTGGCTAATGAAGGATCAAAAGAACAGCCGGATGTGCCCATTACATACCACCAAAAGAAAAGAATGATCAAATCAGTCAGAAGGCCACCAAAACCTGCTCAAGACGACTACTACGTTATGGACAGACCAGAAAAAGTCATTATTCTTCTCCTTAGAACAGGGCACAGCAGATTACGCAACCACATGTATACACAATTCAAGATTGGTGATTAAGCCATGTGCACATGTGGTTTGGCGCCGCAGACAACAGAGCACATATTCCAAGATTGCCCAAACAACAACATACTCAGGCATACCTTCTGGCCTAGAGAGACAACAGTGAAAGATAATCTCTATGGACCGCTGAGTGAACTAAGAAAGACTTAGATTCATACAGGAGACAACATTGCAGTTATAGATGTATTTCAAGCGAACGAAAGAAGAAGAAGAAGCATGCCTTCCTCTGAATTTAGAATGGTACCTTGATACTATATGTATTGAACAGACATCGTTGAACTAGGGCAACTCACCGACTCACCAATTATTAGTGTGATATAAACCGGATGGTGCGTCTTCATTATCTAAAGGGAGTATCTTGCTCTATCAAAAGAGAAGGGTGCAAATCCTATCACAAAGTGATAAGAAAGGTGCTATAAATAAAACACATCCGTACATACATATTCCTGAGAAGGGAACTGCTTCCTACAGGAAACATAAATAAACAAGTTTGTAAGACCTAACAATTAAAAGGTTGTATAATGGGCTTCGTGGCTTAGAGTTTATGACTTTTCTCCGTAATCTCGTATACTCTCGTCGGTAACGTGATGACGGTTAGACTTAGCAGTGGTTCGAATCGCATCGGTAACTTACGGGGTTTGTGAGCCGGCCGCTCAGAAAGCAATGGCAAACTACTGAGCGTAATCTTGCCAAGAAATCAACATACAGCTGAAAGATGCTGGTGTTGACAGCGATGTCCTGTAAAGGATATGCATAAAAAAAAATAAAACATAATAATGGGGTTCATGAACCTAACTCCAGAACAGGGTATAGCACCAGGAAGACTTGATGACAGAGAAGACAAGTGTTCCAGTATATACCACTGACGAACAGGGGGTCTCTCCTCGGTCCAGTCTACCCTCTGTGTCCAGGAGACTAGTATTCTTTAAGTGTAATGTCAATTATAGCAATTGATATTACATTGTCTGATATGAGCTGGGAGATGCGGTCATGTCAAGTTTAATTTGGGCTGATACAAAATACTACCCTGGAGTTATGTATATTTCCAGGTCTTCCCTTTCTTTTGTTCTGAAATGAAAAACAGCTGGAGAATTATACCATTTGAATGTTTACCTACATCAATTCAAGATTGAAGAATGTATAGTTCTTTCTTACATGAAGAACAACTGAAATGTGCCAAACCTACTCAAGAATAGTTTATCTACATCAGTTCATGATGGAAGAATATATAGTTCGTTTTGGGCATAAATACCAAGATTCTTTGAACCACCAAAGGAATTGTATTTATGATGGTGTTTATTGAATTAACTAATTTTCAAGGAAGAGGTAGTTATCTTCAACTTGGAAGCTATTTCTGTAAACATTAATAGTCAAGTATAACTACCCGATGAAAGAAAATATATATCGACATGCATCCTCAAGTATGTGCAATATCCCAACGAATGGTTCACCACAAGAAGGGAAGTTTCTCAAGAAGTTAAAATCTCGACCACAAAGTATTGCTGAATTACTCTACATCCTCGAAATGGACATCTTGAAATAGTCTGCTTTAATCTCAGGTGAAGTATTGTGTCACCAGACAAGACGGACAGACACTTTAAAATCCCAGTCTGTGACGAGATCTCACTTGAAGGATCTGAACACTCCGTTCTTGTCAAATGTCTAATCCTCTATTAGGAACTATCCCTTTTGTACAAGATCATTGTCACGAAATTGTCAGTTGGCCTTGTGAGATTTGATTTTAGTCAATGCAACAGAACCATTAAATTACCCAATCCCGACCAGAGCGATTGCTCGCCCTTGGTAGAGTTTCCAGAACCTACTGGAAACGAGGTTGCTTTGAACAAAGCTCAGTCACATTGACTGCGCAAGTCCGGTACGCATGGGCAGATTGTGCGTCCAGTGGACAAAGAAGTCAGTTGTGCTTGAGTAAGGGCTGGAGGCCAGTAAACAGCCTCAAAAGCTGGAAACTATGGACAGGTGAGCCACTAATGTCTCTAAGGCCTTTGAGAGACCCGACATTCAGTACCGATGATTGAGAGCTGATCCAGTATGGCTACTTGTGTGGCGAGTTGAAGATATGTGCATCCCTTTAGATCTTTCACGCGGTGTCGGTAAACCGATGACCCGAGAAATATAACCGGAGTGTTCTTCTCGCGGCTCGCGAAAGTGGGTCACGTGTGAACAGGTGTTAAAGTCTGGGCCTCAAGCCAGGCCTGTTACAAGAGCGTATTTACGAGCAGGTGTAATCAAGTGCTATTTATTATGTTAGTGGTGGGGGGCTGATTAACAGCTAATGTAGGCTGAGTTAGTGGGGTTCAGGCAGAGAAACCTGTTATTTGAGGTCACACATAGCCCAGCTTCAGGAACTCGAGCGTAGTCGAAGCCAGCGTGGCGGACTCGTTCACTGAGGGGAAACCGGAAATCGTTTAAGGCGTTACCTATAATAGCTCGTGTGTGGTATCCATGAATTCGGTCACTTGAGACGAAACTAGCGAGAGTGTCGTCAGAAGGACTGGGGGTAGTTTCAAGGTCGTGGATGGTGTCGAAGGTCGTTGTTGCTTCTTGGGGCGACCACTGCCTTTCTTCTTGGCTTTCCTCACATCTGTTTGTTAGTTGATATGCCTCGACGGAATACCAGCTTAATATATAGTGGATTCCTGAGAGGTAGCTAACGGGGAGGGAGGAATCGACCGATGCGACAGGGATGTTCACGATGAACAGGGATAGCGTTCTAAATGCTCCAGCCCTTGATGAGGGAGGAGAGGACGGGGTGTGGATTTCTGCTACAGGGGCAATCGCCCTGTATATTATATTGGATTTTTTAATATATTGTACCTGCGGCAAGGTACCACATAATTTCTGACGGATAGGGCAAAAGGGAACCAGGGAGATTGGATATAACTAGGAGGTTCGGATGCACTGCTATGTCGAATAAACAACTTTGCTACAATTCTTAGACTTGGACTTTATCCAAATCACACTTTCGCAAAATCAAAATCTGCGAGATGAGATGCTTGAGGAATGCTGCCAACGTAACAATCCGAGACCGAGCAAGAAATGCTGCTATCAGACAGACAGTAGGATCAAAATTTTGTGCCACATTTATTGAAAGACAGAAGATCAAGCCGTTTCGTCATGTCGTTAGAATGCAACACCATCAACTACCATCACTGGCCATACATAGGGTTGTCAGATACGTGCGCACCACAAGGAGGACACAATAAGACAAAAAGGAGGACACAATAAGACAAAAAGGAGGACATATTGAATATTTTATTTAAATCGTTCCAGATTAAACCCACAATCAGTACAATTTTAATACAATAGCTGCCTATACATTTTTTATCATAGCAGGTGGTTGGTTTACAGTAAGAAAATATTCTTTCAAAGCAGTAAACAGCCTCAACAGATGGAAACAAACTGAGCCATCTAGTTTTAGAGTGATAGAATTGTTGCTGATAGTTAATGTTGACATAGTCTCAAAAATCCTTTAAAGTTTCCGTTCTGACAGTGCATATAGAAAAGTAATTGAAAATCTTCAAGACAATAGATTCAACGCCAATTTGCATTAAATCTGCGCCGTGATGGATGCAGTTGTGCAGAACATGAGCAGAACATCCAACGCCTACTAATGGCTTGCTCTAGGCTTCCTTCAAATGCTAGAACACATTTCTACCTTCTTTTCTGTTAATGCCTCCAAAATTCACATTGGCATTGTCACCAGCAAAAGCAACACATTTGGAGTACAAATCATGTTTTTGGAGTGGTCTTAAAATATACTGTGATATAGTTTCTGAGGTTTCATTTGGTGTGTTGTCTAACTCGAGAATCTTAGTTTGGATTCCACCTGCTTTCCAGTCAAAGTACTGAACAACGATCGGAAATATTTTTCTGCGAACCGTGATTGCTAGCATCTGTCGAAAGACCGAAACATGAAATACCACTTAAGATTTATCTAATTCATCAACAGTGTGGGTGCCAATCACCTGGTTTATTATTGCTTAAGTCTTTGTTTTTGCACAAGCAATATTTTTAGCAATTTCCGAATCCTCAAATAATGTGTGCATCAAACCAGCTGTGCAGGTCATCGAGTTGTAAGACTGATGATGACAAACTGTATGAAATGCCAAAGTTGCTTCAGTCGCATGCGCTTTCAGCAACACATTTGAGTACTTAGGCTGAAAAAAAAAAGACGTCAATGTGCTAGATGACGCGGACACTTTGATTGGGTCTCTATGTCTCTCATTGTCAACATGGCGCTCCAAGTCAGTAGTTCCTTTGTTGGCAACGGACAAGTAACTATTGCAAATCGTACACTTTACTTCATTCTCGTTGCGTCCTTCAACGATGCATGGAAACTTATTTTTCATAGTGTTCGGGAATATGCATTTTCTCTTTGTAGAAGCGATTTTCATAAACATAGACGGCAAAAATTACAAATAAAAAAACAATTTTAAGTGGTGTTTCTGCTACCGGAACCGGAAATAACATTAACATTTTGACCATAGAGACTACAGCATTGTTAGTGTTGCCGAATAGAGCAACAGTTAGATTCAAATTATACAAATAACTGGTGTTTCACATTTAGTATAAATAGGAATATTAAATAAATATTATTAAGCAATGGGTTTAATAAAGAATGTAAACACACAGTAGAGTGTGGATACATTGTAAGTTGTAACAACAATACATAAAAAATGATAACATAAAATATTTAAAAAGCCGGACATTTTAAAGCTTTTTAGCTTTGCCTGCCTGACGGAGGACATTAGGCTAAAAAGGAGGACATGTCCTCTCTTTGCCGGACGTCTGGCAACCCTAGCCATACATCAAAGATCATCTACGTCGAGACCAAAAGGCCGCCCAAGAAGAAAATGTATTGACGACATCAAAGACATTGTACAATCACACGGAATGACACTATCCAGCGCCGCCCATATTACGCTGGAACGCAAATTATTCCTCCCCACGACGC
Organism: Cepaea hortensis; assembly: GCA_963921405.1. Lineage (NCBI taxonomy): Eukaryota > Metazoa > Mollusca > Gastropoda > Stylommatophora > Helicidae > Cepaea > Cepaea hortensis. The sequence goes on along the minus strand of OY992876.1, from coordinate 318,373,669 downwards.
TTGACGGCAGAAGTGGAAGATGATGATGATGATCATAATGATCATGATGATGATGATGATCATGATCATGATGAAACAAACAGGCTGACAAACAACTAACTGTGCAGTAAGATCGCGGAACTGGTCTATTTTAAAATAGGGGACACACCTTGAGAGAAGTCAACAGGATTCACGCAGCACGTTCAAGGATCTATTGGTAATTTAACCTGCGCCTTGAAAACATATTATTAGTATAGTTCTCAGAACTGGCACGGGCGGTAGGCAAATACATAACTCCACGTCACGCTTCAATAACATAGTGTCTTATATGATCCAGAACAAATAAATTCTTAATTTTCACCCACTCCTGGAATTTCCAGTGGCATTTTGTTTTTGAATGTTGTCAAGGTCAACTGATGACGTTATAAGCTAGGTGTGCCCACACATTATTGCTTACAGGACGCGTCGTTACTTCCTTGTCGTAGAACTTTCGTACTCATCGTATTTCTTCACAAAGTGTCACACTCAGAAATCTAAATACTCCCTACACATGTGCGCGTCGCACTATGAGTATATGAATGTAACCATAGCCTTCTGAATCCACCATGACTTCTGCAAGGGCATTTCCTTGTCGGTTTTCCCCAGTATTGTCCTACTCTCTGTCGAGCATTAAAGTCCCCCTAAATTAGAAGCCTACTACCTGGGATGTCCTCCTGCTCGTTAAGCCAGTCCAATCGTTCCTTTGTGACAAAAGAACTACCGCGGTATAGACATTCATTAAGTTCCAAATCTCCAAATCTCTAACTTTATACGCAGCACCTCTCTGCCATTGTTACTCCACCAATGACTTTGGTCCAGAACCTCATGGTTTAATCCCTTCAATGATTGACATATTCATGACACTGGCAGTCATCTCCATTTAATTCTTGCAGCAAGAGGACATCAAAGTTGTAAATCAGTTTTTCCAGTAAAGGCCCTCTCTGCCTGGCACTGCGGCAATTCCAATAGCCCGCTGGTATATATTTAAACCTTAGGCGTTGTGTTAGTTAGTTAGTTAGTTAGTTAGTTAGTTAGTTAGTTAGTTAGTTAGTTAAGTTAGTTAAGTTAGTTAAGTTTGTTACGTTAGTTAAGTTAGTTAAGTTATTTAAGTTAGTTTAGTTAGTTAAGTTAGTTAGTTAAGTTAGTTTAGTTAGTTATGTAGCCGAAGGGAAAGACAAGGGAAAGACTATGCTTCCTTTGCTACGGTGCTAAGAGGTAGAGAGTAACTCTGACTTCATTACGGCCAAAGAAGAAAAGTAGTAAAAGAGAGAGAGAGAGAACCTCACACCACCCTCAACTGACCAAAAATAAAAAAGATATAGTAATTAGATAAAAAGGTACGAGATCTTGGACAGAGGCAAAAACTATTTTATAGATGTTCACACAGGAACCACCACGTTAAAGCCCAAGCAGTGAATTAAGGTGTTAGATTGTGGTAGAAATAGTGGTTGTAAAAACTAACAGAGACTAAACAAACAAATCAAGGACAAATAAACAAGCTCTTTATTTATTTCTTCTAACAGAACATGTTGGATAACACATTCCAATAACAGATACAACAGACAACTGTATATATAAAATAACAGCAGTGGGTAACCCCTAACTAATCATCAGCACTTAAGACAACAGGATGCACCAAGTGCCACAACACAGATGTTCCACACAATAGCTGGTTAGACTGATACAATAAAGAACTTTGACACAGACAACAATAAGGCACTACAAAAGCATAAGTTACACAACATAAGGTCTCAGACGCGACATAAACAAAAGAGTTGTGACACAATTTACTACCCCACCATGAACCCAGGCATGCTGACACTAACTAGTCAGCCACTCGGCTTTCTCCTATGATATAGGTTGTTCACTGATGAACAGATGGGAAGCCCCACATATCTCGTCTCAAGGCGGGCTGGCCACAAAACTATATAAACACAAGGTCAAAGTGCCTGCCTACACAAACCGAGCTGGCTGCTACACTACAAATGGCATCAGATCTCTTTGTTACAGCCAGAGTTCCGGCAGTTGCCAGAGTCAAACTGCTTTAACAGGCCAAACCAAGTTGCGCCGATTTGGCTCTGTTACAGTTAGTTAGTTAGTTAGTTAGTTAAGTTAGTTAGTTTAGATGGTTATTTTAGTTAAGTTAAGTTAGTTAAGTTAGCTAAGTTAGTTAGTTTAGTTAATTTAGATAGTTAGTTAGTTAAGTTTCTTAAGTTAGTTAGTTAAAATAGTTAAGTTAATTTAGTTAGTTGAATTAGTTTAGTTTGTTTAGTTAGTTTAGTTTGTTTAGTTTGTTTAGTTATTTAGTTTGTTTAAAAATCCCAATAAGGGTTTAGAGAGTTAAGAATATAAGTAATAGAGCTAAGACAGAGTCTAGTAGAGGACACCAGACAGGAGAGACACCAGCGCTATAAATAGCTTCACAACGGGACACACTTGTATCAACCAAGGGAGCATTAAGTACAAGTGAGCGAGGGTTTCCCCAAGACATTGGGAAACTCGCCTCAACGAGTAACCGTGGAGTACCAGGTTACTCAAGTTAACTGGCCAGCGTGCTGGGACACCATGTACGCAAGACTCGCCAGCGCACGGAGGATCCAACGTCCGTGTTTGAACACGCAATGAGTAGCGTGAGGACAGACCAGGACTGAGACGACTAGAGAGTAGACGTGTTCCTTACGAATGCTATAAGTTTATAGACAATAGTGATTGTTAGGCTTTAGATTTCATTCAGTGATTAATAGTATCATTATCACCTCTTCATTGCATCTATGTAACGTACCATGTTGTTTATTGGCAATGAAGTATTCCGCTCGCAGAGCTTGTGTATCGCCAGCTCTAAATAAATTGCATTCCTTTTGCAAATGACACGAGTTATTATTTCGTGTGGTGCAAAAGTAGGGGAGTCCTGAAAGACCTGTCGCAAGCAAGTTGCTGACAGGCAGGACCCCAATTGGTGTCAGAAGTCCCTGAACCAACGTCAACAGGCAATTGGTGTCAGAAGTCCCTGAACCAACGTCAACAGGCACCATTCGACATTATTTCTGTGTTAAAATATCTAAAATTAACGTAAATTAACGATCAATGGCAGAAATGATTTTGTTTTGTGAATAACGTGAGGGATTAACACCATTACTACGTGATAATTAATATCATGCCATTTGTGGAGCTTGAACCACAATGAAGGAAGTTTAAGTTACAAATTGTGTTAGTCTACGAAAATTTATGAAAGTGATGAAAATGTATACAAATATGAATTTAGATTATCAAGCAAACCATCGTGTACATTTCATTTTGTGTGAGACGGCCATTAATGTCACCATTCATCAAAGTCAGGTAGATATTTGTACAAAATAAGTTCTTTTTGTACAAAGATAATATATTAGCTACTGAACGGAAGCCTTAGAACGTAGTTACACCAAACAAGATAGAAAGTGAAGACAAGACGACAGCGACTGTCATATGACGAATCATCTTACGAATCATGACAATCATTCAGACTATCATAACATTCATTCATTAACATCATTTATCATTATCTAGATCACATTTTTCATTCATCAGCCGCATGAAATATAAACATGTATTTACAGCATATGCATGTTTCTAAAGTATTGATGCTCTACTAAACAGAAGCATCCGTTCTGTTCTCAAGTCGATCATTTTTGTGTGTCCGGAAGACAGCGGTGGAACATCCCAAAGGCCGTATTTTCCGAAGAATTAGATGAGTACATTTTCGAATTACTTTTATATTCACTATGTTAATCATGCATCTTTTTTTTTCAGTGAGAATGTAAATAACTAACACATAACTACAAACCATTGTGTAAAACTACTGTGATATCATTGTTAACTAACATAAAGCCACAAAATGGCGTCATTAAATGATTGTATCCAGGCGGGCAAAGAAATGGGCCATACTGGAGAAAAATTAGAGAAGTGGGTAGATCAGAAATACAGAGAAGAATTAGCTCGACAAAAGGAAGAAACAGAGAGGAAAACTGCTCTACAGAGAGAAGAAATAGCTCGAACAGAAAAGAAGGCTACTCTAGAGAGAGACGAAAGAGCATTAGAAAGGCAACACCAAAAAGAGATGAAAGAAGTCGAGGAAGCCACCAAACAAAGACAGCTAGATTTAGATCATGCCACCAAACAAAAACAGCTAGATTTAGATCATGCCACCAAACAAAAACAGCTAGATTTAGAGGAAGCCACCAAACAGAAGCAGATACAGGTAGATTCAGAAACTAAATTAAAGATGAAGGAAATGGAGGTAGATTCAAACATACAGATAGCCTCTAGTAAACAAAAGAGCCAGGAAGAACAGAATAAGTTTAGTAAATATAAAGGCCTTATCAAACCATATAGCGTAGGGGATCAATATCAGCATGGACTGAGAATATAGAATTTCAACTTAAGAGCCAGAAAATACCATTGGAGGACTGGGAAATGATCTACATGAGAAATCTCAGTGGGGAGCCATTAAAGGTAATAGAATCAATACCTACAGAACTAAGGAACAATTATCAGTACATTCACGATAGGATCATGCAACACTTTCTTCTAGATGCCACTGGGTACCAAATTCAGTTCTCCCAAATAAAGCCAAAGGCAACTGAAACCTTCCAAGATTACGTCTCTAACGTGCAAAGCACATTTAATAAATGGACTAGGGCGGCGAAAGTGGGCAAAAACTTTGATAAATTACAAGATCTTATGGTAATGGACAATGTGATATCCACCGTCCCTACCCCTTTTGCGAAGATATTCCAACAATCAGATATCGAATCCATTGAGCAACTAGAAAAACGGGGGTCGGCATATTTTTCGTCTAATCGTGACATATTTAAGTCCACTACACATGATACAGAGATCACTGCTTTTGTTAAGAACGTACCGAGTAGATCTTATAATCAGAAAGAGTATCATAAGAAAGACAAACCGTACCAGAAGCCACCTCAATGTGGATATTGTAATTTGTTTCATCCTAGCTACTCTATGTGCAACAAGAACCTGGCATATCCGTCACACTTAGAAACAGTGTTAAAGAAGCAAGAAAGTAGAAGAACTTCATTTAAACGTGCTGTTAAATGTTACTTTTGTTCCAGCTGTGGCCACTATAGTAATCAATGTCTTGGTAGGCAACGAATGAAGGCAAATAATGCTGCGCTCATCGATACGTCATCAGACGATGATAATGAAATTGACTCGGAACTTGTAAATGTATTACCAGCGAGTGAATGTGAAAGTGTGGCAGTAGTTACTGACATATTAGATTTTAAGAAATGTGAAACATGTCACCAGTTTCATGCGGATGGTAAATTGAAATGTGGGCACGTGATACCATTCTCCAATGAAGATGCTAACGCAGCTAGTGCCTTCAGAGGTAAACTGAAGTTCTACGATGCACTGGTCAATGATCAACCATGCCATTGTTTACTCGATAGCGGCAGCACTTTACTTGGTTTAAGAAAAGAACTGGTTAGACTAGAAGATTACACGGGTGAATTTGTCAAATGCCGTACTTTCTCTGGAACCATTGAGAAATACCCACTGGCAAAAGCGCATATTAATACCCCGTTCCTTACCGGCACATTTACTTGCGCAATCCTGCAAGATCCGTGCACGGATCTGATTTTAGGCTGTTTAGCTTCATTGAAGCAATGTACTGACGACGACGTAATAGCCTGGAAACATACAAACATGGCTAATGCTGTAACAAGGTCAGATACGCAAACACACTATACTGACTTACAAAATGAGATGTTACAGCTGTTAACACCAAGCGGTGCCGATACCAACAGTACTCGACAAAAATTTATCGAGGCACAAAGCACCGACCAAACTATCGCACCTTATTTTAAATTGTTAGGTGAGCGAGCAAAAGTGACTAAAAATGCATCTTGGTATTTTAGAAAACATAACAGGATTCTCATGCGTTATTACACAAACAATAACCATGAAATTCAGCAAACGGTGTTACCTGTAACATACCGACAAAATGTGCTAAAGATCGCACATGAGTCACCGTTTGCTGGACATTTGGCCTATGGCAAAACCAGAGCCAGAATTTTGTCACACTTCTACTGGCCTAACTTCTGTACTGATATAAAAATTTTCTGTCGTTCATGTACTATTTGTCAACATCTTGTACGAAAGGGAAAGCATGTGACGGCCGAAGTTCAACGGTCAGTATTAGCATCTAGACCATTTGAGTGTGTAGCGGTCGATATTGTTGGACCCCTAAATCAGGTGTCAAGCAAAGGAAACCGATTCATACTTACTCTCGTGGATCTATGCACCAGGTGGATCGAAGCTATTCCACTAAAATACATCACCTCCAAAGATGTGGCAAATGTATTTTTGCACCTATTTTGTCGTTTTGGCTTCCCACGAACTATTCTATCGGATCGGGGAACGCAGTTTATTTCGGCTGCTACGCAAGCCTTAACAAAATTGTTAGGAATAGAGCAGCATTTCTGTACCCCGTACCACCCAATGAGCAACGGGATCATAGAAAAAATTAACGGGGATCTCAAACACATGCTGGCTAAAGTAACAGCAGAAAACCCATCTGATTGGGACACGCTATTGCCAGCAGTGCTATTTGCCCATAGAGAAATTCCGCACTCGAGTACGGGTTTCTCACCTTTTGAATTTGTTTATGGGGCGAACCCTCTAGGACCCCTAACAATTTACCATCAGCTAATTACTAGCTTACCAGAAAACCCAACATCAGTAACACCGTATGAGATGGTAACAGAGACACGCGATAGAATAATGAAAGCGTGTGTAATAGCCAAGGCATCTTTGGAGAGGAAAGTTCAGATGTACCGCGACTATGCAAATAAAGGTGCTAAAACTATACACCTTGAACCAAATCAGAAGGTTCTGCTGTTACTACCGGATAAACGTAATTTGTTACTAACATCGTGCCAAGGGCCATTCAACGTTGAACGTAAAATATCAGATGTCGATTATGAAATATCGATAAAAGGAAAATTAAAGATATTTCATATCAACATGCTGAAACCATACTTCTCACGACAAGAACTACAGACAGACGAACAAGATGCACCCACATCAATTAATCAGACGACAGACGTACACAACACAACTACACTAGGTAGGGCGACGCAGGACAACGACATCTCAAACACACTTAGCCAGGTAACACCACACACAGCTAGTACAACAACAGTACTGAACGAGACAGATGACGACGAAATAGAATTACCAGTCCCTACTGTAGACACGACTGGGACTATCGACAGCATAAAAATAGAAACCAAACTTACAGACGAGCAACGACGACAGATGATAGAATTAGTGACGGAGTATAGAGACATTTTCTCCGACATCCCAGGAAAGACAGACAGAATAGAACACTCCATTATTCTGACTGACAACACCCCAATCAAGTGTCGACCTTATTCCATCCCTCTAAATTATAGGGCTAATCTCGACAAGGAACCACTATCTCTTGAGTCGAGTGGATTAATTCAGAAATCTCGGTCAGAATATTCTTTCCCTATCGTCCTTGTCGCCAAAAAAGGACTCAACTATTCGACTCTGCGTCGATTATCGACGTTTGAACAAAGTAACCAAAATTGATGCTGAACCAATCCCAGCATGCGAGGATTTGATCCTTGATATGTCTACATCTCGCATATTTAGCAAACTCGACCTCACGAAAGGTTATTGGCAGGTCCCGATGCAAGAAAATTCTATTCCTTTAACAGTTTTCTCCACACCTTTAGGTCTCTATGAGTGGCGATTTCTTCCTTTCGGCCTTCGTAATGCTCCAGCGACTTTCGTCCGTCTAACTAGGGATCTTCTCCACGGGGTGACCAATACTTCTACATACATTGATGACATATGTATTCATACGGTAGACTGGACGTCACACCTACAGAAACTACGACATGTCTTCTACAGGTTGCGAGTATTCGGGCTTACAGTCAAGCCCACTAAAGTAGAGATGGGCGTGGAAGAGATTGACTTCCTAGGCCATACCATCTGCAGGGGCCCACTCAGAACAGATGAAAGAATCGTGACCAAGATTCTAAATTTGACTATGCCAACGACCAAGAAACAGGTCCGAAGTCTACTTGGACTTGTAAATTACTATAGTAAATTTATTCCCAATCTGGCGGAAATCACCAGTGTTTTTTCTAACATTTTGAAAGCTTCGGCTAAACTAAATGTGCAAGATGCAGGATTAATTAGTGCTCTATCAAAATTGAAATATTTATTCAGTGTTCCACCTATCTTGCGTTTGCCTAACCAAAATCTTACCTATTTCTTACGTACAGACGCAAGTGCTATCTCCATATCGGGAGTACTAGGACAGTTTTACGAAGGGAAGTTCCACCCAGTAATGTACGTAAGTCGTAAGATCAGCCCAGCTGAATCGAGATACTCAGCATCAGAATTGGAGGGCCTTAATCTATTGTGTTAGAAAACTTCATAGGTTTTTGGCAGGAGCACAGTTTGTGATCGAAACCGACAATTCTCCGTTGTCTGTTATGAAGTCTGGCATTCCCCACAACAACAGAGTCTACAGATGGGCTTTGATACTGCAGAACTATGCATTTACCATCCAGCATTTAAAGGGGAGATTGAACTCGTTGGCAGACACTTTGAGTCGACCGTCAACCATTGATATACCTGATGTACAGGAAGAGATCGACCAGAGATCACCAGAAACAGTGACACTGTAATTGCTAATTAGATCAGTGCCGTATGTGGTGAATAAGTTACACTGTAAGTGCGTTATCATCGCCAAGCTGATAAAACTGTGTAAGAGTAACAGTGCCATTAGGAGTGAAACGAACAGACGCATAAGTAGTATGTCTGCAGCGCTAACACATATATAAGCCATATCTACAGTGAAGTGTTAGCTGTGAACCTACATAAATTGGTAGGGAACTATATATATATATACACTATCCAGGAAGGAGAGCATATAAGGCTTTGGCTAAATGAACTATGATATGAGAATAGTCTACAAAGAACAGTGCTCCATCTTCACACATGAAAGGACGACATTAGTTAGTGTAATTATATATAGAAATGTAACTGTGATATGTATACAATAATGTTTTAAAAACAGTACACATAACTTCATTTTTCTATGAATAATTGAATTGCAAAATGTTCAAGTACATATATAACTTTATTTATCTTATTTGATAGTTATAAGTCACCATCATTTAGTTAAAAACCCATTTAAGTTAATACCAAGAATATAAATGCAATTGTTAGATATTACTCTACCTTATCATCGCATAATCATAATCATTTATAAAGTCATTTATTTAAAATATCATTTCTAAACTAACCCAACCATTTAGGAATTAACATCATTTCATTTACCAATAACACTTTAAGGTAACTAACCCAATTTGCTTAAATGTAATTAATTAGTTAGATTATTTCCCTTAGGATAAATTGAGAACAGCACACCAAATTACAGTAGTTAGTATTACAGGATCGGTAACAAACCATCCTCACAAACTTGTATATTTTGTATAGGCATGACACGTGCAAACAAACCGCACAGTCAGTTGACGTGAAAACTTGTATAATTCAGCCAATCATTTAATGTAAATATGTAATGTTCATTTATTTGATGCTATGAACCAGATTTTAATGACGATCGAATGTTTTAGCAAAAGAATGGTATGAAATTGGATGAAAGATGTGTAAATGAGAGGAGAGAATGTATACAATACTAAACATTGAAAGAGAGAGACAGAGAAAGGTAGCGGCAAAATTTTTGTTCACCGCTTAAAACGTCTTGTTATGACTTGTCTGTGTCAATCTGTGTAACCAATGTGTTGTCAAGTTTTATGTGTGTTACTGCTATACTTTAGTAGATTAAATAGGGAAAATACTTTGAGCATCTTGAAACGGAATTGTGGTCATAAATAAGAATAACAAACATTTGTAGCCACAATAAACCGATTTACGAAGGAATACACACATGTAGTATTGAAACGCATACACATTTTAGCAAATTAAGTACACTGTAGTTTATTAGGAAACACGCAAACAAACAGGAAAACGAACACATAAGAGTTGCATACACCATTTGTTTCAAAGAACAGTAACTCGAATCAGGGGACACAATAACTTCTTAAAAACCTTAATGTAACATTGAAAATATGTCTTCACAAGCGGAAGCGAGAAGGTGAAGAGTAGAACTTTATGTATACGAGTTGGAGTTGATATTATTGGGAACATGAACATTTAATGCTCATGTGTTGTACTCATAACTGAGTCAACTTGTATTGGGTTGTCATTTTGGGCAATATGAGGACAGGTCAAAAGACATAAGTCAACGGACAGAAGTCAGAAGGCAGAGGGTCATAAGACGGAAGTCAGGACATAAGTCATAAGACAACGGTTCCGGATCAAAACAATTCCCAAGAAGATCTATAGCCAACTATACTGATACGATGGGCTACTAAATTAGCCGAGTGAAGAAATAGAACAGTGTGAGTGTGACGAGTTCACCTTGGGTAGTGAGAGTGAACCACACCCGCGGTGTCTCTGACACTCCCGTGTATTCTAGCCCCAGGGGTTGGATGAGCAGATACACATTTTTACTCTGTGGTTGATCTCATATTAGTTAATTACGTCTACAAGCCCCTCCAGATTCTAGACCCCCACTAACTACCTACACCTGTGGAACAATGAACACTGAGGCATCGTCCGAGACCACACTCCATCATTATACAAAGAGCAAGTCAACTTACATAAAGTTTATTCTACCCTTGAGAATATAGAACTGAAATGAACATCCTGATAGAAGAATCTATTTACACAAATAGAAGATAGAATAGAGATAGACTCAGAGATGTAGGTATCTTCATCGAGTTGAGAAGTAGATTGGATGCAGATGTCCCGTCCAGTCGGTCCGCCACTCACCCGGCTTCCTTCCAGTGAGATGACTAGAACCTTGGAGACCACTCTGTCTCCAGAGCGTAGATCCACAACACTAGAGTCACTGCTGGACCACACTTCACTGGACCAACTGCATCTATATCACTCCCACGGAGTCACTGTTAATACACTTCTCACACAATACCAGTTGGGAGACAATCCGCCTGGAATTGCTCCAAGTATTATTCCCTTCGATGAACTTAAACACTGACCAAGCTAATGGTCTATCAATCAGAACACAGTCTTACTGCAGAACCGCTATGGTATTGACCAATTTAATGGTCCCTTTTTCACAGCACCGGAACATGAATGGAAAAGTGTCCCAGACCAATTCAATGGTCCCCTACAGTCACACTGCTTGTAGAATCAGATATGGCTACAGAATTGTCACTGAGTCCTTCTAGAACACAGTTGATAATCTTGATACTGCAACAGTACATTAATAGAATCAGACATCTATTTCACAGCAACAATTCAGGTTGGACTATAATCCCATAGTCCCTTCCACCGGATTATCTGGACACAAGTCACTAACTGGTGAAGTTCTTCTCAAGACCTGCCACTAGAGCTGTCCAAAGAACCATTCAAGTGTCTGAAGATCAGTTACTTCTGCGTTTAGGCAGAACCCCCGTCAACTAGACGGACCGGTGTTCCCTGGCGTTGAGCATGATTACTCAACATGCTGAACTGTTCATGGAAAAACAGAGTGTCGTCTATTTATCAGAATAATCACAAACCAACACTTCTCACACGGGCACCTTCAGGGTGGTTGTATGTCTTGAGGCAACCTTCCCTCATGGTGAATCAACTTGGGTACCTGATGTGGTTGAGTCTGGCGTGATAAGTAAAGAACTGAACCCTTCGCTCTGTCACACGAAGTGGTTTCCTGCCAACAACATTATAGTTGACTGGTTCCTCAACAGGCAAACTCCTGAAAAGGAAGAGCGACCGGTGAGAGTATACTGGCCCAAACATAAGTCCCCATGCATCCTACCAATACCTACTCAACTCTCAGTCATGCTACTTAGTTATGCATATAACTAAAGCATTATCTCTATATGGAGAGTAGTACAGCATGGGTTCACAAATGTCAGCTGGCCTCACAGAACAGCCCGTCAAACAGAGCAAGACATCAGAATGACGAGTCTGATCTTTGGTCTCACCTCTCCCTAATCATCTACCAGTCGTCGCTAACGTCAGTAGTGATACAAGGCTGTTATTATAGTTCTAAGTTAATCGAACTAAACATAGGTAAAGAGTCCCTGGACTCGTTCCTAACATCATCAATGTACATTAAGAAACATAAGCTGGATCAATATCCCATCCCTCGGGATATAGGAATAGGACATGATCACATCCACTATGTACACAAGCCTGTTTGCTGGTGGGACCACCTGCCCCTGCCCTAGCAAACTCTTCTTATCGGACTCCGCCTTAGAGTCAAGAAGCCTTCTTGAGAATACATGTTCCCCACATGTTCCAAGGGTAATCTTCCAGTTCTGTCCTCCCCAAGTGGGTTAGCCTTGGCATGGATGGAACTTCATCGTTGGCTTGGCCTACCAACACATACTTTCATAACTTGCTTTTACCTCCCCCATACTCTATATTTCCCCAGTCTCATGCAGCCTCCTTGCATCCTTCCATACTTCCAGCACCTGAGCATTCACTCACACTAGCGCCAGTACGAAAGAGACAGGATAGCTGAGACAAGATTTCAGAACGCACATTTATATCGCGACGGCACGCAGTGTTATCTCGCGACGACCTATTCGGCGTTCGGACTTACTCCAGGAAGTATCACATGCCATGATCTAATATATATGCACACAATGTCCCATCATATATATATATATATATAGCACCAAAGCAACTTACCTTGACACAGAAATCCGCTGTTCCACACAATGAATTCACTATTAAGTTATTACACCATAGTTACATCATTCCTGGTGGCACAGAACTAAGTTCTTCCTTTACTTAGTAACTAAGCACAATTTTGTCTGAAACTCCACCTACCCACTTACCTGGTTTTCTAACCGTACTTCGGCTTCAGCAACTGACTGAACTAATCTAGGTTTCCATCCGGCACAAGTAACTAGGTTTTATTCTAACACAGCAACCTAATAGATGTAACGATTGTCAAAATATGATACACATATTTGGAACCCAAATCGCCTACATCACAATACGGCGTTTCTAACAGCTGTTTCGCAAGCACACGGTAAACAAACACGATTCGCCTTCAACTGCGTTATCGATCGGTTTGCTAATTAGTATGCAAGGACATCCGCATAGGAAATGAGGTTAGAACAATGGCGTTTGGAACACACGTACAAAGTTAAATGAATTAAACAAATCTCTACCTGGAATCGGAACTCAGACCTCCAGTCAGCTTTCGAACTGTTTCAAGGGCTTCTCAGCTTCCTTATAATGACAGTCAGCCGAATCATGGTTGAGGAGAGACGCACCACAAAATTGGCTCAAATCAGGCCGGCGTCTGTTCTGTTTCAACGACAGTAAGTGAATGACTGCTTTAGCCACATTCCCGCTTCGTGCCAACTCAATGCGCACGAGAAGCGAGTGCTTCTAGAGAAAAGATACTTTCTCGGGGAAAACGTCATTCCCCCCTAGAGTTTCTAGATCTCTCTGCACGAGAATTTAGAGCGATACCCAGCATCACGGGTTACTCGAATTTCGGTGTTTCGAGAATATTCTAGATCGTAAGTCTTTCATCGGCTTCCCTCAGTCTATTCTTAGCTGGGAAAGTCCCCGATGACGCGCCAAAATAGTGCGGGATCTTGACGACGCAAGACAGATAATCGCGTTTTGTCACATAGGGCCCCACTTTAAGAGGATCGACCCCGTCGTTCCACTTCTACGCAGAAGCTGTCTATGTCGTTCGTTCTTTCTTCTTAGAGACCGGATGGCGGGTGAGGAAGTCTAACCCGTCAATATTGTATAGAATAGTTTTACCACATTAGGTGGGGTGACAAGCTATTCAGTATCACGGGTGATCAACGCCTACTCCGCTACTGCGATCGGGCATCTCGCAGTGTCTTGCGGAACAGAGCTCCCGTTTCGATCTGATTTAACGATCGTTCCTGCCAGAGTTTACTGGACTTCTGCAACTCCAGCTTCCCCTTTCGAGGACCCAGCTGGATTGCAGTCGGTCGGATTGAGGGACCAAGGGTCTGTGTCTGTTCTGACACAACCCACCTCTTCCGACCACGGTTCTCAGTGTAGCTAGCACTGCGGGTGTTCCTTTGGCCGGTCATGTTCCCCCGAGCACCGGGCTGAACCGAAGAAGGTACCTGCACATACATATAGGACTGCCTATGGTGTGACAGGCTTTCCGCTACCTGACCTGAACCCCGAACCGGTCTTTCAGCGAATCTCTGCGCCCTTGGGCTGTTAGACTTATCATCGGGTTTCCCCTCATAGCGCATGAGGAGACTGGAATGGAAAGTAGAAGACTTTCCCAGGATCACCACTCCATAGTGCTTGTGGAGCCCCACTTTATCCACTAGGAATGGGCCCTGCCACCCGATTTCGAATTCGTTCCCCTCGATTGGGAGGAGTACTAGAACTCGGTCTCCAACCTCTAAGGATATCTTCGTCTTCGTCCGTTTCTCAAGTGTGCATTTACTGCACTCAGGACAAGACCTAATATACCTGCGCACGTCGCCTGTCATTCCCGGCCACCAATAGTACCGGGATAGACATTTACCGGTTGTCCCTACCGTCAGATGTCCGGTTGGGGACCTGACATGTACCGTTCGCAGCAGATTAGCTCTGAAGCTATCAGGAACCAACTTACGATCCCTCTGCCTTCTCTCTGATCCGGTCTGAATTAACGGTGACCGGGTTTCAGATTCGAACTTACCCTGAGTTAACGGGTGTGTATTGTTGGGCAACCGTTCTGAACAAGGACACTCCGTCGCATCCTTGCTCCGAGCAGTACTCATTCCATCCGGGTGAGTATTTCGGAGACTTACCTTTTCTAGACCCTCTTCCTCTGTACCTCTGACCTGCCTAGACTTATGGATGCTAGGGTGTTCTGGTTCACCCAGAAACACGTACTTCCGGCCAAGAATTAGGGGATAGAGAGGATCCGGTACGACTGCCGCCTGAATGCGTCCAGTAACGTACTTGCTCCGAATCTCCACATTGGCAATCGGGCAACGTAGCGCTACAGCACTCCTACTGGCTGGCTGTATCTCCGTCATCTCCCCGGTGAGTTGCTCTGGGCCTGTCAGGTGGGATGCAATTACAGATGAAAATTGCAATCCTGTGTCGTAGAGGCACAACACCTGTTGCCCATTCACTTCTACTTCCTCAACCACTGGAGGTCGCTCTGGTTCTCCATTCCCATCAACCGTCTTCACTTTCCTGCAAGGTCTATCCCTAACCTCTGCAAGACAAGCAAAGTGAAAGTCCTTGGGCTTACTCCTACCCTCACTCGTATTGTGAGTGCTGGACTTGCAGAATTTGCACCATCGTTCACTCCACTTCCTCTTTGGAGAACTAGGTGGGCTATTCTTACCTTGGTTGACGTTAGAGATCTTCTCTAAAGAGTTTACCTGTTTCTTGGGTTCATCAGAACCTCTGTTCTTTTTCTTTGACTTCTTTGACTTACCTTGATCCTTATCTTTCGATCTCGGATCGGTTGGACTGGTATCCCCAGTCTCGCCATAGACTTCAACGTATCTTTCGGCTAACTTGGTGACTATATCCAATCTCTCAGCCCCATTCTCACCTAAGAAGTTTCGCAAGGGTTTAGACATTTGCATTCGCATCTGATCTACAACCATCAACTCACGCAAACTTTCATACTCCTCTTTAAATCCGGCCAAGGCCATCCACTTAAGAAGGTATGAGTTCAATCTCACACTGTATGATGAAAACAGTTCACCAGGTTCTCGCTTCGCAGTCCGAAACTTCCTTCGGTATGAGTGCGCTGTGATCTCGAATCTCTTCAAGAGAGCCGCTTTCAGTGCCGGGTAATCATTCTGTAGACCCGGTGGCAAGCGTGCATACACCTCATAACCTTCGGCACGGAGTCCCTGGGAGAGTTTTAAACACCATTTCTGTTTGTCTAGTCCCATTGCAATAGCCATGGCCTCATACTTCTCTAAGTATTGGTCTATCCGCTCCTTCTCGGGTTCGAACGGCTGTAAAGGCCATTTCATAGCCTGGTATTCACGCCTACTGGTTGACTCTGAGCCAGGAGGTACACCTCCTCCCATAGCTCCATCAGTTACACCTGTAGCAGGCACTTGTGCCTCAAGTAGCTTCATTCGATACTCATGGTCACGTTTTTCTTTCGCGGCTTCCAACTCAAGCCGTTTCATCTCAGTATCAGCCGCTATCCTCTTTTCCTCAAGAGCCACTCTACTGGCTTCCAGTTCTCTTTCTGCTCTCCTCCTCTCTCTTTCCTCTTGGCGAAAATTTCTTTCCACCTCTTGCACATAGGATTTCAAAGCATCTCCCTCTAGACCAGACTTACGTCCAGTTTCCTGAACTTTGTCTAAGTCTAACTCTTGGGTAGACATGTTGACTATGATATGTGGGTACTCAAGTATGTGTGGGTGAAGCACTACAATGAATCCATAATCAATAGTACTAACTAATCACCACAACACAAATGTCTGTCAGGCAGTTAGGAGATAGGTAGAAGTAGTAGAATCTTATGTAGACTGAAGTAGAGGATAAAGACTAAGTCCCTATCCCTATGTGAGAGGTCTACAACACACAGCGATCTTGGAATAATCCCGGACGAGCCCCCACTCTGTATGGGCTGTGACGAGTTCACCTTGGGTAGTGAGAGTGAACCACTCCCGCGGTGTCTCTGACACTCCCGTGTATTCTAGCCCCAGGGGTTGGATGAGCAGATACACATTTTTACTCTGTGGTTGATCTCATATTAGTTAATTACGTCTACAAGCCCCTCCAGATTCTAGACCCCCACTAACTACCTACACCTGTGGAACAATGAACACTGAGGCATCGTCCGAGACCACACTCCATCATTATACAAAGAGCAAGTCAACTTACATAAAGTTTATTCTACCCTTGAGAATATAGAACTGAAATGAACATCCTGATAGAAGAATCTATTTACACAAATAGAAGATAGAATAGAGATAGACTCAGAGATGTAGGTATCTTCATCGAGTTGAGAAGTAGATTGGATGCAGATGTCCCGTCCAGTCGGTCCGCCACTCACCCGGCTTCCTTCCAGTGAGATGACTAGAACCTTGGAGACCACTCTGTCTCCAGAGCGTAGATCCACAACACTAGAGTCACTGCTGGACCACACTTCACTGGACCAACTGCATCTATATCACTCCCACGGAGTCACTGTTAATACACTTCTCACACAATACCAGTTGGGAGACAATCCGCCTGGAATTGCTCCAAGTATTATTCCCTTCGATGAACTTAAACACTGACCAAGCTAATGGTCTATCAATCAGAACACAGTCTTACTGCAGAACCGCTATGGTATTGACCAATTTAATGGTCCCTTTTTCACAGCACCGGAACATGAATGGAAAAGTGTCCCAGACCAATTCAATGGTCCCCTACAGTCACACTGCTTGTAGAATCAGATATGGCTACAGAATTGTCACTGAGTCCTTCTAGAACACAGTTGATAATCTTGATACTGCAACAGTACATTAATAGAATCAGACATCTATTTCACAGCAACAATTCAGGTTGGACTATAATCCCATAGTCCCTTCCACCGGATTATCTGGACACAAGTCACTAACTGGTGAAGTTCTTCTCAAGACCTGCCACTAGAGCTGTCCAAAGAACCATTCAAGTGTCTGAAGATCAGTTACTTCTGCGTTTAGGCAGAACCCCCGTCAACTAGACGGACCGGTGTTCCCTGGCGTTGAGCATGATTACTCAACATGCTGAACTGTTCATGGAAAAACAGAGTGTCGTCTATTTATCAGAATAATCACAAACCAACACTTCTCACACGGGCACCTTCAGGGTGGTTGTATGTCTTGAGGCAACCTTCCCTCATGGTGAATCAACTTGGGTACCTGATGTGGTTGAGTCTGGCGTGATAAGTAAAGAACTGAACCCTTCGCTCTGTCACACGAAGTGGTTTCCTGCCAACAACATTATAGTTGACTGGTTCCTCAACAGGCAAACTCCTGAAAAGGAAGAGCGACCGGTGAGAGTATACTGGCCCAAACATAAGTCCCCATGCATCCTACCAATACCTACTCAACTCTCAGTCATGCTACTTAGTTATGCATATAACTAAAGCATTATCTCTATATGGAGAGTAGTACAGCATGGGTTCACAAATGTCAGCTGGCCTCACAGAACAGCCCGTCAAACAGAGCAAGACATCAGAATGACGAGTCTGATCTTTGGTCTCACCTCTCCCTAATCATCTACCAGTCGTCGCTAACGTCAGTAGTGATACAAGGCTGTTATTATAGTTCTAAGTTAATCGAACTAAACATAGGTAAAGAGTCCCTGGACTCGTTCCTAACATCATCAATGTACATTAAGAAACATAAGCTGGATCAATATCCCATCCCTCGGGATATAGGAATAGGACATGATCACATCCACTATGTACACAAGCCTGTTTGCTGGTGGGACCACCTGCCCCTGCCCTAGCAAACTCTTCTTATCGGACTCCGCCTTAGAGTCAAGAAGCCTTCTTGAGAATACATGTTCCCCACATGTTCCAAGGGTAATCTTCCAGTTCTGTCCTCCCCAAGTGGGTTAGCCTTGGCATGGATGGAACTTCATCGTTGGCTTGGCCTACCAACACATACTTTCATAACTTGCTTTTACCTCCCCCATACTCTATATTTCCCCAGTCTCATGCAGCCTCCTTGCATCCTTCCATACTTCCAGCACCTGAGCATTCACTCACACTAGCGCCAGTACGAAAGAGACAGGATAGCTGAGACAAGATTTCAGAACGCACATTTATATCGCGACGGCACGCAGTGTTATCTCGCGACGACCTATTCGGCGTTCGGACTTACTCCAGGAAGTATCACATGCCATGATCTAATATATATGCACACAATGTCCCATCATATATATATATATATATAGCACCAAAGCAACTTACCTTGACACAGAAATCCGCTGTTCCACACAATGAATTCACTATTAAGTTATTACACCATAGTTACATCATTCCTGGTGGCACAGAACTAAGTTCTTCCTTTACTTAGTAACTAAGCACAATTTTGTCTGAAACTCCACCTACCCACTTACCTGGTTTTCTAACCGTACTTCGGCTTCAGCAACTGACTGAACTAATCTAGGTTTCCATCCGGCACAAGTAACTAGGTTTTATTCTAACACAGCAACCTAATAGATGTAACGATTGTCAAAATATGATACACATATTTGGAACCCAAATCGCCTACATCACAATACGGCGTTTCTAACAGCTGTTTCGCAAGCACACGGTAAACAAACACGATTCGCCTTCAACTGCGTTATCGATCGGTTTGCTAATTAGTATGCAAGGACATCCGCATAGGAAATGAGGTTAGAACAATGGCGTTTGGAACACACGTACAAAGTTAAATGAATTAAACAAATCTCTACCTGGAATCGGAACTCAGACCTCCAGTCAGCTTTCGAACTGTTTCAAGGGCTTCTCAGCTTCCTTATAATGACAGTCAGCCGAATCATGGTTGAGGAGAGACGCACCACAAAATTGGCTCAAATCAGGCCGGCGTCTGTTCTGTTTCAACGACAGTAAGTGAATGACTGCTTTAGCCACATTCCCGCTTCGTGCCAACTCAATGCGCACGAGAAGCGAGTGCTTCTAGAGAAAAGATACTTTCTCGGGGAAAACGTCATTCCCCCCTAGAGTTTCTAGATCTCTCTGCACGAGAATTTAGAGCGATACCCAGCATCACGGGTTACTCGAATTTCGGTGTTTCGAGAATATTCTAGATCGTAAGTCTTTCATCGGCTTCCCTCAGTCTATTCTTAGCTGGGAAAGTCCCCGATGACGCGCCAAAATAGTGCGGGATCTTGACGACGCAAGACAGATAATCGCGTTTTGTCACAGTGAGTAAGGAAAGGAGAGAGCTTGTTCTATCCCCAGAAAAGAGATTTACAACTTATTGGATCTTTGACAAAATTGGACAGCCAATTTTTTTGTGACCATACAACGTGTTACAAGCATGAGTCAAAGGGTTGTAACACTACACAGAGGGGAGAGGAGCCTGTCAAAAATCCCAATAAGCGTTTAGAGAGTTAAGAATATAAGTAATAGAGCTAAGACAGAGTCTAGTAGAGGACACCAGACAGGAGAGACACCAGCGCTATAAATAGCTTCACAGCGGGACACACTTGTGTCAACCAAGTTAGCATTAAGTACAAGTGAGCGAGGGTTTCCCCAAGACATTGGGAAACTCGCCTCAAAGAGTAACCGTGGAGTACCAGGTTACTCAAGTTAACTGGCCAGCGTGCTGGGACACCATGCACGCAAGACTCGCCAGCGCACGGAGGATCCAACGTCCGTGTTTGAACACGCAATGAGTAGCGTGAGGACAGACCAGGACTGAGACGACTAGAGAGTAGACGTGTTCCTTACGAATGCTATAAGTTTATAGACAATAGTGATTGTTAGGCTTTAGATTTCATTCAGTGATTAATAGTATCATTATCACCTCTTCATTGCATCTATGTAACGTACCATGTTGTTTATTGGCAATGAAGTATTCCGCTCGCAGAGCTTGTGTATCGCCAGCTCTAAATAAATTGCATTCCTTTTGCAAATGACATGAGTTATTATTTCGTGTGGTGCAAAAGTAGGGGAGTCCTGAAAGACCTGTCGCAAGCAAGTTGCTGACACTTAAGTTAGTTAGTTAAAATAGTTAAGTTAATTTAGTTAGTTGAGTTAGTTTAGTTTGTTTAGTTTGTTTAGTTTGTTTAGTTTGTTTAGTTATTTAGTTTGTTTAGTTATTTAGTTTGTTTAGTTATTTAGTTTGTTTAGTTAGTTAGTTTAGTTAGTTAGTTTAGTTAGTTTAGTTAGTTAGTTAGTTTAGTTAATTGTTAGTTTAGTTAGTTAGTTTAGTTAGTTAGTTTAGTTAGTTAGTTAGTTAGGTAGTTTAGTTAGTCTTGTTTTTCTTTAGTTGCATGTCCCTTACAGAACGTAGCAGTCAACCCAAGCATATTTGGCTATTCGTGATTCCTGGGCAAGTTTTACGTTCAGTAGTTTGCTATTGCTTTCTGAACGACCGGCTCCTATACCTTTTTTCGAAATAAACAAGCACCGCTGTGTTTCGAACCCGGGTAAACGGGATTACGAATCGCGTTCGTATTTCCATCGCCACGGAGATGAGTATATAAATGTTACAATATCCTTAGATTTTCTATCGCACTATGAGTATATCAATGTTACAATATCTTTTGCTTTACAATCGCACTATGAGTACGTACATGTTATAGCATCCTTAGATCTTCTGTCGCACTATGAGTATATGAATGTTACAATAACATTAGTTTTGCTATCGCACTATGAGTATATGAATGTTACAATAACACTAAGTTTGCTGTCCCACTATGAGTACATAAATGTTACAATATCTTTAGATTTTCTATCGCACTATGAGTATATGAATGTTACAATATCCTTAGATTTACTATCGCACCATGAGTATATACATGTTATAGTATCCTTAGATCTTCTGTCGCACTACGAGTATATGAATGTTACAATAACATTAGTTTTGCTATCGCACTATGAGTATATGAATATTACAATAATACTAGATTTGCTGTCGCACTATGAGTATATAAATGTTACAATATCCTTAGATTTTCTGTCGCACTATGAGTATATAAATGTTACAATATCCTTAGATTTTCTGTCGCACTATGAGTATATTAATGTACTAATTGCCCCAGCTTTGCTGTACGGAGACAGAGAGAGTATGGATATTTTTACGCTAGAATGTGTCCTAACATTAAAACTTCACATTTCCCTAAGGCACGTTTTCCTAGAAAGGCTCGTAATCCTGCACATGTCGCAATCTGTTCTAATAAGTGCAAACATATATAATATGAAAAGTATTTGACTGGCCGACATTTTAGAAACCGTCTTAGGGACATTAAAAAGTAGTGCAGCTTTACATAACAGAGTTACGACACATACAGAACGTTGCGGCGGTTAGCCTTCATCAGCAAACAAACACATTCACAAACACAACATACAGTCAAGGAGAACTCCTGTGACTACATTAGAAGGTGATGACAGGACAAGAGGAACAAATGCATGGAAAAATGGAAGCAATGAAGAGAAAATGAGAATTGAAAAAATGTTAATTGAAAAGAATGTTAGTCGAAGAAAATGTTTAATAGAAAAACTGTTTATAGAGAAAAAAAAACTGCATACTCACCTCACGTACGGATCTGCAAATGACCACGGAAATCTCGGGTGTATCCACACACGGCGCCGGATGCCACGGCCCAGCGAGCACATAGAAAGACGGGGGCGGGGCAGGAGGCGTGCAAAATCGACCACGACCCCATTGTGCCGCTGGTCCGGGTGGACCGGTGCGCATGAACACGCGCACACACACAGACACACTTCAACAGACAAAATGCTAATGTATGTGGACATATGTACAGTCTATGCAAGAAGAGAGAGAGAGAGAGAGAGAGAGAGGAGAGCGAGAGAGAGAGACAGACAGAGAGAGACAGAGAGAGACACAGAGAGGAAAAGTGCCTGCGACCTACCACATGGGGTATATTGTAGCCTACGAAATAGTCAGTATGGTTGCTAGTCATACAACGCGCTTCAGGAGCCCCTCGCCCAGTGCTCGAGTTGTTGGGGTTGTGTAAGATCCAACTACTGGCAATACACGTGAAGAAGGTATGCACAGAGAAGCCAGATGTAAGAGGAGAGAGAGAAGGAGAGAGAGTGAGAGAGAGAGCGAAAGGGGGGAGAGAGGGGGAGAGAGAAGGGGAGAGAGAGGGGGAGAGAGAGGGAGAGAGAGGGAGAAGAGAGAGGGGGAGAGAGAGAGAAGGGGAGAGGGAGGGGAGAGAGAGAGAGGGGGAGAGATAGAGAGAAAGGGAGAGAAAGAGAGGGGGAGAGGAAGGGAGAGAGGGAGAGAGAGAGGGAGAGAGCGAGAGAGGGTGAGAGCGAGAGAGGGGGAGGGCAAGAGAGAGATCAAGAGAGGGAAAGAGAGAGGGAGAGGGGCGAGGGCAAGAGAGAGATCAAGAGAGGGAGAGAGAGCGCGAGAGAGAGTGAGAGAGGAGGAGAGAGAGCGAGAGAGGGGAGAGCGAGAGAAAGAGGGAGAGAGCGAGAGGGTGAAAGAGAGAGAGGGTGAGAGAGAGGGAGAGAGCGAGAGAGAGAGAAAGAGAGAGAGAGAGAGTAAAAGTGCCTGTGATATACCACATGAGGCATGTGGGGCGCGTCAGTCTACGCGTACGACGTTTCCCTCGTACTGTACCCTATGTGTGGCGTGTCGTAGGCTCTTTTCCGATCTCTCTCTCTCTCTCTCTCGATCTCTCTCAATCTCTCTCTCTCATTCTCTCTCAACAATAGTGCTTCTCTGTGCCTACCTATGCCATGTGTGGCGTGTCGTAGGCTCTTTTCCAACTCTCTCTCTCTTTCTCTCTCTCTCTCTCTCTCTCTCTCTCTCTCTCTCTCTCTTCCATCTTGTTTCTCGGTGTCTACCTATTCCAACTATATTGCTGGTGGTCTGATGTTACACAGCCTCAATAACACAACCACTGGGGGGGGGGGGTTGATCCTCATATACGTTGTATAAAAATCACCCTTGCTGGCTCTATTTCATAGGGGACAGTATGAGTGAAGCCTCGTATATGTAGACCGATCGACCCCATACACATCCGGTGGCGTGCCGTAGGCACTTCTCCAATCTCTATCTCTTTCTCTTTCTCTCTCTCTCTCTCTCTCTCTCTCTCTCTCTCTCTCTCTCTCTCTCTTCCATCTTGCTTCTCTGTGCCTACATGTTCCAACTATATTGCCGGTGGTCTGATTTTAACACAACCACTGAGTGATTTGATCCTCAAATACGTTGTATAACAATCAACCTTACTGCCCCGAATTCATAGGGAACAGTATGAGTGAAGCCTCGTATTTGTAGACCGACCGACCCCGCATACATCAGGGGCGTGTCGTAGGCACTTTTCTCTCTCTCTCTCTCTCTCTCTCTCTCTCTCTCTCTCTCTCTCTCTCTCTCTCTCTCTCTCTCTCTCTCTCTTCCATCTTTCTTCTCTGTGCCTACATATTCCAACTATAGTGCCAGTGATCTGATTTTAAAACTACCACTGGATGATTTGATCCTCAAATACGTTGTATAACAATCAACCTTACTGCCCCGAATTCATAGGGAACAGTATGAGTGAAGCCTCGTATTTGTAGACCGACCGACCCCGCATACATCAGGGGCGTGTCGTAGGCACTTTTCCTCTCTCTCTCTCTCTCTCTCTCTCTCTCTCTCTCTCTCTGTCTCTCTCTCTCTCTCTGTCTCTCTCTCTCTCCATCAGGCTTCTCTGTACCCACATATTCCAACTATATTGCCGATGGTCTGACTTTAACACAACCACTGGGAGATTTGATCCTCAAATTCGTGGTATAGCAAGTAACCTTACTACCTCTATTCCATAGAGAACAGTATGAGTGAAGCCTCGCATTTGTAGACCTACCCACTCCGCATTCCTCATGCGGTATATCGCATGCAGTTTTCCTCTCTCTCTCTCTCTCTCTCTCTCTCTCTCTCTCTCTCTCTCTCTCTCTCTCTTTACATCTTGCTTCTCTGTGCCTACCTACTTCACTTGTATTACCAGTAGTTGGATCTCACACAGCCCCATCAACTCGTACACTGGGCGAGTGGCTCCTGAAGTGTGCTTTGTAACAATCAACCATACTGACCATTTCATAGGGTACAGTACGAGGGAAACGTCGTACGTGTAGACTGACGCGCCCCACATGCCTCATGTGGTATATCACAGGCACTTCTCCTCTCTCTCTCTCTCTCTCTCTCTCTCTCTCTCTCTCTCTCTCTCTCTCTCCTTACATCTTGCTTCTATGTGCCCACCCACTTCACGTGTATTACCAGTGGTTGTATCTCACACAGCCCTAACAACTCAAACACTGGGCGAGAGGCTCCTGAAGTGTGCTGGGTAATAATTAACCATACTGACTATTTCATAGGGTACAGTACGAGGGAAACGTCGTACGCGTAGGCTGACGCGCCCCACATGCCTCATGTGGTATATCACAGGCACTTTTCCTCTCTCTCTCTCTTTCTCTCTCTCTCTCTCTCGCTCTCTCCCTCTCTCTCACCTTCTCTCTCTTTCACCATCTCGCTCTCTCGCTCTCTCTCTCGCTCTCCCCTCTCTCGCTCTCTCTCCTCCTCTCTCACTCCCTCTCTCTCGCTCTCTCTCCCTCTCTCACTCCCTCTCGCGCTCTCTCTCCCTCTCTCTCCCTCTCTTGATCTCTCTCTTGCCCTCCCCCTCTCTCCCTCTCTCTCTCCCTCTCTTGATCTCTCTCTTGCCCTCCCCCTCTCTCGCTCTCACCCTCTCTCACTCTCTCCCTCTCTCTCCCCTCTCTCTCTTCCTCTCCCCCTCTCTCTCCCTTTCACTCTATCTCTCTCCCTCTCTCTCTCTCTCTCCCTCTCTCCCTCTCCCTCCCCCCTCTCTCTCCCTCTCTCTCTTCTCCCTCTCTCCCCCTCTCTCTCCCCCTCTCTCCCCCCTTTCGCTCTCTCTCTCACTCTCTCTCTCTCTCCCTCTCTCTCTCCTCTTACATCTGGCTTCTCTGTGCATACCTTCTTCACGTGCATTGCCAGTAGTTGGATCTTACACAACTCCAACAACTCGAGCACTGGGCGAGGGGCTCCTGAAGCGCGTTGTATGACTAGCAACCATACTGACTATTTCGTAGGTTACAATATACCCCATGTGGTAGGTCGCAGGCACTTTTCCTCTCTGTGTCTCTCTCTGTCTCTCTCTGTCTGTCTCTCTCTCGCTCTCCTCTCTCTCTCTCTCTCTCTCTCTCTCTCTCTCTCTCTTCTTGCATAGACTGTACATATGTCTACATACACTAGCATTTTGTCTGTTGAAGTGTGTCTGTGTGTGTGTGCGTGTTCATGCGCACCGGTCCACCCAGACCAGCGGCACAATGGGATCGTGGTCGATTTTGCACGCCTCCTGCCCCGCCCCCTTCTTTCTATGTGCTCGCTGGGCCGTGGCATCCGGCGCCGTGTGTGGATACACCCGAGATTTCCGTGGTCATTTGCAGATCCGTACGTGAGGTGAGTATGCAGTTTTTTATTTTTTTGTTTTTTGTTTTGTTTTGTTTTGTTTTTTTCTCTCTCTCTCTATAAACAGTTTTTCTATTAAACATTTTCTTCGACTAACATTCTTTTCAATTAACATTTTTTCAATTCTCATTTTCTCTTCATTGCTTCCATTTTTCCATGCATTTGTTCCTCTCGTCCTGTCATCACCTTCTAATGTAGTCACAGGAGTTCTCCTTGACTGTATGTTGTGTTTGTGAATGTGTTTGTTTGCTGATGAAGGCTAACCGCCGCAACGTTCTGTATTTGTCGTAACTCTGTTATGTAAAGCTGCACTACTTTGTGTCATTTTATATTGTTTAAACTTTCACAGCTTTACCGCAGTTCCACCAAATTTTAGGGACATTACAGAACGCAGCGACACGCAAGTCACAGCTCCACTCACCAATTTATTCATTCGACAGCGGCTAATGTGTTCCATCCAAACGGTGTCTTGTTTATATTAGGTTGTTGTGGTAGCAGCGACTTCCTGATCGCTGCACCTAAGTAAAGTAGCGGAAGACTGGAGGACTCTTGTATAAGCCTTAAGGGACGTTCAGTAAATGCTGCTAGACCAGTATTTATTATAGATCAATCGGCATTTGATGATGATGTGGTCAGTATTACGTTGGTAGCCTTTACTTCATATACCACTTTGTCAAAGACTAAAATAGATAGGAGGGAAGACCACCCTGAATGAGTGGTCTACCTCAAGTAGATTAGAGGTAACCCAGTGCCCCAACATGAGGGCAGGGTAGGTGTAGGGAGTAGATAGGAAGGGGAACTGTCAAACAGTTCTCTCATGAGACACGGAAGTGTCAACCAGAGAGTAAGCACTCTGGTCACGGTGTAATCACGCCAACATGATAGACACCAAGAAGTAGAATAGAACTCAAGAGTAGGCTACTACTCTAAGCGTGTTGAATGATGTAGCACGCAAAAGCCGAAGTGCGCACGAGGTCCTTCCGCGTACTGTGTAATCAGCACGCGGAGAATTGTCCACAATGGAAGAAAGCGACAGTTATACCAGTCAAAAAGCAGTTCAAGAACTCACAAAGAATCGACTCATACAGACCAATATCCCTGACATCACACCTCGGAAAAATTATGGAAACAGTCATCAATAAAAGAATCACACACCACCTGGAGAAAAACGGACTAATTAGCGACACACAGTCAGGGTTTAGAGCCAACCGAAGCGCAATTAACCAAATAATTAAGCTAGAAAACCACGTAAAGAGGGCATTCAAAAAAGGAGAGAAAACGATAGCAGTATTTTTAGATCTGGCTAAAGCATATGACCAATGCTGGAGACAAGCAGCTCTGATCAAAATCAACAAAATATGGATAATAGGCAGGACATATCGATATATCGAAAACTTCCTACAGAACAGAAGCTTCACCGTACGAATAAAAAACGAGGAATCCAGAACCTATGAGCAAGAAAACGGAATACCACAGGGATCGGTAATATCACCAACAATATTCACAATATTAGTAAATGACCTAGATGAAGAAAAACTAGAAGACAGGATAGGGATATCGCAATTCGCCGACGACTGTGCAATATGGAGAAGCGGAAGACACATAAAAACCACAAGAGACCGACTACAACGGCAACTAGATAGAATTGCCAAATGGATGGAAAAATGGGGCTTCCAGATCAACACAGACAAAACGGTCAGTATGATATTCAACGCGAAAAGAAAACGAAACTACACGGACGGGGACATCAAGATCAAAGGGAAGAATATAAAGAGAACAAAAAACACAAGATTCCTCGGGATGACACTAGACGAACAACTAAGTTGGAGAAAACATATAGACCAGACAGTCGAAAAAGGCAAAAAGACAATAAATATTCTAAGAGTAATTAAAGGCAGTGGATGGGGAGCCCATACAAAAACGATGCTAATGCTATACAAATCTCTGATCAGAGGAAGAATAGAATACGGAAGCATAGTATACGACGCTGCACCGGAACACAACAAAAGAAGACTGGACTCAATACAGAACCAAGCGCTGGGCATTATCCTAGGAACAGGCAAGCAAACACCAAGGGAAGCTCTAGAGGTAGCACTAGGAGTACTTCCACTACAACTGAGAAGAAAGCAATTAGTGTACAACTACTGGATGAAGGCTGCGAAGGATACAAGACACCCCGCGTTCTGTGCATTCGAAGAAAACAGAAGCAAATGGGGAGGAATACCCATACAAAAGACACAAACACCAGCAGGATGGTCAGTTGCACAAGAGATGAACGCGGACGAGAAACTAGCCAGGACACTGGCACGAACGAAAGTCCACAGACAAACAACACCCCAATGGGAGCTAGAACTACCATTGACGGATACGACACTTGCGAGCATAATTAGTAAATCAACAGAGGACAGGGAAGCCAAAGACATAGCGGAGGAATACATAAGACAAATAAGCACGGACAACCTCACTATCTACACAGACGGATCAAAGAACGAGAATGGGGAGGTAGGGACAGGAGTGGTAGTACCATACCGGAACATCCAAAAGGAGTACAAAATAACAGACAATACATCGGTATACACGGCAGAACTAGTGGGTATTATGAAAGGACTAGAAATAGCAACAGAAAACCCCCCTATAAAACTAACTATACTGATGGACTCACTATCTGCAGTACAAGCACTAGGCAACCACACTAAAGTGAACAGACAAGACCTGAAAGAGAAAATACTAACACTAACAACAAAACTAAGAAGTATGGGATGCCAGGTCACAATTGTATGGATATCAGCACACAGAGGGATAACTGGCAATGAGAGGGCAGACAGGGCCGCAAAACGCTGGACAAGCAGCCAGAATATAGTAAACACAGGACTCGGCATTCTGGAGGCAAAAAGCATTATCAAACAACAAGTAATCGACAAATGGAAACAACAATGGAGAGACAGCAATAAAGGACGACACGCCTACCACATGCTCAGAGAACCAAGTATGAAAAGTCAAGTGAAAGACAACACAAAAATACCAACGTACAAGAAACTATGGAGATTGAGAATCGGGAAATGGAAAGATAAAATCACCCGACCACTTTGCATTGATTGCCTGGAGGAAAACACTATAGAACACTACCTACTGTCGTGCACAGCCTATGCCCAGGAACGCAGGGACCTAGTAGAATACTTCCAAACAAGAAACACGACGATGACGATGAAGGAATGCCTACAGGTGGAAGGCGACAAAGAAGTACAAAAGCTTACAAATCAATTCATTGCAAGAACAGGGAAAGAAATATAACCAACATAAAATTAAGCCAACAGCAAAATAAAAATACAGTGAGGAAAAACTCGACCACACGAAAACCAGACAATAGGAAATATATAGGGATGCATTAAAACTCTCAAATGGCGGACAATAGAGAGACGAAACGACCCTCTTCGACGCGGGAGACAAGGAGAAGGGTGGAAATTGCTCCAGCGATGGAGAAGACGATGGGAAACCTCCCTGACGATGGATAAGAGGGACGTGCAGGAAACCCCTCCGGCGCGGGACAAGAGGAGACGGTAGGAAACCTCCCCAACGATGGACAAGAGAGACGATACAATCCGACCCCTATGCTTGACAAAAAACCGTTGAACCAAGACCCAAGAAAACAAGCCCAGGCGATAACAGGCGCCCCCCCCCCCCCCCCCCAGGACAAGCCTAAGAAAACCGATAATGATAGCAGACACACCAGCAACAACGTCAAAAGCAAAAAGGATGGCAAAAAAGAGGAACTCGGCAGACAGGCAGTAATAGAAGCTGTCCAACGCACAAAAGACCATAAAACCTATACCGCACTATGAACCACCACAACTATAACCAACGTCATTGAGACGGGTTGAACGAGGTGGAAAGTTTCTTTTTTTTCGACAAATCGGAATCGGAATCGGAAAACAGACGGGGGACAGACTTCGTAGGAAACACATCGCTTAGAGTCGATGCGTATTTCTTTAGACGAGTAGATAGATTTAGCAGTAGGGCTAGGGACGACTAGTGATAGGATGTTTCTGTGTATTCATGTGTGATTCATTAGAGACAGTTTTGTGCATTGATGTATTGTAAGAGCCAGTGGCAATAAAATGTGTAATCAATTCTTCTCGTACGACTGACAAATCTTTTTGTGTGGTGCGAGAGAAGTTTATCCCATAATGCCTGTAGCATCGCTTGATGACACACTTCCTGGTACCCCGTTTAGGCTTGGTGGATCTGGCATTCCGATTTATCCTTCACACTGAAATATACACCAGACATACGCAGACGGTAATGTCAATTCTCTACCACGGTATTGTACACTGAATATTTCAGTTTGAAGGATTTATTTAATTATTTATTTTATTCTGTGTGATTTCTGCAGTATGTACTTCTCGAGATGCAGCGAGATATTCCAGGCAATAAATCAGCAGTCTATTGTTTGTGTCTTCGTTATTCGAATTCACTACGGGAAAACATTGTTTGGAATCCCGAGTAATATTAAGATGCAGACAGACACACATGACCAGGCTAGCGTCAAACCACTGGGTTACCGCCTCTCCCCAGTATCGTGTGTTTCTCGTTTCCCCAGTATCGTGTCTTTCTCGTCACCCCAGTATGGTGTGTTTCACATCTGCCCAGTATCGTGTGTTTCACGTCTCCACAGTATCGTGTGTTTCACGTCTCCCCAGTATCGTGTGTTTCACGTCTCCCCAGTATCGTGTATTTCACGTCTGCCCTGTATCATTTGTTTCACGTCTGCCCTGTATCGTGTGTTTCACGTCTCCCCAGTATTGTGTGTTTCACGTCTCCTCATTATCGCGTGTTTCACGTCTCGCCAGTATCGTGTGTTTCACGTCTGCCCAGTATCGTGTGATTCTCGTCTCCACAGTATCGTGTGTGTCACGTCTCCACAGTATCGAGTGTTTGACGTCTCCTCAGTATCGTGTGTTTCACATCTGCCCAGTATCGTGTGTTTTACGTCTACCCAG
This sequence comes from Cepaea hortensis, assembly GCA_963921405.1. NCBI lineage: Eukaryota > Metazoa > Mollusca > Gastropoda > Stylommatophora > Helicidae > Cepaea > Cepaea hortensis. The sequence continues at coordinate 318,342,399 of OY992876.1, read as the reverse complement.
TATCGTGTGTTTCACGTCTCCCCAGTATTGTGTGTTTCACGCCTCCTCAGTATTGTGTGTTTCACGTCTGCCAAGTATCGTGTGTTTCACGTCTCCCCAGTATCGTATGTTTCACGTCTGCCCAGTATTGTGTGATTCACGTCTCCCCAGTATCGAGTGTTTCACGTCTCCCCAGTATCGTGTGTTTCACGTCTCCCAAGTATTGTGTGTTTCACATCTGCCCAGTATCGTGTGTTTCACGTCTCCCCAGTATCGTGTGTTTCACGTCTGTCCAGTATTGTGTATTTCTCGTCTCCCCAGTATTGTGTGTTTCACGTCTCCCCAATATTGTGTGTTTCACGTCTCCCCAGTATCGTGTGTTTCACGTCTGCCCAGTATTGTGTGTTTCACGTCTCCCCAGTATCGTGTGTTTCAAGTCTGCCCAGTATTGTGTGTTTCACGTCTCCCCAGTATCGTGTATTTCACGTCTGCCCAGTATTGTGTGTTTCACGTCTGCCCAGTATTGTGTGTTTCACGTCTCCCCAGTATCGTGTGTTTCACGTCTGCCCATTATTGTGTGTTTCACGTCTCCCCAGTATCGTGTGTTTCAAGTCTGCCCAGTATTGTGTGTTTCACGTCTCCCCAGTATTGTGTGTTTCACGTCTCCCCAGTATCGTGTGTTTCACGTCTGCCCAGTATTGTGTGTTTCACGTCTCCCCAGTATCGTGTGTTTCAAGTCTGCCCAGTATTGTGTGTTCCACGTCTCCCCAGTATTGTGTGTTTCACGTCTCCTCAGTATTGTGTGTTTCACGTCTCCCCAGTATCGTGTGTTTCACGTCTGCCCAGTATTGTGTGTTTCACGTCTCCCCAGTATCGAGTGTTTCAAGTCTGCCCAGTATCGTGTGTTTCACGTCTGCCCAGTATTGTGTTCTTCACGTCTCCCCAGTATCCAGTGTTTCAAGTCTCCCCAGTATCGAGTGTTTCAAGTCTGCCCAGTATCGTGTGTTTCACGTCTGCCCAGTATTGTGTGCTTCACGTCTCCCCAGTATCGAGTGTTTCACGTCTCCACGGTATCGTGTGTTTCACGTCTCCATAGTATCGAGTGTTTCAAGTCTCCCCAGTATCGAGTGTTTCAAGTCTGCCCAGTATTGTGTGTTTCACGTCTCCCCAGTATCGTGTGTTTCACGTCTGCCCAGTATTATATGTTTCACGTCTCCCCAGTATTGTGTGTTTCACGCCTCCTCAGTATTGTGTGTTTCACGTCTGCCAAGTATCGTGTGTTTCACGTCTCCCCAGTATCGTATGTTTCACGTCTGCCCAGTATTGTGTGATTCACGTCTCCCCAGTATCGAGTGTTTCACGTCTCCCCAGTATCGTGTGTTTCACGTCTCCCAAGTATTGTGTGTCTCACATCTGCCCAGTATCGTGTGTTTCACGTCTCCCCAGTATCGTGTGTTTCACGTCTGTCCAGTATTGTGTATTTCTCGTCTCCCCAGTATTGTGTGTTTCACGTCTCCCCAATATTGTGTGTTTCACGTCTCCCCAGTATCGTGTGTTTCACGTCTGCCCAGTATTGTGTGTTTCACGTCTCCCCAGTATCGTGTGTTTCAATTCTGCCCAGTATTGTGTGTTTCACGTCTCCCCAGTATCGTGTGTTTCACGTCTGCCCAGTATTGTGTGTTTCACGTCTGCCCAGTATTGTGTGTTTCACGTCTCCCGAGTATCGTGTGTTTCACGTCTGCCCATTATTGTGTGTTTCACGTCTCCCCAGTATCGTGTGTTTCAAGTCTGCCCAGTATTGTGTGTTTCACGTCTCCCCAGTATTGTGTGTTTCACGTCTCCCCAGTATCGTGTGTTTCACGTCTGCCCAGTATTGTGTGTTTCACGTCTCCCCAGTTTCGTGTGTTTCAAGTCTGCCCAGTATTGTGTGTTTCACGTCTCCCCAGTATTGTGTGTTTCACGTCTCCCCAGTATTGTGTGTTTCACGTCTCCCCAGTATCGTGTGTTTCACGTCTGCCCAGTATTGTGTGTTTCACGTCTCCTCAGTATCGAGTGTTTCAAGTCTGCCCAGTATCGTGTGTTTCACGTCTGCCCAGTATTGTGTGCTTCACGTCTCCCCAGTATCGAGTGTTTCAAGTCTCCCCAGTATCGAGTGTTTCAAGTCTGCCCAGTATCGTGTGTTTCACGTCTGCCCAGTATTGTGTGCTTCACGTCTACCCAGTATCGAGTGTTTCACGTCTCCCCGGTATCGTGTGTTTCACGTCTCCCCAGTATCGAGTGTTTCAAGTCTCCCCAGTATCGAGTGTTTCAAGTCTGCCCAGTATCGTGTGTTTCACGTCTCCCCAATATTGTTTGTTTCACTTCTCCCCAGTATCGTGTGTTTCACGTCTGCCCAGTATTGTGTGTTTCCCGTCTCCCCAGTATCGTGTGTTTCAAGTCTGCCCAGTATTGTGTGTTTCACGTCTCCCCAGTATCGTGTGTTTCACGTCTGCCCAGTATTGTGTGTTTCACGTCTGCCCAGTATTGTGTGTTTCACGTCTCCCCAGTATCGTGTGTTTCACGTCTGCCCAGTATTATGTGTTTCACGTCTCCCCAGTATCGTGTGTTTCAAGTCTGCCCAGTATTGTGTGTTTCACGTCTCCCCAGTATTGTGTGTTTCACGTCTCTCCAGTATCGTGTGTTTCACGTCTGCCCAGTATTGTGTGTTTCACGTCTCCCCAGTATCGTGTGTTTCAAGTCTGCCCAGTATTGTGTGTTTCACGTCTCCCCAGTATCGAGTGTTTCAAGTCTGCCCAGTATCGTGTGTTTCACGTCTGCCCAGTATTGTGTGCTTCACGTCTCCCCAGTATCGAGTGTTTCAAGTCTGCCCAGTATCGAGTGTTGCAAGTCTGCCCAGTATCGCGTGTTTCAAGTCTGCCCAGTATCGAGTGTTTCAAGTCTGCCCAGTATCGAGTGTTTCAAGTCTGCCCAGTATCGCGTGTTTCAAGTCTGCCCAGTATTGTGTGTTTCACGTCATAAGCCAGTGACGTCACAACTTTGCTCGGTATATGGTGCTAGCGCCATATTGTGATAGATAAAAGTCGCTCTGTAATTTCCGGTGCGTTGATGGCAGGGTAGGGGATTCAATCCCCACACCGGGAACAGGTTGAACTAGAATATTGACTTCTCATTCATAAAACAATTGCACACTTTGTTTTACAGGAGGTCGCAATCAACCCCTGCACGTTTTGGCTGTTTTTACTTTCTAGGCAATATGCCATTGCTTTCTGCATAACCGGCATTCATATCATTGTATGAAAACCAACGCTGCTGTCAAATCTCCCTCAGCTGTGTTTCGAACACGGTATGTGGGATTACGAATTGCGTTTGTAATGACTTCGCCACAGCGCCGGTAATGGCAAACTACTTAACGTAAAATTGCCCAGAATATCAAGCCAGGCCGAAGGCATTGTCCTGGACAGGACAGGCAACATATTTTACTCGGCACTGGATGTCTGATGTGGTCAGTGTCGCGATGCTCGACTTTTTTCCCCACATACCCTTTACAGGACATTGCAGTCAAAACCAGCGTTTTTCAGCTGCTATTGATGTCTTGGCAAGTTTTTCGACCAGTAGTTTGAAATTGCTTTCTGAACGACCGGCTCACATTACTCCGTAATTAACCAACGCGACGAGATCCGCTGCCCGTCTTTACCTCCCAGCATTTATCCTGCTACCAATTTCAGTTTTGGTGACATGGCAGCCCAAGTAAAAACCAATGAGAAACCTCAAGCTGAAGCCACGCAAAGAGTAAAACCAATGAGAAACCTCAAGCTGAAGCCACGCAAAGAGTAAAACCAATGAGAAACCTCAAGATCAGTGGTTCTCAACCATTTTTGGCCCGTGTTCCACTTCACAATATTTTCAGAACATCACCCCCCCCCCCCTTTTCGTATTTCCTACTTAACAATTTGGCCCGTGCCCCCCTTCACCATATTTTCAGAACGTCATTCCCCCCCCCCTTTCGCATTTCCTACCTAAATATCTCGCCCCCGCCCCTACACAGTATACATAATAATGGAAGCTAAATTTAATAGCACATACTAAAACAAGTCTAGACGTCCACATAAAACATGATTTGTGTGTCTACTTATTATATAAATTGAATTTTAGAAGGGTGAGACGGACAGAACCGTACAGTATGAAGGGAAAAACAATATCAAGTAGTCGGTTCTTGTATTAACGCGATCTTGAAATAATCTTAATTCCCCCCCCCCCCCCCTGGAAACCCTAAAATCCCCCGTTGACAACCACTGCACAAGATGAAGCCACGCCAATGGCAACTGAGAAGCCTCAAGCTGAAGCCAGCAACCCATTCGCAATGACCAATAAATTTAAAGGAAACCCAGTTTTAACCCAGAAATGTGACGAAAGCCTAGAAAAGAAAACATTAACTTTTAGAAGATCACAAAGGGGTATTCGAACCGTTCGACACTTCTGGATGATTACTACATATCGGGTCGGATCGGATGTCTGCCGTCCGGACAACTGCCATGCCATCAGCAATACTAACTTGTGATGATACGCTCTTCCCGCCTCTCTCCCTCTCCTCCTTGTCTAGAGAGATTAGCAGACAACTTCAGTCTCCGCCATTAAAACGTTGGTTTCTGCATGTCTCAGAGAATGTATATGTTGTTCTGCGACCTTTCCCCCCTCAATATGTACGATGTGTTCGTTGGCCATTTTGGTAAGGTCAAGTAGCAAAACGTGTCTTTGTCTGATCACTCTTGTAACTTTAATTCTTCCTCTTCTTCAGCATTCCGAGCCATTGAGGTTCTTTGCTGCAGATACAAGCCGTCTCCATTCGTCTCTCTGGTTGACCTTTTCTTGCCAGTCGCTGATTCCAAGTGCTTGTAGGTCTGTATGTATAATATCTCTCCACCGTCTTCTTGGTCTACCTCGGGGTGCAACTTTAATAATATAAATAAATAATTTCATAAATAAACAAGTCCTGTGGCAGGAACATGCCGTGGCTAGGTTGAGTTGAGTTAAGTAAGGTGAAGTATTTCAGGATCCTCGCCGATGCAACGGGGTTCGTGCATTGAGTTTCTCCAGACTCAGGTTTGAGTTAGGAGGAAAACGGAGCACTTATGGGCTAAACCGTGTGCTGTGATGTTGATCCAACGACTAAACAAACAGATTAAACAAACTGAGGTGAACTGGGTTGTGTCAAGATTCCAGTTCTCCTTCTATAAATCATTATTAGGAAATATTCTCCAACAACATCAAGTTTTCCTTCTATCTCATCCCATCTCATCAGGTTCCTCTTGTACCTTGCGGAGTCGAAGTGAAGTATAAACAGCGGGAGAGTGCCCGCTTATGGCCTTCATGTATCGATATTCCCATGGACTCTGTTATTCTCCGTGTCCATCGTTTACGTGGTCGGCCTCTTCCTTTACTTCCATCTGGTCTGTACATCATTGCTTATTGTGGTATACTGTTAGTTGATAACCAACTTGCATGGCCAAACCATTTGACTTAGCGCAGCAATACCCCCCCCCCCCCCTTTAGTCCTGATTTCTTCATTTCTGATCTTATTTCTTCTTGATACATTGAGTACTCTTCTCAGGAATCTAATTTCTGTTGTTGTGATCTTTCTTTTCGCTTTTTCTGTCATTGTCCAAGTTTGGCATTGGTAAACTAGTGTTGGTAGGAAGATTGTGTTGTAAAGTGCTTTCTTAGTAACTATTGATATATGTTTGTTCTTCAGTATTGATGCCATTTGTCCAATGAGTTGGTTTGCTTCATTGCATCTATTTTTGATCTCGTCTTCTGATTTGCCATTTGATGATATTATACTTCCTAGGTACTTGAAACTCTTTACTTGTTTCAAAGGATGTTCGTTCAGATGAATTGTTGTTCTTCTTCTTTAGTTATAGCCATTACCTTTATTTTACTTGAGCTAATTTTCATGTTATGTTCCCTACACATTTCGTTTAGACTATTCATGTGGTCTTGTAATTCAGCTTCTGATTTTGCTATTAGTGCTTGGTCGTCCTTCTAGAATTGATTATAATCTGAATAACTCTCCCAAACAACAGTGAGTTATCTTTCTTTAACTGATTATATTCTAAGTACTTTAACAACAACATTGAGTTCTCCCTCCTTCTATAAGTGATTATATTCTGACAACTTTCCTAACAACATTCAGTTGTCCTTCTGTAACTATCATATTCTAACACTTTGATCAACATCCAGCTCTTCTTCTATAACTGATTATATTCTAACAAATTTCCCAACAACATCTATTTCTCCTTCTATAAACTGTCACTGTCATTTACTGCCAATATAGTACCTTGCGGTGTATGGCAGAGGGGTCTTTGAGCCCGAGGAATTAAGGCCGTCTGGCTAGTGCAGACGCCGCAAACTGTAAAGGTTAGGATTTTCTTTTCACCCGCGACGGAAAATAATCCCACACCTTACTGAGAGATCGAACCCAGGTCTCCCTAAGGAGAGTCCGGCGTTGTAGCCACTCGGCCAGCCGCTCCTCTTCTCCTTCTAAAACTGATTATATTCTAACAACTTCCTAAACAACATCTATTTCTCCTTCAACAACTGATTATATTCTAACAACTTTCCCAGCAACATCTATTTCTCCGTCTGTAAATGATTATATTCTAACAACTTTCCCAAAAACATCTATTTCTCCTTCTTTAACTGATTATATTCTAACAACTTTCACAATAACATGGAGTTCTTTAAAAATGCCCAACTGTTCTTGACTCTCGATATTGTCAAAAAACTGTTAACACGAAAACATTCTCGTTTACCGAAGTCTTCTGTGTTTCACTTTCCAATAAATTGTGCAACGATCGAAAATTAAGATAAGAACCATTGTAATCGCAACCACCGGTAAGAAGTTTGTGTTTCTTGGAAACCCGACTTACCGCGGCCTGTCTGCGAGCTATGCAGTGACAAAAATAGACATGTTGTCACCATTGTGATTTCTAGCCGGGGGAATCCCCAAGGCTGTCCTGTCCATTGCCTGCTAACACGCAGAGGGAGACGTGGGGAAGGGGAGGGTCTCTTCCAGTCCTGGCTCGGTCCACCAGCGTAAATATTACTTGCTGTAGGCACGTCTGCTGCTCATTTAGCTGGAGTTGTTGCAGGTGTGCGGTTAGTCTCTGCAAGGCACTTGTGTTTGTCATTGTATGATTATAATATACAGGGTAAATTTTTAATGACAGTGGGTTTTGTGAAAAAATTGCCGCTCCCAGTTTTGTATTTACCTTTTATGTTGCATGAACTCCACAGAGGACGTATATAGAACATGGAACGGCAATATTATCATAAACCCCACAGTCATTAAAATATAGATCTATAGATGATGTTGTACTTGTTGCCGTAGGTATAGTCGACAGTCAAGAGTTACGGTCGTGCTACTACTACTACTACTACTACTACTACTACTACTACTACTACTACTACTACTACTACTACTACTACTACTACTACTACTACCGTAATACTACTACTATTATTACTATTACTACGACTACTACTACTACTACTACAACTACTACTACTAATAATAATAATAATAATAATAATAATACTTCTACCGTAATACTACTACTACTACTACTACTACTACTACTACTACTACTACTACTACTACTACTACTACTATAATTGCTACTACTATTACTATTATTACTATTACTATCGCTACTACTACTACTACTACTACTACTACTACTACTACTACTACTACTACTACTACTACTACTGCTGCTGCTGCTCCTGCTGGTGCTAAACTATTACTACTATTATTACTACTACTACTACTACTACTACTACTACTACTACTACTACTACTGCTGATGCTACTACCACTACTACTGCTATTACTACTGCTGCTGCTACTACTACATCTATTACTGCTGCTGCTGCGGCTACAACTGCTATTACTGCTAGTAGTAGTAATGTTAGTAATAAGAGAAATAGTAGTTCATTTTTTTAAATTATTAGTCACAGTAACAACGGCATTAGCAGTGTTCACTTTACAAATGTGTAGTTGTGTGCTAATGTATTGTATTTGAAAGAATGATTGCACTGTCCAATGTCTAGCAATGTGCACAGTTACACGGGACTTCAACTTATACAGCTGTGGACATGTGATCTCATACAGCTGTGTACATGTTTTCACCCACAGCTAGGTAATTGTGATCTCCAACGGCTGTATATATGTGATTTCCCACGGCTGTTTACATATGATCTCAAACAGCTGTGTACGTGTGATCTCATAAATCTATGCACATCTGGACTGTCACATCTGTGTAGATGTGGTCTTCCATAGCTCTGTACATCTGATCTCCCTCATTTGTGTATACGTGATCTCCCACAGCTGTATACACGTGATCTCCCACAGCTGTGTACATGTGGTTTGACACAGCTGTGTACATGTGCTGAATTGCTTTTACCGTCTGTCTTGAGCTCAGACAGTCGTAGGTTCCTTTTTTGTGGTGACGGGAGTTCTTTAATAGTGCGACATTCTCGGGGTGACTGGAGTTCTTTAATAGTGCGACATTCTCGGGCTGACGGAGTTTAATAGTGCGACATACGGCACTCTTCCGAATTCCGGTCCCAAATAGTTCTGCAGTGAATAATTTTATATAACTAACCCTAACCATAACCCTAACCCTAATCACTTATTCACTGCAGAACTATTTGGGACCGGAATTCGGAAGAGTGCCCGACATACTCTGGGTGGATGGAGTTCTTTCATAGTGCGACATACTCTGGGCCAGTGGTTCTCAACCTTTTTTGGCCCGTGCCCCCCTTCACCATATTTTTAGAACGTCATTCCCCCCCCCCCCCACCCCCTTTCGTATTTCCTCCCTAAAAATTCACCCCTGCCCCTACACAGTATATGTAATAATTGAAGCTAAATTCAATAGCACATACTAAAACAAGTCTAGACATCTACATAAAATGTGATTTGCGGATCTACTTACGTTATAAAATGAATTTCAGAAGGGTGATATGTACAGAACCGTGAAGTATGAAGGGAAAAACAATATCAAGTAATCGGTTCTTGTATTAACGCAATCTAGAAATAATCTTAATTCCCCCCCCCACCCCATGGAAACCCTAAAATTCCCCCTGGGGGGGGGGGGGGGGGGGGAATTCCCGACCGGTTGAGAACCACTGCTCTAGGCGGACGTAGTTCTATATAAGTTCGACATTCTCGGGGTGACTGGAGGTCTATAATACTGTGACATTCTCAGTTTGGACGGAGTTCTATAAAACTGCGACATTCTCGGTTTGGACAGAATTCTATAATAGTGCGACATTCTCGGTGTGGACGGAGTTATATAATAGTGCGACATTTTCGGTGTGGACGGAATTCTATAATAGTGCGACATTCTCGGTGTGGACGGAGTTGTTCTATAATAGTGCAACGTTCTCGGTGTGGACGGAATTCTATAATAGTGCAACGTTCTCGGTGTGGACGGAATTCTATAATAGTGCAACATTCTCGGTGTGGACGGAATTCTATAACAGTGCGATATTCTCGGTGTGGACGGAGTTCTATAATAGTGCAACATTCTCGGTGTGGACGGAATTCTATAATAGTGCGACATTCTCGGTGTGGACGGAGTTCTATAATAGTGCGACATTCTCGGTGTGGACGGAATTCTATAATAGTGCGACATTCTCGGTGTGGACGGAGTTCTATAATAGTGCAACATTCTCGGTATGGACGGAATTCTATAATAGTGCAACATTCTCGGTGTGGACGGAATTCTATAATAGTGCAACATTCTCGGTGTGGACGGAATTCTATAATAGTGCGACATTCTCGGTGTGGACGGAGTTCTATAATAGTGCACATTCTCGGTGTAAACGGAATTCTATAATAGTGCAACATTCTCGGTGTGGACGGAATTCTATAATAGTGCGACATTCTCGGTTTGGACGGAGTTCTATAATAGTGCGACATTCTCGGTGTGGACGGAGTTCTATAATAGTGCGACATTCTCGGGGTGACTGGAGTTCTATAATAGTGCGACATTCTCGGTGTGGACGGAGTTCTATAATAGTGCGACATTCTCGGGGTGACTGGAGTCCATAATAGTGCGACATTCTCGGGGTGACTAGAGTTCTATAATAATGCGACATTCTCGGTGTGGACGGAATTCTATAATAGTGCGACATTCTCGGTGTGGACGGAATTCTATAATAGTGCAACATTCTCGGTGTTTACGGAATTCTATAATAGTGCGACATTCTCGGTGTGGACGGAATTCTATAATAGTGCGACATTCTCGGTGTGGACGGAATTCTATAATAGTGCGACAGTCTGGTTTGGACGGAATTCTATAATAGTGCGACATTATCGGTGTGGACGGATTCTATAAAATTGCGACATTCTCTGTGTGGGCGGAATTCTATAATAGTGCAACATTCTCGGTGTGGACGGAATTCTATTATAGTGCGACATTCTTGGTGTGGACGGAATTCTATAATAGTGAGACATTCTCGATGTGGACGGAATTCTATAATAGTGCGACATTCTCGGTGTGGACGGAATTCTATAATAGTGCGACATTCTCGGTGTGGACGGAGTTCTATAATAGTGCGACATTCTCGGTGTTGACTGAGTTCTATAATAGTGCGACATTCTCGGGGTGACTGGAGTTCTATAATAGTGCGACATTCTTGGTGTGGACGGAGTTCTATAATAGTGCGACATTCTCGGGGTGACTGGAGTCCATAATAGTGCGACATTCTCGGGGTGACTGGAGTCCATAATAGTGCGACATTCTCGGGGTGACTGGTGTTCATAATAGTGCGACATTCTCGGGGTGACTGGAGTTCTGTAATAATGCGACACTCTCGGTGTGGACGGAGTTCTATAATAGTGCGACATTCTCGGGGTGACTGGAGTCCATAATAGTGCGACATTCTCGGGGTGACTGGAGTCCTTAATAGTGCGACATTCTCGGGGTGACTGGAGTTCTATAATAATGCGACATTCTCGGTGTGGACGGAGTTCTATAATAGTGCGACATTCTCGGGGTGACTGGAATCCATAATAGTGCGACATTCTCGGGGTGACTGGAGTCCATAATTGTGCGACATTCTCGGGGTGACTGGAGTTCTATAATAATGCGACATTCTCGGGTTGACTGGAGTTCTTTAATAGTGCGACATTCTCGGGGTGACTGGAGTTCTATAATAGTGCGACATTCCAGGTGTTGACGACGTTCTTTAATATTGCGACATTCTCGGTGTGGACGCAATTGTTTGATAGTGCGACATTCTCGGTGTGGACGGAGTCCTTTAATTGTGCGACATACTCTGGGTGGCCGAAGTTCTGGCCTAGTGTGACATTCTGGGGGTGGCCGGAGTTCTGGCCTAATACGATATTCTCAGAGTGGCCGAATTTCTGGTCTAGTACTACATTATGGGGGTGGCCGGAATACTGGTCTAGTACGACATTCTGGGGGTGGTCGGAGTTCTGGTCTAGTACGACATTCGGGGGGGGGGGGGTGGCCGGAGGTCGGGTCTAGTGCTATATTCTCAGCGTGGCCGGAGTTCTGGCCTAGTGCGATATTCTCAGAGTGGCCGGAGTTCTGCCCTAGTGCGATATTCTCAGAGTGGCCGGAGTTCTCCCCTAGTGCGATATTCTCAGAGTGGCCGGAGTTCTCCCTTAGTGCGATATTCTCAGAGTGGCCGGAGTTCTGCCCTAATGCGATATTCTCAGAGTGGCTGGAGTTCTCCCCTAGTGCGATATTCTCAGAGTGGCCGGAGTTCTACCCTAGTGCGATATTCTCAGAGTGGCCGGAGTTCTGCCCTAGTGCGATATTCTCAGAGTGGCCGGAGTTCTCCTTTAGTGCGATATTCTCAGAGTGGCCGGAGTTCTGCCCTAGTGCGATATTCTCAGAGTGGCCGGAGTTCTGCCCTAGTGCGATATTCTCAGAGTGGCCGGAGTTCTCCTTTAGTGCGATATTCTCAGAGTGGCCGGAGTTCTGTCCTAGTACGATATTCCCAGCGTGGCCGGAGTTCAGCCCTAGTGCGATATTCTCAGAGTGGCCGAAGTTCTGGCTTAGTGCGATATTCTCAGAATGCCCGGATCTACCTGTGTGGCTAGGGAATTTCTTGTAATTTAATGTTACTAGTGTGTATAGATCTACCTGTGCGGCAGTAAAGAAATACTTGTCTATGGGTCTACTGCTATTCAATTATCTACCTGGGTGACAGCAACGACTTAATGCTAGCTGATTGTCTTTTCCTACTGGCATGTACACATGCAGCAATATCTGAAACAGGTCACGTGGAGTATGTCTTGTCTGCCAGAAGTGACCCAGGTCACGAAGTGAGGTCACTGCTTGGCACAGAATATTTGTTAGTTAAAGTTTGTTCTGTACACGGTGTTCTCTAACTGGGTGGCGACGCAAAGTGAGCAGTCCTCTAGGGACTATGGTACATGTGCACACATGTAGCCCGTGTGGAGCCGTCAATGGCCGAGTTCTTGCTGTCTCTACATAAACAACCGTGCCCGCTCCGTAGCGAAGAGAAAACAGACGCAGTTCGTAATCCCGCATGCACTCGTTGAAACATAGCTGTGAGCGATTTTGCAGCAGACCGCCATGCGTTGGTTTTTTTTTTAACGAAATGGTATGAGTGTAATCGTTCAGAAAGCAATAGCAAACTACTGAAAGTAAACTTGCAAAGAGATCACTACATCAAAACATTTCCGGTGTTGACTGCATCGTCCTGTAAAGGATATGCAACTAACTAACAACCACCTTTTATCATGTGTCTTCACAAGTCAATGAGACGTGACGTGTACCTGAGGGCAAAAACAAATAAAGGCAGCACTGATTGTCATCGAGTCACTACAGACATGACTGACATATATGATCTGGAACTGTTTTAGTCAATTGTATGAAAACATCATAGATGACAGATAGGCGAGTCTATCATAGACCACTGTAAAACTGGAAATCGACCTGAGCTAAGAATAAAGAATACAGATCCAAGCTGTTTAATGTAAACAACCGAGGAATGTTACTATAATATAAAACAATTGTTGTAGATCTGATACATTATCCGCAATCAATACTGTGTCATCTGCATAGCGAATTGCCATGATGCTATTAAGGGTTGTATGCACTGAATAACAACTGAAGAAGGACTGCGTCATAGCGATTTCAAAGCTTTGATGAACACACCTCAGTAGCATCCATCATACTGACCCAGTAATGTCTTGCTCCATGCGCAACACTCCCAGTTGTCTAAGTCAAGGTGGCATTTCAGAGATGGCCTGAACTTACTCTCGTCTGTAGTCATGGTCCTGATTAAATTGCTAACTACAGCTTTGCTAAATGTGCTAAACAAAAGGTCTACTTGCAAATGTCAGCTTCTGAACACTTCCCAATAAACATGTGCTGGATTCTCACCATAGTCCAGTGTCTCAACGCCCCACTGAATCAAGTTGTTGGCTTCGCCATCGCCTGCTGAAATTCTGACGAATTAGCGTCGTACAAGTTGCTGTTGTCGCGTCAGATAAACTAACGATAAACTTAAAAAAAACTGATCTTTTAACATGGAAATGGTTGATGGTCGTAATTTCTTCAACGATGTGCGATGTTTACTGTCTGACCCTGAGCCACCGAGTCCCTTTTCAAATCCTTTGCACTGAACTTCGGGTCGCTCGCTCTCTGCGTGTCTCACAACTCGCACGAGATGTTTTTGAGCTGTGCTTAACCAGACATTGTAACACTCTGTAAGGGGAATCTAACTCCTACTGGTGTTTCCCCGGTTTATCTCCCTTGCTTCTGCCACACATCACGGTGTCTCCTGGCATGGCGGGATCAAACTCTTCTTCTACCAAATTATTCTGGGTTCCTTCCCTTACACTACGTATTTGACTCATGGCATGTATATTGTTTATATTATAACATCCGATTAGTATTCCTGGCTTCTCTTTCATCTCTCTCATTATTACTTCGCTGTAGAGGGAGAACCGACTCCGTGCCAAAGGCTTGCGAACGCGGTTCGTGAGACGCTTACCAGGCGTTTGAAACGTAGCCAGGCCTGATTTGTGTAGCTGACCGTGTCGCATTGTGTTATAACGTGATGGTTTGGGAGACGATCGTTCAGAAAGCAATGGTAAACTACTGAATGTAACAACTTGCCTAGTACGCCAACAGCAGCTGAAAATTGCTGGTGTTGACCGCAACGTCCTGTATGGGATATGCAGCATTAACAAATAAAAAATAAAAAATAGAGGGAGAAGAGATCTGGTGACAAGACACATCCCTGTGGTACTCCTAGCTTTATTTGTTCATAACTTCTTTATTTCTTATTTTAATTTCTATAACTTGGTTCCAGCAAATATTGTTTACTATTCTGAGATCTTTCCCATCAGTGTTGATATCTTTCAACATTTTAATAATTTCTTCATGATTTACTTTATCAAATGTCTTAGCAAAATCTATGAAGCACAAACATATGTCTTTCTGTGTCTCTGTTGATCTTTCTATTAGTGTCCGTAATGTATGTATTGCATTGTTTGTACCCTTTCCTTCACAAATCCATACTATTCTTCATCATTTTCCATTTTTATTTTCTTTCTTGTTCCTCTCATTATAATTCTGAGTAGAAGCTTAGTGACATAGATTGTGAGGTAAATTGTACGAAAATCTTCGCATTCAATTGCTCCAGGTGTTTTTGGTATAGCTAGAAATATATATTTCAGCATATCACACGGTGGATATCCACTGCTGTAAATATCATTCAACATTTTTGTTAATATATCAACTCCAAATTATCCCAATACTTCTAATTCTTGTATTGTGATTTCATCTGGCCGAACTGTCCCCCGCCCCCTCCTTTCTTCATATGTTTATAGCGACTTTTTCTTTTAGTATAGGTGGACCTTCTAAGTTACTTTCTTCTGTTAATTCTTCCCTTTCTCCATCATATAATTCTCTTATATACTAATTCCACATCTTCATTATAGTATCTTACTCCAATAATATATTTCCTATTTTTAATTTTAAACACTCTGTATTTATTCTTATGTTTCTTCCTGCGAGCTCACTGGTGTGTCTGTGCATATTGTTTGTATCTTTAATATAATTTAATTCAATTTGCTTGCACTGCTCGTTTAACCAACTTTATTTTGCCTTCACACATTTATATCTTATTTCTTTATTTATCTTAGCATATTCTTGTTTGTCAATTTTACTCTGTTTTCATTTGGCCAAAAACTTGAAGATTTCTTCAGTAATCCATTTTCTCTTAGCTCTTTGGCTCCTCCCCGGTAATATCTCTTTGTTCGTTTGGTGAATGGAGTCCCTTAACATTTCCCGAGGTTCATTTATACTCTGCATTTGAGCTATTGCATTGTACCTATTTTTCATACTCACTCTATATTCTTGAATTTCTTTATCTACCTTCAAAACCTCTTTATTAAGTCTCGTGTTCTTAACCACTTGTTTCCCTATCTTCAGCAACAGGGCATTGTCTTTACATTAATTAACGCATTTCTTAACCTTTTATTAATACGTTTGTAGTAAATTTCCATGTGAAAAGTCGTCTGTCATGGTGATTACACTAGGTGATTCCAATTATCATATCATTAATATTTGTCCATTCTATTACTTTCTCTCCTATTTATTTTTTGTACCTAACCCTTAATTCCCCACAACATCCTCCATTTTCCTTTAATGTTTTTGCATAAAAATACTCTAGTATTATTTTCATTTCAGGTTACCTTCAGTTACTTCCTCGATATACAGATTAACACCTATGTTGCTTACTCAACATTCTGATTTAATCTAAAGTTATTTGTTCCAAATACGGATAATCTCATAATTTACTTGCTTAAAATCTGGATATCTCTTAAGTTGCTTGCTTAAAATCTTCATAAACTCTAATGTTGGGTGCTCGAAATCATGATAACCTCTTATGTTAGCCACGTAACAATCTGATTAACTTTTAAGTTACTTGCTAAAAATACTGATTATCTCTAGATAGAGGTGAACCATACAAATAAAGCCGAGACACTCTAGATACAGGTGATCAACTCTAAATAGAGCCGAGACTGTCTAAATAGAGCCGAGACACTCTAGATCAGTGGTTCCCAACCTTATTTGGCCTGTGCCCCCTACATCATATTTTCAGAACGTCATCCCTCCCCATTTCGTATTTCCTACCAAAAAATTTGGCCCGTGCCCCCCCCCCCCCCCCCTTTAACCATATTTTCAGAACGTCACTCCCCCCTTTCGTATTTCCCACCTAAATATCCCGCCCCGCCCCTACACAGTATACGCAATAATGGAAGCTAAATTTAATAGCACATACTAAAACAAGTCACATAAAACATGATTTGTCGGTCCACTTACTTTATAAGTTGAATTTTAGAAGGGTGAGACATACAGACAGAACAGTATAGTATGAAGGGAAAAACAAATTCAAGTAATCGGTTCTTGTATTAACGCGATCTTGAAATAATCTTAATTCTCCCCCCCCCCCCCCTTTTTTTTTCATTCATTCAGTAGCATGTCCTTTGCAGAACCTCGCTCCCATAACAACCTTCCGGAAAACCTCTCGATCATAATCAAGATGTCCCGCGTCTGATACACTGTGGTAAGTTAAAAAGAAATGAGGATGGGATCCCCAAATTCTAATAGCCAACTGTTTAGAGAAACTTGAAAATGGCACGTTAAGAATCCCTAGGGGTGGATTGTGATCAATAGTTAAAGTTTCTTCACAGAGGGCCAGTGGAACCCCGGAAGTTCACAGTACTCCGATAAGGGAAATTTTTCCCCTGGAAAATCTGAGATACTTGTCTTTTTCCGGCCACACTTGGCTCCACTCTTATGTTGTAACTAATATATTTTAATTAATATTACACAACGCCAAATAAAACACAAAACACCAAGTGCATAATCAAAACACTATAATGAAGTAATATAGTGGTGTGCTCCTGTGTTGTGTGTGGGTGTTAGCGTGGTATATGATGTCAGATACATACATTAGAACAATACCATCAATGAGGTAGTAAACAAATCATCAGCACAGTTAAGAAATTACAGTTCCAACTCTAACTAATGTTCTGGTATACCGTGTTTGAGTCATTAATGGCACTAAACCAAATGTATGTAACAGTTCACTGCATAGCATCTATGTATATATATTGTTCAGAATGTCCCCTTAAGGCTACGCTAAATGTTCCTGAGGCATCTTGAACTATACCAAGGTGATGTTCTTGAAATCTTGCTTTTAAAGAAGTAAGTACTCTCGGGTAGGTCCTACGTGGGATGATGTGACAGGGTGTATCTCGGTTCTAAAAATCCCGGACAACACAGACTGTACTGACAGGTACTTAGCTGTTCGTTCCTGGGCTGCAGTGTTGTGGCATAGGAGAAGCAGCTGAGGTAAAATTATGCTGTTCCTCCAGAATGACCATCATCAGCATACAGGTCTCTGCCCAGTTTAAGTCTTCAACTTAACCACCACCCTTGAGAAATAGGACCAAATACCATATAGCTATCTTTCCCAAGAGCTGGGTTAGGGGGAAAATATAAGTGAAGGGAGAAAGGGATCCTTTCCTTAGCTCAGGATAGTCCAGCCTGGCTATCTTGTGTGCGTGAGGTTTTTCTATAATCTCAGTTGGAGGTGTCCACCTCACCAACTGGCACGAAATGTCCTCTTCCTTCAGGCTTTCTGCAGGCTAGTCCTTCTCTTGTCCGTAGAACGATATGAGCCCACTGCCTGATCAATGCTTTTCTTCTTCCGGGAAAACACCCGCCTAATCCTTCATCATTTTCCCATTTTCCCATTACACATCTAAAATCTTACAGGGTAGGTTTTAGAAAAGTATCATTCACAAATAAAACAAATGAATTATTTTACCACAAATCATATAGAGTCAGAACATGTAATAAACTTTAGAACATAATTTTCCAGACATAGAATATAATGACTATCTCTGAGAACATGGTAGTTTTGTTATAAAGTATAGATCGTCCCTGAAGACTCTGAGAAAGTGTATCATTCATCAAATACATGACTAACGCATCAAAAGATTCATTAAGAATTCTCCATGCCGAAGGATGACTTATCTACACATCAGAATAGTTTCTCTAAGTCAAGAAAATCTTCTCTATCTTCTGAGCCTGTCTATATATATATATATATATATATATATATATATATATATATATATATATATATATATATATATATATATATATATATATATATATATATTCCTTATCACAAAGAACAAGTGCTCTTTATAGAAGACATCTATCTGTTAACTCTATCCATTTACAGAGGCCGAGGCATATTAATTATTAATAACCTTCACTCCCAGGACAAGTATTATATCCACACGAATGTAACACTTTGCTTTCAGCCTCACATGGTAACTAAACTGGTGCCTAAGTTGCCACTTGTAACTTTATATATCTCCTCCCACACCACTTTATTTGTCTTCCACACTCTTTGTTTCCACCAATCCTTTCCATAATAATTTCCCTCGACGTGACAATGACTAATTCTCGCAACCTCCACCCAATTACCGCCCAAAGTTACTGATAACAATACTGTTATCCTTCCTGTCTTTGTTTTTCTAGTTTCTTTGTTGCCAGGCACCTACTTTCTCCCGGTAATGAAACATCAACAGTGCGCTCTTGACCTATGCAATTGTATGCTAATGAAATTGCAACACGCGCGGATACTATCTTCTCCGATGTAGGTCTTTCCAGTTGACAGGTGGCAGGTACCTAATTATTTTGAGAACGCCAAAACTCTTTGTTCACGATGAATCACTCTGCATTTTCTTCTTGGGGCTTAAGTTTGTAAACTTAAGAAACTGCTTGCTGTCTTTCCTTTCCATTTAAAACACTTGTCTATCTATACTCGCCATTGTATATGATGCGTTAATTCGTATGAAGACGGGCATGAGACATTGACATGTCACATACACCCATCTGGAGATCATCCGCCACATCCTGCACCCATCTTCTCTTTGGCCTTCCTCTTCCTCTCTTCCCAGGCATATACCCTTCCGTTACTGTTCTCTCCAAACTTTCGTGACGTTTCAAGTGACCGAAATATTTCAATTTTCTTTGTTTTATCGTCTTTAATAGCCAACCTTCTTCAATATTCAACTCTTGAAGTATGGATGCATTTGTTCTTTTCTTTATCCAAAATATTCTTAGAACTCGTCTATAACATTTATATTCAAAGACGTTTATGCGCTGTTCAGCTTTATGCGCTGTCCCCCCCCCCCCCCCTGGAAGCCCTAAAATCCCCCCCCCTGGGGAAGAGGGAATTCCCCACCGGTTGAGAACCACTGCTCTAGATGGAGGTGAGCCACTCTAAATATAGCTGAGACACTCTAGATCGAGGTTAGCATCTCTAAATAGATCCAAGCCTCTCTAAATAGATTACAGACACACTAGACAGAGGTGAGCAACTCTAAATAGAGATGAGACACTCTAGATAGGTGGGCAACTCTAAATAGAACCGAGACACTCCAGATAGAGGTGAGCACCTCCAAAGAGAACTGAACCACTCTAAATGGAGTTAAGCGGTCCGAGTAGAGTTCAACCACTCTAAATAACGTTGAGACACTCTAAATAGAATTAAACCACTATAAATAAAGTTGAGACACTCTAAATACAATGAAGCCACTCTAAATAAAGTTGAGACACTCTAAATAGTCAATAGTTCTTATCCTTGACCGGACCCGGAAATAAACCCCGGATCACTGGCGTGTGAAGTGGGTGTGTAACCACTAGACAACGCGGCACACGCTAGAAGCGACCAAATTATCACAACAGAATATTACAACGTCACCCATCGTAGGCTATAGCTGAAGATTTGCCCGATCTCCGCCATTGACATCCGTCAATCGATGTGACCCCGAATGATCAGGTCTTCTCACTGGCAAGGCACACCAGACAGCCTAAAGTCTAGAGAGAGGGAAATATTTGCGGAAAGAGAGATATAGGAAGACAGAGTGAGAAGATTCTTGACAGTCTTGTCATGGTACGGAAGGGAGTCAACACACGAATTGATCCATGCAGTCGGAGATCGTAATTTGTGGAGAGGCATGATCGCCCACGCCAGCCTGCAAGGCACCGGATGATGATGTTTGTTTGCAACATTCTGGGAGATACACACTAAAGGTCAGCGGACATACGCTGTAACCAACGATGCACGCCTCTTCTCTCTCCCTCTCTCTCTCCCTCTCTCTCTCTCTCTCTCTCTCTCTCCTTTTCTCTCGCTCTCCATTTCTCTCTCTCTCTCTCTCTCTCTCTCTCTCTCTCTCTCTCTCTCTCTCTCTCTCTCTCTCTCTCTCACCATCCCTTCCAGATAGAAAAGTTAACTGTCTCCGTCTCTTTCTCACAGAGCTCTAGACAACATCATCATTTCCATTCTGACTGGGTTGGAAGTACGAGCGACAATGTCACAGGGAGACCGAGAACCGGTGGCCATTATCGGTGTTGGTTGCAAGTTCCCAGGGGCAGACAACTTGGAAGAGTTCTGGTCAATTCTGGAGAACGGGGAAAACCACGTGACTGAGATCCCGGAAACCCGCTGGTTTCACGAGTCTATTTACGACCCCGACTTTAACACTCCGGCAAAAACTCACGCCAGGAAGGCGGGGCTGCTTAAAGAGTGAGTATTTGGCTTAGTCCATTGGTTAATCTGCTTGGTTAGTTAGTTGTTTACACACTTAGTTACTTAATTTGTTATTGAGTTACTTACTTACTTACTTACTTATTTACTTACTTACTTACTATTTCCCTCAGCATCTTCTTCACTATCCTCCTCATTATTTTCTCCTCCAATATCTCCCCCAGTATCTCCCTCACTATCTCCCTATCTCCGTCATCCCCCTCACTATATCCCTCACTATCTCACTATCTCCCTCACTATCTTCTTCACTGTCTCCGCCAGTAAATCCCTATTTCCCCCAGTTTCTCCCTCCAGTATCTCCTTTTTTATGTCTCCCAGTATCTCCCTCAGTATCTTCCCCAGTTTTTCCTCTGTCTTCAAGTACCTCCCTCAGTAATCCCTCAGAATCTCCTCTGTTTCCCAGTTTCTCCCTGAATATCTCCCTCGGTATCTCTCTATCCTCCCCCCCCCCCCAGTATCCCCCTCATTATCTCCCTCGCTATAATATCTCTTCCAGTATCTCCCTCAGTATCTCCCCGAGTATCTCCCTCGCTATTTCCTATCTCTTCCAGTATCTGCCACATTATCCTCTTCATTATCTCCCTTAGTGTCTCCCTCAGTATATACCTCACTATCTCCTATCTCTTCCAGCATCTACCTCATTATCTTCCTCAGTTTCTCCCTCATTATCTCTCTCAGTATCTCCCTCAGCTTGCATATTGCATATCGCTCATGGCTGGCATCTCCCTGTAAATCTTGTGATTTTTACAGTCTGGTCACCGCTGCATATCTGCTATCCCCGCCATGTAATTTGCCAGAGAAACGGCACACAGCTGGTATACGAACCTATCAACCATATTTGAGATTCCCGCCATGTAATTTGCCAGAGAACCAGCAAGCACTGATATACCAACCCACTAAGCTAGCAGTTAACTCATTGTGTCTGTCTACGTCATCACCCGACACATTCCCAGACAACACAAACATCCTGGCATATCAAGCATCCGTGTTCTGCGGTATCCACCCCCCCCCCCCCCACCTCCCACAGCCTTACTGCTAATGGTTTGTTTTTATGTTGCATGTCTTTGCAGGATGTTGTCAACCCCAATTCCAGGTTGATTTACGAAGCAATTTTACGTTCAGTACTTTACCACTACCTTCTGAACGAGAAGTCAACGTTTATGTCCTACGTATAGGGGTAGGGGATGCGGGGGTTCGAAAAAACTTACCTGCATATAAGCATTACTATTAACAACGACACACCAAACACTTAAATGAGAAAACTATGTATTTAACCGTTATAAATGATACACTTAATTAGCTACTTGGTTCACAACATAACTTAAGTATCTACCTGCTTTATAACTATCACATAACGTAAGTGTCCACCAGTCTAAGTATAAACAAACAATTACAATCCATTTCTTCAGTAAACACTTAAGTGTCTGCTGAACCACCAACGCGCTGACTCACCCACCAAATTACTAGACAAGTACTGAAGTCGAGAGAACCGAATTCTTTGCATCGGGTCTTAACCCGTCTGCCTCGATGTCTCGCCTCAGAACGGAAAGCTGAATGCCGAGAGCTTTGCGCAAAGTAAGAACTCTTGCAATATGGACACATCCCATTGTGGACACGAACTGGCTCTCAATCCTGATTCTAATACAAGTAACATGGTCTTATAGCTGACATTCTATTACAAGTGTCCGAGTAACATGGTCTTATAGTTGACATTCTGATACAAGTGTCCGAGTAACATGGTCTTATAGTTGACATTCTGATACAAGTGTCCGAGTAACATGGTCTTATTCTGATACAAATGTTCGAGTAACATGGTCTTATAGCTGACATTCTGATACAAGTGTCCGAGTAACATGGTCTTATTCTGATACAAGTGTCCGAGTAACATGTTCTTATTCTGATACAAGTGTCCGAGTAACATGTTCTTATTCTGATACAAGTGTCCGAGTAACATGGTCTTATTCTGATACAAGTGTCCGAGTAACATGGTCTTATTCTGATACAAGTGTCCGAGTAACATGGTCTTATAGCTGACATTCTGATACAAGTGTCCGAGTAACATGATCTTATTCTGATACAGGTGTCCGAGTAACATGGTCTTATTCTGATACAAGTGTCCGAGTAACATGGTCTTATTCTGATACAAGTGTCCGAGTAACATGGTCTTATAATTGACATTCTGATACAAGTGTCCGAGTAACATGGTCTTATAGCTGACATTCTGATACAAGTGTCCGAGTAACATGGTCATATAGTTGACATTCTGATACAAGTGTCCGAGTAACATGGTCTTATAGTTGACATTCTATTACAAGTGTCCGAGTAACATGGTCTTATAGCTGACATTCTGATACAAGTGTCCGAGTAACATGGTCTTATTCTGATACAAGTGTCCGAGTAACATGGTCTTATTCTGATACAAGTGTCCGAGTAACATGGTCTTATAGTTGACATTCTGATACAAGTGTCCGAGTAACATGGTCTTATACTTGACATTCTGATACAAGTGTCCGAGTAACATGGTCTTATAGCTGACATTCTATTACAAGTGTCCGAGTAACATGGTCTTATAGCTGACATTCTGATACAGGTGTTCGAGTAACATGGTCTTATACTTGACATTCTGATACAAGTGTCCGAGTAACATGGTCTTATAGCTGACATTCTGATACAAGTGTCCGAGTAACATGGTCTTATACTTGACATTCTGATACAAGTGTCCGAGTAACATGGTCTTATAGCTGACATTCTATTACAAGTGTCCGAGTAACACGGTCTTATAGCTGACATTCTGATACAAGTGTCCGAGTAACATGGTCTTATAGCTAACATTCTGATACAAGTGTCCGAGTAACATGGTCTTATACGTGACATTCTGATACAAGTGTCCGAGTAACATGGTCTTATACTTGACATTCTGATACAAGTGTCCGAGTAACATGGTCTTATACTTGACATTCTGATATAGGTGTCCGAGTAACATGATCTTATAGTTGCCTGACATGCAGGACAATGTAAACAGACTTATGTCAGTGTTCTTCTGTTGACACTTCTGATGACCTGTCTCCACAGCCACCTGGCCTTCGACAACAAGCTGTTCAACATCAAAGATGTGGAGGCCGACATCATGGACCCACAACAAAGGTATGTGCTGGAGTGTTTTCACCGTGCCCTGGAGGACGCCGGCCTCACCAGGGATCAACTCAGGGGCTCCAACACGTGTGTGTTTATAGGTAGGCTTTCATTCTACATATATAGCTAGTTAACATACAGGTAAGAGGAAATATTCTTATACAAGTCAATGGGTACAAATACCTCGGAAGAATCATAATATATTATGGGAGGTGCCTTGAAGAGATTAGAACAAGAATGGCTATGACGAAGGTAGCCGTTTGCAAGGTTGAAAACATACTGACCAGTAAAAATATTTCAAAGGCAACGAGAAAAAGAATGTTGAAGAGCTATATAGAACCTCTACTTGTGTATGGATGTGAAGCGTGGACAATGAGCAGACAAGCTGGAAAATATCTAGAGCTGTGGAAAAGTGGCTTCTGATGAAAATGCAAAGAACACCATGGAAAGACAGAACAATCAAAGAGGAAGTGCCACTAGAAGCAAATGAGAACCGTAAACTAATAGTTAGAGAATTAGACGCAGACAGTGAATATTTGTGCACACGTTATAAGATAAAAGAAACTAGTTACCTACCCACCGACCAACCTAATTAGTAACCTACTTCTCTATATGCTATAATATTCTGCTGATGTCAATTCCGCTTATAATTTGATGCTATAACAGTCTGCTGATGTCACATCCGGTCACGGATTGATGCTATAAGCAGGCGTCTCCGATCCCCCACCCCGGCGTCTCTGTCACCGAGCGCTTGTCGGTTCATTGAGTCGCTATCTGTTGGTTAGGTGTGGCCCCATACGGCACACAGCGTTCGAAATTAACAGTAGGAGATTTGACAGCAAACCGTCTTGTGTTGGTTTTTAACAATTGTATGAGCGTCGGTCGTTCAGAAAGCGATGGCAAACTACTGTAAGTAAACAATGACTTTAAAATCACACGCAGCACATAAATGTTAGGGGTTGAATACGATATCCTGTAAGGGAAACATACCTTACTATTTCTTGCAGTTGACTCTTTCTGCCTTTTTGTGTGTATGTCTGTCTACATGTCTGCCCGCCAGTCTGCATGTCTGTTTGTCTATCTACCTCCGTGCCCGTCTGTCTGTCTGTCTGTCTGTCTGTCTGTCTCTCAGTTTGTCTACCTACTTACCTTTATACCTATCTACCCAACGTATCAACCTATTTACCCACCTATCTACCCAACCTACCAACCTATCTAGCTACCAACCTATCTATCTACCCAACTACCAGCCTATCTATAGTCTGTCCAGGAATGAATGCCTTCATTCACGGTCAATTATTTTGAAAACTGCATGGTACGTTATGAAATTTTTCCTGCCGTATTATATTTACCCCCACCCAAGTAATATGTCTTTGATAGGTCCAAAAGCAGCTTAAATCATGGAAAGCGGCGACATTTCTTTTATATTTTATTGAAAAACTAGTGATTGCTCGCTAACAAACTTGTTTTACAGTAATGCCCCATTCCACTACGCGAGGAGCTTGTCATAAGGCCAATCCCATGTCTCACTAGAAAATTAATTATTCAAGGCTAATGTTTCCGTGTGAAGGGGTAATAAATTTAATAATGTGCACTTCATCTCTGACCCGTAAATTATATACCGCATATAAACAAACTTTGAAATCTGCTGTACAATCTCCAGAACAAAATGTTTTTTTTTTTTTTTTTTTGGTTAGATGGACATAATAAGGTTGTATGCTAAATCTCATAATTTTCCCTCAGTTGGTTACTGAGATATGGAATTTTATATTGGGGCAGACAAAGGTAAACAGATTTTAGTTACCAACCTAACTATCTGCCCACCTACCAACATATATAGTTACCAACCTATGTATCTACCCACCTACTAACCTATCTAGTTACCTACTATCTACCTATCAACTTATCTACCAATGAACCTACTACCTGCCAACCTACAACAAACAAACCAATCTACCTACCTATCTTCCCACCCACCCACTACCTGCCTACCTACCTACCCACCAACCTACCTGCCTATCTACCAACCTACCCGCTTCCCTACCTACATACCTTAAAACTTACTGCCAACCCACCTACGTACTTATCTACCTACCTATACACCAGTCTACCTACCTACCTTCCTCCCTATCAACCTTTTTACTTTCCTATCTACGAACCTTCCTATCAAACTTCCTACCTACCAACCTATCTAAGAAATTCTAATATTTTCAAGAAGAAAAGTGGAGGAACTAAAGGGCAGCCTTAGTTGCGATGGGGCTACCTTCGCAATCCAATGATTTTACCATTAATTCATGTATCACTGACAGCAAGTCTCTACATGTCTGCAGCCAACTCCATAATAATGTTGATTCACGTTGAGTTACTCCCCTTGTTAGGCGAAAGAGGTAAGGGACACGACTTTACTTTTTGAAGTGTTATTCCAATATATGGTTAGTTACCTCCCGTTGACATTAAATATTTGGTTGTGCATTATGGTTGCAGGTGTCATGAACACAGACTACCGCAACCAGTTCGACTCAAGCTCATTTGTGACAGACAACTACGCCGTCACCGGCTTGGCCAGCAGCGTCATTGCCAACAGAGTGTCCTACATCTATGACCTGCGGGGGTCATCTGTCACCATAGATACCGCTTGTTCTTCCTCTCTGGTTGCCATAGACATGGGACTTCACTACCTACGGGCAGGTAACTGGGGAGTTAGTTTATGGACAGTGCAGGATATTTCCGCCCTTGCATCGATCTGGTTGTCTTATTGTGAACATGTTTGTGTTGTGTCAATCGCTGTCCGAGCGACCCATTCTGTCATCTGTAAGTCCTAGACGGGGCCCGGGGTGGCAATTACATCAATCCGGCCCCGAAAATGACTGTTACATCAAGTGCAAGGAAATGTTTACTGAGGGTCACGAGTGTATGGTTTCCCTCTGTGTTTTCTGAAGAAGAAACAAAGATATATCATTACTTCCAAAACATGTGCGCGTGTTAGGTTGGGTCGACCAAGTCAGTCCTGACGCTCCCCATCAAATCCGAATACATGAACACCATTATCGTCTTTGCTATCTCATCCCTCATAGGGTCTGAGGGGGCTTCAGAGAAGACAATAAACCCACAACTCTGGCTGCACTTTCTGTGTCAAAGTTTGTCTCTTTACTTCTACGGCTCAGTCCTTCCTGAAACTTGACTTCGCTCTGTCCATGAATAAATTTATATCTTGTTAGTTCTACTGCCCAGTCTTTCCTCAAACTTGGCTTCAATCTGATATATATATATATATATATATATATATATATATATATATATATATATATATATACATTGACCTTTGGCAGAAACCATCCGGGCCTTGCTGAGGTGGATGAATATATATATATATATATATATATATATATATATATATATATATATATATATATATATATATATATATATATATACGAGGGTAAGAAATACAAACTAGAGTCAATTCTGGAAATAAGATATACTGTGCACTACAACATCTGCTAAAATCAGATGCGCTATCTCGTAACACCAACATCACAATATACAGAACAAAGATCAGACCTGTTGTGCTGTATGGCTCTGAAACCTGGAGTACAACGAAAGGAGAGGAAGCCTTGTTACAAACCTTTGAGAACAAAGTTTTAAGACGCATCTTTGGACCCATTAGGGATACACAAAGTGGAGAGTAGAAAAAAAGAAGTAACAAAGACATTGATGATCTGTTTAAGTCCCCGCTAATCACTGGTATCATGAAGGCTAATAGACTACAATGGCTGGGGCATATAGAAAGAATGGAAGACAATAGGGAAACAAAACTCGCTTACACTCAGGAAATAAATGGCCGTAGACCCCGAGGTAGACCTAGAAGACGGTGGGGAGATAATATATATACAAACCTACAAGCACTTGGAATCAATTACTGGCAAGAGAAGGTCAACCAGAGAGAAGAATGGAGACGGATTGTATCTGCAGCAAAGAACCTCAATGGCTCGGAATGCTGAAGAAGAAGAAGAAGAAGAAGAAGAAGAAGAAGAAGAAGAAGAAGAAGAAGAAGAAGAAGAAGAAGAAGAAGAAGAAGAAGAAGAAGAAGAAGAAGAAGAAGAAGAAGAAGAAAAAGAAGAAGAAGAAGAAGAAGAAGAAGAAGAAGAAGAAGAAGAAGAAGAAGACGAAGAAGAGAAGAAGTTAATAAGTAAGTCACAAATGGCTGCAGAAAAGTAACTAAAGATGATAACAACTTTAAACCAGTTTATTTTTATACATACATTGTCCCTTTATTTCTCAACATAATTTCCACCAACATTGATGCACTTATCCCATCATTTTATCAGTCCTCCCAAACAGGCTGCACAGAACTGAGTGCTCTGTTTTCTAAACCACGTTTTCACTTCACATTCAACTTCAGCGTCATTCGCGTCTTTGAGAAAATGTAACTACCCAGCTATGCACCGCTTTACGGGAGAAACATTTGTCAGCGTAAACAGGAAGCATTTCCTTATGAATGTCCTTTGCAGTCAGTCCTTTTCCCCCACAAAAAACGCACAACAGCACGTTCCTCTTTGGTTGTACACCCCGTAAGTACAATCGCCATTTTATTTATGCACTGCGCATGCGCATGAGACACCCAGCTCCACCTGACGAACGGAAATATAAAGTTCGATGTTGCTGTCACCTAATGACATCTGTAGAAAACACCAACTACATTACTTGCCATCCCACAGAACTGTGTGACTTACTTATTGACTTGAGTTCGTAAATTATATGCCAATAACAACTAGCATGGTGTCTGTCTGGCAGGGGCCTGTGACATGGTGGTCTGTGGCGGGGTCAACTCTATCCTCACCGCCGAAGTGTTCATCCACCTCAGCAAGGCCCGGATGGTTTCTGCCAAAGGTCAATGTTTCGCCTTCTCCGACCAGGTGGACGGGTACACGCGAGGCGAGGGGTGCGGGGTGGTCATTCTCAAGCGGCTTCAAGATGTAGGTGCCCTGTTCTGTCATCATCGTTATCATTATCATCATCATCATCATCACCATCATCATCATCATTATCATCATAACCACCACCACCATAATCATTGGCACTCTGCCGTCTTGACATAAGATAGTTTGTTAAATTATGTTTCAAAAAGGCATAATAACTACAAAAAATGGCGGTAGCGAATGTGACTGATCAGACCAATTCGTACTGTAAATGTTCGTCCACAGTGAGTGCATGTGAACACATAGTCATTTTCACCAGCACGCACCATCTTACGTCTCACGCGCTCAGTGTGTGGCCTATCTGCAATCATGTTCTCTTTTGTCTTTATTCAATTTCTGATATTTTCCCTTCGTGCAACACGTTCGGTGGCGACTTGCTCCCAATGTGCACTATCAATCCTGTATCAGTCATGTCCCGCTTATACACATCTTTGTATTGTTGTAGAGGCCGACACCGATATATCTCTTACCCATCTGTAATTCACTAAAAGCGATGTTCTTTGGTATTCTACCATCATCCATCCTCCTAATGTGTCCTATCCATCTAAGTCTACGAAGACTGAGCATGGAACAAACCGTCACACAACCTGATCTTTCAAATACTTCAGTTTTTGTGATTTTGTCTTGTGACTTAATACCAAGTATCCTTCGCAGACACCGCACATCAAAGCTGTTTAAACGTTTCTCTTGGGTGAGTAAGTTGACCAGGCTTCACTGTCATAAAGAAGAGAACTAGGGCATGATAGACAAGGACTTTTGTTTTGCAGTTAGCTTCCTGTTCTCCCAGACACTTTTTATTAGCCTGTTCATTGTTGTTGCTGCCTTACCAATCCTGACGTTGATTTCCTGATCTAGGGATAATTTGTATTTACCTCTGATCCTAGATATGTAAAGTGGTCTACTATCTCCAGTTCGGTGTCGTCAATAAAGAATAATGGTCCCCCATGTGCACCTTGTGACGTAATCTGTGTCTTCTTTTTACTAATTTTTAAACCCAATTCAGAACAAGCAAGAATGTATGCAGATAGTAGACGTTGTAATTCTTCCTCAGAGTTGGTCGTAATTGCAGCATCATCTGCAAAAAGCAACTCTCTGATCAGTACCCTCCTGATTTTGGTCTTGGCCTTCAATCTCTGAGCATTGTAGAGCCCGCCATTTGAGCATGAGTGAATGTATATACCACAATCCTGATCATGAAAAGCATATTTCAGTAAAAGTTAAAAGTATATTTCAAAGAGGGTTGGAGCAAGTACACAACCTTGCTTAACTCCACTCTTGATTTCAAACTCTTCAGAAGCTGCACCATCAAACTTGATTATACCCTTCATGCCTTCATGAGTTGTTGGGCAGCCGATCTTCTTTAGTGCCTGACCAGACATTCACGGCTGACCAAATCAAATGCCTTTTGTGGGTCGATGGAGGCAATAAACAGCATTTTTCTTGCATTTGTCGCAATGAGAATATCATATCAATGGTAGACTGGTTCCGCCGTAAGCCACACCGTGAATCGGTGTGACTTGATCTTCCAAGTCGTTATAGTCTACGCAGAACAATTCTGGCAAATCTCAATGACACATAGAAGTAATAATTTGGAAGTATATGGAAGATATGTTCCTCTGTTATGTTAAATAAACCACGTATAAATGCACATAGAAAGCCATATATGTTTCTACATTATGGTAAATGAACCACACACAGATGCACATAGAATGCCAGATATTTCCTCTGTTATGTTAAATAAATCACATAAAAGCCATACATATTTCTCTGTTATGTTAAATGAACCACGTATAGCTACACATAGAATGCCAGCTATTTTTTCTGTTATGTTAAATGAACTTCATAGAAAGGCAGATATGTTTCTCTGTTATGTTAAATGAATCATATAGAAAGTCAGATATGTTTCTCTGTAAATTAAATGAATCACATAGAATGCCAGATAAATTTCTCTGTTATTTTAAGTGACCCACATAGAATGTCAAATATGTTTCTCTGTTATGTTAAATTAACCACCTATAGATGCACATAGAATGCCTGATATGTTTCTCTGTTATGTTAAATGAGCCACGTATGGATGCAAACAGAATGCCAGATATTTCCTATTTTATGATAAATTAGCCACTTATAGATGCACATAGAATGCCTGATATGTTTCTATTTCACTGTTATGTTAAATGAACCACTTATAGAGTCACATAGAATGCCAGATATTTCCTGTTATGTTAAATGAACCACGTATAGATGCATATAGAAAGCCAGATATGTTTCTCTGTTAAGTTAAATGAACCACATAGAACGTCAGGGCCATGTCCTGTCTTCTCTATTATTTAGGCCAAACGTGACAAGAACAAAATCTGGGCTACAATTGAAACCGGCTGTAACCAAGACGGAGGAACTGTGGCGCCCATTTCAAAACCTTCTGAGGAACAACAGATCAAACTTCTGCAGACAGTCTGGGATCGATCCAGGGCTGACTCCGGCGACCTGGTCTATATTGAAGCCCACGGTATGTTCTGTCTACTGGGTCTGTTTATCGGTATGTCCTGTATACTGTATCTGTTTATCTGTATGTCCTGTATACTGGGTCTGTTTATCTGTATGTCCTGTCTAGTGTATCTGTTTATTTGTATGTCCTGTCACCTGCGTCTGTTTATCTGTATGCCCTGTCAACTGGGTCTGTTTATCTGTATATCCTGTTATCTGGGTCTGTTTATCTGTATGTCCTGTCTACTGTGTCTGTTTATCTGTATGTCCTGTCAACTGTGTCTGTTTATCTGTATGCCCTGTCAACTGTGTCTGTTTATCTGTATGTCCTGTCAACTGGGGCTGTGAATCTGTATGCCCTGTCAACTGTGTCTGTTTATCTGTATGTCATGTCAACTGGGGCTGTGTATATGTATGTCCTGTCAACTGGGGCTGTGAATCTGTATGTCCTGTCAACTGTGTCTGTTTATCTGTATGTCCTGTCAACTGGGGCTGTGAATCTGTATGTCCTGTCAACTGTGTCTGTTTATCTGTATGTCCTGTCAACTGTGTCTGTGTATCTGTATGCCCTGTCAACTGTGTCTGTTTATCTGTATGTCCTGTCAACTGGGGCTGTGAATCTGTATGCCCTGTCAACTGTGTCTGTTTATCTGTATGTCATGTCAACTGGGGCTGTGTATCTGTATGTCCTGTCAACTGGGGCTGTGAATCTGTATGTCCTGTCAACTGTGTCTGTTTATCTGTATGCCCTGTCAACTGTGTCTGTTTATCTGTATGTCCTGTCAACTGGGGCTGTGAATCTGTATGTCCTGTCAACTGTGTCTGTTTATCTGTATGTCCTGTCAACTGGGGCTGTGTATCTGTATATCCTGTCTTCTGGGTGTGTGTATCTGTATGTTCTGTCTTCTGGGTGTGTGTATCTGTATGTGAACATGTCAATGTACGACACCCTCTTGCACGCATCGAGACGCTTCTTGTACATGGTGATAGTCTCACAATCTCCAGCATTCCGTGGGTTTACGTGGTCAACATCACGCCAGAATCCTTCACTTCCCAGCATGTTTGTGACGCCCATGTGCGCACAGATCAATGCGGAGTTCAACACATGACTGCCCGACATCCGTTCTAATAACTTCACCAACTTGTTGTTCCTCGTTTGTATGAACGACCACCACATGAAGATATGAAGACATGAAGCATTGAAGATATACAGATGTGAAGACATATGGACTAGAAAACTTGAAGACATGAAGATATGAAGACGTGAATATATGAAGATATGACGATATGAAGATATGACGATATAGAGATATGAAGACATGAATATATGAAGATATGACGTTATTACGAAATGAGGATATGGAGATATGAAGACATGAATATATGGAGATATGAAGAAATGAAGACATGGAGATATGAAGTTATGGAGATATGAAGATATAAAGATACGAAGCTATGAAGATATGGAGATATGAAGACATGAATATACGAAGATATAAAGATATGGAGACATGAAGATATGAAGACGTGTAGACATTAGACATGAAGACGTGAAGACACGAAGACACAAGAACTTGCCGGAATGCAAGCAGACTGCCACACATCGCCACCCTAGTACAAGAACACAGTAGAACTCAAGCCACAAGTGGTCAAACGTACCATGCAGTCATATTGTTAAATACATCTTTCTCCAATCCCCCCACTTTTCGTTTTGAACATTTTACATTACTGTAAAGTTTTGTAGCGTCGTCATCATAATCATGATCATTATCTGCCATGTAGACATATTATTACCAACGTGTTTACGTGTTTTGCCCCTCAATCATCTTTCTTGTCTTCCTTTCATCCAACTATAGGAACTGGGACACCCGTTGGTGACGTCATAGAAGTCAACGCCATAGGGAAATTTCTTCACGGCACACACACGGGGAATACCCGTTATATTGGCTCTGTGAAGACAAACATTGGACATTCGGAGTCAGCTGCTGGGGTGGCGGGTCTCATCAAGGTTCTCCTGATGATGAAACATTCCAAAATTGTGCCTTCTCTGCACTTCCAGAGACCAAATCCAAACATCGATTTCCATGGATTTCACCTGAAAGTTGCCACAGAAGTAATTAGCTGGCCAGAACTACACAAAGTTGCCAGTGTCACTTCTTGTGGTTTTGGAGGTACGAACTGCTATGCCATCATCGAAAGTCAAGGACATAATGAAAGAGCCAAACCCGACATACCGTCAGAAAATATCGTCTGCTTCTCTGCCATGAATTTGGAGTCACTTAAGGGCAGCATGAAAGACTTTGTGAACTACCCAGATGTGTTGTCCATGAATATTGAAGACCTGGCGTTGACGTCCACAATACACCGTGACCACTTCCCTGTCCGCCAGGCGTTTGTGGCCAACACCACAGAAAGTTTGCTGAGCCAGGTCTTGGACCAAATTACCAAGGTCAAACATGATTCCAGTGATGCCAAGAAGCCAAAGATCGTGTTTGTGTTCAGTGGAATGGGGACAGACTGGCCTGGCATGGGCAGGGCTTATATGTCCAGTAGCCAGGCTTTCAGAGACAAGATCAGGGACATTGATACCTATCTGAAAGAGTATGTTCCCTGGTCAGTGGGAGACAACCTGAGCACAGGGCTTGACACCAATCACGAAATGTTCTGGCCTGTAGCAATATTTGCTTGTCAGGTAGCCACAGCTCACCTGTGGGGCAGCCTGGGTGTCACCCCAGATTGCGTCGTTGGTTACTCTGTGGGCGAGGTAGCCGCTGCCCATGTGGCCGGACGCCTGTCATTGCCCGAGGCTGTCAAAGTCATCTATCACAGAACGAGACTCTTGGCACGACTGGCTGGGGTTGGCAGGATGATTCTGTTCAAAGACGTGGACATCGAGACAGTGGAGAAGATTGTGAACAACTGGCCAGGGAAGGCAAATGTCTCCACTAAGATAAGCCCAAAGGCCTGTGCGGTCAGCGGTGAGACAGACGCCATTTCTGAAATAGAGAAACAAGTAAATGACATGGCCAAGAACAAAAACATGACCATTCAAACGGTTGACCTCAAACTGTCTGTA
Source organism: Cepaea hortensis (assembly GCA_963921405.1). NCBI lineage: Eukaryota > Metazoa > Mollusca > Gastropoda > Stylommatophora > Helicidae > Cepaea > Cepaea hortensis. Next base: position 318,308,034 of record OY992876.1, on the reverse strand, counting down.
GCCTACCATAGTCATTGTGTGGATGGATGTAAGGAGGAGCTCCGGCAGGTGCTCGATGGCACGGGGCTCAGCCAACTGGAAACTCATACCGAGATGATCTCAACGGTGACCGGTGACGTGGTGGACGGCCCCTTAACTGCCGAGTATTGGGTGAATAATGTGCGCGAGCCAGTGCTCTTCTTGGATGCTGTGAGGAAATCGTTTGCAGAAGATGTCAACACCGTGTACATAGAAGTGGGGACCAAACCGGTGATGGCTGCCCACAAGAAAGACATATTCCCTGGCCATAATGCCAAGGTTGTTGTTTCTATGCGCTCCAAAGCTGACTGGAAAATATTTCTGGAAGCTCTAGGTCACGCCTACAAACACGGATGCAGTATCAACTGGAAGAATCTGCCCCTGACTGGACAGGTCATCACAGCAGTTCCTCGCTACAGCTTCACCCCAAGGAGAGTTCTACGGAGTTCAGAAACAGCGTCTATGACAAAGGTCGGGATCGATTACTTAAGACGGCAACATCCGTTTGTGTGTAACATCGAGTCCACGGACATGTTCAAGGTCTTCCTGTCAGCAGCGTCCTTCAAATCAGTCTTTGACCACAAGGTCTCAGGAAATCTCATTATTCCCGGGGCCCTGTATGCCGAGATTGCATTTGCTATAGGCAAACTCATGCAGTTCAAACAAGCTGCTCTGTACTCAGTCTCTGCAACCTTTGAGCAGCCATGTCGCTTCTCAGATAAACAACCTGTGATATTTAACTTAGATATAAGTAAGCCACAAGCTGGCCCTTCAGGAAGTCATCTCAAGAGCTACACTGTAGCTGTGATGCAGCACGAGACCCTGTACGCAACATTGCACCTACATCCCTTCACTGCTCCACGGGACCACACAGTCGTCAACATCACACAAGTCAAACTGAGATGTCCGCAAACCTTGGACAGACAAGACATCTACAAGAAACTGGCCAACTTTGGCTTCAACTATGGCCCACATTACATGCTTTTACAAACTGCAAGTCGAAATTTGGATGAATGCATTGCGTATATGACAGTTCCCAGTACACTATTCCATGAAATGCCTGGAACTACAGTGCACCCATCTATCCTTGATGCTATGATCCAAACATACGTGATACTAACGGAGGATGACAGCGACAAGAAAGAGGTACTCCCCATCTCCATTGGAAAGTTGACTTCTTTCAGGGCTCTGGAAAAAGAAATGTGTGTCTACACAATAGTCAAGGATAGCTATGGGAAAAGTGTCATTTTTGACAGCACATTAACGACGATGGACGGAAAGATCATTGTGGAAATGGAAGATCTCACTCTGAAATTTCTTTCTGCAGAGACTAGGACGAATGAAGACAACACAGAGAACATCTACAGGGGCTACTGGGTCATGAAAGTACCAGACTACCCATATATTAAGCAAATTGATCAACAAATTCTGTACATGAGCAACGAAATAACACCGCCTGATGTTACTAGCATTGAATACAGCATTGATGTAGACTGCAGTGACACAATTACACAACAGCTGGACATTCTAAAGAGAAACAACGTTCTAGAGACGTTTCGCTGCATTGTTTTCAACATAAGCTTCGTGTTTGATCAATCAGTGAAAGCCTCGATCCTCCAATCAAAGACTATCAACCTGTGCATGGTCTTGAAAAGTGTCTTCTGCTTTCCTCTAAAAGTACCTGTCTATGTCTTCACAAGGTGGGCAGTCCCTGCTGAATGGTCATCCTCAAACAAGGACAACATCAACCCTGTGATGACCGCAGTCTGGGGAATGGTCAGAAGTGCTCTACAAGAGCGGATTGCGGACATCTGCCTGCTGGACCTGCATCTAGAACAGGAACAGTGTTCCCTGGAACGCCTGACTTCCTTGGCCAACATTGTCCACAAGAATAATGATCTGAAACGCTTTCCAGAGTGGATGGTCACAGAGAACAAGATGTTCGTGAACGAGATCATCCCCCTCACAAACAACATAGTTCCCGTCTTCAGGCACATTTCTGCAGACAGACACCAGCACGTGCTGCAAGTCTATAACGGACCATTGGGTTCCACCGACACATTCTGTGTCTATGACGAAAGCCACAATCTGGACGACAAGACAGATCACATGCAGATCAGTGCCACCGAGTCAGTTGTGTTTCATCCACACCTGTTTAGTCGGTCTGTACCGTACAGCACCATGGTACCACACAAAGGTCACCTGGGCAGTGGCAACGTCGTCTTCGCTCTAGAGACAACAGGGACACAAGCCCACACAAGCGTGCAGGGATGTCAGCGGGAGGTCATCGCATGTTATCCATCTCCGATAGGATCCCAGATCTCAGTGCCAGCTGCGGCCACTCTACCAAGGGACCTATTCGACTGCTACTCACACGGTGACGTCACGAGACTGTCTGTGCTGATGGCTCTGTCTGGTTACATTCATGGCAGCTCCGTCACCATCTTGACGTCTGCATCTACTAAAGGACGACTCGACCAGATACTCTATGAGATGCTGGCTGCTAAGAACAGCTCGCCATCTACAATAAACATTACATGCTTGTCCCTGGAAGAATTACAGAATGGTCAGCGCTTAAACCGGACAGTGGTGTCTCTGGTCCTGTTAGACAGCAGTCTGATCTCTGTGCTGATGAGCCACTGGCCCCAGGCTGAGTGTCTGGTCACAGTGACACCTTTGGTCAGTTCACGTGTCAAGTCTCTTGTGAACTTTTACATGCCCAGTGTGGAGCTTATCGTCATGGACCCATCTGAGGCTTTACAGCCGAGGAAGCTCCTGAGTTTAGTTCCCCGTGTGAAAGAGTTCGCGTCCTCTCACAGATGCCTGGTGTCCAAATGTCTGGCCGTAGAGAACACACTGACTGACAGATTCCCCGAAGTAAGGGCAGACCTCAGCGACCTTCTGAATATTCAAACTGTCAAAGTTAATAGGTCAAGGGTCAGAGTTGACCACCATTTACTGTTTAAAAAAGATGCTGTGTACGTCGTTGTGGGTGGACTGACGGGATTGGGCTGGATCACTGTGAGATTCCTTTTCTCGCACGGGGCGGGCAATATCGCCATTGTAAACAGAAGAGCACCAGGGAAAACCAAGACAAGAGAGATCAAGGAGATGAGTCTGCAAGCCGCATGCAATATTCAATGCTTCCAGTGTGATGTGTGCGACAAAGATTCCTTCTCAAACTTTCTGAACGTTACAGCGGCCACTGTATTTCCCAACAAGCCTCTGAAGGGGATCTTCTTTGGAGCAGCTGTTGAAGGCGATGCAATTCTGAGCAATGTAACTAGAGAACATCTGCAGCATGTGATGTCTCCCAAAATCTTGGGTGCATGGAACGCGCACATCCTGACTGAAGACCAAGATCTGGACTACTTTGTCTTGCAGTCTTCGGTGACCTCAGTGATTGGCAACTTTGGACAGACCAGTTATGGAGCTGCAAATGGGTTTCTGGATGGCCTAGCCTGCTACCGAAGACACAGGAATCTGCCAGGTCAGAGCATCAACTGGGGCCCTTTAACTGTTGGCATGATGGTAGACAATGAAAAGGCCAAACAGGGTTTGTCTCAGAAAGGAATTCAGCTACTCACAGAGGCAGAGATCCAAGCAGTTATGAATCCTATTCTTCTTTTGGACTTTGTTCAGGTAATTGCATGCAATTTTGACAGGGAGAAATGGAAAAAGAACCCGTTAATTACTACGCATGGATCCGCTTCGTGCGAGATTCTATTGACTGAAGACCTGCGACGAGCCCTGCAAACAGCCCCCCAACAACCACTTCAGGAGAGAATTCAAATATACATGGAACTGCTGTTTGAGCTGGCAGCCCAGATCATTGGCATTGATAAATCATTGTTGCAGCCCGACTCCACTTTGCTGGCTCTGGGCATGGACTCCCTCTTGGCCATGACGGTCAGGAACGAGGTGTTCAAGGTCACACAGTGCCGTCTGCCAGCTGTTGTTCTGGTCAGTGGTGACGTCACAGCAAGAATCTTAGCGGAAGCTCTCGATGCCGAGATACAGCGGGAGGTTCAAGATCGGTAACATTAAACATAAGGTCAGCGAGAAATTTCCTCATGGTCGACTGTTTGTTGCACCCTGATGGAGGAGAACCTTGTGTGTAGGTCTAATATTCCCCAACCATGTTGTCCTAGAGTAGACAGTGTGTGGGTCTAGGGACTCACCCAGTTAAACTGAGCAGATAATCATGTGTCATTCAACCCATTCATAACTTGCAGCTCAGGAGCAGAATATGTTTATGTCAACGTCAACAGCAGTCTACCAACATATCACAACTAACTTCGCAACAGAATATGCTTATGTCAACAAAAGCAATATTCTGCCAACAGATCATGTAACAAAGGCAAGAATTCGAAATAGTCGATATGGTATTTCATTATTATATATTGTTATATCACATCTGCACTAGAGTGTTGGCGCTCTTCACAACCAACTCTGGAGTTTTGACTCTCTTCACATCCAAATCTTGAATGTTTGATCTCTTCTCAACCAACTCTGGAGTGTTGGATCTCTTCACAACCAACTCTAGCATGTGGGTCATACCTCCTCTAGGCAGCTAACTTCACGGACGGAGGATACGTCTAATGTCCATAACATCAATCATTGATGTCGTTTAGAATGTCTTTCTGTACGCTGTTAGATGGTCTTGCAGCATTGTTCTCCGTCCAATGTGAAATAAACAGTTCAAGCAACATCAGAAGACATCTGACAACACATGAACTGTCTGTATTTTCACAGATTGTATTACTGAACATGGTTCTGCAGCCATCTTGTTGTTGTTCTGGTAAACAATGTCTTTTCTTCTGTAACTGTATCAATCAGTGTATAAACATATGGCATATATTACGAAATGATGTACATATACACTTAGATATGTAATCTGCGACATCAAGGGCACCCACACATCACGTCAGTAATCAATGATCATTCGCATCCAATCCATCATTGCGACCTGCCGTCCAAGATCCACTTTCCGTTGCGGTCCATTGAGTGTCTGAGACCATTGTCACGAGATCATTAGAGAATAAGATCGTTTCACGTCAGCGCTGGACTGGCTACAATATCTCTGTCACTCATCTCCACACATGGGCCCAGCCACCCTTAAGGTGTCCAGCTGGCAGCCCTCCTCCATTGGTGTTGTTAACGTGTCTCTTATAAATCTATTAGTGTTAAAAAACCTTCCATAAACTGATATTCTTTTAAAATATGTGTGCCATTTTAGTATGGGTAATCATTGTCAGAATTTGTAGAGCGCTGCCACCTATCTATGTAATATCACGGGCGAGGAACCCTATTTGTCAGAAGTGTGTGTATTACTTTCCCGAACCTGCCGAGCAAGCACCCTTGTTTTTCATCAAGTGACTATTTTTTACACCTGACAGGCAATCAATTTGTCAGACAACTACATTGATTCCAGACTTACAGTCCAATATGTAAGTAGTCACTGTTTCTCACACTGGGTTTTAATCCTGGTGACGGATCCGATCCCTTTTCTTCCAGATCCCCGAGAGAAACTTCGGACAACATCTATATAGCTGAAATAAAGAGCATGTCTATGGATATCCAATGGTACAGATGAGAATGGCTCGTTACTAGGTATAAATAGTTGTCTTGGTATCCCTAAAGAGTGGGAAAGAGAAGGTTTGATGCCTATATATATGTCTACTATTGAACAACTAGGCAAGGCAAGTTTCCCCCCTGACAAATCTCCCCTCTATTGGTTGTAATTAATCCCCCATCAACACACACACACACACACACACACACACACACACACGCACGCACGCACGCACGCACGCACGTACGTACGTACGTACATACATACACGTACACGTATACACATTTGGAAAATCAGATAACTATGAGAACAGATAACAACACTTTATTTACTATTGATATTTAAGCTGATTATTTGCAAAATGATGATAATGAATACTGTAAATATACATCACTAATGTAATGGATTCTACAACTGCTGTTGATGTTTGTGGCATGACATCTGGAATACAGGTGAGATGCTGCCTCAATCGACTGTAATAAAGACAGCTAGTCGGTATTCCGAACCACTGTCTAGTCCTGACTCCATCTAGTCTTTCGTTGTCACTTAACGGAATTTGCAACTTTGTGCTCTTGTTGAGAGCTTGAAAATACATAATGAAGAATGTGTAGTTTATAACAGCTACACATACACAATGCTATACAATATACATACGTACTACCACACTCTTACCCATACACATTGTGTGTATGTTTCTCCTTCAGCTTTACCACTGTTACCCTCCGTTCTCTGTCTGTCTGTCTGTCTGTCTGTCTGTCTGTCTGTCTCTCTCTCTCTCTCTCTCTCTCTCTCTCTCTCTCTCTCTCTCTCTGTTCTCTCTATCTCTTTCACTCTGTCGAGTCTGGGGGACTTTTCCAGTAGTAGAAACACCCTATAGTTACATTTGCTGCCTCCACCATTACTGGCCCCGTCTTGAGAAATGAAATGTTCTAAGTACATGTCACCCACTCAGACATAAGAGTGCTTCACAGCCGCTCCTTTGTTACAAGTCTTCAGCAGATTAAATGTTCCGTGGTGGTGAAACAAAAGTGTCTGACCGTATGGCTTACCTGCCGGCGATCAGTTTCTGCGTCACGCCTCAGTGAGTTAAGATGGACGCTCGTTCATCACGCACTTGAGATGACTACACACACCATATACCCTACTCATAGTTTTGGGCCATGTAAATACCACCACACATATGCTTCAAACACACCCATGCTAATCTCACGTTACACTAACTCGATGTTTACCATATTACATGTGGAGCTTGCTACAACAAATTGACTATATGCTTAGGTGTGCTGCTCATAATACTAGCACACAACTATTCACCCTGGTGGGTTACCATATAGCATTAAATATCTCAAGCATATAATGAACAGTACACAGGGTACATGAAATTATATATAGAAACAATTCAAAATATGCATATAATGATATTCCTAATAATAACATAACGAATGTTTTAGTAATACTATTATATACAACAATATGAGACAATAAACAGTTCTCATAGAGACGACATACATCTGATCAGACCAAATAAAAGTCCGCCAAATGCATATTCACAGTATAATAAAAAATTATGCATTTAGACATCTTTTAAAATATGCAAGGAACACAATCCTAGCATAGTAGTGTATTCCTATATGTATAGTAAAATAGCAAAATTATAGCAATATGCTACATACAGCAAATTGAGAACTAATAGTTCTCCTGGACAAACCGACAAATGAAGGCCCCGAATTTACAGGCTGTTGATAGGGGCTAGAAACTAACAATCCTAGAAAATTCTTAAAGCATAAGAATCGGCCTTATGAAATGTATCCATATAAATCCTTCACACCTGATCCTCCGAATATTCAAGTCTGGTTTGAGAAGTTCCCTCCCCGAGTATATATACAAATCCTCTTATCTGTGGGATAACTTTAATTTTTCTGATCTGGCAGCGGGTGTTAGTCGTGTGTTTTTGGGAACCAACCGTGGTGTCCGTCCGTTCACACCTTGTGTCGTTAAAAGTTCCCAGTCCGTGGTAAATTCTCACTGAGTGACTGGCCATCTCACGCCTGTTGACCGAAAGACGTCTCTATTCAGTCTGAATTTCACACCTTTAATCTGCTACGCGGCTCCAGGCCGTCTATCGTCTACGCGACGCTGTATGCGAACTCACGCCTTGCCGTCCCTTCTCTGGAATGTGGATCGTTAAGCGTGATAAATGTGCTATTAGGCTTGTTGTAAAATCTATCATGGGATCGCTTTGAGTGTCGATCGTCTCCTTGCACAATCATTCGTCATAGTTTAATAGACGCTGAGAATCGGGATTGAATCTTTATTCATCAAATTTCTCATTCCCCTCATTTTGAATATTTTCTTGTGGTATCAGAGGCAATCTGGTAAAATCACGGCATTTTATGACAATCGTGTAAACACATGTGTATGACGCCTCACATCCCATGATTATCTATAACGCCCCACATCCCGTATGTATGTATAACGCCCCATATCCCATGTGCACTTATAACCCCTCATCCCATATGTGTGTATAATACCCCACATCCTATTGGATTTACAACGCTCCACATCCCATGTCCATATATAACGCCCCACATTCCATGTGTTTGTATAAAGTTCTACATCCCATGTGTATCTATAACGCCCCACATCCCATATGTATGTATAATGCCCCACATCCCATATGTATGTATAACGCCCCACATCCCATATATATGTATAATGCCCCACATCCCATATGTATGTATAATGCCCCACATCCTATTGTATGGAGAACGCCCCACATCCCACATGTATGTATAACGCCCCACATCCCATATGTATGTATAATGCCCCATATCCAATTGTAAGGAGAACGCCCCACATCCAATATGTATGTATAATGCCCCACATCCCATATGTATGTATAACGCCCCACATCCCATGTGTATGTATAACGCCCCACATCCCATATGTATGTATAACGCCCCACATCCCATATGTTTGTATAATGCCCCACATACAATTGTATGAAGAACGCCCCACATCCCATATGTAAGTATAACGCCCCACATCCCATATGTAAGTATAACGCCCAACATCCCATGTGGGTATAATGTTTCACATCCCATGTTTAAGTGTAACGTCCCACATCCCATTTATGTATATACCCGCCGTATTTGTGATATTGATGTCCCAGTTAATGTAATCACTAAATGTACAGGAGACCCCAGCAGACACAGCCGTATGAGGTGGGCAGTGTTAGACTACATGTTCTATATTGATATTTATGATACCCTCCAACAATATTGATATTGCTGATAGCCTCCAACAAAACTGATATTTCTGATATCCTCCAACAATATTGATAATTCTGATAACCTCCAACAATAAGGATAATTATGATAGCCTCCAACAATATTGATAATACTGTTAGCCTCCAACAATATTGATAATTATGATAACCTCCAACATTATTATTATACCTGATAACCTCCAACAATGTTGATATTTCTGATAACCTCAAACAATATTGATATTTCTGATAACCTCAAATAATGCTCATATTTCTTATAGCATCCAACAATATTGATATGTCTGATAGCCTAAAACAATATTGATACTTCTCATAATCTCCACAAATGTTGATATTTCTGATAACCTCCAACAATATTGAAAATTATGGTAACCTCCAACAATACTGTTACTGCTAATAATCTCTAACAATATTGATATTTCTGATAGCCTCACACATTATTGATATGTCTGATAACCTCCAGGAATTATGATACTTCTGATAGCCTCCAACAATAGTGATATTTGTGGTAGCCTCCAACAATATTGATATTTCTGTAAACCTCCAACAATATTGAAAATTCTTATAGCCTCCAACAATATTGATATTTCTGATAACATTAAAAGATATTATTATTTCTGATGACCTCCAACAATATTGATATTTCTGAAAACCTCCAACAATATTGATATTTCTGATAGCCTCTATCAATATTTGATAATTCTGATGATTACCAACAATATTAATATTTCGGATATCCTCCAACAATATTTATATTTCTGATAGCCTCCATCAATATTGATAATTATGATAACTACCATCAATATTAAAATTTCTGATAGTCTCCAACAATACTGATATTTCTTATAGCTTCCTAAAATATTGATATGTCTGATAGCCTTTAACAATATTGATATTTCTGATTCCTATACAATATTGATATTTCCGATAGCCTCCAATAGTAGGGATATTTTTTATAGCCTCCACAAATATTGATAATTCTTGTAACCTCAAACAATATTGATATTTTCGATATCCCCAACAATCTTGATAATTCTGATAGCCTTTAACAATATTGATGACTCTGATAACCTCCAACGAAAATTATGATTCTTATAGCCTCTAACAATATTCATAACTATGATAACCTCCATCAATATTGATCATTCTGATAGCCTCCAAAAATATTGGTATTTTTGATAACCTCCAACGATATTGATAATTCGGACAACCTCCAACATTATTGATAGTTCTGATAGCTTCTAACAACATCGTGTGATATTTACATTGTTTGAGTGATCTGTCGTAAACATGTTGTTGATGTTGTTTGTTGTGTGTACATTGTTGACTTGATTTGTTGTGTACATTTTGTAAGCTTAGTTTGCATGTAATGGGGATAGAAGATTGTGCTGTCTCTGTTGTGAGGCTTAGACTGTCTCTGTGGTTAGGCTTTGGCTGTCTCTGTGGTGAGGCTTGGGCTGTCTCTGCGGTGAGGCTCTATCACTGAAACTGTGTTTGTCTTAGCGTTTTCTCAAATTTCACCCTTGATGTTCCTGCCTCTCGGTTTATAGTGTGTGATCACTAGTCTGCCAAACTGGGTCTGCATTAACTCTTTTCTGTCCATGACGTTATCCCCCCAACCCCGAATTATTTTGTTCCCAAATGTGCCTGCACATTTTACATGTTTCCTCGGTCTACTGTCTATCCCATGTACAGGAATTTATCAGGTTTTCTAAGTCACTTTTGGTCGTCTCATTCAATCAGACACATACTCATTCTCTTGGATGTTGATATTGAAATGATATATTCTCAGACAATAACCTCATATAAATCATATAAATCATATAAATATAAATAAATAAATTCTGACATGATATACCAAATCCAACCGCCCTGGCTCACCATGTAGCATCAGTCTCCTTTGTCTTCAGATTGCTGAAGATTATCATGATTTTACCAATTTCTTGTGGAAACACTCATCCAGATCCGAATACCTCGTGACGCGCATGAGAAACCTGTCACCCTTCCACAAGTCATCTCATCTCTGGGTGAAAGTGTGTCTTGATTATCTATCGTACGAACACTCATTTTTTGTTTCATTTCTCCACATGGAATATTATTATGCTTCATATTCCAAAGTAACTTACACTTGTCCTCAAATGTGTGTCTCACTAACTATTTTTCTTGACTTTGCCTTAAAACTGTTTTGTAATCTTCGGTGAGTGAAATGCGGTCGTATGCTCCATCTCGGTTTATCATATAATCATTTTGACAAGTAGCATATACACATTTTGTTTTATGTATCAATTATGGCGACAGTACTTGAAATAGATTACATTCGAATTCGAAATACACAGTTGCCAATTGTTCTGTGTGTTTATAAGAATGTTGTTTCAATTAAAATCAATTGTTAATTTTCAAGATATACAATTGCAAAATTTTTCTCTGTGATATATATATATATATATATATATATATATATATATATATATATATATATATATATATATATATATATATATATATATATATATATATATATATATATATATATATATTGTTTCAAGTAAACATTTACAGTTTATGGTGTGTATCATCATCATCATCAAGTGCCGTGCCGGCTGGCGTAGGCGTTCATGGCCCTCCATAGATCTCGGTCTTTGGTTTTCTGGATCGACTCTGCTGCTGATATTCCTCCATGCCACCGTCTCAATCCATCCAGCATCATTTCTCTTGGTATGCCGCTGCCTCTCTTCCCCTCGATCTATCCAGTTGTCACGATGTTCTGCAATACCTCTATTCTCATCACATGACCGAAGAAAGATGTTTGTCTCTGTCTTATTGTTGTATATAATGTTCTAGTTTCATTAGCCTGTTTCAGGCAGTCGTCGTTAGTTACTCTGGTAGTCCAAGGAATTTGCAACATTCGTCTCAGGAACCACATCTCTGTTGCTTTTAATTTCTTCTTAATTTGTTCATTTACATTCCAAGATTCACTGCCATACAGCAAAACTGGTTCTACATAGCATTTCAGCACTCTCTTTCTTACATTCAGTGATAGTGACTTATTGCATAAGATACTCTTCATTTTCTGAAATGCGGCTTTTGCCTGCCCCATTCTGCTCCTAATCTCTGTTGCACATCTTCCATCTGATGTTATAAATGCCCCTAGGTATCTAAAATTATCCATTTGGTTAAGGATGTTCCCTTCTATTTCTATGTCACATTTTGGTGTCACCATTTTCTTTGATATTACCATTGTTACTGTTTTCTTGATATTCAAGGAGAGTCCTTTCCTTGCACTCTCTGTTACTACAGTGTCCAACAATTGTAGGTATATTGAATTATCCGCCACCAATACTATGGTGTGTATGTTTGTTAAATTTCTTTGTTGTTTTCTTGGACGTTGTTTATGATATAGCATCCACTATTTTTTTTTTTTTTGCTTTTAGAAGCAAATGATTGCTGCTCATCTTTCTTTAGCGATTTACCTGGCTTGTTATTTACACTGTGATTTATATCCGTTTGTGGACATAACCTTAAATATCTGAGTTTATAAACCTTTGATAAAACATTTAATAATTATTGAATTAAGTAAGTTATCTGAAACGTGTATCTATACATTATGTTCGTGTGTACAGCTATTTTTTTTTTTGTCCCGTTAAGTCCGTTTTTCCGTTATGTAAATAATCTTTTAACTGTCGCCATTAGGTGTCTGTAATCCGTTATGTGAATAATGGTTTAATTATGGTAATTAGCTGTTTTCTCTTCTCATTGGCTTGATATTCACGTATTCTCTTGTCAAAACAAGAGAAATTTTGTGTCGTTTATCGATTTCTGATGTGTAATTTTGAGAATTAGTATTATTCTTAAATATATAAACATTATAATAATTAAATATATATATTAAGTAATCTAATTATCTTAATTCATCGATCTGACTTGCCTTATCATTGATGTATGTCTCTTTGATTGGAAATTTTGTAATGTCAGACCTCGACAATAGCAAGATGCAAGAGAGCAAGATATAGCATTCCAGTAATATATGCAACCCTGGTAAAATATTTGAAACTGATTAACTAATGTACAAGTATATACTCTTGTATGTATACATGGTGTTAAAATATGTGATGGTCTTTGTATTTATTAATGTATTTTAAATATTTTCTGCAAAACATTTAATCAAAAATAGTAACAATCACTGTTAACTAAAGGTATGGAAGTAAAAAAAAAAATAAGTAAACTAAGGTTATGTCCTTTTACTTAAGTATCATCTAATGATATGAAAGCTTGATAAGGATAAATACATTTCCTGAGATAATAAAAAATAAATTCTTGATTAATGTCACCGTCGATCACTGTTGTTGTTTCAGTTTTGTTTTTCTGTTCGGTCTCATGACTGGTGTCTTGTAACTTTGTAGGTAGTTTTCATACTATGTTTTCGTCTGTGTGTTTACTTTTCTGTCTATAATCCGTTATGTAAATAATGTTTTAACTGTCGTCATTAGGTGTCTGTAATCCATTATGTGAATAATGGTTTAATTGTCGTAATTAGGTGTTTGCTCTTCTCATTGGCTTGATATTCACGTAGTCTCTTGTCAAAACAAGAGAAATTTTGTGTCGTTTGTCGATTTCTGATATGTAATCTTGAGAATTAGTATTATTCTTAAATATATAAACATTATAATAATTAAATATATATATATTAACTAATCTAATTATCTTAAATGGCAAACTACTGAGCGTAATCTTGCCAAGAGATCAACATACAGCTGAAAGATGCTGGTGTTGACAGCTAAGTCCTGTAAAAGGATATGCTTAAAAAAAAAAAAAAAAATTGTCTTAAGTCATCGATCTAACTTGCCTTACCATTGATGTATGTCTCTTTGATTGGAAATTTTGTAATGTCAGACCTCGACCTCAACGGCAAGATGCAAGAGCGCAAGATCACAATGTGTGCCTGAGAAGAGCTATCAATGGAATCATAAGAGACAGACTAGGAGATGGTAACGTCTCAGAAATGGCAGCAGCAGCACCATGCATTGACCACATAGAGAGACAAGAGGATAAGGTGATTCGGCCATCTAATGGGAATAGATATAGAAAACCGATATGAGAAAACTTTGGTATGCGTATATCTGTAGAACAAGAATGAGGGGAACTGCAGTAAAGTTTAAAAAGCAATGAATGAATCACCGAAAACCGAGAAGTGGATATTGTGAGCTTTACTAGAGCACGATTACTAGAGTCTCTTGAATTCGTGCTCTAGTAAAGCTCACAATATCTACTTCTCGTTTTTCGGTGATTCGTACATCTGTAGAAGCACGAGCAGATCAAGGTGCTGATAGATACGCATCTCACAATGACAGGCTTTGTTTGGTAGCGCAACACATCTGATACTAGGGCATAAACTGCAACTCTCCAATTTACTCGGACGCGAGGTTCGAACCCTCACAGGCAAAACACCCGTCCTTATGCTGTTTCGTCAGTAGATAGATATGACAAAATATGCCTTATTGAGTTAAACCAAATCATACATTTAACGTTAAGCTAAACAATACATTATCATGTCAGGCTAAATCACACATTTGAAACTGAAGATAAACCATATGTTATCACGTTACTGTAAACCAAATATGTTTAATTTACAATAAATCATACATTTTCAAGTTTGCCTAAACCACGCTGTTAAAGTTGAGCTACATAATATTATTTCAAGCTAAGCTAAATCACACATTTTCAAGTTGAGCTACGTCATGCATTTTCAAGTTTAGCTTTATAACTTATTTTCGTAAGCTAAATCACGCACTTATTTTCCGGTGAACTTAAATCACACATTTTCTGGGTAACCTAAACCGCTCATTTTCTACTTAACCTAAATCAAAAATTTTCTACTTAACCTTAATCAAATATTTTTGACTTAACGTAAATCACTCACTTTTTTTTTTTTTACTTAACGTAACTCATACATTTTCTACATAATCTAAATCACACATTTCCTTGTGCGCGGAAATGCTCAGAAATGGCCCAGTTACTTTAATCAGAAATATCCACGATACATGTATTTATTTATAAGTAAAATGTGATCTGTGAAATTCTTATGTGCACTCGTAAGTTTTCTATTTGCCATTCATTATTTCGTTCGTTCGTATTGATGCTCGTACAGTATAAACATCGCCCAACATATACACTTGCCTTCATTACCAAATTCGCAAATTGTTTCAAATAAACTATATTTTCACACTCAAGTATTCTACATCGTATAATTTTAATGTTCTGTTACTGCAGTGGAATATTAGAATGCAGATTGTCAGAGAGCGCTAAAGACGCGAAAGATGTGTTTCATGTGAATACATGAAAGATGTTTAACATGCGAGTGTTGTGTAACATGTGAATGATGTAAATGATGTATAACATGAGAATGATCTGTAACACGTGAATGATGCATAACATGTGAATGATGCATAACATGTGAAAGATGTGTAACATTTGCAAGATGTAAAAGATGTATAAAATGTGAAAGATGTGTAAGATTTGAAAGATGTAAAAAAAAAATTATTTTAAAAAGATGGGTAAAATGTGAAAGATGTGAGCAATGTGTAAATCGTAAAAGATTTTAAACTTTTGAAATGTGTGAAAGATAACTAGAATGTGAAATATGTGAAAAATATGAAAGATGTGCAAAACGTGAAATATTTTAAACATGTGAAAGATGTGTAATAAGTGAACGATGAAAGATTTTAAACTTTTGAAATATGTGAAAGATAACTAAAATGTGAAATATGTGAAAGATATGAACGATGTGCAACACGTGAAATATTTTAAACATGTGAAAGATGTGTAACAAGTGAACGACATGATAGATGTGTAGTATGTGAAATTATGTGGAAAATATGAAAATAAGTGTAACATACATAAGATGTAACAGATGTGAACAGTGTGGAAGATGTACAAAGAGATAAAGATGTCTTTAAACAGGGCGGTGATCCTGCAAGAGACTGACCAGTATGCTGGTGACATGACTAGCCCTGAGACACATCCTGCATGAGGCATTGTGTCACCAGAAGACGACCCAACACGTCACTCCGCGGGGCGGAAGATACAGAAGGTTGCTCATGGAGAAGTTAATAAGATATACGAAAGAGCTTCAAATGAAAACCTTAACCTAGCGTGTTCGGTATCAATTCACGTTGAGCAACATGTGTCTTTCATGGCAAAGTGTGGATTCGATTCAGGATAGGGCCGAGTGCTCATAAGGTATTTACTAAATAACATTTACATGTAAATAATGTAGGTTAGTCTAGTGATTGATAGAGCTAGAACTTAAACCTTGTGTTGTTGCTTTGTGGTTAGGAATTTAAGGAGTGTCGGCGACAGTAGGCAATCGCATTGTTGAAACTAACTAGTGTGAGAGATAAATGAGCTCAGCTAGTTGGAAATAGTGAAGTGGGATGATATTTAGAAGGATTGAGGATGGCTGGGGGATAGGGGAAATGTCCAATGGTGGGATCTTCCAGTGGGGGTCTACTGGGGTTCTGCACTTTACATTTGGTCTTTCCTTCTCTTACCCTAATTCAGACCGATGTGATGAGCTCCTCTGCCCCATGACAGAGTTTGGTTCACTGTCATATATCTGAGTGAGGCCGTCGGCCTACACTCATCTAACAGGGGTCAGTGTTCGGTTGCTCTCACCAGGTGTGTTATCTCTTTTTCACAGGTTCCCTCAAGTTACGAAGAAAAGAAGCTGAAACATAACTGTTTACTATCAGGGATAAATTAGTGCAGGAAGAGTTATTCATCAGCTTTTGCACTGGGCCCATGATAAAAAGGGTCTGAAGGAACATAGCTCGGTTGAGCCGAAACATAGAGGTATCCAGCAGATGACTTCTTAGTGATAGCGATCATGGAAGTCAGTACTGAGATTACTTTTCCAAACCACATGTGTACAGAACACTAGTTATTGTTTTCCACATCACATGTAGAAAGAACCATAGAGAGTTTCTAAGGAACAGGAACAATGAACCTGGTGCTTTTACTAAATTACTAGATTCCTGTGGGACTGTAAACGATAACAGTGTAATTGCGAAACGATAGGACCTTTAGGAAATGAAATCACGGAACAGTGTTCCGGGTTTTCACAAGGCAAGGATGTTTAAAGTCTCAGAACAGTAGGGACATTTTAATAACATGGGGTGTGATCGATTCAGGATCAATATCGGACTATATCCGTGATTGGTGACCACGTACCTGGGTTATCAAAAGCTACTGGAGGAAGTCAACATCTAGCAGGAGGGACACATCGTTTGGTGAGGTTATCGTATACTGAACTGTGATGTTGTGTGATCCTTACAGGAATGATCAGACTTCGCTCCTGAGCTGTTCGGTCTGATTCTGCAGATACACCAGAGTACACGACATACATTCTACCCATACACTTCTCACATACATACACTTTTCTTCATTAAATTAATGTGTTATTAATTTTGGAAGCTAGAGTTGTTTTGTTTTGTTTTGGAGAAGTGTGAGAGGGGGCATGATCCAGTGGTGAGAGAGAGAGAGAGAGAGAGAGAGAGAGAGAGAGAGAGAGAGAGAGAGAGAGAGAGAGAGAGAGAGAGAGATCTATTGACTGAAGGAGTGTGGTGGACGGAATCTGGTGGATTCTCCAGAATAATGATATGAGGTTAAAAATAATGTGGGTGTTGATTCCCCTCACTCCAGGGACGACACTATAAAGAAATACACGACATTACTGGGGGCTCGTAAACGGGATCTTTTGATAACGGGATCTCTCGACAACGGGATCCTTTGACAGCGGGATCTCTCGGCAAGGGGATCTTTTGACAACGGGATTTCTAGACGACGGGGTCTTTTGACACGGGATTTCTCGACATGGAATCTTTCGATACAGGACGGTGATATCATATTAGTGAGGATCCAGCTAGGGTGAATGTGGATAGGAGTTTAGACACATATCTTGCCTGTTCACACTTCACACGTCTACTTAGGTCTGTGGTCCTAATTCTACTCTTGTCACTGAGTGATGGTTTTGTGTTGTGCTGTGTGGTGTTAAATATATAGGTACATTTTAATTAGTGATTATCTATATATTTGTTTTGAGGATAATTTGCACTCAACCTGCTGACTTACCTCACTGAAATATGGCCACTCCTAAACTAACTATGGCAGAACTAAGGGGAAAGGGGGAAGAAATGGGCTTGTCGGGTTCTGCTCTAACAGATTACATACAGGAGGTGGAGAGGGATTTTCGTCAAGCAGAAAGGGAAGATCGGAAGGCCGAGATGGAATTGAGAAAGATAGAGTTAGAAACTAAGAGGATTGAAGCTGAGCAAGCCACTAGAAGCCTGGAACTTTAAGCTGAGTAGGCAGCTAAGAAACTGGAAGCCGAGCAAGCAGCTAAAAAACTGGAAGCGGGGCAGGCTGCTAAGAGATTGGAAGCTTAACAAGAAGCTCAGAAAAGGGAGCACGAGTATCGAATGCGAGAACTCGAGCTTAAGAGACAATCTTGTGGGGAAACTGAGGGAGCAGTTGGAGGTTCCTCTCCCCATGGCTCAACCCCAGTAGGTGGACATAGTTACCATGCTATGAAGTTCCCACATTTTCTTACTTGGCCAAGATTTTTGCAATTTGGTTAACAAAGTTTCCTACTTTTCATAAGTTTGGGTGAAATTTGGTCAAACTTTTCACATCTGGACAACAAAATTTCCCACTTTTTTAAGTTTGGGTGAAATTTGGCCAAACTTTTCACGTTTGGTTAACAAATTTTCCTACTTTTCATATGTTTGACTGAGATTTTTATAAGTTTGGTTTAAAATTTGGCTAACCTTTTCACATTTGGTTAACACATTTACCTACTTGGCCAAGATTTTTACCATTTTTGGTTTACAAAGTTTGCTACTTTTCATAAGTTTTGGTGAAATTTGGTCAAACTTTTCACATCTGCACAACAAAATTTCCAACTTTTCATAAGTTTAGGGGAAAGTTGGCCAAACTATTCACATTTGGTTAATAAATGTTCCTACTTTTCATCAGTTTGACTGAGATTTTTATAAGTTTGGTTTGAAATTTGGCTAACCTTTTCACATTTCGTTACCAAATTTTCTTACTTGGCCAAGATTTTTGCCATTTGGTTAACAAATTTTCCTACTTTTCATAAATTTGATTGTAATTTGGTCAAACTTTTCACATCTGGACAACAAAATTTCCCACTTTTCATAAGTTTGGGTGAAATTTGGCCAAACTTTTCACGTTTGGTTAACAAATTTTCCTACTTTTCATATGCTTGACTGAGATGTTTATAAGTTTGGATTGGAATTTGGCTAACCTTTTCACAATTGGTTAACACATTTTCTTACTTGGCCAAGATATTTGCCATTTGGTTAAGAAAGTTTCCTACTTTTCATAAGTTTGGGTGAAATTTGGCCAAATATTTTTTTCCCTTTTGGGTAACAGATTTTCCCTACGTTTTGCAAAGTTTCCTACTTTTCATAATTTTGGTTGTGATATTTATATTTCAGACTATGGTGAACAGTTTTTCCTACTTTGGTTAACCCGTTTCCTTAGTTTTGTTGAAATATTTCTTGAATTTATCACCAATATGTATCATTCTTTCATCACATGACAACTATATACTCCGTAAACACTAAAATATTCAACAACCAAGACGTAATTATAATATATGCCTGTTTATTTTACAGTATTTCAGTACATTTTACAGTATTTCAGTACATTTTACAGGAATAAAAATGGATAATGTCCTTATACAAAATGGATGATGTGATATGGGCTGGTATACATAGTATCATCACAACATTTTATTTTCACATAAGAACTATACACATTGTATGTTGTTTCTGGGTTTCTTCACACAATTGTCTGAGTAGGTTGGTTTTTCCGACTGGCAGCCTGGTATGTATATGTCACTTGGCATATAGTCATAAGACTGATCTCCTGCTTGGTGGGTTGACATCTGTGTATTGTAGACAACCGGGGCATCAATTATCTGATTGTTGGGCACATCAATCATCTGGTTATTGGGATCATCACACACCTGGTTGCAATGGTCATCACACATCTGACTGTAGCTGGGTTGAAAACTGGCGGTATAGTATGCGTCTACTTGGTGGCTTCGTTTAGTACCCTGTTTGACTTGAGTACTGTCTTGGGTGTGTTGAACTTGATTGATTCGGTTGGTGTCTTGTTGCACATCAAAACAACTGATTATTGGGCTCATCACACATATGGTTGCTGGGGTCATCACACATCTGACTGTAGTTGGGTTGACAACTGGTGGTATAGTATACATCTGCTTGGTGGCTCAGTTTTCGTGTGTCTGAAGATGTTTTCGTTTTGCATGATGAAGCTGAGGGTGTAGTGCTCATAGGTGTTGAGGTTGCAGTGCCCATATTTGTTTTGAAGTGGGTGTCTGATGTTTTGTATTTATGTGTCGTTGTAGGTTATCTTTTCTGTTGTATAGATTGCCACAGAGGTGGCATGTGTGTGTTTCGGTGTTGTGAACTGTGTTAATGTGCTGTGTAAGCTTGCAGTTTTCTGTAAAGAATTGACCACATATATGACACAGATAGAGATTTTTCTGTTTTGTAGCCATTACGCTGGCTAGGGTAAGGGCGATAAGGCACGTATTCCAACCCGCTTGTAGTTTCCGTTACCACCTAATGGAGTGTTGATAATTAGCACAGTACTCTTTTGTGTAGTTTCACTGGTGAAGTGTTGATATGGTAAAGTGATCCAACACTATGATTTGTATAGCTTTCTGTAGTTCCACGCTTTCACAGGTCTTTCTGGTGTAAGTACTGACCGCCGAACGTTATACCGCTGTGAAGAAAATACAAACCATTACAGTCCACCGTCGATATTTTATTTTGTATTTCAAAACATGCGCAAACCAATATCATTTTGATGCTAGTGTTTTTAAATCATCTACAGAAAATAATAACCAAATCAAATCAAAAGTACTAACATTTTAATTATGATATATCGATAGAAAATAGTACCCATTTGACATTTGCGAATTATGAGGGTGCACCAAGACGTCATATGTTGTAAAATAATGGTTGTTCTCTGCATTGCTCTCATTTTTGTTCTTCTCATACCGGCTGTCTTACGTCACCTGAGGGTCTTCAACGTGAGTATACGTTTGTGATTGGTGATGAAGGCTAGCAACGTCCTGTATGTTTTGTAATTCTGCAAAGTTTATTTACTTTGTGTTATTTTATATCGTATGTTACTGTCATAGAGGTGTTTTATGTACTATATTAGTGAGCAAAGCAGACGAATACACGCACTGATGAACAGTTACAGAGCACTGGTGAACAATGATTAGTGGTGATATAACAAGTGACATCATATATATATATATATATATATATATATATATATATATGATACATTTACACATACTGAATTTTACACAGTGTGGCACCATCCATATGACCTTTATGCAGACCAGTTTTGACCTAGTGTGAAGAGATATATATACACCAGACAGTATTTTATATCATACGCATCGGATATATCTCGAGGTGTAAACCCGAATGTAGCATCATGTACCTTATTTCCTGCGATATACATCAGCGACAACACTATACTTGACGGCGTGTAACGAGAATGTATACAAGTCATTATTCTGCATCTCAGACTAGGCCACATGTATACAAATATTTAGGATTAATGATTTAGCCATGTGCATGTGTTGATTGGTATCGCTGCCAGCAGAGCACATACTCCAGTTATATGCGATTAACACCATATATCGCTTTATTACACACACAAGCATGTACATACACACACACGCACATGACATGGCTGCCGTTCGTTCAAAATGACAATTGCATACTTGCCCCAGGAAGCCTGACACTCCACAGAATACTGAGGTTGACTGCGATGTCCTTTAATTGATAGCACACATACACACACACGCATACACACACACACACATACACATGCACAAGACATGGCTGCCGTTATTTCAAAATGACAATTGCAAACTTGCCCAGGAAGCCTGACACGCCACAGAATGCTGAGGTTGACTGCGATGTCCCGTAATTGATAACACACACACGCATGTACACAGACACGCACATGACATGGCTGCCGTTCGTTAAAAAAGACAACAGCAATCTTGCCCAGCAAACACAACACTCCACAGAATGGTGGGGCTGACTGCGCTGTCCTGTAATTGATAGCACACACACACACACACACACGCATGTGCACACACACACGCGCACATGACATCGCTGCCTTTCGTTCAAAATGACAATTGCAAACTTGCTCCAGGAAGCCTGACGCTCCAAAGAATGCTGAGGTTGACTGCGATGTCCTGTAATTGATAGCACACACACAAGCATTTACACACACACACACACACGCACATGATATGTTTGCCGGTCGTTCAGAAAGACAACGGTAACCTTGCCCAGGAAGCATGAACGCTGGGTCTGACTGCAACGCCCTGTAAATCCAATGCATTACAGCTTAACTGCCATATGTAATAGACAGACACATAACTATAGTACGAGGCATAGCTTTGGTCGTGAAATAACACGGCAAATCATGATGGCACACGAACAACCAAGCAATGTTGGGGCTGACTGCAACGTCCTGTAATAGACAGACATCTAGCTGGTGATACAACCTCTTCACATAGAGCGCTCTCAAGATATTCCCGGGAAGAACCGGGTAGATCGCTCGTTGTACATTCCTTGCACTGCAAAACATTGAATGAAAACAGTGCGATCGGCATGGCACACGCTGCTTAATATCCTGCTACGATTTATGTTTATAGTCTAATTGTGAGGCGTCGTATTGTGATTTCAATAGAGTTATGAATAGCTTTACCAGTTTTAATGTTACAATTAAAATAACCAGAATAGGATAATCATAGCGACGATGTCTATTTTACAGCCGATTTCTTTATTTTACCTAGAATATACTTTAACTTATTTTAAGGCGACCTAAGCATGGGCACGGTTAACTGCCCCGCGAAGCGAGCATCAGATTAGCCGACGCTCAGCATTCAGCGAGATACTTAGAATACTGATCGACGACTGTAATGCGAGATTTTCTGATTAGCGACCAGAAAGCGCGGGCCGTGATTGGGTCAGCGCGTGACCTTTACCTGTGCGCGCAGTTAAAGGCTAGCGTTCAGGGGGGGGGGGGACATTATTTAGGAAGGAATAAAAGGGAGACAATTCTCTATTACAGGGAAATAATAAGGGTTATTATAGTAGATGTTATTTTTCAAAGATATTTTAATACGATATTGATTATATAATATGAGAATAGTATTTTTACATTCACATTAAAATTCTCCGCTATACGTACAGGAAATTTAGCCGTTTATTATGTTTTTTTAGGCTTAATTTTTAATAATATTGTATGCCTGTCTAGTATATTTTTAAACCAGATTTTCACCACTCGCTTAAAGTTGATACATGGGTGCTATGGAAACCTGCCGAATTAGCTATCATCGTGCAAAAGTTTATTCATCCGTCCAACTATGGATACTCGAGTTATCTCGAATGATGAAATAAATAATTTTTCCACTCTGTCATATTGATTTCGATCTCCTCATCGAAGGGTTCGATATCTACATGACTGGGGCTCGAGCGCACCGCAGCGCACCGCAGCGGACCACACACACACACATCCAGACACACACTGGGACTCGAACCCAGATGCTCTGAAACTATTTGGACTACTTATCTATATAAGCATTTCACATGCCCGGGGCTTACCTCGTTGTCTTTGAATGGTCTTGGAAGTGGTCGGGGGAAGCCGAGGCGGCCGGCGGACGTACCTGTTCGCGCCCGCCCGCCCCCGGATCGGATGTGACAACAGGACAACCAGACCCAAGAATACAACCGCCTAAATTTGAAAGATGAGGTCCGTTTTCAATCTGGAGCTATACCCTTCATATGGTAAAAACATGACGTATCTATGACGTATTGCTCCAGATTTCCTAGGTAAATACAACGTCCCTTACTACTCCCATATCCTTCAATTAAAGACTTCCCTCCCTCGAGGGTTAGAGATATTTTTGTCCGACTGGGATCCTCTGGCGTTTAGCTAAAGTATATTTGTCATGTTTGTATATTTGTAATGTCCGTGTGTTTGACATGTTTGTATATTTGCCATGGTTGATATTTGTCGACATTATTTACTTTCAGTAAACACATGCTTCACTTCTGTCTCACCGATAGCATGGCACCACCTGCCGACAGGTCGTAGGTCACCTCCGAGGCACAACCTGCCGACAGGTCGCAGGTCACCTCCGATGCAACAACAACAACTGAGTCAAGAGGTCTCGGACTGCAGACGTTATTTAAATCATGGATTCTGTACCGAGTCTAGTCAGCCTGATTGTACACCTCTTGATGGCTTCCATCTGCCTTCCTGTGACTGAATCTCAGACAAAGGGCGATGGAGATGTGTGAGTAGATTATGTTCATCTTCTTTAAACACAGAGCCACAAACAAAATGTTCGTGGGTCTGCACCCCTGGACGGGGTATTAATGCATAATAAGTGTCACGAGGCGGGGTTTTATAAGGTTGGAATGGCGGGCTTGACTGCTGTAGTGCACCCAAGGCGACGAGGACTCAATGAGCCAGAACAGTGATCGGTGCCTCGCTACTGAAAGATAAGTTCCCGATCAGCTGGCGCCATGAGCACGGGCTCATGGGTATGATCCATGCTGAGCTGAAGAACATGAGATCATCACACTGTACACACCAACAGGAAAGCACGACTCTCTTTCATCCAAGAACGACTCTTGAAAGCACAATGAGGGGAACGGCAATATATATTTATCTCTGGCGAACACCAGATGACGATCACGAATGTTTATGTAGCTTGAGTCTTCAGGCTCTCCCTCACATCTCACACTCCCGCACTGTGCCCGCAAATCACACCTTCATACCTGGCCTGAGTGTTAGGTGAATGGGTCTGCTATCTACTGCAAGTGTGGTATCAGAGGCGACGACTCCCTGCCGTCCCATCACGTCGATATAAAGGTACCATGATCAAACCTGAGCGCCTAATGTCACTGACCTAAGCGTGAGCTGGACGTGCGTGTATCCCTACGTGTACTAATATCGTTGAGCGTGGAGAATGTCAAGTGAAGTGTTCGACGAACGTTTTGTATGGAAGCTGGCGATGGAAAGCCCAAGACTCCCGTTGGGTTGTTATGCTACGCACTACTATGACGTGGCACTCGTTTATTACAAGTGCCACAATGTGCAACTTTCTATCCTTATTCTATTTCTATTTAACTCTACCAGCCTGTCATCTGGTCTATGACAAAAAGTATCGAATGTCTGGATTGATGGCTCAATCCCAAAGAGAGAAACAATACTAAGTTCCTCTTTCCCAATGTGATCCTGCCCATTTAATTATGTTAACATTTAATGGCTCATTGTTTGAGTCCATAAATAGAGTTTCAAAGAACCAAGGACTACCTCTAGGGAAAAAATTTCAAGTATTTCCCTTTTATACCCAAATTCCCCTTTTGGTGGATCATTGCGTCTCCTCTCTCAGTTAATCTAATTTTATCTAGGATTGTTAAAACAATTGACTATGACAAGTAAAAACACTCAATAAATGACATGACCTCATTTTTATGATTTAACTAGCTGACCCGGCCCGGCTTCGCCCAGGTCTTGGCGGGGATCTATCTATCTTTCTGTCTGTCTGTCTCCTTGTCTGTCTGTCTGTCTGTCTGTCTGTCTGTCTGTCTGACCCGGCTCGGCTTCACCCCGTCTCTGGTGGTGAGCATCTCATTTAATTCATATAAGTAGTCATATAAGCTCCCGTTCCCGACTATCTGTCTGTCTGTCTATCTATCTGTCTGTCCGACGCGGCCCGACTTCGCCCAGGCCCTGTTGGGGAGCATCTCATTTAATTAGTATAAGTAGTCATATAAGCTTCCGTTTTCGACTGCCTGTCTGTCTGTCTGTCTGACCCGGCCCGGCTTCACCCAGTCCCTGGTGGGGAGCATCTCATTTAATTCATGTAAGTAGTCATATAAGCTCCCGTTCCCGACTATCTGTCTGTCTGCCTGTCTGTCTATCTATCTGACCCGGCGCGGCTTCGCCCAGCACCTGGCGAGGAGCGTCTCATTAAATTCATATAACAAAAAAAAATTAACTTAAGAATGTCCTTCCACACACTATCCATTATTTTAAATAAAAACTGTTTTTAATCACCTACATGACTGTAGATAACTTCTTTAAACATAAAAAGATGAATAATTTTCACTATTTAAATAGATACATTATTTTTATGAAAACTTTGAATATGCCTTAAAGATTATATCATTTTTTGTTATAACTCATATGCCTGTAAATAACTGTAGACAAAGGGTTTTATAAATCTTTGAAAACAATGCAACAATCTATATATAAAATATATAGCAATGTTATTAAAAGTTATGCCCCTTGAAATAACTTTTCTTAAGTAAAGTCCCCTCGCTATATATATAAATGATAAAATATTAAAATATTAAATTGTAGTAAGTAAATAGCTGATTGTACACTAATAAACTATGACACTTGGATGCACGGGAATGAGAAGAATACGTGTAGAAAATTTCATCTCAATCGGATGGACCTTTCGCGAACGCATAAAGAACGGACATACATACAGACATACGTCGTCTTTTATAGATATAGATAAACATAAACTTAAGTGGTAAGCATTGCATTAAAAAAATTACATTCTTATTCATTCAATAAGGACACATGCATCTAATGATAACAATACATCATTTATGTGCTACACATATTGGTTATATCACCAACAATATCTCTGTCGGTCAGTTACATTTAATGCTCATCTTCAACTGGCATGAGGGTAACTGAAATAAAGATTTATGCACTATGGATTCTCCACTTCCAGGTTTGTGGATCACTCTGGCTACAATCAATGGATGTATGTTGTTTTCTTCTTCGTGTTGATCTGTTCCAGGTCTGAGCAGAATGTTGGCTCTATTTCTCCTTTGCTAAATAGACTAAGTAAATTTGGATACCTGTCCTTTGCAGTGGAAATATTGTAGGTGAATAGCTGTCTGCACTACTCTATCAAGGGCATCACTCTACAAGGTGCTCACTCAACAAGGTACTACATTGACAAAGTTCTGAATTCACAAAATGCTGCATTCGACCTTGTCAGGTCTGTATATAGCTGTACTTAGCCACTATCTGAAATTTCAGCAATCAAAATACCAGCAATATGACATTAGAAATATAATTCTGTACTTTCCAAGAAAAACAACAGGTGAAATTGATCAAAGGAATCTCGTTTCTAGAGAACAATAAACATATTAGAAAGATAGTCTTGGTGTTCTCAATTAGTTATCACCAACATAATTGTTTGCTCTCCATCTCATCTTCCACCATTAGGTGTTCAAGGTTTAAACTAGCAAGTGTGCCGTTTCATTTTCACCTATGCCTGTCCTCAGGTCTCCAGGTTAAGTAATACCTTGATTGATTTGGAATTTGACAATTATGTTTCCCATCCTCTTCTGTACCTAGTTATCTTCTCTACATCTTTGTCCATTAAAGAAAAAGGGCCTCATACATTAAGGGTTTTAAAATTCATCCCCCATTGCAATGAGTATTTGCTTATAACCAATATAAGTACATCATGGTCTCAATTCTTGTATATTATTCAGGTAAATTCTTTTCTGATCAAAAGGTTCAAGGCGAATATCTTCCCTCCTGTTCACCGTGTCTATAATGTGCGTGTAATTCATTTATCATCATCATCATTCTCACTATCATCATCATCATTGTTATTACAATCATTGTCATCATTCTCATCATTCTCATTATATCATTATCCTTATCATCATAGTTATTACAATCATTATCTTCATTACACTCATCATCATCATTATATCATTATCTCATTATCATTACATTCATCAGGACACTAGCCCATATGTTGTAATAAGAGTGAGCTTTAATACAAAATGGGGCTTTGCTTAAGACACACAACCCGATGCTTGTAGTACGCGTGATGTAATATGGGTTGTGTCGTGCTTAGGACACAAACCGAGATGATCGTACCATGAATGATATATTATACAAAGTGGTGTCATGCGTCGGAGTACACTAAATGGTTAATTAGTGTTTGCGTTTACCGAACATATTCTCTTGTGATAGACAAGACATTATTCAGCAAA
Source organism: Cepaea hortensis (assembly GCA_963921405.1). Taxonomy (NCBI): domain Eukaryota; kingdom Metazoa; phylum Mollusca; class Gastropoda; order Stylommatophora; family Helicidae; genus Cepaea; species Cepaea hortensis. Next base: position 318,279,950 of record OY992876.1, on the reverse strand, counting down.
GTGGCCTTCTATCATGAGATTGATTGCTAGCTTATACTCTTCTCAGCATGTCTCTTCATCTCACTCAGACTCATTCATCAGACATAATATTCACATGTGCATGGGTGATCATTTCACAATCATTCATCAGGCACAATCATATCTGTATGGATGACAATCAAGCATATGTATGTGCTTTACCCATGATAAATTCACAGATTCAACCACAATGACATTACAATGGAATCTTAATCATCCTCATCCTTCATCATAAATTATAATATTTTTATGGATGATGCTTAGTCATTACTGATGTGGTTCACAAATGATACATTCACACCAATTTAACTATAATGAAATCACACACGACTAAAAACAGGCATGTACTCTTCAATGATAAAGACTTAGGTGATCATTAGGCCTACTTATGATATTCACAAAGGATGATTCCTTATGTTTAACAATAATTAAAATACACATCGATCACCACATACTCTCATCATTTACATGGAATTATGTGATATTTAAGCAGAATGAGAGTCACAAATGATGATTCCTCATGGTTAGCTATAATGAACTTACACATGGATGACCACATGCTCTCATCAAATACATAGATTTATATGATATTCATTCCCCACATTCATCCATCATGAATCATAACCACTTTTGCGTGGCAGTTAATTAAGCATTATTATGTGGCACAAATATTAATTCCACATGTTTAACAACATTGAAAATACATTGCCTCACCACACGTGTGCTTTAACTCAACACCCACTATTATGATTCCTATAGAAATCTATTTACATCTCAGGTGTCCATGTACTTTTTTACACATTACACTAATTTCTCTTACCAGTGTTGGCACATGTAAAATAGTATCTTTTTACTGAACTAAATATTCTTAGCCTTCTTAAATCTTAAGTTACTCACCCCTCTAAAACACTGCTGATTGAGTTTACTCTTAAGAAATATACTGTACAACTAGGTCTAATGCTTATACGTTAAATAAGTTGTTTCACTGGGAGAAAATTAAACTCACCGTAATATTCGAATGTACAGTTTATCGATAAACTGTGATAACTGAATATAATATTTAGTGTATAATAAATTAATTTCTTAAGAATTAACCACATGGTTTTCAATATTCACTTCCCAGCTTCTTCTGGGCAAAAGGCTCACAGACTAACTAAACTAATATAAAATATAGTATTGATTACCTGCACTCTCTTTAATGGCTGTAAACACTGACACTGGTTTCAGGCTTTAGGACTCAGTGTTGTCCAACTTCGCTGTAGGCTTCTACATCTGTTGTCTTTAACGTTTGTTTGTATTTGTTGCCGGCCGTCCCTAAATGCCTTTAACCTCGTATCTTGGCTTTGTGTAAAACAGGAAGATGTTTACTTCTGCGCCGTCTTTTATATTCTTTGTTCCATTCCGTTTTTCCACGTATTCGCTCCGGTTCGTGATCTGTGCGGTTTTCATCTGGGCGGTGTCGATTGACTCTTTTCCCCCTAAGTTGAAATCATATCGGTGGTGATTTCAGTTTATGTTCTCGTACAATGGGGTTGGATTTGGGGAGATCTTGACAGCTAGTAACGGCTTGGGATACAGTAAACGACAATAAGGTAGACGTGGTCGTGGTCATTTTTGATTGTGTGTACAGTGGGGAAGACAGATAGATCATCACGTCTTGGAGAGAACAATCCTGCAGGGAGTGACCAGGGGATCTTACCGACACCCGGGACTCTGATGAAAGGTCAGATAGACACATAATCAGACAGCTACTGGTACCATTAGTATTGGGAATTTTCAGTGTCTATTGAAGATGAGGACGGGGCGCGTATTGAATGCTCAATGTGCTTTTATGTCCGTTCTTGATTCACCTCAACAACAACAACAGGCTGCAGGCGTTATTGCCTGGCATATTTTGCTGGTGCATACCACAAAGTTATATATCATATGTGGTTATGTCATATGTAGTTATGTGTCGTATGTGGTTATATGTCATATGTAGTGAAAAATTAAATTATACTGTGGCTTAAAAAATTAAAACACATAGTCAATGATTTTGTTCGAATGTAGAGATTTATTATCCATACAGGTAATCATAAATTTACAACGAAGTCACTCTGCACGAAATTGGTTGGAACCGCCGAATTGCTAACGCTTCGATTGCATTTACCGAAAGATAGCAAGTTTTCCATATCCAACAATTTAGACATTAGTCGTTGGGTAGTTTAGTCGACTAGTCACTACACTAGCCAAATTGTAATTCATCAATTCACGTTAAATGATACATAACTCTGCAGTATGCACCTATCGATATTCAGTTAAATATGCCAGGCAATAAATCATGCAACATATTGTGTGTGGCTTCTGTATGTAAATACACTAAGGCAACGAATTGTTTCGAAGTTCCTGTATCGCCGCATCGGTGAGGTGTGTAGGTAAATTAAACTTTACACACATCGTCGCATCGGTGAAGTATGTAGGTGACACAAAGTGGTTATGCTTGACATAGAGATTTGGCTATAGTTGTCTAGTTGTATATGCTGTCTGCATTTGATGGTGGATGACTGATCAACCCCGATACATCAATACCAAACATCAGACTGCGCACATAATACTTTAATTTGAACAACTGGATACAACATTATTCCACAGGAACAGTCCACAATGAAATTTAGCTAGGTTATAACTTCCCAGGTCCAGCACACTCAGATTATAACATAACACAGTAACTCCAGCAATCCCGCTCTGGCCGTCCCTCGGCCTCACACAATACACTGTTACGGACACTTCTCCATCCGTGGATCTAATAATCTCCTCTGAGTCTCCTCTCTCTCTCTCCACTCAGCTCCAAAACTTACTGACCGATACTCAGTGCTTAAGATCCTCCCGGCTGAAGTTCCTCCGACTTCGCCTTACGACCGACTGTCGGTTACGTCCACTGACTTAAACTCAACACTACATAGACCTTAACTGTCTGCCTCACAACAATACTCTCAGGCTGAAGCTTCCTCTACTTCGCCCCGATACTCACTGCCTCTAATTTTCCCAGCCTGCCTTCTTATCCCCTTTTCCCCGGGGACCTACCACGAAGCCTCATTTACCCTCTGTGACCCTACTTTACATTCCTCCAATCTACCCTTCCTAAGTTTCCTAGTCTATTAGTTTTTCAATCACGTTTTACCTCCCCTGGGGTGATTTAAATCTAAACATCTCCGTGAGGTCCTCACCATTAGTTTAGGTCTTTTCCCATTAGCCTGACGATATATAATGACATGTTCGTCCCTACACCATTTACCTAGTCTAAGATTACCCTAGTTTGTTGCAGAATATGTATAACTTTCTTGGCCCCATGCGTGCTCTAACAATCCCCCATTTCTGAGCTATCCAATTTTCTCTCCGTAAAAGTGACTTCGACTGACGTTTTCTGTGATCTATCATCCCTTGTGTTTCAAGCTCATATTAGGTTTGTAATTTCTAATTGACTTCTCTGACCTCGCCTCCGCTCTCATCTCCTCTCAACATCTATAACCTTTTGTTGTAAATCTCACCTTCTGAGGTAGTACAATGACCCAATTACATTGCTTGAATTAGCAAATTCTTAATAAGTCGTTTACCCCAAAATTCCATGTACCCATGCCCGTTACACTACCCCCTCCTCTAAAGAAAACATAGTTTTCCAATGATGGGAGCGTAGTGATCCTCTACCTATATACACAAGTAACGCTGCATGGGTAGCCATAAGTATGTATCCCTCATACCTCATCTACCCCACTAAAAATACATCAGGTAATCTCCAGTACTCTAACTCTAACATTCACCTGCATGTGGAACCAAAAATTCATCATGTTTCTACTCATCACCTCATGGAAAAAACATTAGATTCCCTTACACATTACCTAATACAGCCGGTAATCATACGTAACTTAACTCATACCCCATACATAATCATAAACATATTTCCACCGTGTGTACTCATGCTTAAGCTTATACCTCACAGAATAAGCGTCCCATCACAGAAAAAAAATCACATTTGTATGCCTGCAAGTAACGTAATATCATCAAGAACACACAAAAAATTCAACCTTGTGCATAATTAACCAGCATATATATATATTAATCATCAACGACCCTGCAGAAATGTCGAGGCGCTACATCGCCGCTGTCCTCCAACACACTAATATTCTAATGTTCAAAGTCTGTACCAAACACACACACACACACACAAGGAATAAAATATTAGTTGTCCTCTTTGGTCCATGTGTTAGTCCTACATCCCATGAACACTCCATCCGTACGATAATCCATGGGTAAATACGTAAGTTCTTCAATGTTGCTAAATGTGTGAGTGTCACTGGTAGGTACTATGTCAACACCATAACTTGTCTGTTCACTAGGCACCTTGACCGTTGCACGCCTAGACTCCATAATCGCTAAGACCCCACGTTGAACACATGAACCGTTAGTTTCTGGTGGTGATAGTTTACTGTTGACCCGCAGCCCAGAATAAACGACCGGATTCCTCTCGTGTCTCTCACATCCCACAGTTTCTGCCGATGATGCATCTTCTCCGTGTGTACACTGCAAATCAAGATGAGGGAGAATTACAATGGGGTGATTCAAAATTTGCGTTGTACTTTTGAGGTATGCTATCCACTGTGGTGTGCAGACCACTTTGTTAGGCATGCCCTCATGTGCCCCTACTGACAACACTGATGTTCTGCATGACACCAATTTCGCTTTTACTGTATTATAGAACCGCGTGATGTGTAACACACTGTTCACATCTCTAAACATCTGACACGTATATTGTTGCCCCTTATCAGGTAAAATTTCATTAGACAAACCCAAACCAGAAAGTACCTATAATAGTGCTTCAATTGCCGCTTCTATAGTACTATGTTTAACAGGTGCGGCTTCTGCCCCTTTCGTGTACCCCTCCCGCATGGTCACGATATCCCTAAAACACCTGTTGGCTATCACTAACTTTGGGTCAGTGATGTCGTTAGCACTCTTTTGAAATGATTTAACTTTTCTATCTGTATATTGCACCGCTGCGCCGGATTCTCTGTAAAGCTTGACTTCTTTATTAAATCCTGGCCAATAAAACTGGGACACGGCTCTCTGCTGTGTCCGCATTATTCCCATGTGTCCTGCAAATGACATATCATAAGCTGTTGTCATGTTCAGTTGTATATGCGCTAAAGGTACCCCACCATACCTGCTTATCATCTTGTCATCTGACACGTCGTTAGTGAGACTATTATTCTTACCTTCGAAGCATCGCCTCTCGTTCGTTGATGGCGTAGGTTATGGATTACTATACCCCTGATAACATTTGTCCATAGTGATGTCTTTTCTTTGACAGTCACTACCGCTCTGTTTGAGATCAGTCTTCTCCTGATCAGTGGTGCTATTGTTAGTCTCTTTCTCGTTGTCTGTCTCACGTATTTCTTCTTCTTCTTCAGCTATAGAATCTAATCTAGGTTGTCTTCTGGTCACTACCGTGGTACCAGTTATCTATTTCCTGATCTGTACATGCTTTGATTGACGGTACGTTTGCAATGATCAAGTCTGCGACTCGGGAGTTCAGAACGCATGCTGTCACTCTACCTGTAATATATGGCGTTGTTCCTATGATCACGGCTAGTGGGTAAACTTCTACTGTCCCATTAAAAGTAATACATCTAATCTTTTTCCCTGTATAAGCTGAGGGATGGACCAAACTTTTCCTGACTCCGACAGTCATACATACGGAATCCCTAAGCGTTCCCACTAGAGTATCCTTAACAAACCCACGATGCAGCTTCAAACTTCCTTCTGCATGTACTGCTGATCCTGCTTGAAATGGGTGACCGCCTATTAAGATACGCTGACTGTCTTTATCAAAAAGAGGTTTGCCTCCACTACAACTCTCATTATTGATTGTCTCAATCACTTGCGCTGCATTTGAGTGCTCAGTTTCCCCCATCGTACATTAATATATTTAGTGTCCGGTCCCACCACATTTGAAACAAACAATGTTATTCCTCCTATTATTTCTTGGCCCACTGGAGGGTTGTACATCACAATCCGCTATTCTGTGCCTTCAGCTCCCTCAATTAAAACATCCTGAATAACTATACGGATGCCTCTTAAAATTTCCCCTGTGGTCTGGGTAACGTCATGATCTGCCAAAACTGTTGCCATGGAAACCATTGTCTTGAGATCATTGTTGCTCATACCTATGTGTTGAGTCCACACTTTTCGATCTTGGTCTGATCCCAGGATTATGATCCTGTTTAGTATACTCTGCACAGACTATTTCCTCATCAACTTGTCTGCCAATGGAAATGCTTGGATGTGCAGTCATGTAGTTTTGCCCTATTTGGGACATTATGTCTATGTCCTTTTGTTTACGTTCTTGAAAGAAAGCCACTAAGTCTGTATTACATGACGAAAATATCTTGTCTCTTAGCATCAAATCCACTAATCGATTAAAATCTCCTTCTACTTCAGCAAGTTCCATCCAGTTATTAAATATGTTCTTCACCGTATTAACACAATCTGTAATATCCTGATTTGTCTCTGGCAAAACTTGTCTGAACTTCGTTCTGTATCCATGTTCGGTTAGGTTGAATTTTGTAAGCAAGCGTTGACGCAGAATAATATGCCCGTAGATACTCACTCAGCCTCATAGCATACTCTCCTTCTGGAATGCCTAAAGCATTAACTGCAGCCTCGTATCTGTCAAGATAAGCCTGTAGATTGTCCTTATCTGTGAAATATTGCAGTTTAGTGGCTGTGACAAGTGCGAATGTCTTCTACCTTCATCACTCTGACCATTTGAGGCTAGTTCTAATTTCCTGAGTGCAACAGCCTTCTCAATCTCAAACTGATACTTTTGTTTTTCCATTTCTAGTTTCATTTGTGTTTCTTTCTCTTTCTGTAGCCGCTTGTCTTCCTGTTCAAACTGTCTCTGTTCTCTTTCAGCCTGTTTTTGTTCTCTTTCCCATTGATGACATTCTTTCACTTTTGTTTCTGCAAACTCCTGTAAATCTCTGCCAGTCAGGTCTAACCGTTCCCCTGCTTCAATATATTCCATTAAATTTGGCATCTTTGTAATTGTGGACACTTAGCTGTCCGTCACTCAACTATAATTATAAAGACCCTTCTGCTTGTCTTTGTGCATTTTCCTAAGTACAACACCACTCCCTCTATAAGTAAATTCGTAGTACTGATAATATCACTCTGTACTCACACAGTCCCTCTGTAAGCACTAGGTAGTGGAGGGCGGACGCGCCAAGGACCAGGCTGACATTTTGAATGCTCTACGAGAAGTAAGACCTTTGCGAGAACCAAGTGATGACTGTGAATCTACAACAATGGCCAGACTGCTATAGCAGCAAATTAAAAGAGGTTTGGCCAAACAAGAACACTACGCAGGAAGCCAAAGAAGATTGATAAACCAACACAGAACTGGCGTCGTTAGCCGCTACACGCTGCGGGATTTGCTGAGGAGGGGATCCGAGCACTTGTGGACTGAATGGTTCGATGTGCAATGAGGATGACCTGTCGACTAACTAACTAACTAACTAGGTAGTGAGGGGGAATACTGCCTATACTCCCTCGAATATGTAACAAACAGTTGTAGAAAGTTCCTGGAAATAGTGTTAGACATACATATACATAACACATGAATGATAAACAAAAAATGGCGCCTATTATACGCTAGACGCATAGACTGTGGCACGCAGACAGGTAATTACATAGAAATAAAAAATAGTGACATACACATGCCTATGTAAGACAAAACCGTGCGCATAATATGAACTCACAGAGACCACTATATAGTAGATATCACGAAGGATCACAATAATAACATATATCCGAAGAAACGAAATTTCATATGGAAATATAATGAAAAGAATAAAAGCAATCTAAAAATCAATAATATACTCAGATTTGACGTTCGACAACACGGCTCTGGATATTGTTCAGGACACTAAATGCGAACGCATAACAAAGCTAACTTGTTAGCTTATTCCATAAAGAATACCCTAAGCACACGATAGAAAAAACTCTTTGCAAAGCCTACCCTGATTCCGATAGAAATCACAAAAATCCCTATCAACCAGACACATGAAATAACATACAAATACATAAATACTCGTACGATAATGAAATTTAAGACGATGAGAGAAACACCAGCTAAATGGTCGACCGACAACAGTGCGATGGTAAACTCTCACAAAGTACTTAGCTGTATTTAGTAGTTTCCGAAAATCGCCTGGAAATGCTTGTTGGTAAGAACTGCATCGGATGTTTGAACATACTTCTGCTGAACCTGTATGCTTTCAGACATGTGTTTTGGCCTGACGACGATGATAACTTGTAGGTTAATGTTTTGAAGTGACTACTACGCTAGATCCCAAAGACGAATTATTGTGTTGATGCGTTGTTACTTTTTCCTTGACGTGGTGATAAAGATGTCGGACAAGTTGAAGATGCTGTAAATTGTCCAAACGCCTTGTCTCTGCAGTTTTTAAAACCCTCCCTGTGGAGCTGGCACCTGATTGTATGATGTATGTTATGGCTTCTGTTCTGCTTGAACTATAGGTATATTTTTCTTGTGTTTTGGGGAGACGATGATAACTTTAAGGTCAATGAATGTTTATCTGCTTGGTTGTTGTCGCCTTGAAGTGATGGTACGGATTCACGTTGCCAACAAGGCTAAAATGGTACATCAAATCAAAATCAAATCAACTTTATTTTAAAAGGGTCACAAATTGGGCATTCAGGCTCGTCTTACATTCGGCCCTTCCAATCACTTATCTTTCGTTCATCAAGAGCATTATACATTCACACAGGAAGAAAAATAAACATTGTGAAATGAATGTTGTAAACATAAACAAGGCAAATTACCATGTTATGAGGCTCATCTCCTACCTACCCACACATAACCCCACTCACACACACACCCCACCTAACAACACACTCACACACACCCAGAGAAACATACATACCCCACCAACCGAACCATCCCCCTCCCGCACATCTCCCAGCCACACACACTGCCCTCACCTGTTCCCCCAACCCAAACACACCCGCCACTCACAAACATCCCCCACCAACCCACACAACCCGCGCCCACCTACATACAATCCTAACCCACATAGCCTCTCCCTACCCAAACCTTCAACCACCCAACCCCACTCACACCTCCATCGACCACATATTCCCCTACCACGCACACACATCCCCCACCAACCCACACATCGCATATCCACTCACACATCCCCAAACCAAACACACACATCCCCACCAACTGACATCTCCCACCCACACACACACACATCTCCCTAACAACCTATACATCTCCAATTCACTCACACACACCCCATCACCCACAAATACATCCTCCACCGACGCATACATGCCCTAACCCAATCCCCCACCACACACATCCCTCACCCGCACATCACATACATCCCCTACCACGCAATATTCCCAACCCACCCACCACACACACATATCCGTCACCTACACACCCCACACCAATATACCACTACACATCCCCACCTACACACCACACACATATTCCCCACCCACATACCACACAATATCCCCACCCACACCCACACAGATACCCTCACCCACCCACCACACATACCCCCACCCACACACCACACAAATCCCCCACCCACACACATACCCCACCCACACACCACATACATATCCCCAACTAACACACCACACTCCTGTCCCCACCCACACATACATTCATCACCCATCCACCAACACACACTCACTCACCCACACATCCTCTACTAAGAATGTACCCACCCACACACGAATGACCAGCGCTTTAAATCTGTTTAGCAAGTACTTTTTGGCAGAGAAATTTGACAACACTTGCGGCGACGGCACCTGATTGTCTGATGTGGACTGTTTGCCCGGTGATACGATGTTGACGAAAACACAACGATGGTAAGAACGAAGAACATAAACTTCTGATTTCACTGGTAAACAGCTGATAGATTGTTTACACTTGGCGACACACTCTCTCAGCCAATCGGCTTGTTTTGCACACTGTAACAAGCTACGTGGAGGGTCCCAAATAGCTCGGTCACAATGTTTAATTAATCTTCTATAGCCCTGGCTGGAATAGGTCTTTACCTGCCAACCCTCCTCCGTTTTCCCTGGACTCACTGTCACGCTTCCTTTCGACCTAGGGACCTATTTCCTGCAGTGTTCTTCTGGCTGACACATAAATAACATGGCAGTCGTCAGAACAACTTGGAAGTAATTTTATTAACCTAATCAAGAACAGCACAGGAACACATAAAGGCAGATAAACAGATAGATCTACACAGACACTACACTGGTAAAGTTTTGACACAGAGCCTCCAGTCACCACAGTCACAGATCCAGCTTCAGATACTGTCTGATCTGTCCAGATATATCTCACCAAAGATGTCAGAATCTCCTTCCTTCTCCAGCAACTGGTTGTAGATTCCACAGGCTTTTGTAGAATCCAAGCGACTGGTGTTTTGAGGACTTCTGTTCATTGCCACATGAATTAATTCGGCCCCAGGTCTTCACTGACCTATGAAAAGCTTTGCGGTTGCAGATACGGTGAGGTGTTCGTGGAGGGATAATGGATGGGTGCCTTTTAATGTCTGGTATAAAATGAGTATGCAAGAAAATCACTCTTAGGCTCCCTCCAGACAACAACTGCTCTCAGGCGTATGTTGTTGAAAAAAACTTGCAATGCACCAGTCATGCAAAATGTCCTTGCCTCAAGACCTGCACCTTGTCTCCGTTTCAGAGTTAAACACACCAAACCCTGAGTTGGCCTCGTCGGACATATTGGCGTTAGCCTAGAAGCACTGGTGATAATGTCCGTTAGAAGACGTATTCACTTCTCATATACGAGGACCCTGGAGATAACAAACAAAACCTGAGCGACTGGGCTGACTCATGTATCACACAAATACAATATATTTAATACCTGAATTACTGGGCCTGACCTGTCAGGTGGCCCCTGGATTGACCACGTCCGGGCTTGAGGAGACTTCCAGCTGGACGAAGTCCTGTTGTCTTTTTGCCCACACGACACACTCTCCACATTCATACCAAGCCTTTATTATGATTTGGCACAATCATTTCCATGCTTCCCTCTCACTTGCAAACCATGCCTTTCTCACCCGCAAGATCTTGTGGTGTGGTGCGCCGAGTAAGCTTTGTGTTTCTCCCCCTTAACTAATAGTATAGTATTGGGGTTGTATGGCACGCAGTGTAGTTCCCCATTCCCTCAAGACTAGGAAAGAAGATACCACCCCCTCCCGGCTCTGCTCTCGTTTGAGCTGTCGCCGCAATGTACCAGCAGTGCCCCACAGAACACCTAGATTTAGAGGAATGCAGGTTCTCTCAATGAGATAGAGAAGTCCATTATCTTCCCTACATCATCCTATCTAGTAACAGACGAAAGAGATAGTCCTGTGTATAGCCTCTTCTGGCTCAAGAAGATAGATCATAGATTAGTATAGCTATCCAATGATGATATTCCACAGAAAGATGACCAGATGCCCAATTCAAGCCGTAGACAGAAAGATAGCAACAGCTCATCTGACGCCAAGAACAAATGAAATCCTCTGGGGAGATATATTGTTCCGTTTCACTTCCCCGGCTATGCCAAGAACAAGACGCGCAGCCAAATCAGCTAACGGTCACCCCCCACCAACATGGCAAGACTGCTGTTTTGCCATATCCTCTCCGTCGTACAACAATAGAGATTTATAAGTACCAACTTTATTACAGCCTACGGTTACCTTTCTCCACCACCAGTAGGAGACCTTTTAATTGTCTCAGTAGTCGGTTGCACTTCTGTCGTTATCTTTAATTAACTTTGACAAGTTGCAACTTGCAAACGGTACTTGTTTGCCCGGCCATCAATTGACCAGTAGCCGCACCAGTACACATTTGACGCAAGGTGCGCCTTCGGGACTACCCGAAAGGAAAGACAAATATATACTCGCTCCATGTAAAGATCGTGGTATGAAGATAACCCAAAGAACCATCTTTCATGGAGAATTGAGCGAATAAAGAACTGAGAGCTTCCGAAAGCCGGTTTCCCCTGTTTACCAAGAATAACAGAATACATAAGGACATGGACCACTGGCGTTTCGCTACATAGGCCCCCTCTTAAGAAAGTCGAACCCTACGAACTTTCCACTGTCAGTGGTTCTGTTCGACTGACCCTACCCTCACATTCAACCATAGGATGCCTTGATAGGAAATCTGCTCCCACATTCTCCCTTCCGGGGATGTATTCGACCGTGAACTGATACGGTTGTAGGAGCAATGACCATCTCATTAACCTCGCGTTCAATTTCTTAGAAGTTGCCAAGAACGTCAGAGGTTGATGGTCGGATTGTACGTTAAACTGGACTCCATACAGATAAGGTTGAAATTTCTGTACCGCCCACACTAGAGCTAGACATTCCCGTTCGACGGTGGAGTAATTCCGTTCGGCGGGTAACAGTTTTCGACTGGCATATGCCACCGGACACAGCACCGAAGGATTATCTCGCCCTTCCTGCAACAGAGTTGCCCCAATCCCTATGTTACTCGCGTCGGTTCTCAGAACAAACGTTTTCTCCAAATTTGGGAGTTGCAGGACTGGCCTATCCACCAAAGCCTGTTTCAGCTTCCCATAAGCTTCTTCACAGCTCGGGGTCCAGACTATAAGATCTGGTGATCCTTTCTTCAGGGTCTCAGTTAACGGCGCCGCAATTTCGTTGAACCTCGGAATAAATTTCTGGTAAAACCCACACAAAGACAAGAAAGACCTAACATCTTTTTTGGACTTAGGACGGGGTGCGAGACGGACCTTCTCAATATTCTTTTCTTCCGGTACCAGTCCCCCTGGGGTAATAGTGTGTCCCAGAAATTCCAAGGATTGATAGCCAATCATGCATTTGGCTGGACGGGCGGTTAACCCCTCCTCTTTCAATCTTATGACGATCTTTTCCAAGGATTTCAGGTGATCTTTCATATTGTCAGACGCGATGAGAATATCATCCATAAACGAGACAACAGAAGGATCCCTTACAGGGTCTAATAACTTTCTCATCATGCGTGTGAACACACTGGGCGCATTGCTCAGCCCAAAAGGCATCACCTTAAATTCGTAATGGCCGCTCGGAGTACTGAAAGCGAGCATTGGCCGAACCTCAGGTTTCACAGGGATCTGATAATATCCCCGGCTTAAATCAATTTTTGAGAAGTACTTTGCCCTATTTAATCTGGCAAACAGTTGATTTGTGTTTGGTAACGGCTCAACTTGGAATGTCGTACAACTGTTTAAATGCCTGTAATCAATACATAAGCGGTGCTCCCCGCTTGGCTTCCTCAACAAGACAACCCCGGCATTATAAGGAGAAGTCGAAGGAGTGATGATGTCATCGTCCAGAAGCTTCTGGATTTCAGTTTCCAGGGCCTTCTCTTTCGAAAAGGGTACTGGATATATTTTCTGGCGAACTGGGTCTTGGGTAGTCAGAGTAATATCAAACTCGACCAACCCTGTCCGCCCTGGCCGATCGGTAAGAATTTGCTGATGGGACTCTAACAACCGGATGACACGGTCTGTTTCTTCAGCCGACAGATCAGGATTTATATGTACATCCCTATAGGTTTCCCCCAGGGTGTAATGGATAACCCCGATCCGCGTCTTCGCCCGATTCAGTTTCCATCGCGACCGCCATAGTCATGAGTGGGAGAGAAGTACCATCAGATCGTTCTTCAAACTTTTTGAGAAGGTTAATGTGGAAGATTTTGGATTTCCCCTTGATCCGGATGGCATAGTTGGTGCGGGACACAACCCTTTCCACCGGGAAAGGCCCCTGCCAACCAATCTCGAGTTTATTGGAACCTACTGGAAGTAACAACAGAACCCGATCCCCCACCTTAAGAGACCTATCTTTCGTCCTTCTATTGTAGTAGGCCGCGTGTCTCTTCCTGGCCGCCCTCAGATTCTGAGCTGCCAAAGCCCAACCCGTCTGGAGTTTTTTCTTTAACTCTTCGACGTATTTATAAGAGGATACAGCTTCTTCAGAAGTTTCCTCCTCTGTCCAACATCTCAATAAGGCTTCTAAGGGACCCTTGATTGGCCTCCCGAATAGTAGAGTGGCTGGTGGCAACCCGGTCGACCCATGGGGAACCTCCCGATAGGCGAACAAGGCGGCCGAGATATACTCATCCCATCTGTCTGGTTTCTCTTGTGCCAGCTTCCGAAGCATGGTCATCAAGGTACCATTAAACCTCTCTACTTGCCCATTAGACTGAGGGTGATACGGGCTGGTATGAATGTGGTTAGTCTGGAAGATACGAAAGACTTCTTCCATCAGCTTACCACAGAACTGAGACCCATTGTCCGTTAGGATCTGGTTGGGAAACCCCAACCTAGTAAAGGTCTCCATTAGTGCATCAGCCACTCGCTTAGAGTCGATTGTGGCCAAAGGTATCGCCTCACCCCACATGGAACAGCAATCCACCATCGTGAGAATGTACTTATTCCTCTTCCTAGTCCTAGGAAGAGGACCAACAAGATCGATGGCGACTCTCTCGAAAGGAGAGTTCATAATAGGCATGTCTCCCAGGACTACCGGAGCCGTCCAGTGTTTTGGTGCCACACGCTGGCACTCTGGGCACGACTTGACGTACCTACGCACGTCTCCAGTCATCCCTGGCCAGTAGTAATGGCAGGAAATGCGCTGGAGAGTTGCCCCGACACCCATATGTCCACTGAAAGAAATGGTGTGTCCCATATGAAGAAGCTGTTCCCGATAAGCCTTAGGAACTACCAGCTGTCCATGCTGGCGATCCTCCACTCCGGCTCTCCGGTACAGTAACCGATTCTTCATATAATACTGACCCCGTCTTGGTGGGTCAGAACTTTTTGGCAACTGGTTGAAGCAAGGTTGCAAAGTAGCATCCTGGCTTTGAGCAGCTCGTAACTCCCCAGGCAAGGGATTCACGATCAAGGCCGGCGTCTGCTCATCCTCCGATTGAGATCTGGTTTGCATCGCTCCTACGTACATGGGTTCGGTTGGAATCCCTAGAAAGACGTAGCGACAACCCAAGATCATTGGGAAGATTGGATCTAGCAGAACGGCTGCCTGTATAGTGCCGGTAACATATTTTGATTTGATGTCCACCTTCGCAATTGGAAGAGACATCGCTACCGCACTCTTTGTCGCCGTTTGAATCTCAATAGATTCTCCGGTTAGCTGCTCTGGACTCACTAAGTGTGATGAAATTACAGCCTCAAACTGCAGACCGGTGTCGTAGAGACACTCAACGGGTTGACCGTTCACAAGTACCGTTTCTACTACTGGTGGTTTTTCTAAATCTTTGTTCCCAAGATCCCTCCCTTCTACCTCCTTGTGAGACCCTTCCTCGGTTTCTACAAGACAAGCAGCATAGTGAGAGTCTTTCTGTTTACGCCGGCAATCAACCGTATTGTGTGTGGGAGATTTGCAATAGGCGCACCACTTTTCACTCCACTTTCTTTTAGGAGATCCAGGTGGACTCTTACCAGAGGGTTTCTTAATAGGAACTTTATCGAAAGGATCCTCCTTCTTAGTGTGAGCTGTTTTAGGGTTCTTCTTCTTTCCAGACCATGTGTCTGGTGGTCGGGGATTGGGTTGTGACAATTCCCCATTATCCCCATGAGCTAGCACATACCTTTCCGCCAACGTGTTGACTAGGTCTAACCTTTCTGCCCCATTTTCAAGCAAGAAGGTTTGCAATGGCTTAGGCATCATTCTCTTCATTTGGTCCACGACCACCAATTCTTCCAAACTTTCATAGTCGTTAGCAAATCCAGCTAATGACATCCACTTCAAAAGGTAAGACTTCAGTCTGACACTGTAGGCTGCGAACATCTCTCCTGGCTCTCTCTTCGACTTTCTGAACTGTTGTCGATAAGTATGAGCTGTCATCTGGAACCTTTTCAATAGTGCTTTCTCCAGAGCTTCATAGTCATTCTCCATACCAGGTGGCAACCTAGAATAGACCTCGTACGCGGTCCCCCTCAGGCCCTGTGAGAGTTTCAAGTTCCATTTCCCTCGTTCCAATCCCATAGCCAAAGCCATCGACCGAAATCTGTGAAGATACTGGTCGATCTTATCTTTGTGTTCATCGAACGGGAGCAATGGGAACTTCATTGCCTGGTATGGACCGCCACCAGAAGTTGTTGAGTCAGGGAGAACTGTGTCTCCCACTGCACCGTCTCTTTCCTTGGCAGTTTGAGCTTTCAGCTCCAGCTCTCTCATACGGAACTCATGGTCTCTGATTGCCTGCTCGGCCTCCATCTTCCTAGCCTCAGCCTCCGCCTCAATCCTCTTGGCTTCGCGTACAGCCTGTCTGTAGTCTCTTTCCACCTCCTGCACATATTTCTGTAACTCCGCACCATCATAACCCATTTCACGCCCTGTAGCCTGTACGTCAGCGACCTTAAACCCAGCTGATGCCATCTTAAACTCAGAGGGCAAGGGACGAGGTAATTGTCCAATAAAATTTTTCTCACAATTACCCAACAAGTTACATTACACGACCACAACACGTCGTATGTCGGTCAGTCTGTGTCAGGAAGAGTACAGACAATAGCCAGGCACGGTAGGCAGAACCTATTGATAGAAAACAAGGATATCTGTCCCCTATCACTAAATCAGCCAGAACTCCACCAGGATTTCAAATATCCCGCGACGTGCCCCCAGAAATTGTAACAAGCTACGTGGAGGGTCCCAAATAGCTCGGTCACAATGTTTAATTAATCTTCTATAGCCCTGGCTGGAATAGGTCTTTACCTGCCAACCCTCCTCCGTTTTCCCTGGACTCACTGTCACGCTTCCTTTCGACCTAGGGACCTATTTCCTGCAGTGTTCTTCTGGCTGACACATAAATAACATGGCAGTCGTCAGAACAACTTGGAAGTAATTTTATTAACCTAATCAAGAACAGCACAGGAACACATAAAGGCAGATAAACAGATAGATCTACACAGACACTACACTGGTAAAGTTTTGACACAGAGCCTCCAGTCACCACAGTCACAGATCCAGCTTCAGATACTGTCTGATCTGTCCAGATATATCTCACCAAAGATGTCAGAATCTCCTTCCTTCTCCAGCAACTGGTTGTAGATTCCACAGGCTTTTGTAGAATCCAAGCGACTGGTGTTTTGAGGACTTCTGTTCATTGCCACATGAATTAATTCGGCCCCAGGTCTTCACTGACCTATGAAAAGCTTTGCGGTTGCAGATACGGTGAGGTGTTCGTGGAGGGATAATGGATGGGTGCCTTTTAATGTCTGGTATAAAATGAGTATGCAAGAAAATCACTCTTAGGCTCCCTCCAGACAACAACTGCTCTCAGGCGTATGTTGTTGAAAAAAACTTGCAATGCACCAGTCATGCAAAATGTCCTTGCCTCAAGACCTGCACCTTGTCTCCGTTTCAGAGTTAAACACACCAAACCCTGAGTTGGCCTCGTCGGACATATTGGCGTTAGCCTAGAAGCACTGGTGATAATGTCCGTTAGAAGACGTATTCACTTCTCATATACGAGGACCCTGGAGATAACAAACAAAACCTGAGCGACTGGGCTGACTCATGTATCACACAAATACAATATATTTAATACCTGAATTACTGGGCCTGACCTGTCAGGTGGCCCCTGGATTGACCACGTCCGGGCTTGAGGAGACTTCCAGCTGGACGAAGTCCTGTTGTCTTTTTGCCCACACGACACACTCTCCACATTCATACCAAGCCTTTATTATGATTTGGCACAATCATTTCCATGCTTCCCTCTCACTTGCAAACCATGCCTTTCTCACCCGCAAGATCTTGTGGTGTGGTGCGCCGAGTAAGCTTTGTGTTTCTCCCCCTTAACTAATAGTATAGTATTGGGGTTGTATGGCACGCAGTGTAGTTCCCCATTCCCTCAAGACTAGGAAAGAAGATACCACCCCCTCCCGGCTCTGCTCTCGTTTGAGCTGTCGCCGCAATGTACCAGCAGTGCCCCACAGAACACCTAGATTTAGAGGAATGCAGGTTCTCTCAATGAGATAGAGAAGTCCATTATCTTCCCTACATCATCCTATCTAGTAACAGACGAAAGAGATAGTCCTGTGTATAGCCTCTTCTGGCTCAAGAAGATAGATCATAGATTAGTATAGCTATCCAATGATGATATTCCACAGAAAGATGACCAGATGCCCAATTCAAGCCGTAGACAGAAAGATAGCAACAGCTCATCTGACGCCAAGAACAAATGAAATCCTCTGGGGAGATATATTGTTCCGTTTCACTTCCCCGGCTATGCCAAGAACAAGACGCGCAGCCAAATCAGCTAACGGTCACCCCCCACCAACATGGCAAGACTGCTGTTTTGCCATATCCTCTCCGTCGTACAACAATAGAGATTTATAAGTACCAACTTTATTACAGCCTACGGTTACCTTTCTCCACCACCAGTAGGAGACCTTTTAATTGTCTCAGTAGTCGGTTGCACTTCTGTCGTTATCTTTAATTAACTTTGACAAGTTGCAACTTGCAAACGGTACTTGTTTGCCCGGCCATCAATTGACCAGTAGCCGCACCAGTACACATTTGACGCAAGGTGCGCCTTCGGGACTACCCGAAAGGAAAGACAAATATATACTCGCTCCATGTAAAGATCGTGGTATGAAGATAACCCAAAGAACCATCTTTCATGGAGAATTGAGCGAATAAAGAACTGAGAGCTTCCGAAAGCCGGTTTCCCCTGTTTACCAAGAATAACAGAATACATAAGGACATGGACCACTGGCGTTTCGCTACACACACTCCCAGTGCAAACTTCCGTTGTAAATTTCCCCGTACTCCAGCTGACTGAAGCACTCGGGTCACAATGTCAACTTCCTCTGTATAAAAACTTGACTCATAAGGTCATATCAGTCTCTGTACACCCTTGTACTGTTTTCAACACGGCGAAAGTCTAGATCAACCGATCATGGATCATTATCCGCGCAAACTGTCTTCAACACACGCAGGATTCCGCTACACTGTCCCGCTGCGATCATAAATAGCACCGACTTTTGGCCAAAGCAACTTTTAACTCCGCCGTTGTTTTGTCTGCTCTTCCCTCTCAGGGTATGTATTGTACATGTACCTGGCCTTTCGTTGATATCACTGAATAGCTAACAGTGGCGTTTTACTCTTGACGCTCACACATGTCACATAAACATCCATTCACCCATATATTATCCTCGACGTACTACACTGTCCGTGTGTCGTGAAAAACACTGTGTCCGCTAATGTCCTGTTTAATGGGTGAATTGCAAACGTGTATTGTCTGCTAGCGTTGACCTGCTTGGCGTCAATTCTACCTGTATTGGCTCACAGCTGTACAGGTTGCTGTTTCTGCTATTTCTATATTTACAGCGAGTCGTCTGCTGGATTTGGTTGTCTGTTATTCACCCTGAAGTTCTTTGCTGACGTACGACTGTGATTAGTTTCAAATTCCCAGTGACGAGCCGTCCAGATAATCTCGCTTGCACCGGGTTCTTTGACCGGACGTAGCAACCAGATAATCTCTCTATACCACACATGTCAGGGTCTTAAACTTGGCTCGCTTTCCTAACACATGTGAGGCAGTACAAATACAACGTGATTTGACGTAAGACTCAACGACACACCGTTCACTGGATTATATTCACATATTAAATACAGAACGATGATCACAACAATATACACTGGATACTTCATTACACTTACATCCACAATACAGCTCACACGTCTCACTCTCAATATGTCCAGACACTCGACTTTCAGTACAGAAACCACACAACGCCTTTCTCTCTATCTTGCGTCCGTCCACGTCCGTGTCCCAGAGCTGTCTGCCGCTAGTTCGCACCTTGCCTCCCACCTCAGGTGACGTCACGAGGCAGGCGTGCGTTTAGCGTCGTCCTTGCTTGACCGCTGGTCGCTTGTCAGCCAGCAGTCTTGCAGGCCGGTGACTACCACTCGCCTGGCGGCGTAACGAAGTTACTGTGTCCCTACTGGGAGCTAAGTCGCCTGGCGGGCGTAACGATGTCACTGCATCACTGTCCCCGTTCTGGACTCTGACACGCTCCCCCGGCAAATTCATGAAAGATGTCATCTTTCATGTATCATATATATACATAATGGGTTAATGTTTAAACCTTGTCAGAGTCTACCCTTTTGTTGTTATATACGTTGGTATCAAAATACAAATACATACACATATGCCATAGAAATATATAAGAAATGGAAGTTGCATTCAACGACATGTGGTGTTCAACCTTTAACACTTGTCAGGTTTCATCCTCTCGATGGCTGATTACCTCAATTGCATTAACGACCCAGTCAGATCGGTAGTACCAGCTTCACGCATCTACCTCGCAGCAATTTGAAAAAAAATAATAATATGGTTCTTGAAACAAAAACCATCTAGCTAGACTGAAATACGACTATATATAAGTCGCATAAAACGCTCAAACCCTGCCCTTATTGGTCAGTAGCTCTTGTGTTGGTCTGCAATGTTGGTAACTCTTTGCCATGCCTAGTAAATGCCTACCTGTTGTGTCAACCGTCTGGCAACAACATGTTTATATACAACACATTACTGAATACACTTCAAATTATGGCCCTTTGTGTAATTGATGTAATAACAAATAAATGAAAGGGAAATAATTTTAACATTCATGAAATACAATAATTTACAATAATTCTTTTATTTCTTAGTGTCATTGCTTGACGTTTCTTCATATTAACGAGAAAAAGTCGGTAATATGAATACATTAATCAAGATATGATTCTAAGATTACACTAGAGAAATATATAAACACACACGATTCGTGTATTTCATTTTATAGAATCCTAAAGATTTTAGAATCGTCATAGCTTTTTAAACTTTTATATGTCGTCTGCTAATTTTACTCTAAATTTCTAACTAATCCGGAAGTACACACGAACATTAAAATCAGCTGATGGTGAAGCTTGCAGAACACACTTGTTACGGTTTGATGTAGTTACGGAAGGTACCCTGTTTTCACAGTTCATGTGTTGTATGTTTCACAAAACCTTCTGGATTACGATTGACTGTTCATGTGTTGGATGTTTCACTACCGAACATTATGGATTTCGGTTTTCTGCAGTGGTGTAGCTGTCAATGTTTAGTTCACACGTTCACACACGTCATTAAAATATCCCTGGAATGATCCACACGCAGATGTCACTGTCAAATTGGATAGTTCGCTTAAGGTAAGTTTTTGAGCGAATGTGACACTGTTCTTGTTGGTACTATATACAATTAATAAAGTTCGCTTTCTACCACACACTACACAATTATACACGACAATCACTACATGAATTAATAAAATAAGAACACTATTTATAATGGGAGTAACCCCTATCACATCACATTGTAGACATTACACAGCTTTTTGTGAATAGAAAACAAAATTATTCACAAATAACTGGCTGTGTCGGTCTGAGTGTACACACTGCACTTCAGACATTGGTGCTTACTGGGTCAGTCGGACAACGGGACAAAAGATCGGCAATTGAATTGGTTCTGCCTGGGATATGTCGAACCTCAAAGCTATAATCTTGAAGTTTCAGAGACCAGCGCGCTACCATATGATTTGAAGGTACTCCTGAATTTATAAAACGCAATGGGCTGCTGTCAGATTCTACGATGAAGTGCCGTCCTAAAAGAAATCTGGACAATTTGGTTATACCTACCACTAAAGCTAGGGCTTCCAACTGAGGTATGGACCAAGCCCGTTCTCTGGCTTTTAGTTTTCTGGATACGAAGTACACAGGATGGAGCGTGTTATTGTACTCTTGTAACAAGACTGCTCCAATCGCCACGGAGCTAGCATCTGTACGCAATCTGAAAGGTAAATGGATATTGGGCAATTTCAGGATGAGATTGTTTACACTCTTATCAGAAAAATACGCAAGTACTTTGTTGAATGCAATTTTTAGGCATTCATTGTGTACAATTTTCTCCGGTTTATCTTTTGTTAGTAAATTAGTAAACACTTCGGTCAGTTCGGAACAATCAGGAATGAACTGCCTGTAATAATTTATTAGTCCCAAAAGACTTCTGACTTGTTTCTTAGTAGTCGGAAGTGAGAGTTTTAGTATCTTGGACACAATTTTATCGTCTGTCGTGACAAAGCCATTGGATATTTTGTACCCCAAGAAAGTTATTTCCTGGTAGGCTATGTCTACTTTCGCAGGCTTTACAGTCAGTCCGTGCTGTCTAATACGTTCAAATGTCTGTTCTAATGTCTTAATGTGCTCTGTCATTGTCTCTGTGTGAACACAGATGTCACTATATAGCAAATTATGTTAGGAATGTCTGCTAGAAGAAGTCGCGTCATACGTACGAATGTGGCTGGGGCATTGACTAGCCCAAATGGAAGTTTGCACCATTCGTACAGTCCCCAAGGTGTGGCAAATGCTGTCAGATGTCTGCTCTGTTCGTCTACTGCTATTTGCCAATATCCTTTCGTCATATCTAACGTCGTAAAGAACCTAGCGTCTGTCAGTTCTGTCAGAAGATCGTCAGTGTTTGCCATTGGCTCCAAATCTAGAACAGTTATTTTATTTAACTTCCTATAGTCAATGCACAGTCTTATTGTATTGTCCTTTTTGCGTACAATCACCATTGGAGATGAGAAGTCTGATTGGGATCGTCTTATGATGTTGTTTTTCTCTAAGTTGATGATTTCCTGGTGTAACTGTTCTTTGTAATGTAATGGAATGGTGTATGGTCTGCATTTTATGGGTGTGTTTGATGTGAGTGTGATGTGATGCTGTACTAATTCTGTTTGTCCTGGGTTGTTGGAAAAGATGGTGTTGTACTGTTGTATAAGCTGTTTGCAACTGTCTGTCTCTGCTTGAGTTAACTTTGGGTTGATTTTTATCTCCTTCAAGCAGCTTGTCGTGTCTAATGCAGGTGTTGGAATCTCGTCACTAGCATCGTCATCTTCGTGATCTATTATCACTGTACAAGCTGTCGTATCGTCTTGTTCGTTGTCTCTGTTATGGTATGGTCTTAGCATATTTATGTGAAATATTTTGTTTTTGTCTTTTATTAGGATTTCGTAATCTACAGGTGAAATCTGTCTCGTCACTTTAAAAGGTCCCTGCCAAGAATCAGTCAATAAGTGTCTGTCACTAGGTAGTAGGAGAAGAACGTCCTGTCCAGGTGTCAATGTTATTGTCCTGTTACCTTTGTCAGCATACTGTCTATAAGTAGCACCAGATAGTTTTAGTGCATTCTTTGCAATAACACAGGATTTGATGATTCTTTCACGCAATGATGTGACATATACGTATGATGATATGGGTTTAAGTACTGGAGTAGAGTCAGTTAACATTTGGTTGTAAATAGTCAATGGGCCACGTGGTTTGGCACCATAGATAAGTTCAAAAGGAGAGAAACCGGTACTAGAATGTGGTAACTTGCGATAAGCAAAAAGAATAGCTGGTAGATATATATCCCAGTTATTGGGGTGCTCTTGCGTTACTTTTGCAAGCATGTGCTTTAGATCCCCGTTAAATTTTTCTATTACTCCGCTACTGTGAGGATGGTACGGGGAATTGAAACATTGCTTCACTCCCAACATTTTGGTGAAAGCCTGAGTAGATGCGGCAATAAACTGAGTGCCCCTATCAGATTGGATAGTATCTGGAAAACCTATCCTAGAAAAAATATGGAAGAAAACTTCCATTATATCATTGACAGTTATGTTCTTTAGCGGAATAGCTTCTGGCCAGCGACTACATTGATCAATGACAGTTAGAATATATTTATTCCCTCTAGTTGTGTCACAAAGTGGTTATGCTTGACATAGAGATTTGGCTATAGTTGTCTAGGGATCTCTGTCTGCATGTGATGTTGGATGACTGATCAACCACGATGCATCAATACAAAACACAAGACTGCGCACATAATACTTTAATTTGAACAACTGGATACAACATTATTCCACAATGAAATTTAGCTAGGTTATAACTTCCCAGGTCCAGCACACTCAGATTATAACATAACACAGTAACTCCAGCAATCCCGCTCTGGCCATCCCTCGGCCTCACACAATACACTGTTACGGACACTTCTCCGTCCGTGGATCTAATAATCTCCTCTGAGTCTCCTCTCTCTCTCTCCACTCAGCTCCAAAACTTACTGACCGATACTCAGTGCTTAAGATCCTCCCGGCTGAAGTTCCTCCGACTTCGCCTTACGACCGACTGTCGGTTACGTCCACTGACTTAAACTCAACACTACATAGACCTTAACTGTCTGCCTCACAACAATACTCTCAGACTGAAGCTTCCTCTACTTCGCACCGATACTCACAGCGTCTAATCTTCTCAGCCTGCCTTCTTATCCCCTTTTTCCCGGGGACCTACCACGAAGCCTCATTTACCCTTTGTGACCCTACTTTACATTCCTCCAATCTACTCTTTCTAAGTTTCCTAGTCTATCAGTTTTCCAATCACGTTTTACCTCCCGTGGGGTGATTTACATCTAAACATCTCCGTGAGGTCCTCAACATTAGTTTAGGTCTTTTCCCATTAGCCTGACGATATATAATGACATGTTCGTCCCTACACCATTTACCTAGTCTGGGATTACCCTAGTTTGTTGCAGAATATGATAAACTTTCTTGGCCCCATGCGTGCTCTAACAATCCCCCATTTCTGAGCTATCCAATTTTCTCTCCGTAAACATGACTTCGACTGACGTTTTCTGTGATCTATCATCCCTTGTGTTTCAAGCTCACATTAGGGTTGTAATTTCTAATTGACTTCTCTGACCTCGCCTCCGCTCTCATCTCCTCTCAACATCTATAACCTTTTGTTGTAAATCTCACCTTCTGAGGTAGTACAATGACCCAACTACATTGCTTGAATTAGCAAATTCTTAATAAGTCGTTTATCCCAAAATTCCATGTACCCATGCCCGTTGCAGTAGGTAAATTACACTATACACACATCGCCGCATCGGTGAGGACACTTTACACACTTCGCCGCATCGGTGACGTATTAAGTAAATTTCACTTTACACACATCGCCGTATAGGTGAGCTAAGTAGGTAAATGGCACGTTACACACATCGCCGCATCGGTGACGTATTAGGTAAATTACACTTTACACACATCGCCGCATCGGTGAGGTAAGTAGGTAAATTACACTTTACACACATCACCGCATCGTTGAGGTAAGTAGATAAATTACACTTTACACACATCGCCACATCGGTGAAGTAAGTAGGTAAATTACACTTTACACACATTGCCGCATCGGTGAGGTATGTAGGTAAATTACGCTTTACACACACCGCCGCATAGATGAGGTAAGTTGGCAAAGGACACTTTACACACATCGTCTCATCGGTGAGGTAAGTAGGTAAAGAACACTTTAAACACATGAGGGCGCTGGGTACACGGTGCTAGACTCATGTTTGTACAGACCAGTCGGCACTGGCAAGCTGACGTGACCAGGACCTCCCGGTCGCCTTATCTTCCCAAGACATCTCCTAGCACCCAGTTCAGGCTGGGTCGTTCTGAGAAATCTTGTCAGTTTTAACATTTAGAATCTGTCCCTCGATGGGGTCGAACCCATGCCTACTGCCGACAAACTAGGGTTCCCTACTGCTCTATCGCTGCTCCCGGTCCTACGTCAGCTTGTACTGTTCTACAAGGTGTCCGAAAGCTGTACTCGTTGTCTTTTGGGTGAGGGCACATCGGTAATTATTAATTAATTAATCAATTAATCGCGTGACCACACCCTACACCGCACATACACTTGTTTCCACACCTATCCTCACACCTAACAACACACACACACACACACACACACACACACACACGCACACGCATACTCACATGGGTTCTCTCGCCAATCTCCTCCTGACGTCTACGGCTGCCTGCGCCCAATGTTACCCTTGTCAAGTTAACTCCCTTATTGTACTGAAATTACCGCCCTTGGCGGCTGTAAAACTCGCTTGGGTTGAGTAACTCTCTCGATTATAATACTGACCCGGCCCGGCTTCGCCCAGGCTCTGGCGGGGATCTATCTATCTATCTGTCTGTCTGCTTGTTTGTCTGTCTGTCTGTCTGTCTGAACCGGCCCGGCTTCGCCCAGCTCCTGGTGGGGTGCATCTCATTTAATTCATATAAGTAGTCATATAAGCTCCCGTTCCCGACTATCTGTCTGTCTGTCTGTCTGTCTGTCTGTCTGTCTGTCTGTCTGTCTGTCTGTCTGTCTGTCTGTCTGTCTGTCTGTCTGTCCCGGCCCGGCTTCACCCATTCCCTGGTGGGGAGCATCTCATTTAATTCATATAAGTAGTCATATAAGCTCCCGTTCCCGACTATCTGTCTATCTGTCTGTCTGTCTGTCTGTCTGTCTGTCTGTCTGTCTGTCTGTCTGATCTATCTATCTATCTATCTATCTATCTATCTATCTATCTATCTATCTATCTATCTGATCTCTATCTATCTATCTATCTATCTGTCTGATCTATCTGATCTATCTATCTATCTATCTATCTATCTATCTATCTATCTATCTATCTATCTATCTATCTATCTATCTAGCTATCTATCTATCTATCTATCTATCTATCTATCTATCTATGTTTGGCCCGTTCCCGTTAAAAATATAGATAGAATAGAAGAATAGATAGATTGGTAGTAGAAAATATGATTGGGAGAGATCTATCTAAAGTAAACTTACCAAGATATCATGAACAGCCAATAAATGGTGTACGGTTGGTTGACTGCAAACGATATGCAACTAACTTTCTATCACAAAAAATTACATTTTTTTTTTTTAACGAACGAAAATCTTTCGCAGGCCCGTCCTACATTCTGCCCTTCTTCTCTATTTCCTCTCATACATTCTTTCATTTGACATCTCTTTTGAAGCAATTCTTTGACAACGGTCAACATGGGTGTAACGCGCCATACATGTGGGAATGTTAAAAAAAAATTAATGTGCTGTTGAAGCAAAATAAAAAGATGGGTTAGAAAATTTTCGCTATTTAAATAGATGCATTATTTGTATAAAACCTGTGAAAATGCCTTAAAGATTATATCAATTTTTATTATAACTCATATGATTCTAAATAACTGTAGACAAGGAGTTTATAAATCTTTTAAAACCATGCAATAATCTATATATACAATAATAGCAGTGTTATTAAGTGTTATGCCCCTTGAAATAACATTTCTTATGTTAAGTCCCCTGGCTATATTGAAATGATAATGTAAATTTAATTATTAAATTTTAGTAATAAATACTATTTTAGTTAGTAAAAAGCTATGACAGTCGGTTGCACAGGAATGAAAGGAAGACGTGTAGAAAATTTCATCTCAATCGG
Source organism: Cepaea hortensis (assembly GCA_963921405.1). NCBI lineage: Eukaryota > Metazoa > Mollusca > Gastropoda > Stylommatophora > Helicidae > Cepaea > Cepaea hortensis. Next base: position 318,252,500 of record OY992876.1, on the reverse strand, counting down.
ATGGACCGTTCGCGAACGCAGCAAATACATCCCCAACCACAAACATACAGTCTCTTTTACAGATATAGATTAGTGTTATTCAAGGCTGACAGTGATGAGGTGTCCCGCAGTGACCTACACCTGTTGAGTGGAAGAGAAATTAGCAAACCCCTCGACTGCCATCATACGAGAACGCACTGACGTGCTTCATTTGTCTCAGAGACAGGTCGGATTTCATGAACTGGTTGCTCGTGTAGCTCTTGGCATCGATCACATGGTCAACTAAAGAAAGGTGGCTGGCTCCCCAAGGGAGGACTGGGACATTGCTGGGGTTCTCGCATGTAGAACAGGTTGTAGGATGCATATGTCACCCTGTTCTTAACAAGCTCTGCACCTTTTCTTTCTCTTACCACAATCAGTTTTTTCCCCCTACTACTACTGCTACTACCGGGCACACATACCAGCGTTCGAAACACAGCTGCGCGCGATTTGCCAGCAGACTGTGGTGCGCTGGTTTTTACGAAACGGTATGGGTGCTGATCGTTCAGAAATCAATGGCAAACTACTGAACGTAAACTTGCCAAGACTTCAAGAACAGCTAAAATATGGCTGGTGTTGACTGCGAACGTTCATTAAAGGATATGCAACTAACTTTAACTACTACTACTACTACTACTACTACTACTACTACTACTACTACTACTACTACTACTACTACTACTACTACTACTACTACTGCTGCTACTACTACTACTACTACTACTACTACTACTACTACTACTACTACTACTACTACTACTACTACTACTACTACTGCTGCAGCTGCTGCTGCTACTACTAGTACTACTACTACTACTACTACTACTACTACTACTACTACTACTACTACTACTATTACTACTATAATACTACGACTACCACTACTACTACCACTACTAATACTACTATACTACTACTACAGGCACTACTATACTACTACTACTACTACTACTACTACTACTACTACTACTACTACTACTACTACTACTATTACTACTATAATACTACGACTACCACTACTACTACCACTACTAATACTACTATACTACTACTACTGGCACTACTATACTACTACTACTACTACTAATACTACTACTACTACTGCTGCTGCTGCTGCTGCTGCTTCTGGTGCTACTACTACTGCTATACTACTACTACACTATACTACTACTACTACTACTACTACTACTACTACTACTACTACTACTACTACTACTATTACTACTATAAATCTACGACTACCACTACTACTACCACTACTAATACTACTATACTACTACTACAGGCACTACTATACTACTACTACTACTAGTACTACTACTACTACTACTACTACTACTACTACTATTATTATTACTACTATAATACTACGACTACCACTACTACTACCACTACTAATACTACTATACTACTACTACTGGCACTACTATACTACTACTACTACTACTACTACTAATACTACTACTACTACTGCTGCTGCTGCTGCTGCTGCTTCTGGTGCTACTACTACTGCTATACTACTACTACACTATACTACTATTACTACTACTACTACTACTACTACTACTACTGCTGCTGCTACTACTACTACTACTACTACTACTACCACTACTACTACTACTACTACTACTACTACCACTACTACTATACTGATACTACTGCTACTATTACTACTACTACGATATTTCTACAACTACCGCCACTACTATTTTACTAGTACTACTATAATTACTGCCGGCTTCGTGGCTTAGAGGTTATGACTTTTCTCCGTAATGTCGTATACTCTCGTGGATAACGTGATGACGGTGAGAATCAGCAGTGGTTCGAATCGCATCGGTAACTTACGGGGTATGTTAGCCGGCCGCTCAGAAAGCAATGGCAAACTACTGAGCGTAATCTTGCCAAGAAATCAACACTTAGCTGAAGATGCTGGTGTTGATAGCGATGTCCTGTCAAGGTTATGAAAAAAACTATAATTACTATACTACTACTACTACTACTACTACTACTACTACTACTACTACTACTACTACTACTACTACTACTACTACTACTACTACATTCAGTAGCATGTCCTTTGCAGAACCTCGCTGCCATAACAACATTCCGGAAAACCTCTCGATCATAAGCAAGATGTCCCGCGTCTGATACACCCATCTGGAGATCATCCGCCACATCCTGCACCCATCTTCTCTTTGGCCTTCCTCTTCCTCTCTTCGCAGGCATATATCCTTCCATTTCTGTTCTCTCCAAATTTTCGTGACGTTTCAAGTGACCAAAATATTTCAGTTTTCTTTGTTTTATCGTCTTTAATAGCCAACCTTCTTCAATATTCAATTCTTGAAGAATGGATGCATTTGTTCTTTTCTTTACCCAAGATATTCTTAGAACTCGTCTATAACATTTATATTCAAAGGCATTTACGCGCTGTTCAGCTTGTTTAGTAAGTGTCCATGTCTCACAGGCGTATGTTGCAATGGGAAAGATGCATGCTCTTAAAAATCTAATTTTTGTAGTTCTGTCTGTCCCTAATTTTTGTAGTTCTGTCTGTCCCACTCCATAATTTATTCAGTTGTTTTAGTCTTTGAAGAGCAATTGATAGTCGCCGTTTAATTTCTGTCATTGTGCCACCATTGTTGGTATCAGTGACCCAAGATATTCAAAATTTTCCACCACCTCCAATGTTTCCCCATTAGCGTATATTTCTTTCTCCATAGTAGTTTTGTCTGTGTGCATTATCTTTGTTTTTGCTATGTTAAGATATAAGTTGTGATTTTCACTATTCAATTGGGTTGAGGCTATTATGTTTTCTATGCCATTCTGTGTTGTGGATAGCAATACTGTATCATCAGCATATCGAATCTCTGGTATGTCATGACCGCCGATATTTAGGGCTTCATATAGCTCCCTGTTTATATGATCTCTTACATTTCTCATTATATTTTCGGCCTATAGGTTAAACAAATAGGGTGACAGCACGCAGCCAAGACGGGCTCCTTGTTTGATGTCAAACCAATCTGATGTCTCGCCATCTATTCTAACTGCTGCTTGTTGGTCTAGATAGAGCATTGTTATGAGATGTACTACATGTGATGGAAAGCCCATATTCCTCATGATTTCCCAAAGTTTCTGATGCTGTACACAGTCAAATGCCTTTGAATAATCCACAAAACATGAGAATAGGTTTACGTTAAATTATCTGCACTTCTCTATTATTAATCGCATGTTGAATATGTGATCTCTTGTTCCTCTTCCTTGTCTAAATCCAGCTTGAACGACGTTAATCTCTTCTTCCATTTTCTTACGAAGTCTTCCCATTATGACTTTCAGTAGAATTTTACTTGCATGACTGATCAGGGCAACAGTAGATTCTATAGTTGGTGCATAATTTCAGGTTGCCCTTTTTTGGTATTGGAATGAAGATAGTTCTCTTCCAATCTTTTGGCCATATACCATATTTCCAAATCTTTTTACATAATGCATGATATATGTGTATGCTTTCTTCTCCTCCCGCTTTAATTAGTTCAGCTGGGATCTCATCACATCCAGGTGATTTACCATTCTTCAGGTTCCTTATAGCCCAAGCAATTTCATCTAATGAGGGTTCAGGTTCTGTCTCTGCTGTCATTGGCTCATGTATATCATTCATATCCTCACTGTCACTCATATCATACATTCCACTGCAGTACTCCTGCCATCTTTCTAGAATGTGCCTAGATTCTGTTAAGGTATTTCCCATCTTGTCCATGGCTTAAGTTGCTTTTTCTTGGTCGGAATTAAATCTTTGGCTGCAGTTATCAAGATATCTCTAGCTTTTACTGCCAGTTCATCAGGTGTCATTTCCTCTTGTACAGACATCAAGACCCCAAAGCGATTCCTAACTTCTATGTTGTATGCATCTGGTATTTTTGTGAGATCAAAACGAAGTGGCCTTGGTCCTCGGGTAAGCTTTTTGAGTTTTAATTTCAGATCTGCTTCTAATAACTGATGATCTGTATCACAGTCTGCACTTCGTAGGGTTTTTGCAGATGTTATGCTTGGTCTCCATCTTATTTGTATTAAAATTTGGGATGGAAGGGCGGGTGGGGAGAAGTGTATGGTGTGTGGGTTTGAGATATGTGTGCGGTGTGTTGGTGGGGGATGTGTGAATGATGTGTGGGTGGAGGGTATGTTTGTGGTGGTATGGGTGGAGGATAGTGTGTGGTGTGGGGGATGTGTGTGATGGGTGTGGGGAATGTGCGTATGGGTGGGGTATATGTGCGGGTGAACAGGGGATTGTGGTGGTTGGGGGAAGTATGTGGGGGAGTGTGGGTGGGAGATGTGTGTATGTGGATGGGGAATGTGTGGGTGGGGGTGTGTGAGTGGCTTAGGGATGTGTAGGTGGGTGAGGGAGTTGTATGTGTCGGGGTGGGATGTGTGAGTGGGTGGAGAATGTGTGTGGGGGTAGGGGTATTGTGATCGAAAGATGTTTGGGTGGGAGTGGGTGGGTGGGGGTGTGTGGGTGCGTAGTGGAGGATGTATGCGTGAGTGAGTGTGTGTTGGTGGACGGGTAGGGAATGCGTGTGTGGGTGGGGAGAGGTGTGTGGTGTGTTGGTTGGTGATATTGTGTGTGTGTGTGGGTGGGGGATTTTTGTGGTGTGTGAGTGGGGGTATGTGGGGTGGATGGGTAAGGGTATCTGTGTGGGTGTGGGTGGGAATAGTGTGTGGTATCTGGGTGGGGGATATATGTGTGGTGTGTAAGTGGGGATGTGTTGGTGAGGGATATGTGTGTGTGTGGTGCGTGGGTTGGGAATAGTGCGTGGTAGGGGGTGTATGTGATGTGCGGGTGGGGGATTGTGTGGTGGGGGATTAGGTTAAGGCATGTGTGGGCGGGTGGAAGTTGTATGTGTGGGTGGTGGGGTGTGTGTGAGTGGATTGGTTGGGGATGTATGGGTGGTTAGGGAGATGTGTGTGTGTGTGTGGGGGGGGGGTGGGTAGGGACATGTCAGTTGGTGGGGATGTGTGTGTATGGTTTGGGGATGTGTGAGTGGATGTGCGATGTGTGGGTTGGTGGGGGATTGTGTGTGTGGGTGGGGAATATGTTGTCGATGGAGATGTGGCTGGGGGATGGGTGGTTTGAGGTGTGGGTGGGGAGAGGATGTGTGGGGTAGGATGTGGATGGGCGTGGGATGTGTGGGTTGGTGGGGGAATGTTTGTGGGTGGCGAGTGTGTTTTGGTTGGGGGATCAGGTGAGGGCAGTGTGTGTGGGTGGGGGATGTGCGGGAGGGGGATGGGTCGGTTGGTGGGGTATGTATGTGTCCCTTGGTGTGCGTGTGTGTCGGTAGGTGGGGGTGTGTATGTGTCCCTTGGTGCGCGTGTGTGTGGGTAGGTGGGGGTGTTGTGTGGGTGGGGTGATGTATGGATAGGTGGGAGATGGGCTTCATAACATGGTAATTAGCCTTGTTTATGTTTACAACATTCATTTCACAATGTTTATTTTTCTTCCTATGTAAATGTATAATGCTCTTGATGAACGAAAGACGAGTGATTGGAAGGGCCGAATGTAAGACGGGCCTGCGCGCCCAATTTGTGACCCTAATAAAGTTGATTTGATTTGATTTGATTAAAATATAATCTATCTGAATTGTGGTAATACTGTCCGGAGACTTCCATGTCAAGAGTCTTCTTAGATGTTGTTTAAAAAAGCGTGTTGGCTATCGTTAACTCATTTTCTGTGCAAAATTCAATTAATTTGTCACCTGCATCATTTCTATTTCCCAATCCAAATTTTCCTAAAAGGTGTCTCTAATTTTCAGCTCTTCCTGCACCTACTTTTGCATTAAAATCTCCCATTATTACTGCTATAACATTATGACCAATCTTATTTAATGTGTCTTGCAGTGTGTTGTAAAAATCTTCAATTTCGTCCTCCTCTGCTGTTGAAGTAGATGCATATATCTGTACAAGAGTTGTGTTTTTTGGACGGCCTTTAAGTCTAATAGTGAGGATTCTATCACTAACTGGATTATATTCCATTAAAGCTTTTGCAGTTGTCTTATCTAAACAAAATGCCATTCCACTCTGGCCTCCGACGTCTCTACCAGAATAAATGAAAAGACTTCCATTTTCAGTTGTAAAATGTCCCTTGCCGCTCCAGCGATGTTCACTAATTCCTAAAATTTGAATATTTAACCTGTCAATCTCATCACATACTACTTTAAGCTTTCCCTTATACAGACTTCTCACATTCCACATTGCTATTCTCACTCTGTTTCTTAGTCTGACACAGGGGATTTCCTTGGTAAAACAGTCAGGATTAACTCCGTCATCACGATTACTAGTACCGGTCCCTGTGTCACACTCTTCCCCAGTGTTATCTGATCTGCCTTGCCTGGGGGTCTCGCCACCAGATCTCTTTCTTATTATGTTTTCTTTCATGGATGTTATGGTTTCTTGGCAAGTTTTGCAGAAGGTAGTTTGCCATTGCTTTCCTTCTGGGCAGTGACTGTACTAGTCGGTGGCTATAGCCATTGTCTCTACTGATGAGATCATCTGCCTATCAGTAGGATGTCAGGTCTTTACTAATACCCAAATATGCTGCAGCACCATAATTTCTTACTATATAAAAAGTCTACCACCGCAAGCGAATCGTCACAAAAACGGACCTCATTTTCAAGGGATGCAACCCATGAATAAATAATCGAACGTATTTTTGCACTGTTACTTCCCTTTTTTGAGAATTTTATGTCTTTAAAAATTTAATAATTACTGCTAGTATTGATTGTAATGAGCGAGACTATCATCATACTATTGATGCTCTTAAGGTACAGTGCTATTCCTCCTCGTTTTTTTTGTCGTCTTCATTCTTTATCTGTAGTGGGCAATACACTATCATCATTCCATTGGTGGCGTGTAAGGGACAGGGTTACAGTGCATTTCCTCGGGGTGGTCCAGGGGGCGGCGGGCATGGGTGTGGGAGCTCAGGGGTGGAGCCTGGGGTGTCGGCGTGTGGGATAGGACTAGATGGTTCGAACCTCGAGCCGAGGCTGGTGTCATATGAAAACCTTAATAAGTAATAATGTAAATATGGCGGTTATTAGTGATCTGTAGAGGCTTGTAGTGGTGTAAACACTATCATCATATGGGTTACAAATGAAACACTTAAAAAGTAAAAATGACCGATATTATTGATTTTAGTGGGTATATCTTAGTGAAACTCGATGGTAAGGGGTGGATAGCGGCTATTAGTAGTCTTTAGAGGATCACAGTGGCTTATTCACCATCATCATAAGGTTACAAATGAAACCATTAAAAAAATAAAGATGGCCGATATTAATGATTTTAGCAGGTATAGCTTAGTGAAATTCGTTGGTGATGGGTGGGTAACGGCTATTAGTGATCTTTAGTGCGTCACAGTGGCTTGTTCACTATCATCATATGGGTTACAAATGAAACACTTAAAAAGTAAAAATGACCGATATTATTTATTTTAGTGGGTATATCTTAGTGAAACTCGATGGTAAGGGGTGGATAGCGGCTATTAGTAGTCTTTAGAGGATCACAGTGGCTTATTCACCATCATCATAAGGTTACAAATGAAACCATTAAAAAATAAAGATGGCCGATATTATTGAATTTAGTGAGTATATCTTAGTGAAACTCGATGGTAAGGGGTGGGTAGCGGCTATTAATGGTCTCTAGAGGGTCACAGTAGCTGATTCACAATGATCATAAGGTTACAAATGAAAACCTTAAAAAGTAAATATGGCCGATTTTAATGATTTTAGCGGGTATAGCTTAGTGACATTCGTTGGTGAGGAGTGGGTAGCGGCTATTAGTGATCTGTAGCGTGTCACAGTGGCTTGTTCACTATCATCATACGGGTTACAAATAAAAATTTTAAAAAGTAAAAATGACCGATATTATTGATTTTAGTGGGTATATCTTAGTGAAACTCGATGGTAAGGGGTGGGTAGCGGCTATTAGTGGTCTGTAGAGGGTCAAAGTGGTACTCTGGTGCTTTCACTGAAACCACAAGTAGCCTGACCATGGAAGTCATGGCAGTAAGTAAAGCAATAACATGGCTCGAGACACAGACATTCACTAGGGCTTGTTTCCTTAGCGACTCAATGAACATGATCAAGAGGATAGAGGAGGGGTCGATCCGAAGAGAATGGTTGCTGCCTCTGAAGCGGTCTCGGCTGGCAAAGATTAGTTTCATCTTCGTGCCAGGGCATGCGGGAGTACAAGGAAATGAGCGGGCTGACAAGCTCGCAGGTGAGGCTACTGTTGAGGGCGGACGCGCCAAGGACCAGGCTGACATTCTGAATGCTCTACGAGAAGTGAGACTTTTGCAAGAACCAAGTGATGACTGTGAATCTACAACAATGGCCAGACTGCGAGAGCAGCAAATTAAAAGAGGGGTGGCCAAACAAGAACACTACGCAGGAAGCCAAAGAAGATTGATAAACCAACACAGAACTGGCGTCGTTAGCCGCTACACGCTGCGGGATTTGCTGAGGAGGGGATCCGAGCACTTATGGACTGAATGGTCCGATGTGCAACGAGGATGATCTGTCGACTAACTAACTAACTAACTAACTAAAGTGGTTTATTCACTACTATCATACGGGTTACAAATGAAAACCTTAATAAGTAAAGATGGTCGATATTAATGATTATAGCGGGTATAGCTTAGTGAAATTCGTTGGCGAGGGGTGGGTAGCGAGTATTAGTGATCTATAGAGGTCGAAGTAGTGTAAATACTATCATCATACGTGTTACAGATGAAAACCTTATAAAGTAAAGATGGACGATATTAATCATTGTAGCGGGTATAGCTTAGTGAAATTCGTTGGTGAGGGGTGGGTAGCGGCTATTAGTGATCTGTAGCGTGTCGTAGTGGCCAATACACTATCATCTCACGGTTTACAAATGAAAACCTTAAAAAAAGTAAAAATGACCAATACTATTGATTGTCGCGCGTATAGCATAGTGAAATTCGTTGGTAATGGGTGGATATCGGCAATTAATGATCTGTAGAGCGTCGTAGATAGACAGCGGCTATTAGTGATCTGTAGCGTGTCATAGTGGCCAATACACTATCATCTCACGGTTTACAAATGAAAACCTTAACAAAAGTAAAAATGACCAATACTATTGATTGTCGCGCGTATAGCGTAGTGAAGTTCGTTGGTAATGGGTGGATATCGGCAATTAATGATCTGTAGAGCGTCGTAGACGCCTATACACTATCATCATAAGGCTATATATGAAAACCTTAAAAGTAAAGATGGCCGATATTAATGATTTTAGCGGGTATAGCTTAGTGAAATTCGTTGGTAAGGGGTTGATAACGGCTATTAGTAATCTGTAGCGTGTGGTAGTAGCCAATACACTATCCTCACACGGGGTACAAATGAAAACCTTAAAAAAGTGTAAATGACCAATAATATTGATTGATGCGGGTATAGCTTAGTGAAATTCATTGGTAAGGGGTGGATAGCGGGTGTGTGAGTGCGTGCACGTGTGTGTGTGTGTGTGTGTGTGTGTGTGTGTGTGTGTGTGTAAGTGTGTGTGTGTGTGGTCATCTCACGACCTAATGTATGCTTCATACTATATGTGTCTATCTTTTACATATCGCAGTCAAGCTTTAATGCATTGCATTTACAGGACATCGCAGTCAACCCCAGCATTCTGTAGACGTACAGTATGATTGTGTTACAGTAGGGCCGCTGAATGGGGGAGTGGGTGTAGGACAGGTTTGCTGTTAGAAAAAGGTGGGTGGATCAAGCGGTGGCGTGACTGAATTGTGGAGACAGGTGTGGAAAAGATACTAGCGAAGAGGCCACCGGGGCTAAATGGTAGAGACATGGGAGGAAAACTGATTAGCGAGGAGGTCACCGTGGCTGAATTATCCTATCGCAAGTGGTAATGGGAAAAACAAAATACATGCTCACTGGCTGGCGCTCTAACCGATCACCCGTGGCTAATGGTCACATCCTATCACATATGACGCTGCTCCCGGTCGCATATGCAATCCCAAACAGACCACAGGATCACTGACTACGAGATATAAAAGAGGGAGTCGCATGGGTGTGATGGGGCTACAGTAGTATTCCGTCTAATGGGGTAGTGGCTGTAGAGCGGGTGTAAGACGGGTAGATAGGTGCTTCTGATCATTGTTAAGGGGCGGTCGAGTGGTTGGGTGGGTAGATAAATACGTCCATTCCTTGATAAAAGCCGGAGGTTAAGTCTCATATTAAAAGTCTGGGGCAAGAACACATAGTTGGCTGAGTTGAGGGTGACATCCTGTGTGACTCAACACGTGACGATACCAACAATGAACGTGTGTGAACATGTTCAGATATGTCTTTGGTGGAAAATCGGAGGATGACTCAGAGCGTACTTATCGCATAACGATACAGCCGAAACACTTGAGTAATGGTCACATCGGATCAAATATGGTGCTGCTTCCGGTCGCATCCATAAAAATACAACCTGACTACATGCTAACTAGCTAAAACCGGTAAAAATTGGATGAGTCACAGCCGGGTATAGCTGTAATGATGCAGCTATAATACGTGGATAAGAAGGATACTACACTATGTCGTGGTGATAGACCACGACTTTAGCATGTGAATACATCAAGGTCAGACATGTCCAGACAATATTCAACTCAGTCAGGAGTCTTCGTCAGCAGATATCGTGTATATAACACCCACCATTCGCCGTGTAGAAGTCCCGGTCTCAGTGGACAGCAACCAGTGCACAATGTGCCAAGTCTGTAATGATAAGTTGGCTTTTTTTGGATTAATCTTTTACATTTTCGTTGTGTTTCTCCAAGTAGGCATACAGTTAACCTAGCAATACTAGTATAATAAAGAGATATATGATGCTAATCGCATATAACTGGAGTATGTGCTCTGTTGGCTGCGACACCAATCAACACGTGCACAATGCTGATTCATCAAGCCTGCCTACAGAAAGTAGTGTCCTTAGTACCGGCAATGTCCCACAAGGAGCGCTTCGATTTTTGCATTTGCCAATAGCAACTAATGATACAGCTGAGACACGAGTGTAATGATCCACTAGGTCAAAAACAGAGGTAATGGAAGAAACCAACGTGGAAACTAACCCACAAAATAGCCCAGAGGGGGGAATAAATTCTTCTGGTTCATGTGTGGTCGGCGAGTGCCGCGACTAGAAATTGTCTTCTTCTGTCAACTGGTCGTTATATACACAGTCATTGGCGTATCACTATTCAATCTGTCTCGAGACAGCGTCGACGCAGTCGAGGGCAAGCTTTGGATCGCTCTTCTAAGCAGCTGTCTTGGTTACATGTTACCAAACCTTAAAATATGAGCTTCTACCTGACATTACCGAGTAATCCTTCACCGAACATGTTTTCCAAGAACACACCAGGTCACTATTTCGTCAAGTTACCGCAGACTATTGAGGTGAGTCAACATTTCGAAGTGTTTCTGGCCAAAATTCAATTCCCCAACTACTACTGCAATGTGTTAGAGAATGAAGTATGGTTAAGATACATCCCACTAAACGGTAGAGTGATAAGAAAGTCGTGTCCCACGTGTCTGTACAGTTCACCAGATGCGTTTACAACTGCACTGAATCGACTAATGAAAGATCGGAAGGTGGACGATCAGCTCTGTGTTCTATTCCATTTCGACAATGCATCAAAGAAAGTCATCGTGAAAATACTCGAACCCGGGGCCACTATTACATTTAGAGAGAAGTTGCAAGAGATACTAGATACAATTGAAGGTGAAGGGGCGATAGACCTGAATAACGACCTACAAAATTTCTACGTATACTGCGATCTCATTGCGGTGAGACCAGTCGGAGACTTCATGGTCCCACTACTAAGGACGGTTCCTATCATGAATCAGCGATTGACCTCAGTGATTCGCGCGTACGACAAACCCCACAACATACAGAGTCGTTACTCCTTCGACATGGTGGAAATACTTCTAACCACTGATACGGGCACACAGGTCGCATTCACTACCGGGACTTCAGTGCTGACGTTACATTTTCGAGATCGGAAGAGATCAGACCTAGAATAACGGTGAAATACGTGGCGTTACATCGAAATCCCAGACTGGCCGAAGACATGATGTTTCCGACACTCAGATGATTGATGCCTCGGTTATCTACAAGACTCAGATATCAGCCCACCGAGCAGGAGACCAGTTTTATGACTACATGTTAAGTGACATGTACATACCAGGCTACCAACCGAAAAAATCAACTTACTCAGGCAATGGTGTGAAGAAATTCAGAAACAACGTACAATGTGTATAGCTCTGTATGTGAAAATAAAATGTTGTGATGATACTATGTATACCACCTCATATCACTTCATCCATATCGTATAATGACATTATGCATTTTATTCATGAAACATGTACAGAAATACTGTAAAATGTACTGAAATACTGTAAAATAATCAGGCATATATTATAATTACGTCTTGGTTGTTGAATTTTTTTTTAGTGGTTACGTTGTATATAGTTGTCATGTGATGAGAGAATGAAAGGCAAACATCTAGGTCAAGTAATAACATTTGTTAGCCAAAGGGGAAAAATTGTGGCTACATTTCAACAAGACTTATAAATCACCCAAACTAATGAAAAGTAGGAAAATTTGTTAATCAAAGTGAAAATTGTGGTCACATTTCAAATAAACTTATAAAAATCTCAGTCAAACTGATGAAAAGTAGGAAAAATTGTTAACCAAATGTGAAAAGATTAGCCGAATGTCAAACCAAACTTATAAACATCTCAGTCAAACACATTTAAAGTAGGAAAATTTGTTAACCAATCGTGAAAAGTTTGGTCAACTTTCACCCAAACTTATGAAAAGTGGGAAATGTTGTTGTCCAGAGGTGAAAAGTTTGACCAAATTTCACCCAAACTTATGAAAAGGAGTTAACTTTGTTAACCAAATGGCAAAAATCTTGGCCAAGTAAGAAAATTTGTTAGCCAGAGGGGGAAAATTTTGGCTACATTTCAATCATACTTATAACACTCACCCAATCTTATGAAAAGTTGGAAAATTTGTTAACCAAATGCGAAAAGGTTAGCTGAATTTCAAATCAAACTTATGAAAATCTCAGTCAAATATATGAAAAGTAGGAAAATTTGTTAACCAAAAGTGAAAAGTTTGGCCAACTGTCACCAAAACTTATGAAAAGTGGAAATTTTGTTATCCAGAGGTGAAAAGTTTGACCAAATTTCGCCCAAACTTATGAAAAGGAGGAAACTTTGTTAACCAAATGGCAAAAATCTTGGCCAAGTAAGAAAATTTGTTAGCCAGAAGGGAAAAATTTTGGCTACATGTCAATCAAACTTATAAAAAGCTCACCCAATCTTATGAAAAGTAGGAAAATTTGTTAACCAACAGCGAAAAGGTTAGCCGAATTTCAAACCAAACTTATGAAAATCTCAGTCAAACATATGAAAAGTAGGAAAAAATTTTAACCAAACGTAAAAAGTTTGGCCAACTGTCACCCAAACTTATGAAAAGTGGGAAATTTTGTTGTCCAGAGATGAAAAGTTTGACCAAATTTCACCCAAACTTATGAAAAGTAGGAAACTTTGTTAAGCAACCGGCAAAAATCTTGGCCAAGTAATAAAAGTTGTTAGCCAGAGGGGGGGGGGGGAATTTTGGCTCCATTTCAATCAGACTTATAAAAACCTCACCCAATCTTATGAAAAGTAGGACAATTTGTTAACCAAATGCGAAAAGGTTAGCCGAATTTCAAACCAAACTTATAAAAATCTCAGTCAAACATATGAAAAGTAGGACAATTTGTTAACCAAACGTGAAAAGTTTGGTCAACTGTCACCCAAACTTATGAAAAGTGGGAAATTGTGTTGTCCAGATGTGAAAATTTCACCCAAACTTATGAAATGTAGGAAACTTTGTTAACCAAATAGCAAAAATCTTGGCCAAGTAACAAAAGTTGTTAGCCAGAGGGGAAAAATTTTGGCTACATTTCAATCAGACTTATAAAAACCTCACCCAATCTTATGAAAAGTAGGAAAATTTGTTAACCAAATGTGAAAAAGTTAGCCGAATTTCAAAGCAAACTTATAAAAATCTCAGTCAAACATATGAAAAGTAGGAAAATTTGTTAACTAAACTTGAAAAGTTTGGTCAACTGTCACCCAAACTTATGAAAAGTGGGAAATTGTGTTGTCCAGATGTGAAAATTTCACTCGAAATTATGAAAAGTAGGAAACTTTGTAAACCAAATGGCAAAAAATCTTGGCCAAGTAAGAAAATGTGTTAACCAAATGTGAAAAGGTTAGACAAATTTCAAACCAAACTTATAAACATCTCAGTCAAACATATGAAAAGTAGGAAACTTTGTTAACCAAATGTGAAAATTTTTGGACAAGTGAAGAAATATTTCATGCAAAACTTATGAAAAGTAGGAAATTTCGTTAACAAAATAAGAAAACTTTTAGCCAAATTTCATCCAAACTTATAAAAAGTAGGAAAATTCCTTAACCAAAGGGGGAAAAATATCTCACGTTGTCATTTTACTGGGCAAATTTAACCCAAACTGGTGAAAAGTAGGAAATTTTGTTGTCCAGGTGTGAAAAGTTTGGTCAAATTTCACCCAGACCTATGAAAAGTAGGAAACCTTGTTAACCAAATGTGAAAAGTTTGGCCAAATTTCAAACAAGCTCATAAAAAGTAGCAAAAATTTAGTAATCAAATGTGAAAATTTGACACATTTCAGCCAAATCCATAAAAAGTAGGAAATTTTGTTGACCAAATGTGAAATATTGGGGCCAAAGTTCAACCAAACTTATAAATATCTCACCGAAACTTGTGAAAAGTAGGAAATTTTGTTATCCAGATGTGAAAAGTTTGACAAAATGTCAAACAAACTCATAAAAAAGTAAGACACTTTGTTAACCAAATGTGAAAAGTATGGCCAAAGTTCATCGACACTTATAAAAAGTAGGAAACTTTGTTAACCAAATGTGACAATGTTTGGACAAATTTCATCCAAAACTTATGAAAAGTAGGAAAATTCCTTAACCAAAGGGGGCAAAATATCCCACGTTGTCATTTTATATCCCCAACCTAATAGCGATATTCGCATGTACCCTATGCAAACAACAGCTGTATTTCAGAAAATTAAATGTATCTTATGTAATAAGTCACTATGGTTGAATGAAAAAATAAAATTTCAACAATAAAATTTTACAAAAATTAACAATTAAATTTCTACATGAAACATTCAAATTGCAAACTTGCCCCAGGAAGCCTGACACTCCATAGAATACTGTGGTTGACTGCGATGTCCTGTTATTGATAGCGCTCGCACACACACGCATGTACATACACACACGCACGCACATGACACGGCTGTCGTTCGTTCAAAATGACAAATGCAAACTTGCCCCAGGAAGCCTGAAGCTCCACAGAATGCTGAGGGTGACTGCGATGTCCTGTATTTGATAGTACACACACACACACATGTACATACACACACACGCGAGCGCGCGCACATGTCATGACTGTCGTTCGTTGAAAATGACAATTGCAAACTTGCCCAGGAAGGTTGACACTCCATAGAATACTGAGGTTGACTGCAATGTCCTGTAATTGATAGCGCGCACATACAAACACACATGCACACACACACATACGCGCACACACACACACACATGACAGGGCTGTCGTTCGTTCAAAATGACAATTGCAAAGTTGCCCCAGGAAGCCTGAAGCTCTACATAATGCTGAGAGTGACTACGATACCCTGTAATTGATAGCACACACACTCACACGCGCATGTACATACACACACACACACGCGCGCGCACATGACACGGCTGTCGTTCGTTCAAAATAACAATTGCAAACTTGCCCCAGGAGGCCTGAAGTTTCACAGAATGCTGAGGGTGACTGCGATGTTCTGTAATTGATAACACACACACACACACACACACACACACACACACACACACACACAAACACACACACACACACACACACACACACACATGACATGGCTTTCGTTCGTTCAAAATGAAAATTGCAAAATTGCCCCAGGAAGCCTGAAGCTCCACAGAATGCTCAGGGTGACTACGATGTCCTGTAATTGATAGCACACACTCACACTCACTCGGCGGTACATACACGCACATACACACACATACATGTACACACATAGTCAGTATTATTTCTACCACTCATTTAAAACTGTTCATGCCAGCATTTACTATGCGACCTTAGTTCCAGTGATCACAACTCGGTTACCCTGTTAAAGGTAATTACCTTCATGTTTTATCTACCGGTTATCAGCACCCGCTGGCCCTTGGCAATTATTTTTCTCCCGGGTCGTGCTCGGTAGAGCATTACTGGTTGCTTGTCCGCGCAGGTAAACTGCCATTCAAGGGGAGATTAATAGGCAAAAGGGGCAACAATTCTGGTTGAGCCAAGGGACCCGATTAGGCTCCCCTGGTTATTTATATTATGTTTGTAAAAAAGGGAGGTTATTTGTGGTATTTCATTACATATTTTTATGTAAATCTTAGCAAGTTACGTCTTAAATTAATTGAGTTACAAGTAGTTTTTTATTGACATTAATATGAACCGCTAAACATACAAGAAATTTAGGCTTAATTTTTTAATAATATTGTATGCCTTTCTAGTATATTTTTAAACTAGATTTTCACCAATCACGTAAAGTTGATACCTGGGTATTATGGAAACCCGCCGAAGCGTGAAAAAGTTTATTGACGATGCCATTACTTGGCTACTCGGGGTAACTCGAGTGATGGAATAAATCATTTTTTCCACTCTGTCATATTGATTTCGGTCTCCTCATCGAAGGGTTTGAAATCTACATGACTGGAGCTCGAGCGCACCGCACCACACACGCACACTCACACACTGGGACTCGAACCCAGGAGCCCGGCGACTAGTTGGTCTACTTATCTATATAAGTATTCCACATGCCCGGGGCTTGCCTCGACTTCGCCGCCGCCCGCCCGCCTCCGCACAGGAAGTAGTCAACCGGAAGTAGTCAATCAGTCCCAAGAAAATAACCGCCAAAAATTCAAAAATGTGGTCGGAAAAGGATCCGGTTTGGTGACGTCAGAGCATAGGATCATGACTTTTGTATAGTAAAAAATGACGTCACCACGAAGGATTCAGATCCTTATTTGCGGTGTAGTTACCCCCTAGATAATTACTTCTGTATCCAGGAGACTAGTATTCTTTAAGTGTAATGTCAATTATAGCAATTGATATTAAATTGTCTGATACGAGCTGGGAGATGCGGTCATGTCAAGTTTAATTTGGGCTGATACAAAATACTACCATGGAGTTATGTATATTTCCAGGTCCTCCCTTTCTTTTGTTCTGAAATGAAGAACAGCTGAAGAATTATACCATTTGAATGTTTACCTATATCAATTAAAGATTGAAGAATGTATAGTTCTTTCTGACATGAAGAACTTAAGTTTGCCAAACCTACTCAAGAATTGTACCTCTTGAATGCTTACCTACAACAGTTCAAGACGGAAGAATATATAGTTCTTTCTTACATGAAGAACAACTGAAATGTGCCAAACCTACTCAAGAATAGTACCACTTCAATGTTTATCTAAATCAGTTCATGATGGAAGAATAAATAGTTCGTTTTGGACATAAATACCAAGATTCTGTGAACCACCAAGGGAATTGGATGTATGATGGTGTTTATTGAATTAACTAATTTTCAAGGAAGAGGTAGTTATCTTCAACTTGGAAGTTGTTGGAATCTATAACAAACTGAAGTATCTGGGGATCACATTTGAAAGGAGCCTATCCTTCAAGGACAATGTGGAGACGGTTGTGACAAGATCTCAAAAGGGACTCAGTGCACTTAAAACTATGGCTGCAATGGACACAGAGCAGAGAATGCTTTTCACACTGTACCAGCATTTGATCCTCTCAGTAATTGATTATGGATTAAGACTACTCACTGTCTCAGAGAGTCGGCTGGTGAAGTTAGAGCGCATACAGAACGAAGCTATGCGGGTCATTCTGGGATGCACCAGAGACACCCCAGTAGTGTGTATGCATTACATCCTTGGTCTGACGACTGTTGCTGGCAGGCTCAAGGTGATGCAGGCGAAGGCATACCTCAGAGTAGCTGCAGACACAGACCACCCACTGCATGAGGCGCTGGACGCATTTAAGGGTCAGCGACTGATAAGAGGGAAATCATGGATGGCTCAGGCTGAGGATACGATCAGACAGGTGTGCCCCTTGGAGAACATTAGGCGAGGAGAGGAGCGGGTCAGAGTGCCAGCGGAGCAGTCAGACTTGTGCAGAGTTGTAATCACATTAAGCCGGAAGTCCAGGTAGTGGCCAGCAGGGGCCACGGAAGTGGAAATCCAGCAATTATTTCAGTACAATGCTCACTCGTGTGATGTGATTATCTACACAGAAGGTTCGGTGTCAAGAGGTGAGAGAAGTGGCTGGGGGTTCATAGCCAAAGCTAATGGTCGACGTTTGGTGCAGGAGAGCCTGGCATATGATACCACAACATCCAGCTTAAGAATGGAGGTGGAGGCAGTCACTGCGGCTCTCCGCTGGATGGAGAATATCACACACACACACACACACACACATACACACACACACACACATCGTGATTGTAACTGACTCAGAAAGCATGCTGACGAGGTTGAGGACAGGCAGGCTTCGTGCGGAGTGACTTGCTTCGCTTCGGAGGTCACGGGTGACAAGCATCACCTGGATCTTTTCTCCGGTACGTGCCGGTGTGCTGGGAAATGAACAGGCGGACAGAATGGCTGGCTCTGCAGAACTTGGTGGAGTATTGATATATGACAAGGCAGACGTGGTTGCGGCCTTGTGGGAGCACATGTACACCTCAGAGGAGCAAATGGATTACCATGGTCTGGCAAGAATGAGACAGCGAGGAGTGACGAGGGGATCTGGCGGACGCTCAACGCTCAGAGGAAAGGCGAGACGGACATATAATCAGATTGCTACTGGTACTATTGATGTTGGAACTCTTCGCTGGCTGCCAAGGATGGGGACGGAGTGCTTATGGGAATGCCCCGAATGCTGTGATGTCGATTCCTAAATCAATCAATCAATCAATCAACTTGGAAGCTATTTCTATAAACATTAATAGTAAAGTATAACTACCTGGTGAAAGAACATATATATCGACATGCATCCTCAAGTATGTGCAATATCCCAACGAATGGTTCACCACAAGAAGGGAAGTTTGTCAAGAAGTTAAAATCTCGGCCACAAAGTATTGCTAAATTACTCTGAATCCTCGAAATTGACATTGTGAAAGAGTCTGCTTTATCTCAGGTGAAGTATTGTGTCACCAGACAAGACGGACAGACACTTTAAGATCCCACTCTGTGACGAGATCTCACTTGAAGGATCTGAACGCTCCGTTCTTGTCAAATGTCTAATCCTCTGTTAGGATCTATCCCTTTTGTACAAAATCATTGTCACGAAATTGTCTGTTGGCCTTGTAAGATTTGATTTTAGTCAATGGCTAACTAACTGGAAACGAGGTTGCTTTGAACAAAGCTCAGTCACACTGACTGCGCGTCCGGCACGCATGGGCAGATTGTGGGTCCAGTGGACAAAGAATTCAGTTGTGCTTGAGTAAAGGCTGGAGACCAGACGCTGCATGGCGTAGTGCAATTCAACTATGGACAGCTGAGCCACTAATGTCTCTACGGCCTTTGAGAGACCCGACATTCAGTACCGATGATTGAGAGCTGATCCAGTATGGCTACTTGTGTTGCGAGTTGAAGACATGTGCATCCCTTTAGTTCTTTTTAGTTCTTTCACGCGGTGTCGGTAAACCGATGACCCGAGAAATATAGCGGGTGTGTTCTTCTCGCGGCTCGCGAAAGTGGGTCACGTGTGAACAGGTGTTAAAGTCTGGGCCTCAAGCCAGGCCTGTTACAAGCGCGTATTTACGAGCAGGTGTAATCAAGTGCCATTTATTATGTTAGTGGTGCGGGGCTGATTATCAGCTAATGTAGACTGGGTTAGTGGGGTTCAGGGCAGAGAAACCTGTTATTTGAGGCCACACATAGCCCAGCTTCAGGAACTCGAGCGTAGTCGAAGCCAGCGTAGCGGAATCGTTCACTGAGGGGAAAACGGAAATCGTTTAAGGCGTTACCTATAATAGGTCGTGTGTGGTATCCATGAATTCGGCCGACTGAGACGAAACTAGTGAGAGTGTCGTCAGAAGGATCGGGATTAGTTTCAAGGTCATGGATGGTGTCGAAGGTCGTTGTCGCTTGGGCGACCACTGGCTTTTCTTCTTGGCTTTCCTCACATCTGTTTGTTAGTTAATATGTCTCGACGGAATACCAGCTTAATATATAGTGGATTCCTGAGAGGTAGCTAACGGGGAGGGAGGAATCGAACGATGCGACAGGGCTTTTCCCGATGAGCAGAGATAGCGTTCTAAATGCTCCAGCCCTTGATGAGGGAGGAGAGGACAGGGTGTGGATTTCTGCTACAGGGGGATCGCCCTGTATATTATATTGGATTTTTGGATATATTGTACCTGCGGCACGGTGCCACATAATCTCTGACGGATAGGGCAAAAGTTAACCAAGGAGATTGGATATAACTAGGAGGGGGTTTGGATGCACTGCTATCGGTCCTACTTCAGGGCCATTCTGCCTACTAGTACATCTAATTCATTAACCCTATATGTTATGTAGAACTCTTTCAGGATAGGACAACATCTCAGCGACAGGGGACAGAGACCCTTGAGCCCAATTCTACTCCAATCCGAGGAAGATGACGCCATTCAGTCAGCTACCGGTCCGGTCCTAGGTCCAGTTCATCCTTTGCATCTGAGAGCAGCTTTTGAGGGAGTCGGGAACCTTATGGGAAGGATCCGCCTGCTGAGGGACTATGGGTAGGAGTGTATGCACTGACGGTAAGCTTGAGTCACACTACTATCACCGAGTATTGTTCTCCCCCAGGTCCTACCTTCCTAAGAGCTGAGTGGAAATCTGATTACGGGTCCAGTAAGACGGACCAGGGCAAGAGAAGTTGTGAGCAGTCATAGGTCACCGCAATTATTTCAGAGTGTACCTTCTCCCGAGAGTCTGCATCGGAGTATGGGACCAGCTATAACTTTGCTAGCGAAACGTCACGTAACCAGAATCTGACACGATGACTTCTAATGTTAATTGTTTCATGATCTCCAACCTCAGTGTAAGGCAAGTACTCCTGTCACGTTCTTGTCCAAGATATGCATACTATCGACAGAGCTACCGCCAGTTAATGAACAATTCCACCTTTACCAAGTGCCAAGTCACTCAGGCTCATGAGTATGATTATGCTGGAGGGTTACTACGCTAGTGACTTGATTGACTTTACCCAGCATATAGAGAGACGGAGAGCTCTCACCTGCCCAGCAATTTACGTGCTACATTGCTAGTGTACATAGGATTTTTACAGGTCACCGGCCTCATCAAAGACATTGGGACATATCTATTGAATAGTGTGGGACGGTCTTTCAGGTCTTCATGGACAAGAGTTTCCAGATACCATTGATTCGTCACGGTCACCGTCCTGTCAACTTAGAGAAGACGAGATCTGGCTGGAGGCTGGATATACGCGGTGAGGCTGTACTCGAGTTGAAATGTAGCTTGATCCTCTGCACCTGTTCCGATGATGACACCTCTACCCTGAGACTGCTCCAGCCCGTCCATGTCTTGTCTTACCTAGCAGCCGATCGGTTTATCTCAAATACATCATCATACTCGTTTTGTATAATACACCATTTTGTTATCTTAGTTAGATACCAGAGTTGTGTCATGCATTCAGGACGAGATTGGTAGCGTCCCTTGGTTGATAGCGAGAGAGGTAGTGATCCGGAGACTGGAGGGGTTGTGTAGATGGAGGTCACTTATGTCCCAGTCTGAAGACATCCCGTTATTAAGGTGTGGTAGCATGTTCCTCTCACCCCAGGTAGTGTTACGACAATCATCTATGTGTGTGTACCAGTGCGTTGTACAGTGTTAATTAAATTATGAAATTGAGTATTGCGTTGTTTTGCGAGTCGGAAAAGAGCGAACGCAGTGTTGTATGTTGTATTCCTGATTCCACGGGGTCGGCAGGATTACTAGTTGAATATGATCGGATAGATAAAGGATGTTATCTGAATACTAGGTCCGTCAACCCGACAATTACTGTTAAAGTAACTATAGCCAGTCAACAACCGTATGTTCTACTTATATCCAGTGGGTCCCTGTGACTGGACATGAAAGTCGGCTCTCATCTGCCCAGCTTGTTGTAGTATGATCACGTGGGTTGTTGTGGAGGTTTCTCTCTGTCCACATACTCACCATTCACACCAACACCCAGCATGGACCATGGCCACACATGTTTCACAAGCAGGTGGGTCAGACTAACAGACAGGAGACAAGTTGTTCAGACACCCTCACTGAAGACGGCGACAGCGAGAAAATGGCTGTTCTAAGTAATGGAATGATACTGGTCGATTGAAGCCAAAGATAGGTTTCTGGGAAGACCACGTAACGAAATCGATAAAAAGAAGTTGCTAGGTGAGTGAATGAGTGTTGTAGTTTTATTGCAGCCACCTTTCATTGTGGAGACGGCATCTTATTGATTTTTCGATTGATTTATGGAGCCTACATTGAGGCGATGGTACCTGAATGATTCGTTTCTGGAAAGGATAATGTGAAACAACAACACAGCATCGGCAAATGGACAATCGTCTATGTGTCTGGCAGTCGTGCCTTTCCCTCCGCGGACAGGCATATCTCTAGCAGGCAGGCAGACAGGCAGACAGACTGGCAGGCAGGCAGGCAGGCAGACAGGCAGGCAGGCAGGCAGTCAGTCTGGCTGTCTGCTGTATGTCTGTCTGTCTGTCTGTCTGTCTGTCTGTCTGCACGCACTCACGCACGCACGCATGCAAGCGTGTGTATGTGTGCGTATGTGTGTCTGTCTCTCTGTCTCTCTGTCTGTCCGTCTGTCTGCGTGCGTGCGTGTGTATGTATGTGTGTGTGTATGTATGTATGTAGATAGGTAGATAGGTAAGTAGGTAGTTAGCTATGTAGGTATGTAGTTGTATAGGTAGGTAGTAGTTAGCTATGTAGGTAGGTAGGTAGTTGTGTAGGTATGTAGATAGGTAGATAGGTAGGTAGGTAGGTAGGTAGGTAGGTAGGTAGGTAGGTAGGTAGGTAGGTAGGCGTATCAATTGAGTGCGGACAGTTAAATGTGACTCTGCGGTCTATATTTTAATTTGACAAATAAAGTTGTGACACAAAATTCTCTGTATCTATTAACTGTCATTGCATTATTAGTCTCTTGATGCCCTCGTTGATTTGACAGAGACAATGCGACATCTTTGCTCTCAATGTTGGCCAATCTGCGATTAGATGAACTACATATAGTTTGACACATCCATTTGACAAATGATTGCTACCATTGGAAGTGTCTAGGGCAAATAAATACACCAACATATACATTGTAACATTGGACAAACAAAAGAATAATAAACAACCTATTTCATTTTCATTGGCACCTTGCCGTCTTGACAGACGATAGTTTGTGCTTTAAAAAGGCATAATAACTTTTACCTATGGCGGTGGCGAATGATAAGGCCACTTTGTGCTGTAAATGTCCGTTCACAGTGGGTGCATGTGAACACGTGGTAATTTCCACCATCATGCACCATCTTACGTCTCAAACGCTCGGTGTGTGACTTATCTGCAATAATTTTCTCCTTTGTCTTGATTCCATTTCTGATGTTTGCCGTCCATGCAACACGTTCAGCGGCGACTTGCTCCCAATGTGCAATATCAATGCCTGTATCAATCATGTCCCGCTTACACACATCTTTGTATCGTAGTAGAGGCCGACCCTGAGATCTCTTACCCATCTGTAATTCACCAAAAAAGATGTCCTTTGGTATTCTACCATCATCCATCCTCCTAAGATGTCCTATCCATCTAAGTCTACGAAGACTGAGCATGGAATAAACTGTCACACAACCTGAACTTTCCAATATTTCAGTATTTGTGATTTTGTCTTGCCACTTAATATCAAGAATTCTTCGCAGACACCGCATATGAAAGCTGTTTAAATGTTTCTCTTGGTGTGAGTAAGTTGTCCAGGTTTCACTGCCATAAAGAAGAGTACTAAGGACACAGGCTTGATAGACAAGGACTTTTGTTTTGGCAGTAAGCTTCCTATTCTCCCAGACTCTTTTTCTTTACCTGTTCATTGTTATTGCTGCCTTACCAATCCGGATGTTGATTTCCTGATCTAGGGATAATTTGCTATTTACCACTGATCTTAGATATGTAGAATGGTCTACCATCTCTATTCGGCGTCGTCAATAAAGATTGATGGTACCCCATGTGCACCTTGTGACATAATCTGTGTCTTCTTTTTGCTAATTGTTAAACCAAATTCAGAACAAGCATTGGAGAATGCAGATAGTAGACATTGCAATTCTTCCTCAGAGTGGGTCGTAACTGCAGCATCATCTGCAAAATGCAACTCTCTGATCAGTACCCTCCTAATTTTAGTCTTGGCCTTCAATCTCTGAGCATTGTAGAGGCCGCCATCTGAACGTGAGTGAATGTATATACCACCATCCTGATCACGAAAGGCATATTTCAGTAGAAGTGATAAGTATATTCCAAAGAGGGTGGGAGTTAGTACACAACCTTGCTTAACTCCACTCTTGATTTCAAGTTCTTCTGAAGTTGCACCATCAAACTTGAATATACCCTTCATGCCTGCGTGGAACGATTCCACAATGGACAGAAGAGTTGGTGGGCAGCTAATCTTCTTTAGTGCCTTGAAAAGACCCTCACGACTGACAAAATCAAATGCCTTTGTGAGGTCGATGAAGGCAATAAACAGTAGTTGATTCTGTTCACGGCATTTTTCTTGCATTTGTCGCAATGAGAATATCATATCAGTGGTGGACCAGTTCTGTTAAAAGCCACACTGTGATTCGGGGTAGACTTGATCTCCTAGGACTTGAAGTCTGCGCAGAACAATTCTGGCTAATACTTTTCCAACAATACACAGAAGTGAGATACCCCTATAGTTGTTGTCCGATCGCCCTTCTTCTTGTACAGTGTTATGATGCTTGAATCTTTGAAATCCTGTGGGACTTGTCCTTCTCGCCAGCATAGCTCTATTCGCTGGTGGATCTGTATTGTGAGTGTGTCTTTCCCACTCCTGATAACCTCTATTGGAATCCCATCCTTACCTGGAGGCTTGCCAGATGCAAGTTCATTTATAGCACGCTTAACTTCTGTTATGGTGGGAAGTGTGTCCAGGTGGTCAAGAGTTGGTAGAGCCTCTATGGCGTTGAGGGCATCATCCGCTAGTTTGGTCTCACTTGAGTAAAGCTCCATATAGTGCTCTACCCATCTGTCCATCTGCTGTTTCTTATCAGTGATGATTTCTCCAGTCATCGTTTTCAATGGTGCACTTCTTTTGATCACTGGACCATAGGCTTTCTTTATTCCTTCATTCATGCTTCTTATGTTTCCCTTATCACTTGCGATTTGAATGGACTCACATAACTTGATCCAATAAACATTTGCACACTGCCTGGCAGCCTTTTGCACATCCTTCCTAGCTTGCCTTAGCTCACTCAGAGTGTTACGCGTTGGTCTTTCCTTGTTTCTTAAGATAGCTTTCTTCTTCTTATCAATCAAGGGCTGCAGAGTCTCGCTGTTTGCCGCAAACCAGTCTTGCCTCTTATGATCCACAGTGCCGTAAACCCCTACGGCAGTTTTATAAAGAGTTTCCTTAAGTTGACCCCACTTTTCATTTACTGTACAATTTTCTGGTGTATCAGTTAAAGCGTCTTCAAGTTGCTGTTGAAACTGAAAGCACTTTTCGGGATCGTGAGTGTTAATATTAATCATGGAGATAGATTTGTGTTTAGCTGTGTAGATTTGCTACAACCAAAGAATGATCCGTATCACAGTCAGCACTGTAGTAACTTCGAGTCAATGATATATGGTTTAGATGTTGTCTCCTTGTGATGATGAAGTACAGCTGTTGCCAATGGCCGGATCATGGATGTTTCCATGTGACCTTATGCAGCTCTTTTGTTTTAAAAAAGGAATTTGTAATGCATAGGTCATTTCTGGTGCAATTCTCCAGCAGCCTTTGCCCATTTTCATTCATGCGAACGATGTTGTATTTTCCAAGGCACACTGGCCATGAACTCGAGTCCTTGCCCACACGAGCATTGAAATCACTGAGCATATAAACGTAGTCAGATTTTGGAACTGCCTTGACCACGGAGTGTAACTCCTCATAGAACGAATCCTTCACATCATCAGAGGAATCGAGTGTTGGTGCATATGCAGTAATAATGGTGGCAAACCCACAAGAGGTTTCCAAGCGCAGGAATAATAGTCTTTCATTTTCTCCTGCTGGAATTTCAATCATTCCCAGTAGCGAATTCTTCACTGCAAAGCCCACACCGTGTTGCCTTTTTTCTGCCTGCCCTCTTCCCTTCCAAAAAAAAAGGTGTAATTGTTTTCCCTGAGTGACCCTTCCTCAGCGAGGCGAGTCTTCTGCAGGCCAGCAATATCAATGTTAAGACGATTGAGTTCGGCATCAATCACAGCCGTTTTTCTCACATCGTCAATATTGGTCAAGTCAATGGAAAATCCTGGACAGATGGTTCTCACGTTCCAGGTTGCAAGCCGTAGCTTGAGGTTTCTATTTTTATGTATGTTTGTACCTGGTGTATTGGTTTTACAGCCTGCGATTCAGATGTTGTCCTAGCCCCAAGCAACCATTGAAGCAGGCAGGCTGTGGCGGATCAGCACCCAATTGGCCGGGGGCTGCCCAGCTTGAGGCGGGCGGTAGCTGATCAGTGACACCTGTAGGTGTCTCCCACCGTCAGAGGCAATGCGTGGCGCCCCATGTCTACGCCAACTGACAGGGACTTATAACCCGTAACAGTTGCCTCTCGCTTTGATTCCGAGACCAGTTAAGACTAGGGATGGAGTTATTGCCTCTCCATAGCACAAAGCCTGGGCTAAAATGTAGAGATCATGTTTTGCCCATGCAGCATGATCCCTCTCTCGGCCTGCCTAGTTCACTCCAGAGGAAAGGTAAAACTCCTACATCTGGAACAAGACAAGCTGCAGAAGCTGCCGGATCAGCAAAGCAATGCTCAAACTGTCCGCCTGTCGGAGCTTCGATCCTAGACAAGCCGCCAACCAAGGCTTAGGGCCTGGTCTGCCCTGTCATGACATTTTGTCTTTAGCTTGCATTTCCTCGCACCAGGGTAAGGCTTGTACCCTCCCAAATGCGCTCTTCCGCCCGAAACCGTATCACAATGTCGGGTGTCGGGTTTGGTAAGCGCCGCCCAACGTTCGGCGATAACAGAAAGCAGGTAGTACCGTCTACTGTTATACGATAGCTCAGTCATATCTGACTAAGACCTGACAAACAACCTATAACTCCAAACAAACAGACCAAAAATCAACTTCTAACACTGGAAGTGTATGGGACAAACAAACAGACCAGCAAAAAACTTCTAACATTGGAAGTGTGTCGGACAACCAAATAGACCATCATTCAATTTCTATCATTGGAAGTGTGTCCGACAAACAGTCCAACAAAAAGAATTTCTAACTTTGGAAGTGTGTCTGGCAAACAAACAGACCAACATTCAACTTCTAACATTGGAATTGTGTCGGACAAGCAAATAGACCAACAAACAACTTCTAACATTGGACTTGTGTCGGGCAAACAAACAGACTAACAAACAACTTCTATATGCAAACAAAAGACCATCGAACAACTTTCAACATTGGACTAGTATCCGACAAACAAATCGACTAAGAAACAACTTCTAAATTCACATGAACAGACCAACAAACAACTTCTAATATTGGAAATGTGTCTGACGAACAAACAGGCCAACAAATTTCTAACATTGGAAGTTAGTTAGTTAGTTAGTCGCAGTTCCAACTTCACAGCAACGGGTCGTCCCCATTATGCTCCGTTCCTGTGCCAGTGAATATCACACAAAATGCTCCCTGCTGCCCAATGTGAAAAGTGGAAAAGACAGGAGTCTCGACAAATAACAGCCCGCACAGATACACTGTGCATAATGCCGCCACCAGAATGTCAACACAATAGTCCCCCACAAAATACCCAGTTCATTTCTGATGGAATCGGCAGTCATTTTCCCATCTGGATGTTTCCTAGATGTTCACCCACACAGTCCACGAAATACAGTTTATCGTCGATGGTAGTGGCAGTCAACCAGAAGCCCAGCAGCCACACATTTCTGCATTAGGCAAAAACCGGTCAACTCTGGGACATTGCCATCTGCCATCGCTCCGAACATGCAGTCACGTTCTAAAAGACCTCGGGCAGATTCAAAAGCATTTCACACGAAACTCACAGCTCACAGTGTCACGCCACGCACTCACTCATTAGCAGGGCGACGGAACCATCAAGCCTCCTTAGTCGCCTCTTACGACATGCGTGGTAGGCTGCAGTGTTGCTATTCTTTGCTTCCCTTATTGGCCCCGGCAACACACGGGAGTAACATTGGAAGTGTTTCGGACAAACAAACATACCAACAAACAACTTCTAGCATTGGAAGCGTGTGGGGCAAACAAGCAGACCAACAAACAATTATAACATTGGAAGTCTATGGAGCAAACAAACAGACCAACAATGACCATCTAATATTCGAAGTGTGTGGCGCAAACAAACAAACCAGCAAACACCTTTTAACAGTGTTTCAAGCAAAAAGACCAACAAAGCAAAACGACCAACAAACAACCTCTAATACTGGATTTATGTCGAGTAAACAACTATGCTACAAATCTTAGACTTAGACTTTATCCAAATAACACTTTCACGAAATCAAAACATGCGAGTTGAGATGCTTGAGGAGTGCTGCCAACGTAACAATCCGAGACCGAGCAAGAAATGCTGTTATCAGACAGACAGTAGGATCAAAATTTTGTGCCACATTTATTGAAAGACAGAAGATCAAGTGGTTTGGCCATGTCGTTAGAATGCAACACCATCAACTACCATCACTGGCCATACATAGGGTTGCCAGATACGTGGGCACCAAAAGGAGGACACATTAGACAAAACTGAGGACAAAGGAGGACACAATAAGACAAAAATGAGGACGAAGGAGGACATACTGAATATTTCATTTAAATCGTTCCAGATTAAACCCACAATCAGTACAATTTTAATAAAATAGCTGCCAATAAATTTTTTATCATAGCAGGTGGATGGATTACAGAAAAAAAAATATTCTTTCACAGCAGTAAACAGCCTCAACAGATGGAAACAAACTGAGCCATCTAGTTTTAGAGTGATAGAGAAGTTGCTGATAGTTAATGTTGACATAGTCTCAAAAATCCTTTAAAGTTTCCGTTCTGACAGTGCATATAGAAAAGTAATTGAATATCTTCAAGACAATAGATTCAACGCCAATCTGCATTAAATCTGCGCCGTGATGGATGCAGTTGTGCAGAACATGAGCAGAACATCCAACGCCTACTAATGGCTTGCTCAAGGCTTCCTTCAAATGCGAGAACACATTTCTACCTTCTCTTCTGTTAATGCCTCAAAAATTCACATTGGCATTGCCACCAGCAAAAGCAACACATTTGGAGTACAAATCATGTTTTTGGAGTGTTCTTAAAATATATTGTGATATAGTTTCTGAGGTTTCATTTGGTGTGTTGTCTTACTCGAGAATCTTAGTTTGGATTCCACCTGCTTTCCAGTCAAAGTACTGAACAACGATCGGAAATATTTTTCTGCGAACCGTGATTGCTAGCATCTGTGGAAAGACCGAAACATGAAATACCACGTAAAGATTTATCAAATTCATCAACAGTGTGGGAGACAATCACCTGGTTTATTATTGCTTCAGTCTTTGTTTTTGCACAAGCAATATTTTTAGCAATTTCCGAATCTTCAAATAATGTGTGCATCAAACCAGCTGTGCAGTTCATCGAGTTGTAAGACTGATGATGACAAACTGTATGAAATGCCAAAGTTGCTTAAGTCGCATGAGCTTTCAGCAACACATTTGAGTACTTAGGCTGAAAAAAAAAAGACGTCAATGTGCTAGATGACGCGGACACTTTGATTAGGTTTCTATGTCTCTCATTGTCAACATGGCGCTCCAAGTCAGTAGTTACTTTGTCGGCAACGGACAAGTAACTATTTAAATATTGAGCTCAACCCACTACTGGCAACGCCGATCGCATTCCGGCACGAACCTAAGGCCTATCCACGTCATGGAAGCACTATACTCGAGTTTCGCCCTCGTTTGAGCTCGTCAGTAGTGCATATCCCTGACCGGATCCGGAAACAAGCCCCGGATCACGCGTGTGAAGCGGGTGAGTAACCACGCAGCACACACTGGACACGCCAAATTATCACACCGGAATACCACAACGCCACCCATCGTAGGCTATGCTCAAGATTGCCCAATCGCCGCGACTGACATCCGTCAATCGATGTGGACCCGAACGATCAGGACTTCTCACTGGCAAGGAACACCAGGCCTTCAAAATCCAGTGAGCAACGATAAAATTGATTATTTGGTTGTTTCGGGATTTGAAATTTAAATATTGAGCACAACCCACTACTGGCAACGCCGATCGCATTCCGGCACGAACCTAAGGCCTATCCACGTCATGGAAGCACTATACTCGAGTTTCGCCCTCGTTTGAGCTCGTCAGTAGTGCATATCCCTGACCGGATCCGGAAACAAGCCCCGGATCACGCGTGTGAAGCGGGTGAGTAACCACGCAGCACACACTGGACACGCCAAATTATCACACCGGAATACCACAACGCTACCCATCGTAGGCTATGCTCAAGATTGCCCAATCGCCGCGACTGACATCCGTCAATCGATGTGGACCCGAACGATCAGGACTTCTCACTGGCAAGGAACACCAGGCCTCCTAAATCCAGTGAGCAACGATAAAATTGATTATTTGGTTGTTTCGGGATTTGAAATTTAAATATTGAGCACAACCCACTACTGGCAACGCCGATCGCATTCCGGCACGAACCTAAGGCCTATCCACGTCATGGAAGCACTATACTCGAGTTTCGCCCTCGTTTGAGCTCGTCAGTAGTGCATATCCCTGACCGGATCCGGAAACAAGCCCCGGATCACGCGTGTGAAGCGGGTGAGTAACCACGCAGCACACACTGGACACGCCAAATTATCACACCGGAATACCACAACGCTACCCATCGTAGGCTATGCTCAAGATTGCCCAATCGCCGCGACTGACATCCGTCAATCGATGTGGACCCGAACGATCAGGACTTCTCACTGGCAAGGAACACCAGGCCTCCTAAATCCATCTTGAGCATAGCCTACGATAGGTAGCGTTGTGGTATTCCGGTGTGATAATTTGGCGTGTCCAGTGTGTGCTGCGTGGTTACTCACCCGCTTCACACGCGTGATCCGGGGCTTGTTTCCGGATCCGGTCAGGGATATGCACTACTGACGAGCTCAAACGAGGGCGAAACTCGAGTATAGTGCTTCCATGACGTGGATAGGCCTTAGGTTCGTGCCGGAATGCGATCGGCGTTGCCAGTAGTGGGTTGTGCTCAATATTTAAATTTCAAATCCCGAAACAGCCAAATAATCAATTTTATCGTTGCTCACTGGATTTAGGAGGCCTGGTGTTCCTTGCCAGTGAGAAGTCCTGATCGTTCGGGTCCACATCGATTGACGGATGTCAGTCGCGGCGATTGGGCAATCTTGAGCATAGCCTACGATGGGTAGCGTTGTGGTATTCCGGTGTGATAATTTGGCGTGTCCAGTGTGTGCTGCGTGGTTACTCACCCGCTTCACACGCGTGATCCGGGGCTTGTTTCCGGATCCGGTCAGGGATATGCACTACTGACGAGCTCAAACGAGGTCGAAACTCGAGTATAGTGCTTCCATGACGTGGATAGGCCTTAGGTTCGTGCCGGAATGCGATCGGCGTTGCCAGTAGTGGGTTGTGCTCAATATTTAAATTTCAAATCCCGAAACAACCAAATAATCAATTTTATCGTTGCTCACTGGATTTAGGAGGCCTGGTGTTCCTTGCCAGTGAGAAGTCCTGATCGTTCGGGTCCACATCGATTGACGGATGTCAGTCGCGGCGATTGGGCAATCTTGAGCAAAGCCTACGATGGGTAGCGTTGTGGTATTCCGGTGTGATAATTTGGCGTGTCCAGTGTGTGCTGCGTGGTTACTCACCCGCTTCACACGCGTGATCCGGGGCTTGTTTCCGGATCCGGTCAGGGATATGCACTACTGACGAGCTCAAACGAGGGCGAAACTCGAGTATAGTGCTTCCATGACGTGGATAGGCCTTAGGTTCGTGCCGGAATGCGATCGGCGTTGCCAGTAGTGGGTTGTGCTCAATATTTACATTTCAAATCCCGAAACAACCAAATAATCAAGTAACTATTGCAAATCGTACACTTTGCCCCATTCTCGTTGCGTCCTTCAACGAAGCATGGAAACTTATTTTTCATAGTATTCGAGAATTTGCATTTTCTCTTTGCAGAAGCGGTTTTACTAAACATAGACGTCAAAAATTACAAATTTAAAAAGAAAAAAATTTTAAGTGGCGTCTCTGCTACCGGAACCGGAAATAACATTAAAATTTTGACCTAGAGACTACAGCATTGTTAGTGTTGCCGAATAGAGCATCGTTCGGGTCCACATCGATTGACGGATGTCAGTCGCGGCGATTGGGCAATCTTGAGCATAGCCTACGATGGGTAGCGTTGTGGTATTCCGGTGTGATAATTTGGCGTGTCCAGTGTGTGCTGCGTGGTTACTCACCCGCTTCACACGCGTGATCCGGGGCTTGTTTCCGGATCCGGTCAGGGATATGCACTACTGACGAGCTCAAACGAGGGCGAAACTCGAGTATAGTGCTTCCATGACGTGGATAGGGCTTAGGTTCGTGCCGGAATGCGATCGGCGTTGCCAGTAGTGGGTTGTGCTCAATATTTAAATTTCAAATCCCGAAACAACCAAATAATCAAGTAACTATTGCAAATCGTACACTTTGCCCCATTCTCGTTGCGTCCTTCAACGAAGCATGGAAACTTATTTTTCATAGTATTCGAGAATTAGCATTTTCTCTTTGCAGAAGCGGTTTTACTAAACATAGACGGCAAAAATTACAAATTTAAAAAAAAAAAAATTTAAGTGGCGTCTCTGCTACCGGAACCGGAAATAACATTAAAATTTTGACCTAGAGACTACAGCATTGTTAGTGTTGCCGAATATAGCAACAGTTAGATTCACATTGTACAAATAATTGGTGTTTTACATTTGGTGAGGTCTCGGTGGATTGATGCTGAGCCGCCAGCGTCTGCAGCCTACCTTGTGCCAGACGTATTGGTTGCCCATTCCTCTGGAATACACAAGACTAGGCCGAGAGAGGGGACATGTCGTTTGGGCGCCACATGATTCTCTGAAGCTCTGCCCAGACATTGTGATGGAATATTGGCACATTCCAACTCACATACTTTGGTCTGTCAAGACTGCAAGGTGTCAACAACATTTGGTATAAATTCTTCTTCTTCTTCAGAGTTCCGAGCCATTGAGGTTCTTTGCTGCAGATATAATCCATCTCCATTCGTCTCTCTGGTGGACCTTCTCTTGCCAGTCGTTGATTCCAAGTGCTTGTAGGTCTGTATATGTATTATCTCTCCACTGCCTAGTTGGTCTACCTCGGGGTCTACGGTCATTTATTTCCTGAGTGTAAGCGAGTTTTGTTTCCCTATTATCTTCCATTCTTTCTATATGCCCCAGCCATTGTAGTCTATTAGCCTTCATGATACCTTTGATTAGCGGGAACTTAAACAGATCATAAATGTCTTTGTTACTTCTTCTTTTCCACTCTCCACTTTGTGTATCCCTAATGGGTCCAAAGATGCGTCTTAAAATTTTGTTCTCAAAGGTTTGTAACAAGGCTTCGTCTCCTGTCGTTGTACTTCAGGTTTCAGAGCCATACAGCACAACTGGTCTGATCAGTGTTTTGTATATTGTGACTTTGGTGTTACGAGATCTCATTGGCACCTTGCCGTCTTGACAGACGATAGTTTGTGCTTTAAAAAGGCTTAACTTTTACCTATGGCGGTAGCGAATGTGACTGATAAGGCCAATTTGCGCTGTAAATGTCCGTTCACAGTGGGTGCATGTGAACACGTGGTCATTTCCACCATCATGCACCATCTTACGTGTTAAACGCTCGGTGTGTGCCTTATCTGCAATAATTTTCTCCTTTGTCTTTATTCCATTTCTGATGTCTGCCCTCCATGCAACACGTTCAGCGGCGACTTGCTCCCAATGTGCATTATCAATGCCTGTATCAATCATGTCCCGCTTACACACATCTTTGTACCGTAGTAGAGGCCGACCCTGAGATCTCTTACCCATCTGTAATTCACCAAAAAAGATATCCTTTGGTATTCTACCATCATCCATCCTCCTAAGATGTCCTATCCATCTAAGTCTACGAAGACTGAGCATGGAATAAACTGTCACACAACCTGATCTTTTCAATACTTCAGTATTTGTGATTTTGTCTTGCCACTTAATACAAAGAATTCTTCGCAGACACCGCATATGAAAGCTGTTTAAATTTTTCTCTTGGTGTAAGTAAGTTGTCCAGGTTTCACTGCCATAAAGAAGAGTACTAAGGACACAGGCTTGATAGACAAGGACTTTTGTTTTGGCAGTAAGCTTCCTGTTCTCCCAGACTCTTTTTCTTAACCTGTTCATTGTTGTTGCTGCCTTACCAATCCGGATGTTGATTTCCTGATCTAGGGATAATTTGCTATTTACCACTGATCCTAGATATGTAAAATGGTCTACCACCTCTAGTTCGGCGTCGTCAATAAAGATTGATGGTACCCTATGTGCACCTTGTGACATAATCTGTGTCTTCTTTTTGCTAATTGTCAAACCAAATTCAGAACAAGCATTGGAGAATGCAGATAGTAGACATTGTAATTCTTCCTCAAAGTGGGTCGTAACTGCAGCATCATCTGCAAAAAAGCAACTCTCTGATCAGTACCCTCCTAATTTTGGTCTTGGCCTTCAATCTCTGAGCATTGTAAAGGCCGCCATCTGAGCGTAAGTGAATGTATATACCACCATCCTGATCACGAAAGGCATATTTCAATAGAAGTGAAAAGTATATTCCAAAGAGGGTGGGAGCTAGTACACAACCTTGCTTAACTCCACTCTTGATTTCAAATTCTTCAGAAGTTGCACCATCAAACTTGATTATACCCTTCATGCCTGTGTGAAACGATTCTATAATGGACAGAAGAGTTGGTGGGCAGCCAATCTTCTTTAGTGCCTTGAACAGACCCTCACGACTGATCAAATCAAATGCCTTTGTGAGGTCGATGAAAGCAATAAACAGTGGTTGATTCTGTTCACGGCATTTTTCTTGCATTTGTCGCAATGAGAATATCATATCAGTGGTGGACCAGTTCTGTTGAAAGCCACACTGTGATTCGGGGTAGACTTGATCTCCTAGGACTTGACGTCTGCGCAGAACAATTCTGGCTAATACTTTTCCAACAATACACAGAAGTGAGATACCCCTATAGTTGTTGCAGTCGCTCCGATCGCCCTTCTTCTTGTACAGTGTTATGATGCTTGAATCTTTGAAATCCTGTGGGACTTGTCCTTCTCGCCAGCATAGCTCTATTCGCTGGTGGATCTGTATTGTGAGTGTGTCTTTCCCACTCCTGATAACCTCTATTGGAATCCCATCCTTACCTGGAGGCTTGCCAGATGCAAGTTCATTTATAGCACGCTTAACTTCTGTTATGGTGGGAAGTGTGTCCAGGTGGTCAAGAGTTGGTAGAGCCTCTATGGCGTTGAGGGCATCATCCGCTAGTTTGGTCTCACTTGAGTAAAGCTCCATATAGTGCTCTACCCATCTGTCCATCTGCTGTTTCTTATCATTGATGATTTCTCCAGTCAAGGTTTTCAATGGTGCACTTCTTTTGATCACTGGACCATAGGCTTTCTTTATTCCTTCATTCATGCTTCTTAAGTTTTCCTTATCACTTGCGATTTGAATGGACTCACATAACTTGATCCAATAATCATTTGCACACTGCCTGGCAGCCTTTTGCACATCCTTCCTAGCTTGCCTTAGCTCACTCAGAGTGTTACGCGTTGGTCTCTCCTTGTTTCTTAAGAGAGCTTTCTTCTTCTTATCAATCAAGGGCTGCAGAGTCTCGCTGTTTGCCGCAAACGAGTCCTGCCTCTTATGATCCACAGTGCCGTAAACCCAAACGGCAGTTTTATAAAGAGTTTCCTTAATTTGACCCCACTTTTCATTTACTGTACAATTTTCTGGTGTATCAGTGAAAGCGTCTTCAAGTTGCTGTTGAAACTGAAAGAACTTTTCAGGATCGTGAGTGTTAATAATATTAATCCTGGGGCTAGATTTGTGTTTAGCTGTGTAGATTCTCTTTGGTCTCAGTCTAACCCTTGCAACAACCAAAATATGATCCGTATCACAGTCAGCACTGTGGTAATTTCGAGTCAATGATATATGGTTCAGATGTTGTCTCCGTGTGATGGTGAAGTCCAGCTGGTGTCAATGGCCGGATTTTGGATGTTTCTTATGTGACCTTATGCATCTCCTTTGTTTTAAAAAAGGAGTTTGTAATACATAGGTCATTACTGGTGCAATGCTCCAGCAGCCTTTGTCCATTTTCATTCATGCGACCGATGTTGTATTTTCCAAGGCACACTGGCCATGAACTCGAGTCCTTGCCCACACGAGCATTGAAATCACCGAGCATATAAATGTAGTAAGATTTTGGAACTGCCTTGATCACGGAGTCTAACTCCTCATAGAACGAATCCTTCACATCATCAGAGGAATCGAGTGTTGGTGCATATGCAGTAATAATGGCGGCAAACCCACAAGAAGTTGCCATGCGCAGGGATAATAGTCTTTCATTTCCTCCTGCTGGAATTTCAATCTTTCCCAGTAGCGAATTCTTCACTGCAAAGCCCACACCATGTTGCCTTTTATCTGCCTGCCCTCTACCCTTCCAAAAAAAGGTGTAGTTGTTTTTCATGAGTAACCCTTCCTCAGCGAGGCGAGTCTCCTGCAGGCCAGCAATATCAATGTTAAGACGATTGAGTTCGGCATCAATCACAGCCGTTTTTCTCACATCGTCAATATTGGTCAAGTCAGTGGAAAATCCTGGACACATGGTTCTCACGTTCCAGGTTGCAAGCCGTAGCTTGAGGATTCGATTTTTATTTTCGTTTGTACCTGGTGCATTGGTTTTACAGCCTGCGATTCAGATTTTGTCCTAGCCCCAAGCACCCATTGAAGCAGGCAGGCTGTGGCGGATCAGCACCCAATTGGCCGGGGGCTGCCCAGCTTGAGGCAGGTGGTAGCTGATCAGTGACACCTGTAGGTGTCTCCCACCGACAGAGGCAACGCGTGGCGCCCCATGTCTACGCCAACTGACAAGGACTTATAACCCGTAACAGTTGCCTCTCGCTTTGATTCCGAGACCAGTTAAGACCAGGGATGGAGTTATTGCCTCTCCATAGCACAAAGCCTGGGCTAAAATATAGAGATCATGTGTTGCCCATGCAGCATGATCCCTCTCTCGGCCTGCCTAGTTCACTCCAGAGGAAAGGTAACACCCCTACATTTGGAACAAGACAAGCTGCAGAAGCTGCCGGATCAGCAAAGCAATGCTCTAACTGTCCTCTTGTCGGAGCTTCGATCTTAGACCAGCCGCCAAATAAGGCTTAGAGCCTGGTCTGCCTTGCCATGACATTTTGTCTTTAGCTTGCATTTCCTCGCACCAGGGTAAGGCTTGTACCCTCCCAATTGCGCTCTTCCGCCCGAAGCCTTTGGCACAATGTGGGGTGTCGGGTTTGGTAAGCGCCGCCCAACGTTCGGCGCTAACAGAAAGCAGATAGTACCGTCTACTGTTATACGGTAGCTCACGAGATAGTGCATTTGATTTTAGTAGATGTTGTAGTGCATAGTATATCTTATTTCCAGAGTTGATTCTAGCTTGTATTTCTTCCCTTATGATGTTGGAGCAGTTGAAGATTGTACCCAGGTATTTGTATGTTTCCGTTCTTTTAATGGTCATAATATCTATTTGTATGTGGCCAGAGTTTTTAGCCATTCCGTCTCTTGAAATTACCATATATTCTGTCTTATCTTGGTTGATAACCAGCCCCATCTGTTTGCTTTTTCCTTTTAGTGAGTCAATATTTCCAATGTCTTTTGTTCACTTTGCCCTATAATATCTATATCATCTGCATAACCAAGCAGCTTGGATGTTCCTCCAATATCACATTCCTCCTTTACCTTCCTTACAACTTTCTCTAGAGCGAGATTGAAGAGTAGCGGCGATAGTGCATCACCCTGTTTCAAGCCAGATGTTATTTGGAAAGGGTCTGATTTCCTGCCTTTATATGTTACTATATTATAAGTATCTTCCATGCATAGTCTGGTTATGTTGATTACCTTCCTTGGTATTCCAAATTCCTGCGTAGCATTCCATAGACTATTCCTATGGACACTATCATAAGCCTTTTTAAAATCCACAAAAATGTTATGGAGATCTCTTTTATATTCCCAATTGTTCTCGGCTATTTGTCGTAAGATAAATATCTGATTTATTGTTGATCTAATTTGTCTAAAACCCGCCTGGTAGTCACCTAATATGTCTTCTGAGTATGGTTTTAGTCTATTTAGTAATACTGCGGCTAGTATCTTATAGCTTGTGGACAGTAGTGATATTCCTCTGTAATTTCCACATTGGAACTTGTCTCCTTTCTTAAAGATAGGTATCAATAATGACTCTTTCCAGTCATGGGGTAATTCTTCTGTCCTCCAGATTTTTATTATTAGTTCGTATAGCTTTAGATGTAATGCACAGCCACCTGCCTTTATAAATTCAGCAGCAATTCCATCAGTCCCAGTTGCCTTATTGTTTTTAAGTCGTGTGATTACATATAGGATTTCTTCAAATGTAGGTTCTTCAATTTGTGGTTCGCATGTTAGAACCTCTTTCTATGGGAAAATGTTACTTGGAGCTTCACAATTTAGTAATTCAACAAAATATTCTTTCCATGTGTTGCACATTTCCTCATTGGTATTTATCATATTCCCATTTTTGTCTTTTAAACCATATGTGTTTTGTTGGTGCCCTCGTTTCATTGACTTCAGTTCTTTAAAAAAAAAAATTCTAGATTCATTTTTCTGGTTAATAGTTTCCATATCTTTGATTATATTACTCATATATTCTCGCTTCTGCTGTCGGACTATTTTTGTAGCCTCTTTACATTCATTTCTATAATGCTCTTCCTTTTGGATGTTGTTGTCATTTTTAACCATAAATGTCTGGCATTCTTTTTCCTAATGACTGCTTCTTCACATTTTTGATTGAACCATCTGTTCTTTCTGTGCGTGGTTAACACACCGAGACATTCTTCTGCGGTAGATTGAATTGTATTATTGATGTTCAACCAAGTTTGATCAACGCTTTCCTCCAAAGGGTTTTGCAGAGTTTCAAGTTTACATTTTATTTCATCTGTAAATTTCTCTTTGACTGTAATTTCTTGTAGTTTTTCTCTGTTATATGTTGGGTGTAATCTTTGTAATTTAGTATAGAAAGCTCTCTTAAGTTTTATTTTAAATTTTGCTCCAACGAGGAAGTGGTCACTGTGGCACTCAGCTCCTCTATAACTTCTAACTTGCTGTATGTTTGATGCATTTCTGTTGTTAATTAAAATGTGATCTATTTTTAACTATTTATAGGTTCTCTTGTCACATGATTTCCAAGTTTGTTTGTGTATATCCTTTCTTTGTAGTCTGGTACTGCTAATCTGCAGTCCTTTGGCTTCTGCCATGTTGATGACTCTCCATCCATTATCATTTGAAGTTGTATGTAGGCTTTCCATACCGGCCACTTTTTTTTTATTAGTTTGCTTTCTACCTATTTTTGCATTGAAGTCTCCCAGCAAAATCAGGATGTCCTGTTTGGGGGTTTCTTCTATGACATCTTCCAGATCATTATAAAAGTCTTCTTTAATATCATCTTCTTTCTCTTCAGTAGGTGCATGTACATTAATCATCGTTATATTTTTCCATTTACTTTTTATTCGTAATTTACTAATCCTGTCATTAACAGCTTTATAGTTTAAAACGTTCCCCCATAACTCTTTTTTCATGACAAAACCTGTTCCTAATTCATGTTTATTTTGGGTGTTTCCTTCGTATATTACAATCATTCCATTTCGCTCTAAAGTACACTCTCCTGGCCACCTTATTTCTTGAATTGCTGTTATATTCATTTGATATTCAACCAGCTCCCGGGTTAGTTCTTCGGCCGCTCCAGCTCGATATAGTGTCCGTACATTCCATGTTCCAAATCTCAAAAGTCCTTTAACGTTCCAAGGTCGTTGTCTAGATAAGTCAGTTCGAAATCAAGGCTCATGTATCTGTTTCGTAACAAAAAAGGTTTTTACAAAGGTGGGGATGTTAACCCCATGCTTCAACCCCCAACCTGGAGGACCAGGGTGTTTCTCATTGTCTGTTCTCAACCCTTTGACCTGTCCGGCTTGGGAGGCCCTGCTGTTAGCTACGCTACCGCCGGCATAGCTCTCAGGGTCATTGAGAAACTCAAACTCCCCCACCACGACAAGTATAACAGTGTGTAATAAGACGAAGGCCGGTCGTTTGTTTGTTGATAAAACGTTTATTGGCTTAATATAAGAAAGCTCCGATGTACACCTCCATTCACTACTAAAGCCGGGTTCTAACTGCCCATACCAACCCAATACGTCACGATTGAGCATCTCCCCCCCCTTTCAGTCTCAATGCTCAATCGTGCTGTATCTGGGTTTCCCACTAGATCCCAATACTGTTACACCTCCCCATGTTTAATAAAGAATTTTCCTTATAAAGGAAAAATCTTTACTCTAAATCCCCATACTCCATTCCCTCTTTGTCTTCTAACCTATGCTAAAACCAAGTTTGAGTAAACAATACATCTTTTACTCTTCTCCCAGTGACATGGTCTGCCAACAACCTCCCCATATACTTCTTTATACTTCTTCTTCGCCTTTTATTTATATAATACCTCGGTTAATCCAACCAGTCCTTCTTTCCTTTTTATTTCCCCAACATTTTATAGTTATCTACTACATAATTCTTCATTTCTGGTTCTTTCTGGTTATCTGTATCAAATATACATATCATAAGAACAGCTCATAAATTCTGTATCGAAATCTCTGAGCTCACAAAATTTCTCATTCTTTACTATTCTGGTTCTTTCTTGGCTCATCTATTTTCCTGTATCAAATATACATATCATAAGAACAGCTCATAAATTCTTTATCGAAAATTTTAACCTTATACAATTTCTCATTCTTTCAAAGCCCAGGACGTACAAAAACAATGTAGTTAGAAAAAGTAAAGAAGTGGTGCGCACCAAATAAAGAACATAAAGAATGAATATACGACATGACTACATGGACATACAGTAAATGTACATTTAAGACATTCTCCCTTTACCTCCCTTGCCAATAAAGAAAATTTTGTAAAATAATTTTTTAAAACACCTTAAGAAATATATTATTGTTCGTTATCAAACAATTTGGCATAAGTTTTCATAAACCTTCTATATTTCACATTGACATTGCCAACCACAATTCTGTTCCTCTTCCGTTATCTCACCTTTTACCATGAGCCCATGTTCATATTTTATGAACACCTTTAATATAATTAAAGCTGGTATTTCACAGCACCTATATCTTGCCCCCGTACATCCCATCATGCAATATTATAATTTCAGTGACGTGTGTGCAGGCCCTGGATACGTCTATCCATTCGTGCATACACGTTCACCAACTATGGTTTCCCACTAGTTAATGAATGCATAGCTAACTATTTACTCTTAAGTTTCCCCCTACCTTATATCAGTGGACAAATTAGTTTTTATCAACTCCTTTCTGAACGAAAAACCTTTAGCAAAACCTCATTCATTTGAAACTTAAACTTACTTAACTAACTTTACAAGCATGTAACTCAATATACCAAACCATTCATGTAATCGAAATAAAATGAACACAACCTCCAAATTAATCTAGAAGAAAAAAAAAACACATTTTTAAAATGACATAACATGCATGTTATCAAATCAGAATAAAATATCCTATTCTACCTATCACTATTGGACACTTTTACGGACCAATAGTTCTTGTCAACTCAAATGCTATGAACACAATCACCCTACTCTAAACCAATTACTCAAACAATAACAATCATTTTTCAAGACCAAATCAAGAAAACACAATGAGGCATTACAACTTAGGCTCAATAAAACAACCAAACAATATCCCTCATTTTCTAGTAGTAACTCAAACATAAAAACATTTCCTATATGACTCATAACTCATAAAACTTAGATTTCATAAACACCGTTTTCAACACAATTTTAACTCTCTTAAAATTACTACCAGCATTAGGCTCTCATAAATGACGCATCTCCAGTATTTATATGACCGAGAAGACTAAACATTCTATCTGTATATCTGTTAACTACAGATCGATTATGATCACATCTGTTCTATCTACTTAAACAAATCAGTAATCAACAACCACCATACTATTTATTATCTCCTAACAGCACATGACATCCTGAATAAGCTCTTAAGTAAGCACTGTAACCTATATCCAACATTAACTCAATGTAGCCATCCTCTACTTATCAACGTACTTGTGATCTCTCCTGTCTATTATTATTATAACTCGTTAACCCCTATCTTTAAACACGGCACTTCTAACATCAATAAAAAATACATTCACCTACTGTACTAATATCTCAAGACCACTTTTTCCACCGTTTCGTATACTTCTTTAAACATCACTTACAATTTTAAATCTTGCTATCTACAGTACTTTCGATTTATCTATCTCTTACGTTTCCATTTCCTCAACAACTCTAAGTTTCTCTGAATAAGTGCTAACTCTATATCAACATCTTCTTCTTCGTACAACCTACTAGTCTCCTCCATACTACTACTTGACTCTGACTTTTCATCCATTTCTTCTTCTTCGTCTGTATGTCTCTCTTTAGCTGCCGCTAATCTCTTCCGTTCAACATCCCACCTAATTTGTCGATCACTCTTTCTTAATGATCTTTCCAGTATAGGTATATCGTCTCCGCTTGTTGAACCATCTCTAATTCTCCTCTGTCTTTTTACTTCTTTATCTCTTTGACTGTCCATTCTTCTTTTTGTTGCTTGCCTAGTATTTTTAAATGGAGCACCTGTGTCTTCTTCCATACTATCATAATGAGTTTCATTTGTCCCTTCTTCTTCCATTCTTTTCGGAATTGTCTGTTCTTGTTCTTCGTAACTTGGATTTGCTAACAACTGATTTTGTTCTGGTTCTTTTCTAAGATCTGGGGTTACTGTAGCTCTTCTAAGATCTGGGGTTACTGTAGCTCTTCTAAGATCTGGGGTTACTGTAACAACTTGTTCATCTAAAAATTTTGCATCCGAATAACAATTATTATTATAATTATTATTTTCTATCTCATTTTCATCTCTTCTTAAGTGTTCAACATGTGCCCTTGCTATGTGTGCTGTGACCTGGTTCTTTATAACATACGATACATTACCTAGTTTTTCCAAAACGTAATAACCTGGAATCCAACGAGAATCAAACTTAGAGTTTCTTCTATGCTTTTTGTAATAAACTCTATCACCTACTTTAAACTCCTGTAATTTTGTATTTACATTTTTGTACTTTTTCTGTCTTTCCCTAGCTTTTATTATATTATTCCTTAACCTCATATGTGCTTTATGCATTTCTTGTATTATGATCTCTTGAAAATCTTCACCCATATATTTCCGTCTAGGTTTTAATAAATTATCTATAGGTAATATTGGTTCTCTCCCGTGTATTAAATAAAACGGCGAAAAACCCGTGCTCTCATTTTGATTTGTACGAATAGCACTAAGAGCAGGCCCCAAAAATAGATCCCAATCTTTTTCATGTTCATCCACAATCTTTGCCACAATGTTGTATAACGTCTGATGTTGACGCTCGTTTTTCGCATTTGACGAAGGTCTATAAAATGAGGTCTTTATATGTCTTATATTTAAATCTTTTAATAACTTTTCGAATTTTTTATTTACAAATTCTCTACCATTATCTGTAAGTATACTTTGTGGGCAACTAAACCTTGGTACGAACTCCTGTAAAAAAATATTAATGACAGTATCCGCGCTCTTATCTGGAATTGCATAAACCTCTGGCCAAAGACTGTAGATGTCTACTATATGAATTAAATATACATTTCCTGACAATGTTCTGGGGTGTGGACCTGATATGTCTAAACTAATCTTTTGCATTGGGAAGTGAGGAATATCTGTGTCCTG
Source organism: Cepaea hortensis (assembly GCA_963921405.1). NCBI lineage: Eukaryota > Metazoa > Mollusca > Gastropoda > Stylommatophora > Helicidae > Cepaea > Cepaea hortensis. Next base: position 318,207,931 of record OY992876.1, on the reverse strand, counting down.
TAATGGAGACTTTATTGTTTTCATGTTCCTTAATCTGCACTTTTCACACGTATCTACATATTTGCATGCAGATTTAAATAAGTTTGGCCAATAATATTTACTTGTAAGTGCTTTCACTAGTTTGTCTCTACCGAGATGTCCATTTTCATCGTGATATGCTTTTAAAAGTTCATTTTCCAAATGCTTTGGAATATATTTCCTTAGCTGTTCGTTCTTTTCACACATATAATATAACTGTCCATCCTCTTGTAAGAGCAAATAATTCCTTTTATATTTGTTATCTTCTGTTTCTCGTAACTTTTCCTTTATTTGTATGATTCTTGGGTCCAAATCCTGCTCTTCTTTCATATTGAATTGTGCTAACTGTAGATCTTCTTCTCTATGTTCAGACTCTTGATCTGATGGTAAGCTATCAAATTCTCCCCTATTTATTATAGCAGAATCCAGAATATTTACCTGCCAATTCCTGTCGTCTATCTCTGGTTCGGCTGCCTCCTCTTCTGTATCTTCTGATGACTGTATATATGGAATTCTAGACAATAAGTCGGCGCATGTGTTTATCCTACCTGGTATGTACTCAATTTTCGCGTCGTACCCCTGTAGATTCAATGCCCATGTCTGTATTTTCCTGTTTTGCACTGGAGCTTCTAAAAAAGACTTTAAAGGCATGTGGTCAGTTCTAATAACAAAACTTGCGTTATGTAAATAGTAATTAAGTTTTTGAAGAGCGTAATGAATCGCGTAAGCCTCCTTCTCGATAGTAGTCCATTTCTTTTGTGATTTACTAAGTTTATGCGACAAGAAGTAGATAGGTCTTTCATTTTTAACCCCTGGTATTCCAGATTCTTTTCCTTCATATGGTTGTACCAAACATGCTCCTACTGCATTGTCTGAAGCATCTGTGTATAGTATCAACTGTTTATTTAAGTCTGGATGCGTCAACAGTGGTACCAGTGTTAAGCTGTTTTTTAAATAGTCGAAGGCTTTTTGACACTCATCATCCCACTTAAACCTGGCGTACTTGGCTGTTAAATTTGTAATTGGTTCAGCTATCCTTGAAAATGCCGGAATAAACCGTCTATAATACGCACACGTTCCTATAAAAGCACGTACTTCCTTAACGTTTGTTGGAGCAGGTAACTCTTTAATAATCTTTATTTTGTCCTGGTCTGGTTTAATACCCTCTCTATTTATAATATACCCTAAATATTTTGTTTCTGTTTTTAAAAATTGGCACTTACTAAGCTTCAACTTCACATCATGCCTTCTTAACCTGTCAAACACTAGTCTAATATGTTTCAAATGATCCTCCACATCTCCCTTGGTATAGATCAATATATCATCAATATAAGCAAGAGCGAACCTTTGCATACCTTCTAGAACTTCATTTATTAAGAGCATATAGTGTGAGGGCGCCGTCTTGACACCAAAAGGCATTCGTAAGAATTCGTACGAGCCCATGTGGGTACAAAAGGCACTTTTCCGTTGCGCGTCTTCTGACATCGGAATACACCAAAACCCTGACCTTGCGTCTAACGTTGTGAAATATGTAGAGCCATTAAGTAGCCCTAAAATATCATCAATTACCGGCAGTGGGTATGCTACATTCTTGGTGATTTTGTTCAACGCCCTGTAGTCGCAACAGAAGCGACTGGAACCATCGGGCTTGGCCACTATTACCACCGGAGATGACCATTCTGACTTCGACCTTTTTATTATTCCTGCTTTCAGCATCTCTTCTATTGCCTTTTCCATTATTTCTCTGTTTCTTAATGGAGTTCTGTATGGTTTTAGACTTATTGGTGGATGATCTCCCGTGTCTATTTCCATCGTAACTGTCCGCGTCTTACCCAATTCCAAATCATTAACCGCAAACACATCTTGATTTTGCTTTATAAACTGTTCTAACACTTCTTTATTTTCCGGCGAAGCTTTTAACTGTGACAGCAATTCTTGTTCCCTTGTTATTTTGTCTAGTGAATGTATATGGACTTTATTTTCTCCGAATGGATGGATCAATTCATTCATTCCGATTTTCCCTCTTCTTCCGCATCCGCGTCTGTCACTTCTCCTTTCACTAGAAGTTTCCAAATAACTTGTTCCCGACACTTCTGTTCTATTCGTTGCCAATATTTCACTAATGTTATGATCTAATTTGGCTATCACACATCCTCTGTATAACTTGATTTCTCTCCCTGTGTTGTTGATAACCATTACTGGAAAGGTTAAGTGTTTATCCAACTCCATTACTCCATCTGGAACCTCCAAACCAGGCTCATCAATTATTTCCTCTTGTAACTCAGTGATTCTAACTGTGTTTCCTTCCACATAATATGGGTTTCTCTTCAGCTTCGCTTGTATCAAATTAACCGACTGTGGTTTTAACGTCGTTGTCATTTTAACCCTAACTAGTGCTGCTATATGCATATCCTCTTCCATATCTATATATACGTCTCTGAATTTTAACTTATGTAAATCATAAAAAAGTCTTATTCCATTCTTTATCAAAAAATCTCTCCCTATCAACATATTTCTATTTAAACCCCTCACTACATGAAAAAGGTGTCTTATGTTGATTCCTCCTAATTTAAAATTGATCATTGTTTGTCCAACTACTTGTAAATTCTGTCCAGTAACAGAGTGTAAATTATTACTACACTTAAATACTCTACAATTTCTTACTATTTTGTATAAAAAACTTTCTTTTACTACACTAACTTGAGCTCCCGAATCTATTAATGTACGAACTCTATACTTCCCTATTTCTAATATACACGAACTATAATCTGTTTTATCTTCTATAATTCTCTTGACTTCATCCAGTTGAAAATATTCTCTGTTCGACCTATTATACTTGTTATTAACATACTCTCTAACACTTGGGACCCTATTATTTACCCTCCTATCATCGGTCCTGTCTAATAGGTTGGGCGCCAGTTTTCCTGTGTTCTTGTACCTGTAAAGTTCCTGTGTCCATCAACAACATTCCTACTCACCCTATTATTATCATGTCTACCCTGTGTATTTGACTGGATACGCCTGTTATTACAAAAACGAGAAACATGTCCCCGTTGACCACAAACCCAACAGACAATATTTGTGTTATTTGTGTTTCCTACTGACTCACTTGTAGGGTATCTCCCATTTCTTCTTTCAACATAATCGCTCCTATTTCTACCTTGTAACGTTTGTATACCGCCTCTCCTATTCCATCCGAATCTTGTTTGTCCTATTTCCATGGGTTCCTCAACTCTATCATCTCGACTGCTTCCCACTTCTCGTCCTGTTCTTAATCTAAACCTTCGTCTCAAATTTTCCTCTTGTACCGCGATATCCACCGCTTGTGATAACCTCTCAGGGTTATCCCTCATCAGCTTAAGTTTCAAACCATCAGATTTGATGCCATCCACAAAAATCCCTACTAACATCCTTTCCACCTCCTCCCCTCGCACATTCTGTCCTAAGAATGCCTCTTCAGCCAAGTTAATCAATCTATCGCTAAACAATTGTACCGTCTCTCCGTTATTTTGTTTAGCCTGCCTCAACACCGAAAATGCATGTTGTGGATCCGTAATTTCTGCATATTTCCTTGCTAGGTCCTCTTTGAATTGTTCCCATGTCTCATCTACCCTAGCCTCTAACTTTCTTCTTATATGATCCGAGACCGGTTCTGTTGCCGTCTGATAAGCTAGTCTCATTTTCTCTTCATCTGTTGCCGAGATCAAATAAGCATATTTTTCTATAGAGGTGACCCACTTCTTATAGTCCCTAGCCTGTCCACTAAATTTCATAATTTCTGTTGTCATCCCCTGTTGTTTGATCACCATATTAAGTCGGCCTACTGCTGTTCCTACGCCTGTCAGAACTTGTGCCAAGGTGTCCTGTTCCGCCATGCTGAAAAAAAGATAGTAAAACAAAGCAAGCAACCAATCACACAATTATAATTTCCCAAATCCCAACCAGCACAATTCAGTTGGTTATAATATTGTAAGATATTACATTAACCAGAAGAAGCACCAACTATGTCCTGTCTGAGCATAGGAAGAATGAACTCTGTCCTCAATAAGAAACATAAGAAACTCAAATTTGTGGCAATCAGAAGGTTCTTTGTAGATATTTGGTTCTTAGACCAATATAATGTCCTGTACTCCACTCTAATTAAGAAATTCGGAACCTCACGGGAGACCTCGAAATATACAACTCTGAGTCTATTTCCTAAATTACTCCGTTACCTTCAGTTCAGTTCAACCAACCAGATCCCGCATTAGGTGAAACTTAGTCTCAGAATTCAGGTGGTGGAGTTCAGATACCACTTCTCTTCCCTCAGGTATTTTCGTCCTTCTCTTGGGCTGCCAGAAAATTTTTCAACCCCTGGTCGGGTCACATCTCATGGGCTGCCGGAAAATCTTCGACCCCTGGTTGGGTCCCTTCCTTGACTCTCAGGTGGGTACTTCAACGTCGTATGGAATGGGTCATAGGATTGACAAGGCCCAAAAATGGATCAGGTGTTTGGGTCGTAGGATTGACAAGGCCCAAAAATGGATCAGGATCAGCCAAGGCCTAGCGATAATTGCGTGTCTTAAGAACTTATGGCCCAATCAACGATCATGCTGTCCTGACAACTCCTGATTAGCTCTTTAACTTTGAGCAACTTAAATTGCTGGTTTGCCTAAACTTTCAGGACAGGATCACTCCTGGTCAATCAAAATGATGTAAGGCAGCGGCTTTGATGGCTCTTGCTAACAGTCAAACTGCAGAAGGGCGGCCATACAAACTTTCTTCACCGTGACCTCTGCAAAACGGCTGGTATAACAAACTTCTTATTACTACTGTTATCTGAAGTCTTAAAAAAGACTTACAAAGGACCACTCCTGGGCGAGCTTTTGGCCTCTGTATTCAGATATTATTACTATCTCGTCTTATAACTTGCTGGCCATCTTTTGGTGCGGCTGTTATCAGGTTCAATAATTGTTCTTTCACGTGCCGCTAGTACTTTGTTTGTTTGTTTACTTCTTGAATCTTTCCGCGACGTTATTCAACTCCGACTTTGCATTGTTTTGTCTTTCTCATCCTCAGGTTCGCATCCTGGTCAAGTGGCTCCATTTCGCCTCTTATAACAGTGTGTAATAAGACGAAGGCCGGTCGTTTGTTTGTTGATAAAACGTTTATTGGCTTAATATAAGAAAGCTCCGATGTACACCTCCATTCACTACTAAAGCCGGGTTCTAACTGCCCATACCAACCCAATACGTCACGATTGAGCATCTCCCCCCCCCCTTTCAGTCTCAATGCTCAATCGTGCTGTATCTGGGTTTCCCACTAGATCCCAATACTGTTACACAAGGTGGAAACACCATCGGGGGAGATTTGGTATAAATAGGAAAATTAAATAAATATTATTAAGCAATGGGTTTAATAAAGAATGTAAACACGCGGTAGAGTGTAGATACATTGTAAGTTGTAACAATAATACATAAAAAATGATAACATAAAATATTTAAAAAGCCGGACATTTTAAAGGTTTTTAGCTTTGCCTACCGGACGGAGGACATTAGGCTAAAAAGGAGGACATGTCCTCTCTTTGCCGTACGTCTGGCAACATTAGGGCCATACATCAAAGATCATCTACGTCAAGACCAAAAGGACGCCCAAGAAGAAAATGGATTGACGACATCAAAGACAATGTACAATCACATGGAATGACACTATCCAGTGCCGCCCATTGGTCGCTGGAATGCAAATTATTCCTCCCCACGACGCTTGACGGCAAAAGTGGAAGGTGATCATGATCATGATCATGATCATGATGATGGATGATGATGATGATGATGGAACAAACAGGCTGACAAACAACTAACTGTGCAGTAAGATCGTGGAACTGGTCTATTTTAAAATATGGGACACACCTTGAGAGAAGTCAACAGGATTCACGCAGCACGTTCAATGATCTACTGGTAATTTAACCTGCGCAGTGAAAACATACTATTAGTTTATTTCCCAGAACTGGCACGGGCGGTGGGCAAATACATAACTTCACGTCACGCTTTAAAAACATAGTGTCTTATATTATTCAAAAAAATAAATACTTAATTTTCACCCACTCCTGGAATTTCCAGTGACATTTTCTTTTTGAATTTTGTCAAGGTCAACTGATGACGTTATAAGCTAGGTGTGCCCACACATTATTGCTTACAGGACGCGTCGTTACTTCCTTGTCGTAGAACTTTCGTACTCATCGTATTCCTTCACAAAAGTGTCACACTCAGAAATCTAAATACCTCCTACACATGTGCGCGTCGCCGTCTCCTCACTATGAGTATATGAATGTAACAATAGCTTTCTGAATCCACCATGACTTCTGCAAGAGCATTTCCTTGACGGGTTTCCCCAGTATTGTCCCACTCTCTGTCGAGCATTAAAGTCCCCGTAAATTAGAAGTCTACTGCCTGGGATGTCCTCCAGCTTGTTAAGCCAGTCCCATCGTTCCTTTGTGACAAAAGAACTATAGACATTTATTAAGTTCCAAATCTCCAAATCTCTAACTTTATACGCAGCACCTCTCTGGCATTGTTACTCCACCAATGACTTAGGTCCAGAACCTCATGGTTTAATCCCTTCTTCACTAGCAGATGCCGTCCATGACTCCCTTGTCCAGTCGGATTAGTGTGGCTGGAGATATTCATGACACTGGCAGTCATCTCCATTTAATTCTTGCAGCAAGATGACATCAAAGTTGTAAATAAGTTTTTCCAGTAAAGGTCCTCTCTGCCTGGCCCTGCGGCAATTCCAATAGCCCACTGGTATATATTTAAACCTTAGGCGTTGTGCTGGTTGGTTGGTTGGTTGGTTGGCTGGCTGGCTGGCTGGCAGGCTGGCTGGCTGGTTGGTTGGTTGGTTGGTTAGTTGGTTGGTTGGTTAGTTTAGTTAGTTTTGTTAGTTTAGTTAGTTTTGTTAGTTTTGTTAGTTTAGTTAGTTAGTTAGTTAGTTAGTTAGTAGTTAGTTAGTTAGTTAGATAGATAGATAGAAAGTTAGTTAGTTAGTTACGTTAGTTAGTTACGTTAGTTAAGTTAGTTAAGTTATTTAATTAAGTTAGTTAAGTTATTTTAGTTAGTTAAGTTAGTTAGTTAGTTTAGTTAGTTTAGTTAGTTATGTAGCCGAGGGGAAAAGACAAGGGAAAGACTATGCTTTCTTTGCTACGGTTCTAAGACGAAAAGAGTAACTTTGACTTCGTTACGGCCAAAGAAGAGAAGTAGTAAAAGGGAGAGAACCTCACACCGCCCTCAACTTACAAACAAACAAACGATATAGTAATTAGATAAGAAGGTACGAGATCTTGGACAGAGGCAAAAACTATTTTATAGATGTTCACACAGGAACCACCATGTTAAAGCCCAAGCAGTGAATTAAGGTGTTAGATTGTGGTAGAAATAGTTGTTGTAAAAACTAAAAGAGACTAAACAAACAAATCAAGGACAGATAAACAAGATCTTTATTTATTTCTTCTAATAGAACATGTTGCATAACACATTCCAATAACAGATACAACAGACAACTGTATATATCAAATAACAACAGTGGGTAAACCCTAACCAGTCAACAGCACTTAAGACAACAGGATACACCAAGTACCACAACACAGGTGTTCCACCCAATAGCTGGTTAAACTGATACAATAAAGAACTTTGACACAGACAACAATAAGGCACTACAAAAACATAATTTACACAACATAAGTCCACAGACGCGACATAAACAAAAGAGTTGTGACACAATTTACTACCCCACCATGAACCCAGGCATGCTGACACTAACTAGTCAGCCACTCGGCTTTCTCCTATGACATAGATTGTTCACTGATGAACAGATGGGAAACCCCACATATCTCGTCTCAAGGCGGGCTGGCCGCAAAACAATATACACAAGGCCAAAGTGCCTGCCTTCACAAACCGAGCTGGCAGCTGCACTACATATGACATCAGATCTATTTGTTACAGCTAGAGTTCCAGCAGTGGGCAAAGTTAAACTGCTTTAACAGACCAAACCAAGGTGCGCCGATTTGGCTCTGTTACAATTAGTTATTTAGCTAGGTAGTTAGTTACTTAGTTAGTAATTAGTTAGTTAGTTAGTTAGCTAGTTAGTTAGTTAGTCAATCAGTTAAATTAGTTAAGTTAGTTAAGTTAGTTAGTTTAGATGGTTAATTTAGTTAAGTTAAGTTATGTTAGTTAAGTTAGTTAAGTTAGTTAGTTAGTTTAGTTAGTTTAGTTAGTTTAGATAGTTAGTTGGTTAAATTTCTTAAGTTAGTTAGTTAAAATAGTTAAGTTAGTTTAGTTAGTTTAGTTTGTTTAGTTAGTTTGGTTAGTTTAGCTTGTTTAGTTTGTTAGTTTAATTAGTTAGTTTAGTTAGTTAGTTAGTTTAGTTAGTTAGTTTAGTTTAGTTAGTTAGTTTAGTTAGTTAGTTAGTTTACTTAGTTAGTTTAGTTAGTTAGTTTAGTTAGTTAGTTTAGTTAGTTAGTTTAGTTAGCTAGTTTAGTTAGTTAGTTAGTTTGTTAGTTTTTTTTTAGTTGCAAGTCCCTTACAGGACGTTGCAGTCAACCCCAGCACTTTTGGCTATTCGTGATTCCTGGGCTAGTTTTACGTTCAGTAGTTTGCCATTGCTTTCTGAACGACCGGCACCTATACCTTTTTTTCGAAATAAACAAGCAACGCTGTGTTTCGAACCCGGGTATACAGGATTACGAATCGCGTCCGTATTTCCATCGCTACGGAGATGAGTATATAAATGTTTCAATATCCTTAGATTTTCTATCGCACTTAGAGTATATGAATGTTATAATATCTTTTGATTTACAATCGCACTATGAGTATATAAATGTTATAGCATCCTTAGATCTTCTGTCGCACTATGAGTGTATGAATGTTACAATAACATTAATTTTGCTATCGCACTATGAGTATCGCACTATGCAGCCCCTGATTGATAAAAAGAAGATAGCTCTCTTAAGAAACAAGGAAAGACCAACGCGTAACACTCTGAGTGAGCTGAAGCAAGCGAGGAAGGATGTACAAAAGGCTACCAGGCAGTGTGCGAATGACTATTGGATCAAGTTATGTGAGTCCATTCAAATCGCAAGTGATAAGGGAAACATCAGAAGCATGTATGAAGGGATAAAGAAAGCCTGTGGTCCAATGATCAAAAGAAGTGCACCGCTGAAAACCTTGACTGGAGAAATCATCACTGATAAGAAACAGCAGATGGATAGATGGGTCGAGCACTATTTAGAGCTTTATTCAAGTGAGACCAAGCTAGCGGATGATGCCCTCAACGCCATAGAGGCCCTGCCAACTCTTGACCACCTGGACACACTTCCCTCTATAACAGAAGTTAAGTGTGCTATAAATGAGATTGCATCTGGCAAGGCTCCAGGTAAGGATGGGATTCCAATAGAGGTAATCAGGAGTGGGCAAGACACACTCGCTCTACAGATCCACCAGGTAATAGAGCTATGCTGGCGAGAAAGACAAGTCCCACAGGATTTCAAAGATTCAAACATCATAACGCTGTACAAGAATAAAGGAGATCGGAGCGACTGTAACAACTATAGGGGTATCTCACTTCTGTGTATTGTTGGGAAAGTATTTGCCAGAATTGTCCTGCACAGACTTCAAGTCCTGGGAGATCAAGTCTACCCCGAATCACAGTGCGGCTTCCGTCAGAACCCGTCTACCATTGATATGATATTCTCATTGCGACAGATGCAAGAAACATGCCGGGAACAAAATCAGCCACTGTTTATTGCCTTCATTGACCTCACAAAGGCATTCGATTTGGTCAGTCGTGAGGGTCTGTTCAAAGCACTAAAGAAGATTGGCTGCCCACCAACTCTTCTGTCCATTGTGGAATCGTTCAACACAGGCATGAAGGGTATAATCAAGTTTGATGGTGCAACTTCTGAAGAATTTGAAATCAAGAGTGGAGTTAAGCAAGGTTGTGTACTAGCTCCCACCCTCTTTGGAATATACTTTTCACTTCTACTGAAATATGCCTTTCGTAATCAGGATGACGGTATATACATTCACTCACGCTCAGATGGTGGCCTCTATAATGCTCAGAGATTGAAAGCCAAGACCAAAATTAGCAGGGTACTAATCAGAGAGTTGCTTTTTGCGGATGATGCAGCGATTACGACCCACTCTGAGGAAGAATTACAACATCTACTATCTGCATTCTCCAATGCTTGTTCTGAATTTGGTTTAACAATTAACAAAAAGAAGACACAGATTATGTCACAAGGTGCACATGGTGTACCATCAATCTTTATTGATGACGCCGAACTGGAGATAGTAGACCATTTTACATATCTAGGATCAGAGGTAAATAGCAAATTATCCCTCGATCAGGAAATCAACATTAGGATTGGCAAGGCAGCAACAACAATGAACATGTTAGCAAAAAGAGTTTGGGAGAACAGGAAGCTTACTGCCAAAACAAAAGTCCTCGTCTACCAAGCCTGTGTCCTTAGTACTCTTCTTTATGGCAGTGAAACCTGGACAACTTACTCACGCCAAGAGAAACGTTTAAACAGCTTTCATATGCGGTGTCTGCGAAGAATACTTGGTATTAAGTGGCAAGACAAAATCACAAATACTGAAGTATTGGAAAGATCAGGTTGTGTGACGGTTTATTCCTTGATTAGTCTTCGTAGACTTAGATGGATAGGACACGTTAGGAGGATGGATGATGGTAGAATACCAAAGGACATCTTTTTTGGTGAATTACAGACCGGTAGGAGATCTCAGGGTCGGCCTCTAGTACGATACAAAGATGTGTGTAAGCGGGACATGATTGATACAGGCACTGATAATGCACATTGGGAGCACGTCGCCGCTGAACGTGTTGCATGGAGGGCAACTATCAGAAATGGAATAAAGACAAAGGAGAAAATGATTGCAGATAAAGCACACACAGAGCGTGAGAGACGTAAGATGGTGCAAAATGGTGGAAGTGACCATGTTTTCACATGCACCTACTGTGGTCAAACATTTGCAGCAAGAATTGGCCTTACCAGCCACACTCGCCGCCGCCATGGATCGTAGTTATTGCCATATGACAGTTATTTAAGCTTTTTTGAAGCACAATGTACCAAACTATCGTCTGTCAAGACGGAAAGGTGCCAATGTAATGTATGAGTATATAAATGTTACAATAACACTAAGTTTGCTGTCCCACTATGAGTTCATAAATGTTACATTGTCCTTAGATTTTCTATCGCGCTATGAGTATATGAATGTTATAATATCCTTAGATTTACTATCGCACCATGAGTATATACATGTTATAATATCGTTAGGTCTTCTGTCGCACTTAGAGTATATAAATGTTACAATAACACTAGGTTTGCTGTCGCACTATGAGTATATGAATGTTACAATAACACTAGGTTTGCTGTCGCACTATGAGTATATAAATGTTACAATAACACTAGGTTTGCTGTCGCACTATGAGTATATAAATGTTACAATAACACTAGGTTTGCTGTCGCACTATGAGTATATAAATGTTACAATAACACTAGGTTTGCTGTCGCACTATGAGTATAAGAATGAAACAACAGCCCTAAGTTTTCTGTCGCACTATGAGTATATGAATGTTACAATAACACTAGGTTTGCTGTCTCACTATGAGTATATAAATGTTACAATATCCTTAGATTTTCTTTCGCACTATGAGTATATGAATATTACAATAACACTAGGTTTTCTGTCGCACTATAAGTATATAAATGTTACAATATCCTTATATTTTCTGTCGCACTATGAGTATATGAATGTAACAACAGCCCTAGCTTTTCTATCGCACTATGTGTATATTAATGTAATAATAGCCCCAGGTTTGCTGTACGGAGACAGAGAGAGAGAGAGAGTATGTAAATTTTTACGCTAGAATGTGTCAGCGGTTTTCCTAACATTAAAACTTCACATTTCCCTAAGGTACGTTTTCCCAGAAAGGCTCGTAATTCTGCACATGTCGCAACCTGTTCTAATAAGTGAAAACATATATAATATGAAAAGTATTCGACAGATCCGTAGGTGACTGGCCGACATTTTAGAAACCGTCTTAGGGACATTACAGAACGCTGCGACACGCAAGTCACGGCTCCACTCATTAATTTATTCATTCGACAGTGGCTGATGTGTTCCATCCAAACGGTGTCTTGTTTATAGTAGGTTGTTGT